>JBBGZY010001540.1:2332500-3532500 GCA_037952925.1 Lithobates clamitans
TCCTGTGGACAGATTCTCCCACCTGAGCTGTGGATCTCTGCAGCTCTTCCACAGTTACCATGGGCCTCTTGGCTGCTTCTCTGATTAATGCTCTCCTTGCCCGGCCTGTCCGTTTAGGTGGACGGCCATGTCTTTGTAGGTTTGCACTTGTGCCATACTCTTTCCATTTTCGGATGATGGATTGAACAGTGCTCCGTGAGATGTTCAAAGCTTGGGATACTTTTTATAATGTAACCCTGCTTTAAACTTCTCCGCAACTTTATCCCTGACCTGTCTGGTGTGTTCCTTAGCCGTCATGATGCTATTTGTTCACTAAGGTTCTCTAACAAACCTCTGAGGGCTTCACAGAACAGCTGTATTTATACTGAGATTAAATTACACACAGATGGACTCTATTTACTTATTAGGTGACATCTGAAGGCATTTGGTTCTACTAGATTTTAGTTAGAGATATCGGAGTAAAGGGGGGCTGCATACAAATGTATGTCAAACTTTTCAGGTATTTATTTGCAAAAAAAATTTTTAAACCATTTAATTTCCTTCCACTTCACAATTATGTGCCACTTGTGTTGGTCTATCACATAAAATCCCAATTAAATACATTGACATTTTTTGGTTGTAACATGACAAAATGTGGAAAATTTCAAGGGGTATGAATACTTTTTCAAGGCACTGTATATATTTTGTGTAGGGGGACTAATTATTTTATCAGCATGAGGTGGGCTCCTCTGAGATGAAATGCCCGTGGAAACTCCGCTTGTTTGCTTAAACTCCCCCTCCGCTGCCACCTGGTACCTTTCAGGGGGGGGGACGGGGGATGGATACCTGTCAAAACCAGGTACCCGCTCCCACTTCTGGGCAAGATCGCCAAAATTGTTGTGCGGCGATCTACAAAATTTCTGCCCCTCCTCCTTCCCCCCCCCGCTGCCTTCTGGGAGACACACAGGTCCCAGAAGACAGCGGGACCATTCAGAAAGTGCAGCGCGACTCGCTCATGCACAGCAGGAAACCGGCTGTGAAGCTGCAAGGCTTCACTTCCTGTTTCCCTTAGTGAAGATGCCAGCGCCTGCACCTAGACACCAGAGTGTTTCAGTGACTTTCTGCTACTGTAATCCCGCTATGTCTCACGAGATTAGAGTAACAGGAGGCGATCTCCACAAAAGGAGAAGCGATCTACACCACTTCATAAACAGGCACTCAGAGGAGAGAGATATCCTCTGAGAATGCTGGAGAACTTAGCAGCGGATATTTTCCGCTGCTTGATAAAACGGACACCACTGTCCATCTGGGGAGCTAGCAAGAGAGAGTGGCTATGTTACTACATACAGTTGGACTATGGAGAACGAATGTAGCCACCCTCTAACAGGAAGTTGAATTACAGCAGCATAAAAAATAAATTTGGAGTTTAGTATCACTTTAAGGAAAGAAACCATTAAACAGTACACTACCTTTAATGAAGAGGTGACATATAATGGTTTTTTGTCTTTAGTTGCTCTCATTGTGTAACATATATTTTTGTTTCACAGAAATGTGCATGAGAGGAGCCAGTTTCCCCTTAGACTGCGGTTTAGGTTTGTCCCTCTATGTCTGTATAAGATTTCCTTTGTTTAATGGAACACAAAACTCTGCTGCTGGCTAATGGACAAACACAACATAAGTAGATGGATTCTTTTGATAATATGAATAGCGTGAACATGCCCTTTCTTGCCTTGCACTGAAATTGCTTGGAATAAAGCTAAAAGCTACAGAACTCTGTTAAGTCCTTATTAAAATGGAATTGGCCAGCTCTTGGAATAAGAGTGTGATCAAATATTACCACCCATGGAAAGGACACACCTTCCTATGAACACAAATTGGAAATGGTAATGATTGAGTAATGATGCTCTTATTAAGAAAGCATGTTATTTTCCTTGGGTTTTTTTTAAAACTGTTATACTGTTTAAAGCTGAATTCCAGGTATGCCTACTTTTACATAGTTAAATTGGTCAAGCGTGGACCAGCATAAGTATGAATGCGCCATACCTATTGGATCCCCTTAGAAGCTGAAAATCATTATAGTAGGCAAAGCTACTACAGTGATTGCCACTAGATTCCAAGCACCTGCCCTGCTGCCTACTGAACACAGAAGGGCACTTGCTCTGCAACTGCACCATTTAGGGAACTCTTTCCATTTCCTCAAGGAATGCAAAACGATCTCTGATTGGACAAGTACAGAGGCGGACAGGACTGTACACCTTGTCCTATCAGATAAAACGTTATATTCATTAATGCCATTCAGATGCCACCACATCCAAACAAATATGTTAGAACCTTTAATTGTAAATAATGAACTTTACTGGGATAGATGGGAATGGACCCAATTTTATTACAAATGTTAAAATCCATTTTAACCCCAAAAACCAAGAGGAGATGTACTAAAAACAAATCTGATAAATAAGACAGCTCAGTAGAATCCACTGCAACTTATTTACCATATAGCATATCATATACTGTGTACACAACCGGCTAATTCCTTTGTAAAAGGATCATTAAGTGGAAATAAGTCCTCATGGGTCAATGCGTTTCCAATATTTGCTTCTTCAGGACGCATGAGAAGAAAAGCAGTGGTGATTTTACATATTTGTGTACAGCACATATGCAAAATAACCCTAACCGGAATATCAAGGAAACGGGTGGGGAGTGTAACAGCGGAACATGGATCTTGAAAATCTATCATGGATTTTAGACACATGTATAAGCAAGCAATTGAAGCTATAAGGATGTCCCCTTGGTGCTGTAACAAAGAGATTCCCACCATTCACTTAGATTCATATGGACATTGGAAGTCCCATCTATGCTCATAACTAATGTGCCCACAGACAAAATTCCAGGGAGAACCACTCTTTGTGTTTTGGGTTAAAATGGATTTTACCATTTGTAATAAAATATAATATGTTTTTATGATTCATTGGGTCCCTTCCCTTCTATGCCAGTAAAGTCCATTATTTACAATTAAAGGTTCTCTTCATTCATTGAGGAAATGCAAAGTGTTCTCTGACCAGCATCATGTAAAGTGTTCTCTGAATGCTGTCATGCCATGCAACAGTATTTTCCACATTGCAAACCATTGGCATAGCTCAGTGTATCTCAGAGTGACACACAGATAAGATGCTCCAATCACAAGCTCCCAATGTAGAAGTTCAAAAGGGGTGCCAAAAGTTTTAGTTGTGTCATTTTTAGAATTGTTTCTGCATGGTCAGCCCTGTTACAGCTGGCTTTGCTCAGGTCATGTACCCTCGTGATTCATTTCCTTGATAAGTTTATAGTGGTTGTGCCAAAGATCAGAAGGTAACTGCTGCCTTTGTATGAATTACAGCTAAGTATTCATATCCTAGCAACCCCTTGAAATGCTCTGCTATGTAATTGTTAGCTGACTCAATGTTATGGAAGTTACAGGAGGACAAGTGTGGAAAAATAAAGTGTTTGAGCTGCTATCTGAGCTTAGTTAAGCAGTCCTGCTGTGTTCCCCAATCTAGAACAGTTTAATGGGTAGATTATGTTATCTATTTTAAGGATGCAAGTACAGTATGTGGGCCACTTATCACTCAGAAAATGCTTAATTTGCTGAATATTAGGAAAAAATCAAATAATAATAGGTAGTGCACATAAAATCATGTGAAGAATAAAAGAAGTAGTCAACATCTTTCTGTGCAATGTTGAATAATCAATAAATCCACCAATGTGTATTACTCAGTACTCCAGGCGCAATCTCACCATCCACTGGAAAGGAACTTACCCTATTAAAAAGATTACCTTTTTAAAGGTTAGTCAAAAACACTTACGGTGATAATGTGGAATATATGTATAAAAGGTTATTGGACCATTTCTAGGGACAGACTGTCATATCCACATCCCTTAATCTAAATTGGAAAGAAATTGGGAGAACACCACTCTACCATAAGGATATGTCACTGTCACTGAGGTAAGCACATACACAATTGATAATAATATAAATATTAATTTATTACAGATATATAGTAGCATAACATTTGACAATAGCATCAAGTCACATATAACATTGGGCAAAAATTATACTCAAGTCATATAAAAATTTGAAAGATGCTTGTGCATGGAGTAAGCTGACGCGTTTCTCAGAATCATTAACTGCTTCTTCTGAGCAGCTCTATGTGCATCTAAATTGTCAGTCAAATTACAAAAACAGTATTGTGTTGATTGGTGTGGGGGGGGGGGGGGGGGGGGCGCTTTTTGGTAGTATATTAGGCTGTCCACTGCGTTATGCCTGAGGCTAGCTGTATGTACATATGCTTGGATGGTTGTTTTTACGTATGTATTATGGTGGTTTAGGCAGGATTGCATGGTACATTTGAGGCAAGTTTGATATGTATGTGCATATATATATATACACCCCGGCCTGCCCTCCTCCTTCCCTTCCTTTTTTCCTATCACCCACTAGTCAGAGTTTATTTGGACATTCATTTAGGTGCAGTTTGTTTTGTAACTTCTGCATATATGATGATGTTAAATTTTGCATCCGAGTATACATCTTTGGTATTGTAGATAACTATTGGTTATTGACCTTATTGCCTTGGACATAATCCGACGCCCACCAGACCAGGTCAATGATTCTGACATCATTGATCAATAGCTGGATGATGATCTGTCCTTTCTCTGTGATGTAACAGGATGCAAGTAATCAATATAATGTAATTTGGTGAGCACTTATATTAATGGTATTATGCTGCATATATATGATGACCTTTATTGAATAAATTCATTGTAAATGATACTAATGTTATTTTCATGGTGTTTTTGTAATTTGACTGACAATTTAGATGCATGTAGAGCTGCCCAGAAGAAGCAGTTAATGATTCTGCGAAACACGTCGGATTACTCCATGCACGAGCATCTTTCAAGTTTTTATATGAATTGAGTATCATTTTTGGCCAGTGTTATATGTGGCTTGATGCTGTTGTCAAATTTTATGCTAATATATATCTGTAATATATTTATTATCAATTGTATATGTGCTTATCTCAGTGACAGTGACATATCCGTCAAAGTCCCATCAGCTTATGGGAGAGTGGTGTTCTCCCAATTTCTTTCCACTTTATAATGTGGAATCAGAATTGCTCCCCTCTACAGTCTTGAACTTTGTATAGATCAATATCCTACTGACAAAACAACACATCATTGTACCATCATACTATATACGTGCAATGCTCAGAAAAGAGGCTTCTCATAGTGTAATAGGTTTATTATAAAAACCAAAGTTAAAAACAATAGGGAACACTCAAATGTGCATACAGAACTATTGGATAGTTACACAGCTTTAGTAAATGATTAGAAGATCACAGCCACAAAAGATTTTCTCACTCAAAATTGAAAGTGTACTAACATGTCTCCAAGCCTCTTGCTACATATTATACTGTGTTTGGAGCACAAACCACCTATGGCTGTTAGGTAACTCACAACAGTAAAATCAATCTGTATATGCAGTAAAGCATGCTTGTTATACTCACTGTGGAACCTAAGGGGTTAATCTGAATTGTGTTAAAAGGCTGTTTGATTCTGTATTCTTTCTTGGGAAAGTGCATGTGATTAGCACAGGGCCAATTAGCACTGTCCAGACAGAGGGTCAGGGGTCCTGCATCCTGATAGGACAGCCAGTGCAGTATGAAAACTCCTCCTACAAGCTTTAACCAGACACTGATAGAAGTCATAAGACTGCTTATACTGCTGATGAGAAAAGGTATTTAAGCAGTTTACATTTATTTAAATAATTGCATTTCAATGTTCTGTATACTGCGGGAGACCAGATATAGTGAATGCAGGGTCCTGGGTTTAGTAACACTTTAAATATATTCAATGGACTATAAAACACCCAATCCTTGTGCAAACAAATTTGTAACATGAAAATGTGATGCTGCAATCCTTTTGCCTTGGTTATGACTAAAGCTCACCAGGGCTGAAAAGTGGCAACGTTTGTGCATTGTTACCTTACCTGGATAGATTTAAAGTAAATAAAGCTTAATGAAAATGGCATGCATTGTTGCGACTTTATTCTGGAAGATTGTTGGACAGCAACACTACATACTGGCATTAGAAGAACTGTACAGTCCTGTCCCCAGGTAGTAGGGAAAAGTCCTTACTGAAAGTCACAATGACACAGCTCTTGCTTGGCCATACAACCCCATCTGTTGCAATGTAAATTCTAGGCATTCTTCAGATAACTGGCCTTCCTAGCATTATCACTGTACAGTAGTTCCAGCCTAGACAAATATCAGCAGCGTCACTTGACTTAAGATTCTGTGGTAGCCTCTGTTCTTATTTGGGGTAGTGGCACAGAACTATAAGTTTAGGTGACCTATTAATATGGTGCTTCACTACCTCATGGTGGCCTCTTTCCTGCACTGCAATGGATTCCAGTGGAGCTCCTTCAGCTCATCTTCACTGCTGATACTGGCTCAGATGACTAGGGGAATGCTAGGACACACCAACCATATTGCAGGGGCTCACCCAATCTCCCTGGAGTCAGCGGTGTCTCCAGGGCTAATATCTGTGCCTTGCCTAACTATTTGTGTCCACCCAAATATGCTTACCTACTTTATCATACTCTTGTGCTTCTCCGTGTCTTCAGGCTAAAAACACCTGTCGCTCTCTACACAAAAAAATGCAGGGCTATAAGCTACACCGAGGCTGGTGTGATTGATGGGATCGATAAATCACTTGCAATTATTTCATGAGCTAAATGTGCATAGAAAGGAATTATAACTTGTATGTAGGTTGCAGACAGTGTATGTAGTTTCTTGTTCAATAGCTTTTATTGAAGAATTCTTAATTACAAGAGAGAATGACAATTGTAAAAGCATAAATCCAAATGGCTGGTAAATAGAGTCATAGAATAGTTTCTTCCAGAAATATATACAGGAACATAAACAATGAATAATGATATGAGCGGAGTAGCAAGGAAAAAACGTAACACTAATGCCCTGTACACACAATAGGATTTTCCAGCAGCAAAACCGAAGGATGTTGGCTCAAACTTGTCTTGCATACACACGGTCACAGAAATGTTGTCAGAAATTCCGAACGTCAAGAACGCGGTGACGTACAACACGTACGACAAGCCTAGAAAAATGAAGTTCAATAGCCAGTGCGACTCTTCTGCTTGATTCCAGAGCATGCGTGGACTTTTGTGCGTCGGACTTATGTACACACGCTCGGAATTTGCGACAACAAGTTTTGTTGTCGGAAAATTTGAGAACCTGCTCTCAAACATTTGTTGGCGGAAATTCCGACAACAAATGTTCTATGGAGCATACACACTCACGGACTTTCCCACAACAAGCTCACATCCAACATTTGTTGTCGGAAAATCCTATCACGTGTACAGGGCACACAGTATGTACACAGTAGTGTACAGTATCGTGTGTGTGAGTCTCGGTGATAATTCTACTGGCTATAGATAATATTTAATGGCCCTGGTGATAAATAAGTAATAGTCCCGGAAGGTACAAGAGTTCATTGATAAATGTAAAAGCCTCTTTCAGTATCTGCTAGCGGTGGTAAGGTTGCTTCAGAAGCAGGTTGGGAACCCAAATGCTGTGAAATCAAAATGTAGAGGAAGGGGAAGAGAAACGCAGTATACTGCAGTATTGTTTAATAGGCAACAGTCAAACATAAAAAGAGAATTGTGCACTCACAGAGTATCCAGTGGAAGGAGCATGTAAAGCTGACAATGTCAGAGCAAAGGAGCCCGAATGTAGGTAGCAGGTGCCGCGTGTCGGTCTCACCCGCGGCCTGGGGAAGCAGGGAATCGGGAAGACACCAGCGGGTTCTCTAGGTGACAGGAGTAGTCAGCATTTGCCAGAACTCAGTTCAGCCTGGGATTGTTCTAGCCAATCAGAATGTGTTTCGGAGGCAAGGCCATGCCTCCTTCATCAGCCTCCGAAACGCGTTCTGATTAGCCAGAGTACACAATTCACTTTTTATGTTGTACTCTTATCTGATAAACAATACTGCACTATAGGTGACTTGGTGCTTCTCTTCCCCCCTTTTTTTTTTTTTTTTTTTACATGATACGAGCAGAGCATATCATAAAGTACATTCCATAAGTAACTAAAGGAAAGCAAAATGTCATTCTGATACTGTTGGACCTTCTGGTGAGTATGTTTGATATTTTCTATCTAGGCCTACAGATATGTATAGAATATAGCTTTGGGGTAGAGTACCTGCACATAAATATCTTGAAGGTATGCAGAATTTTACATAGTTAGTCAGGTTAAAAAAGACACTACTCCATCTAGTTCAACCGATAGAAAAAAAGTAATAGAAAATCCCCATATACACCATTCCATATCCACAGCTGATCTAGGCCGCGGCATATATTATTGGTTTATAACCATAACATAAATATTAAATTACCACAGATATTTATTTGATCATTCAAATAACTCAATACACCAACACATAAGCAAATACAGCTCAGCCACTAAGACTCAAGCTGAAACAATCTGTCTTGGATATTACTTCACAAAACTATCCCCTCTTACTTAACAGCAAAAGGGACCCTACCACATAATATAGCCGCGATGAGGGGACAGAGGGAAGTTCCGCTGTTGATCTCTTCAGATGACTGGTCCCGGACCCAACAGACCAGCTCTTTATATAGGGACCCCCTGGAATTCCAGAATGTTCCATGGGGTCACATGACCTTAAATGACCTATCCTGGAACCCCAAGCATCCCAATGAGTCATCCAACCTAGCTGACCTATCCCAATGCCAGAATCCTCAGAATTCTAGAAAATTCTAAGTCAGCTGATCTTGGAGAACCTATTACAGGCTTTCCCGCTATTTTTCAACAGCGGGAAGCCTGGAAACTGCTCCTACCACAATCCCATAAGGAAAAGGGGGGCCTTAAGACAGGCTTGCCCCCTTTTCCTCATGGGATTGTAGGCAGGTATGCCTGGACATAAATGAAAACTCCACAACTTTTCAGTAAAATTTTATTTTATTTAATATTAAATTAGTAATATATGTAAATTTTTTTTTTTTGGATAAAACTTGGCCGCAGCATATATTATTGGTTTACAACCATAACATAAATATTAAATTACCACAGATATTTATTTGATCATTCAAATAACTCAATACACCAACACATAAGCAAATACAGCTCAGCCACTAAGACTCAAGCTGAAACAATCTGTCTTCAATATTACTTCACAAAACTGTCCCCCAAAAGACAGGTTGGGGTTGCCCCAACCCCACCTGTCACCCCCAACACGCGGCCTTTTCAATACAAGACTGAAAAGCAAGATTCATTATGTCCAGGCCAATGTCAGATAAGTGCACTCCATCAAACCTATAAAATCCCGCAAACCCACCTTCTAAATCGACATGACGGTAAGAAAAGCCCAGAACAGGGGTCATAAATTTTTCGACTGCCATGTTAACCCTCTTCCTAACCTTTTCAAAAGGTCTCAAAACAGCAGAATCCAGCCAACGTAACCTAGGTATGATTTCAGAAAAGATGATAACCAAACGCGGGGAAGACATTTTAATCATATAGATTGAATACCGAATACTAAAAATAAGATCCAAAGTACGCATTTGACCCACATCATTCCCACCCAAATGCAAAATTAAAATGTTAGGGGCAGGCCATGATAGAAGAAGTGTACTAAATTCAAATAACTCCTCCCACCTCATACCCCATCTGCCGAACCAAAAAACTTGAAACTTTAGCGGATCCAAACCCAGGTTGGAAGTATAAGAACGAGCAGCTGCACGTTGATGCGCCCAATATATGAAAGAGTGTCCAATAATCCAGACCACTCCAGGCACACCTAAAATAATTCAAACAAGAAAATGAGGACGGACATATAATTGAAAAGAATTTGACTTCCACCTACCCAAACTTTTAATACGACCAGAATAAAATCCTAATTTAGCCGCTTCCGTGGCAGCACCGATTTTGAAAGAGTGTGAGGACATCCGCATATTAGATAAATGCAATGATTCGCAACATTTGGACAAGATACTATTGAATTGGAATTTTGTGAGAGGGGAAAAATCTTCATGGATAAAAAGAACCCCTTCCCTATGAGGACGAATAGCCAAATAGGCCAACATTCTCATAACAGGGCAAATAGGAGAACCCTGACAAGCCGACAAACGTAATCAAGTACCTTTCCCGGCTTGATTAGTTTTACTAGATCGAATAAAGGTTTTCAATATAGTATCTGTCAGAATCACATGATGCACTTGTAAACCCGAATGGCTTCTTTTGCTCACAGACACAATTTCAGAAACCTGTAATGCCGCAAAAAAGGCCAACGTGAAAACGGCATTGAAAAGAATAGTAACGGAGCAGAAAGACATGAGAATGTCAGGAGTGATAGGTTTCCTATCATCAGTTCTAAAATACGATTTCTTGTAACCCTTAAGTGCTTGCTGTACTGAAAAATAAGAAAAACAAGAAGGTAAATTATTTAATTTTTGAAAAAATGAAATGCCCACTAAAATTTTATAAAATATGAGACCACGAATAATCCCTCAACATTAAAGATTCTAAAAACAATAAAATCATATGTTCAGAACATTCAAATACAGTCGTTTGTTTCGTATTTAAAAATTTCAACCAAAGCAACCAAGAAGACCGGTAACTGGACCATGAAGCTGCAGTCAGAGATTTTACAATGTTTTCAGAAACTAGATGATTTCCCATAAAAGGCAAGGCGTTCCGAAACAATCTGCTGTTGGCAGAAGGGAGAAAAAACGCTCCATCTGTAAACGAGAAAGGGCACCCGCCGTCTCATTAGCCTTACCTGGTATATATTTAGCCTTAACCCATATATTCAAACAGAGGCATTTATAGACCAAATAACGCAGAAAAGCAATTACCGTGGAGACTTGGAAGATAAACAGTTAACAGCAAAAAAACACCCCTGTTGTCAGTACAAAACAGGACTCTTGTTTGCAAAATGCTCACCCCACAATTCCAGAGCGACAATCAAAGGGAATAATTCAAGGAGCACTATATTTTTGCAAAATCCTCTATTAAACCAAATCAGCGGCCAAGAACCAGCGCACCAATCATTACCCCAGATTGCCGCAAAGCCAACAGAGCCTGCAGCATCTGTAAACAAACAAAAATCCCTATCCATGATGAATTCATCCTGCCAAAAAGCTCTTCCATTAAAATGGATTAAAAACTTCTGCCAAACGTGCATATCCTCTTTCAAATAAGAAGTCAACCGAATATGAGAACAAGGGTTCTTGTGCCCCGAAATGGCCTGATACATTCGTCTAGAAAAAAAGTCTACCCATTGGTAAAATATGCGTCACAAAAGCTAATAAACCTAATAGTGATTGCAATTCTTTCAATAAAACCTTGTTCTTCCGAATACAGGATTCAAGAAGAAATGTCAACTTCAGAACTTTTTCAGTAGGCAATCTAAATTCTCTATTGACAGTATCAATTGTGATTCCCAAGAAATCAATGCAAGTAGTAGGCAAGACAGTTTTCTCCCAAGCCAGTGGAATACCAAATTCTTTGCAAGTATCAACAAAAATTGATAATAGTGAAAAACATTGGGAAGAACCAGAACGTCCCATAAATAAAAAGTCATCAAGATAATGTAGCAAAAATTGAGACCCAGATTTTTGTAAAACTACCCACTCCAAAAATGTAATGTAAAACTACCCACTCCAAAATTGTAAAATTCTTCAAAATAAAACCAAGAAAGTGCACATCCCATAGGCAGACAGCGATCAAAATAAAACTTCCCCTGAAATTGAAAACCTAAAGAATTAAAACAGCTAGGATGAATCGGAAGAAGTCTGAATGCAGATTTTATATCTGCCTTAGCCAATAAAACAGAACCACCCAATAATTTAATTTTTTGAACCTCTTGTTCAAAAGAAGCATACGATACTGATGATAAATCATCAGTGATTTGATCATTCAAAGATGACCTGTCAGGAAAAGACAAATGATGAATCAAACGATATGTATTGGGTTCCTTTTTCGGTACTAAACCCAATGGTGATAAACAAAAATCAGAAAAAGGCGGAAAGTCAAAAGGGCCAGAAATTCTACCCAACGATAGCTCAGTCTCCAATTTTTTATTTACTTCCAAAGGTAAAACCGAAACAGACTTTAAATTATCAACCATAGTACAACCTGAACCCAAAAATCGAGGAATTAAAAAACCTTCTTGAAAACCTTTAATGAGAAGATCTGCTGTCTGCCGGTTTGGATAACGCTGAAGCCACGGGAGCATGTTTGTTAAAATCACTGGCGTTATTGCTTTTGAGAAAAAATTCCCTGTTAGGTTGCTGCTGGTTTGTGGATGATAATTTGCGAAAACATTTAGAGACTGGATGAGATCCTCCACAGATGGTGCACTCATGCTTGTATTTGCATGTAGAGGGCCATCTGCATTAACTATCATTATAAGAAAAACATATACCTTTTTTGTACGGTACTGCTGATGCAAGTGCAACATTACCTGTAGAAGATCTAGGAAAATTCGGTTTCTCCGGAAGGAAAAAGTTAAGCCACAAACCTACATCTTTAGAACCCCATTGCAAACCAGGGTACACAGACAGTTTATGACGAAAGGCTTCATCGTATGAAAACCAAGAGAAACCTGGAAAAGACCTGTACGCCTCTTGTATAATATCAATATGTTGAAAAAGGCCGGACTACGAAAATTCTAAGTCAGCTGATCTTGGAGAACTTTTTCACATAAGACACTAGCGAAAATGCAAAAACCTTGCAACCAAATTGAAAATGATTTGGGAACATTCTTGCGACGATCCTCTTCTATCCTATTACCCTTATCAAATTTAAAATTTTGTTCTTTACTAGATGGCAACAGCGATAAGATATCAATAAATTCACCGTTCCATATCTTATCCTTGACCGTAATAGGTAAATGAAAACCTAAGGGCGATAAGACACAAGGCATGGATTCTTTCAGATGAGCACCAGGTAACAGCACAGCACCAGAAGAACTTGTAGCTGATTTACCTGTGCAAGTGTTAGCATCAGAAGTACATAAATTAGCTGATTGTAAGATATTATCTGCTGACCACACAACAGCTGCTGGTTCGTTAAAAACAGTATTGTCCTTCGGAAAATAGGGAGGAACAGATACAGGAATATTATTAGAAACAGAGGTATTAGTATGCAGTTCAGAAAGAATTTTAGATAAATAAGCGGACAGGTGACTAATCATTTGTAAAGGAAGATTCTCACCTCCTGTCACATTACTCGGAACGTCAGGCAATACATGCTGCTGTGAAGTAAGGAGCACTGGGATATTCAAACCAGCTGCTCCCGCAGTCTCTGGAGGCGACACTGGCGTCCGCAGAGCCTGTGAGGCGTTGCCCAGGTGACTGAGCCGCTCGCAGCGTCGCTCGTTGCCTAGAAGTCGCCTTAGTAGGAGGCCGACTCGGATGGCTCCGCCCCTTGCAGGCTCCACCCCCGACATCGCGTCAGCAGGCCACTGTTGAATCCGAGGGGCCGGCTCCGCCGTGCACTGAGACCCGCCCCTGGCAGGCAACGGGCTGTATCTTCAGCGCCGAATGCTCCGCCTCTTGCTCGGCCGCTCCTCCATGGCTCCGCCCTCCGGCTCAGCATCCAGGTCCCGACCTGGAAGAGGAAGCTCGGCACCCGACTCCTCCTCTTCATGCAATGGCACTTCTTCCAGCAGGTCTCCAACACGATCGGCGGCGTCCCCGGCAGCAACCTCGCTGTCTTGACCCACCGGTAAGTTCAAGCATCGCCGTATCCAATCTTCTCCTCTGCCCCTTTCAGCTTCCACACGCTCTAGCAGCTGGCGGACGAGGGTTTTCATGTCGCCGAAGAGAATCAAAGAGTGGATGTATTATAGCTCTCCTGCCTGGTATCACAGCTCAAGTTCCGCTGTTGATCTCTTCAGATGACTGGTCCCGGACCCCACAGACCAGCTCTTTATATAGGGACCCCCTGGAATTCCAGAATGTTCCAGGGGGTCACATGACCTTAAATGACCTATCCTGGAACCCCAAGCATCCCCATGAGTCATCCGACCTAGCTGACCTATCCCAATTCCAGAATCCTCAGAATTCTAGAAAATTCTAAGTCAGCTGATCTTGGAGAACCTATTACAGGCTTTCCCGCTATTTTTCAACAACGGGGAGCCTGGAAACTGCTCCTACCACAATCCCATAAGGAAAAGGGGGGCCTTAAGACAGGCTTGCCCCCTTTTCTTCATATTCCAGATGAGGTCTTACTAATGATTTGTACAGGGGCAAAATGATCTCTCTCTCTCTGGAGTCCATACCTCTCTTAATACAAGAAAGGATTTTGCTGGAGCACCTGTGGAGTATTTTATGTGAGTTGTCTCAGTGGTCTACACAGGCTGAAGAGGTACTTTATTTTTTTTTTTAAGCAGCAAAAAGAGCAAGGCAATAGGCATAAAGGTGAATAAACATTACAGTGAAAGTAAAAAGAAATAGTTATACAATGAAGGAGTGGTAAAAGTGCAGCAAGGCAAGAAAGTGATTACACTTATTTTTTTTTTTTTTAGATTTTTCAAAATACTACTCAATATATACCATGCCAAACAAAAAAGAATCAGGTGCACAAGGCAGGAAAAGGAGTAAGATAGAGAAAGAGCAACAGGTTAAGCTAGCTGGAAGCCTTAACAGGTTTCTTGTTGTGAACACTGCTGAAACTACAGCATGCTCATCAGCAGCACCACAGGAGACTCATGTCCCCGATCCAGTTTCTGTGGACATTCCTGTTCTTGCTTTAAGAGCAGAGACAGCCTTGCCTGAGGATGTTTCTACTCAGCCAAATATTCTGCCAGAAAATATTGACGAAAAAGTTTTCACTGATATTGGCTATTGGCCTAAAACTGTAGATGAAACTTTGAAAACTGAACTTGTCAAGCGAGGAACAGTGAAACTGCAGAATAAGGATGCATTGTTTCCAAGAGACAGTCATGGCAGGTCATTTTCCAAAGACTGGTTCTACATGAATTTGGAGAATGGTGAGACTGTGTTAAAGACATGGTTGGTGTTTTCTCCAGTAAACAACGCTGCATATTGCTTTCCTTGCATACTTTTTCAGAAGGTTAAAGGGAAAAGTTGTTTTGGAAAGCCAAGTGGCTTTAATGCATGGAGAAAGCTAAACCCCAGATTACTAGAGCACGAGCGCAGTTCATATCACTTCAGTGCATTTACAATGTGGAAGGAATTTGAAATGCGGCTGCAGAAACAGGTGACTATTGATGCTGCTACCCAGCTTGCACAACGGAGGTCATTTGACAAATGGAAGGCAATCTTAGTCAGAATACTGGATTGTGTGCTGTATCTAGCCAGGCAAACCTTACCCTTACGTGGTCACTCCGAAAATCCAAACAACGGTGGTAACTGTGGAAATTTTTTAGAAACTTTCAAGTTACTTGCCAAATACGACCCAGTTGCAAAACAACATCTTCATAAAGTTAATCAGACAGATGGCTACGTTGTGTCCTATCTCTCTCCACAGAGCCAGAATGAGTTTATTAGCCTGCTCGGCAATCACATTAGAACAGCCATCTTTGAAAAAAATCACAAAGGCCAAGTATTTTGCTATGATGTTCGACAGCACTCCGGATATTTCTCACACTGACCAAATGTCCCAAGTGATTAGATATGTGCACATTGCAGATACAGAAGTCAATGTGATACAGTCTTTCATTGACTTTATTCAGTTATATGGGAAATCGGCTGATGTCATTACTAAACAAATTTGTGACAAGTTGCAAGCAGATGGCCTTAACCTGGAGCATTGCTATGGCCAAGGATACGACAATGCTGCAACTATGGCTGGACACATTAGTGGTGTACAGAAACGTATTTTGGATATGAATCCCAAAGCAGTGTTTGTGCCATGTAACAATCACTCTCTCAATCTTGCAGGGGTTAATGCAGTTGGTGTTGGGACAAAGTCTGTGACTCTCTTTGGCACTGTGGAAAAAGTGTATGCATTCTTCTCAAGCTCCACCCATAGGTGGGATGTCCTTAAGAAGCATGTACCAATTCATGTAAAGCGATCATGTGACACAAGATGGAGTTCAAAGCATGAAGCTGTACGCGTACTAGCTGAGCACCCAGAAGAAATAATAGAAGCTTTGGAAGTGTTGAGAGATGGGCCAGAAGAAACCTCTGAAACCAAGGGTGATGCAGGAAGTCTGTTAGTTTGCATCATGACCTATGTTTTTTTCTCTTTCTTGCATTTTTGGAGCCCAGTACTAACCGAAGTGAATGATACTCAGATCTACCTGCAGCAAGAAGGACTTGCGCTTGATCAATGTGTGCAAAAGTTGAAAGCATTGGCTTTATTTTGCCAGGAAAAACGAGATTGTCTGGTGTCAAAGGCAACTGAGAAAGCTCTGCAGGTATGCAAAACATATTGCATTTCTACAGAGAGAAGAATTGGAAGACGTAAGAAGATGGCTGGAGAGCAGAGTTGCGATGCTGGCTTGACCTTAATACAAGAAACAAGCAGAGAACAACTGGAAGCAATTGATAAGCTTAATGCAGAAATTACAAAACGTACAATGCAGATGAATATGCTTCACCAGCGATTTGCTTTCTTGCAAATCCAAATATTGTTGGATACCAGAAAAGATGATTTCATTAATGAACAAATTCAGCACACGTGTGATCAGTACACGGAGTTGAATGCTGCATCTATGATCACTGAAATAAGTCGACTTCGGCACCACATTGTCTTATATAAAGAAGTCAATCCTGATGTGCAGGTTGAAAACTGGTCTGCTTTAGATTTGCTTCGGTGGGTGTACAAGTGGAAGTTGCAAGAGAGTTTAACTAACTTTGTTGTGACATTAAGAATCTTTCTTACTATTACTGTTTCTACTGCCAGTTGTGAAAGAAGTTCCTCAAAACTTAAACTAATCAAAACATATCAAAGATCTACAATGAGCCAAGAAAGACTGAGTAACCTAGCAATACTGTCCATTGAGAGAGACTTCAATGTAGATTTTAATTCTGTTGTTGAAAAATTTGCACAAATTAAAAGCAGGCGATTTTAAAACGGACCTTCTGTGTGCTCATTGGTGGACATTCCCTGCTTTCTCCTCCAACCACTGTGTGCTTGGGGTCATTGTTATGTTGGAAGGTAAACTTTCTTCCCATTGACAACTTTCTGTCAGCAGAAAGCAGATTTTCATAAAGAATTTGATGGTATTTTGCCCTATCTATTTTTTCTTTTAACCTGGACCAGTGCTCCAGTCCCAGATGCTGTAAACCTCTTTGCATCCTCTCTGACCTCCTGGTTCTTTCATCCAGTTTGGGGCAACATCCTGATCCAGGGAGGGTCTGTGTTGTGCCAAGTTCCTTCCACTTCTTAATAGACTTCACTGTGCTTCTAGGCATTGATAAAGCCTTTCGTTTTATTTTTGTTATTTTTGGATCCATCTCTTGATTTGTACATGTCCACAACTGTATGTGCCTTGCCACCCATAGTTGATTGTTTTATTCAGTTGCACTACCAGGGACTGAAATGTTCCAGGAAAGCTATTTTACATGCTGAACTAATCAAAATGACCACAGCTGAAAGTCAAATGGCTTTGTGTGCCATTGGCAAGATGATTAGCTACACCTGGTTGAGTTTACAAGTCATTTTTAGGAGAGGTGGGATCCTTTGTCCAACACTTTGTTATAAATTGAACTGAATAAATACAGCTAGATAAAACAAAAATTGTCTGTCTCCATTTCAGGCTGCAAAGGAACAAAGTGTGATTATTTCAAAGGTGGGGTGATTCTTTTTTTATACCCACTGTGGCTCTACCTGCAAAATGGCCCAGCCTGAAGGGATCTAGCAGAGCTTAACTTTCTGTTCCACAATTTTCTGTTAGTACCATCTTAAAGTGGAACGTTATGTGCACTAATCTTATTTTTGTAAAAGTTATTATATTTCTTGTTTCACTTGCAATGTATTGATAGACCTGTTGAATATGTGGAGATTGCGTGATGCATTTTCACACTCAAAGTGTTTGAAAATAAACTTGTATTGAATGCATTTTTACTTTAATTACATCAGTATTTTTCATAGAATATGATGCATTTGCTTAGGGTGTCACAATGCTACTGATGTGAGCCCACAGGCGAGCAGGTGACACGGGATCCCCCAAGGCGTGGAATCTAAGGGACAGCCGGTATTCTGCCAGGGACCCCCTCACAAGGGTTTGGGCTTAGCTGCATGCTGACCCCAGGTCACGACCCCCGGGTTCACCCTGTTCACAAGGAGAGTACCAGAAGACACTGTCAGACACAGATGGATGGATGGATGGATGAAGCAAAAGGAGAGCCAGATAGCGAGCCGAGGTCAGGGCGGGCAGCAGACAACGTAATCAGGAGAACTAGCCGGGTTGGTACACAAGGGATCAGTTCACGAGAAGTCCGTTTAAGCAGGCTATAGGAAGGGTGCTCAGGAATAAGTGTTGCTCAAGCAAGTGGAACAACAGGTGCCAGCCGACCTACAGCAGTAAAGGTAAGACACAGATCAGCTCTGCAGCTGATCTGTGACATAGGGGGTAAGGGGTTTTATACTGTACTAGTCGAAGGGACTCATTGAGTGCTAAAAGTCCACACGTTAGGGGGGCGCAAATTACTTGCCTTGCCCCGGGCGCTGACAACACACGCTACGCCACTGCTTCGGTGGCCTATTTGTTCCAACTCTGTGAGCGGGCGTGGACTGCCCAAGATCCGTGCGCATCGGCGTAAATAGTTACGCAATTGGAGACCACTCAAGAAGTCCAGAGGTGGGTTGGAGCCTTCCAATCCGGCAGCTGCACTAAGCTGTTCATTTGGTAAAGGATGTCATAAAGGTGTGGCCACTTCCCCTCCGCCGACAGGAACCTGTAGATGGGACCCTGGCAGCCAGGTGGGAAGTCTGGGTTACCTAGAACTGGCACCATGGGAGAGGGCAAGGGGGACACCGAGGATTTGTGGAAGGTTTCTCTAGCAACCTGTAATGTGCTGCCTAGGGTGGGGTGATCGATAATGACCTTTGGTATAGGGGAGGTAATCCAAGGCCAACTCTTGGCTGTGCCGTCGGAATCCTCCAGCTCCATCGCTACCCATTGGTTTGCCTCTGCATGGCAGTACCAGTCAATTAGCCTGGTAAGATGCGTTGCCCTATAGTATGCCTTCATGTCCGGGAGTCCAACCCCCCCCCCATGTTTCGCCAAATGGAGTAATTGCAATTTAATGCGTGGCTTTCGGTGTGACCAGACGAACTCTCGAAATAGTGCGTCAATTCGCTTGAAGAAGGGTGATGGGAGGTGAATGGGGAGGGCCTGTAGCAAGTAAAGAATCCTCGGCAACGCGGTCATTTTGATGGCATTACATCGACCAAACCATGTTAGAGTGAGGGAGTGCCAGTGTTGTAGATCCGTTTTGAGACTCTGAAGCATTGGGGTGAAATTGGCTCGATAAAGATCTGCGGGATCAGGGGTAATCGCCACTCCTAAATAGGAGATAGTATTGGTTGCCCAATGGAATTGGTATTCTGAACGCAATTGACGCACCTAAAGGGTTTGAGACCGAGGTTGCATTTAAAGAGATAAAACAAGTAAAAATTCGCGCTGAACTGAAAAAAGCAAGCGGCCAGCAAAGTTCGTAGATAACAAACAAAAAGTCACATGCATAAAAATTATTGCGGCGCTGAAAATTTCAAAAATGAAATTGAAGAGTGGGAGGAATCCAATCACCAAATATATTGTGCAGATGTAGAAAGAGTCACTCGTCACCACGTGGTAATGTAGTCTGCTTACCAGAAGGTGTTAAGGATTAGGCATAGATGATAAATTCTCAATAGCATCCAGCAAATCCAGCCCACTGGAACCCCTCATCAGACCACAACATCCGTGGGATTTCCTTCACATATAAACATCTCCCAATAGTCACTTCAGAAATAGGCATTCAGGCATGTAGTCACCATATATCCGAGAAAAGAAAATGAAGGACCCATAGTGAAGCCCGTAATGATAGATAAAAAAACTTTTATTGTAGTAACTTACAGTCGAAGCTTAAAACAGCATGCATCAATGATAGGAACAAACGGCTGCAGCAATCAGCGTACGGATGTCAGCCTGCCTGACATGTTTCATCGTAACAGATGTCTTCAGAGGCATGGCTACAGCTACAACCGCATGCTATATATATGGTATGGTTAGTGGGTGGATCAGAGGGGATATAATCAAACTCATCACTAACAGCTGGGTAGGATGTGTGTCTTGTGCAGAGCGCCCTGGTGCTAACAGGATAAACCTGGTTAGCAACTGATGACGCGACAGCGCACGGCCAATCAGAAAAAAGAGAGGATAGGAACAAAAAGAGGGTGGCAACAGATGACTCAGTGCCACCTCATTGGTTAACCTATCTCTCAGTGAACAGAAAATTTGAAAAATGCCAGATAAGCATGAACAGGCGACGAGGAAGAGCGCCGGCTGTGGGGTCCGGCTCAGGGACATGAAAAAGGCTAAAAATGTATTTTTGATTGATCAGACAAAAAACCTGATATATAACTCAATATACACAATAAAAAAATATGGAAAAGAATTAGCACCCACACAGATAAGCTATGAGATTAACGCCTGTCATGCAGTATAGATCAAAGGCATAGAATAAAATGCTAGACTTTGTATAACAAATCAGTGCCTGCATGGGAAAAACACACTAACCTATGTATAACAAACCAGCGACTCACATGCAACTAAGCAATAGACATTGTGAATGCAATTAATCGCACACATTTCAATAAAAATACATGCATGCAATGTACATCAATACATGTGTTAAAATCAATACAGATGATTGTAAACATCATTAAAAAATATTGTTTTAAAAAACTGACCTAGACCCAAGATTTGCAAATAAAGGAGAAAAAACAAAATAAATAAATAAAACGAATAAAGGAGTGTATTGATGCTAACTGTTATTAATGAAGCTATTAACATCCCACTCTACGTTTAACCCATATGGCGTATAGCATTTGAGGGTGTGTATCCATCACGTTTCCAACCTCGAGATTTCTCTCTTGGTGTAACTACCTCTCCAATGGGGTGTGAAACGATCAATGGTGGTAATCAGAGTCCCTACTGGATTTCTGCTATGACATTCTAAATAGTGACGTGAGACTGTGTGCTTAGGAAAACCTTTCTTTATGTTTTTTATATGTTCCTTTATTCGCACATTCATGGCTCTCATAGTGCGGCCTACATACTATAGACCGCATGGACAAGTCAATAAGTACACAACATTTTTTGAGGTGCAGGTGATGAGAGTATCTATATCATAGACCTTTGTGGTGGAGTTAGATTTAAATTGACAAATTTTCCTATTTTTATCGCCATTTATGCGACACACTTTACATTTGCGACATGGGAAAAAACCTTTTGAGTTCTGAAAAAAGGGGACCCTATTGGGGGCATCAAGAACATTAGGGGAAACCTGCAGCCTTAGGGGGGGTACTCCCCTATAGATAACTTGTGGGCGTTTAGGTACGGATGGGCCCAACACTTTATCGTTTTTTAACACGGCCCAATGTTTTCTAAGAATTTTCTTTATATCATAATGTTGTCGAGAGTAGGTGGTCACTAAAGAAAACTCATGAATATTATTATTCTTAGTGATTCTATCTGTGCCCTTTATCATATTGGCCCTATCCAAGCCGGCAACCTCATTTATGGTTTTGTCCAAGTCTGCACCAGAGTACCCCTTCTCCACAAATTTGGTTTTTAAGTCAGAGGCCTGCATCAAAAAGTCGTGTTTAAAGGTACAATTACGCCTTAGGTGAATAAACTGGCTTTTAGGAACCGCTTTTAACCAGGAGGGATGGTGACAACTCCCCTGACTAATATAGCCATTACGATCTGTCTCCTTGAAAAAAGTGGTGGTTGTAAATTTATTGTCACAGATCCGTATATTCAAATCCAAAAAATGGATAGCAACCTTGCTCATTTTGAATTGCAGAGAGATACCAAGGGTGTTCTGATTCAGCTCCTGCATGTAATTGGTCAATGATGTTTCATCTCCATCCCATAGGAGGAGGATGTCGTCTATATACCTGCCCCAGTACACCAATTCTGGCCGTCTGTCAGCATAGACGACATCCTCCTCCCACTTGGCCATGAACAGATTAGCTATACTGGGCGCGAATTTTGCGCCCATGGCTACACCTCTGGTTTGGAGGTAGCAAGAACCCCCAAACCAGAAGTAGTTATGCATCATGGCAAACCTTAGTAGGAGTAAGATGAACTCCCTCTGTGGGGGGGCCAGTTGGTCATCTCTACCAAGGAAGGTCTCAACTGCATGCATACCATCTGGGTGGGATATGACGGTATACAAAGAGGACACATCGGCGGTAGCCATGATGTAACCCTCCTTCCACACCAAGGTATCCTGTATCTGTAAGACCTGGGAAGAGTCCCTCAAAAAAGAAGGGGTCTGGGATACCAGGGGTTGTAAAAATCCATCTATATATTTCCCAATACGGGAAGTGACAGAATCTAGCCCACTGATAATGGGCCTCCCAGGTGGGTTAACAAAACTTTTGTGAATTTTTGGTAAAAAGTAAATTACCGGAATCCTGGGAGCCATAGGGACCAAAAAGGCTTTTTCTTTTTTGTTAATCAGTTGTTCGTTAAACCCCTTTTCAATAAGTTTCTGCAATTCCCTTTTATATCTGACAGTAGGATCATGAGGAAGGGGAAGGTATGTGTCAGTATCCGAAAGAATTCTCCTCATCTCTGAGATGTAGGCAACCTTGTCCAAGACAACAATCCCTCCCCCCTTATCAGCAGGGCGAACAATTATGTCGTCCCTATCTTTAAGGGTTTTCAACCCGTCCTGAAATTTCTGATTGTTTGGATCCCTCCGAATTTTCAATTTTTCCAGATCATTCAAGACTAGATCTTTAAAAACTGAAATAGATGGTGGCACAAAACCCGGCGGGTTGAATAACGAGGCATTCACAAGGGCAGAATACCTAATTCCATTAGTAGTATGTTCGGATCTAGCAATGGGTTGAGACAGGAAGTGTCTTTTTATGCTCATCTTCCTGATATATTTCTGTACATCAATAAAAGCATAGAATTTACTCAATGGTTTATCAGGTGCATATTTAAGCCCATGATTTAGTACAAATTTTTCATTTTCAGTTAAAGTGGCCTTGCTGATTCCTATCATTGATGCATGCTGTTTTAAGCTTCAGCTGTAAGTTACTACAATAAAAGTTTTTTTATCTATCATTACGGGCTTCACTATGGGTCCTTCATTTTCTTTTCTCGGATATATAATGACTACATGCCTGAATGCCTATTTCTGAAGTGACCATTGGGAGATGTTTATATGTGAAGGAAATCCTACGGATGTTGTGGTCTGATGAGGGGTTCCAGTGGGCTGGATTTGCTGGATGCTATTGAGAATTTATCATCTATGCCTAATCCTTAACACCTTCTGGTAAGCAGACTACATTACCACGTGGTGACGAGTGACTCTTTCTACATCTGCACAATATATTTGGTGATTGGATTCCTCCCACTCTTCAATTTCATTTTTGAATTTTTCAGCGCCGCAATAATTTTTATGCATGTGCATTTAAAGAGAAATACTCCTGTAGCTTGGCCAACACCTCTACCCGGATCTCCTTAGACTGTAGCAGGGCCTCATTTAGTCTCCACGAGGGTGGGGATTTAGTCATTGGTCCCAGTTGAAGTGTCAGGTGTATTGGTGCATGGTCCGAGAAGGAGATGACATCTATAGAAGATGCCACCACCCTTGCTAGGTCCTTATGGGACAATAACAGATAGTCCAGTCGTGAATATGAGTGATGGACTTGCGAGAAATAAGAATAGTCTCTGTCTTGGAGATGCAGTAAATGCCATGGGTCTGTTAGGCGTAGGGTGTGAAGGTCAGCCTTCAACCGTTTAAGGCGGGAATAGGAAAGGTGTAAGGCGCCCCGAAGTGTCCAGCAGAGGGTCCAGTGCAAAATTCATATCCCCCAAAGATGAGCATCCCTTCTGAGAACTCCAATAGCTGGGGTACCAGCCCACACAGGAATTTTACATGATCTACATTGGGGAAGTATACATTGGCAAAGGTAACCTGCACGTCAAAGATCTTTCCCTTGAGCAGGAGGAAGCGGCCCTGTGGGTCTACTCGCTGCGCCTCAAACGTCCATGGTACAGACTTTGCTATCAGAATGCTGACCCCCTTAGATTTGGAGATGGGCGAAATACTGTGGTATGCCGTCGGAAAGGATCTGTTAGTCAATTTGGGGATACGGTCACCATGAAAGTGAGTTTCTTGTAGAAAGGCAACTTGGGTTTTGCCTCTACGTAAGTCCGCTAGAAATTAAATAATACCTGTTCTCTTAGGGCCGCCCGGTGTTGATGCACCGCTGAGGCGACCTATGGACAGGGGGGACCCGCACAAGCCACTTGCGTTCCTGAGCCATGCATGCGCAGGGTCCCCCATATCCCGTCTCCCGGTGCAACAAGGCCAAGACAGCAGTTTCCAAGCCTATAGGACATTTGCCAGGAACGGGTAAGGAGAAACAGGGACACAGACACCATATCAACATGAACATGAACACAACCCAACTATAACATGGGCAAAAGAAAATGCGAAAGGGAGTGTTGTACTCACAAAAAAACAAAAAAGAGAACCAAAAACTTACAGGCATCCTTGCAGCCTGTGACTGTGTCCCAGGTAAGTGGACCCCATGATGGCGAGACCCATGCGGATCAGCACACCGCCCCCACCAGTCCCTGAAAGAACCTAGATTAAGGGAGCAGTGTGCAAACCCGCACGAGCCAAACCCCCGTTGTGACTCCAGGAGACAATGTATGCAATGCAACCCCACCCCAACCCGCACAGCCCCAAATAGCAAGACAAAAACAAAAATTCGAAAATAACAAGTGGGGAGACATGCTGGGCCAGGCGGTGCCGCAGAAAGTGAAGAGATAAAGAGCCCGTGTGAACACGTCTCCTAGGTATAGTCAGGTTCTTGAACTGTCAACTTGAATGATCCTGGGTGGGTCACCAAATCGGGGGAAAGCAAAGGATGCTGCAGACATGGAATACTGTAAGTCTTACCAGTTCCTGTGCGTTAGGGAGTGACTAGTCCTCGGAGGATGTCGATGAGATCTGATGGCTTCTCGGTTAGGCGGGCGAGATCGGGAGCGTCGGACCCTCTGTTGCCGGGGTACAGATGGGTTAGGTGTGTCCTGTGAAAGCAAATAATCAAACCAGTTAGGTACATCCATCGCCGGTCTGGCAATGAAGTGAAACAATGCAGGGAGCTGATCCGGCGTGCGAAGGTGAAATTCAGATCTGCATGGGAGGACTCAATAACAGTCACCCGCTCCTCCACTGTGTCCACTTGCTGCTTTAAATCATGTAGTTCCCTGGTGAGGGCGTTAACAATTGAAGCGGCCATAGCATTTAGGTCCTGTTTAGAGGGTAGGCCCGACACTATATCCCTCAGTGAGCCCTCCACCAGGCTGCAGCCATCCCCTGTGCCCTCTGATGGTAGTGGAGCGTCCGAAAACGGGATGGCGGGGGACTGTATGGGCGAGGGTGCCCTGTGTGACAAGGGTGGAAAGTCCTCCTCTGCTGCGGGGATAGCTAACTGTGTGCCCCTCTTACTTGTAGCAGCAGTGTGCACCGCGGAGACTCGTGGCGGCGCCATCTTGTTCCGTCCAGCCGGTGAGGAAATTGGCTGTTGCCTCAGGAAATAATGGGTGATTTCGGGTCCCCTCCGTTCCTCGGTGGCCGGTGGGTGTTTGCGGCTCCATGGCATGGGAAGCTGGCTTGACTGCTCGGCTCTGCGGATGATTCTCAGCCCGTTCTAGTGCAGAGCTCCCGGCGGTGCGTCCTCACGTTTCCATAGCTAAGCCATGCCCTCCATCACATCTGCTTTTTGAAGAGCCTGTGAGCCCTCAATATGTCCAAACCTCTGAGTGATGCACAGAAGCGAAAGAAGAAGCAGGAGTTGGAGGAAAAACTATGCAGAATATAAAAAATAACTGGTTTTCTTGTACCCACGAGTGGATCTTCTGAAGAACATGCTGGTACATCTTCTCAGGAAGCGATTCCTGCTCAAAGTACATCTGCATTTGGCTCTTAAGCTGATGCAGTGGTGGTTTCTGATCAACTTACGCCACTAGTAACACCACCAGTGTCCATGGAGGTGGAGAAACCAGACCTATTCCGAAATATTGGTTTGCTGCCTAGCCTCCGTACCGTGAAAATGCAAGAGCCTACTTCTGAAGCATTTGATATACTGCCAGAAGTTGTGGAATAGTCATGTTTCATGACTGACATTGGCTTGTGGCCCAACATATCTACTCTTGAAATGCGGGAGTACTTGTCAAAAAATGGAAATTTGTCAGTGAGAAAACCTCTGGAACAACTGAGAAATTAAGGGTTTGCAACGTAATTTAAAGACAGACATTGCTGTACTATCGACGTGTTTGGCCCCTTTCACACGGCAAGCCCACTTGGGAACCGCCTGTCCATTTTTTTCTGGCAGATCCGAGCGGCCCATCCATTGACTCCTATGGGGAGATGGATGTCGACACATATGTCCGCTGTCGATATGCTCGCCATCCGCCTGGGCAGATCGGATCTGATGAAAACGGACATGCCGTCCATTTTCGTCCGATCCCTCCATAGGGATCAGCGGCTCTCTGACAGGCCCCTCCCCGCTCAGTAAGCAGAGGCGGACCTGTCATTCGCCGGCTCAGCAGAGATCAATAGAGGGATACCCTGCTGAGCTGGGGGACTCCTCTGAGTGGATCCTCCTCGTGTGAATGAGGCCTTTATGCGTAACTGTCCCAATAGAGACAAGGTTGAACGAAAGTGGCTTTGCTACTCAAAAAACACTGTCAGAATCTACTGTTTGGACTGCAAATTGTTTGGTGCATCACATAATGCATTTTCCAATGATGGCTTCAGCGACTGGAAACATGCCAGTGAACAAATTTCATCATGTGAACAGTCTCAAAATCATATTAGTGCTGTGATTGATACAGCCAAATATTCTAAACTGGAGGGTCGGATTGACCATAAAATGCAACAGATGGAAGAGCTTAGTGTCATAATTTTTCTTGCCGAAAGAGGATTGGCTTTTAGAGGATATGACCAAGTTATTGCATCCACAATGGTAACTATCTTGGTATTTTGGAATTACTGTCGGAGTACGATGCTTTCCTAGCACAACAAATCAAAGGCTGTACAAGTTATCTATCAGCTGTCTGTGAAGAAATTATAAAGATTACAGGGGAAAAGATTTTAGAACCTGTCATCAACCAGGTTAAAAAGGCAAAGTACTACTCGGTATCTGTAGTTTCATCTGAAGATTATTCCCACATTGATCAGCTCACAGTGAGTTTACGATACTTAGAACGAAATCAAACCTGTGGAGCGTTTTCTAACCTGCTTACCCTCAATGGGGAAAAAAAATGGCGAATGCGCTCTTAAAATTCCTTAATAATGTTACCAGAAGGCCATGGACAAAGTTTTGACAATGCAAGCAACATGTCTGGTCACTACAAGGGTATGCAAGCAAAAATTGTTAACCTGAATAAATATGCAAAGTATATACCTTGTTCTGGACACTCACTAAACCTTGTTGGAAAGAATGCTGCAAATTCGTGTAGTGAGCCTGTCAAGTTTCTTGATTTCATGCAAGCTCTGTATGCATTTTTTCCTGGCTCAACCAAGTGCTACAAGAAGCTAGAAGACACGTTTGATGAGAAAGGGTCTCTTTATCCATGCCGAAAAAGCTAAGTGACACACGTTGGTCATGTCGTGCTGATGCTTGTCAGGCACTAGTCATTAGCTTTCAAAATATAAAGGTTTTGTTGGAAATTTCAACTGACTGTGAAGAAAGGTCAGATTGCCATAATATGGCAAAAAGGACTGTTTGATCAGATGAGCAAACACTTGAGACTGGGATTTTTGCAGAATTCTGGAACACTGTTTTACGGCGCTTCAACATAACAGAGTATGTTGGGGCCCCAAGAAAAATGTTTGCTGCAGGTCCAAACCATATTAAAGATGGCCCTGGATGCATGCATATTCAAATCCCCCATAGCTTTATATTTCCAAACATTAAACCTTACACAGTACATTGAGGTCGGCTTGTAATGGGGCGTACACACGGTCGGACTTTGACCGGACTGGTCTGACGGACCAAATACGGCGGACAATCCGATCATGTGTGGGCTTCACCAGACTTTTCCAGTCGCAAATCTGACAGACTTTAGATTTGGAACAGGCTTCAAATCTTTACGTCGTAACTCAGCCGGACCCAGAAATCCGCTCGTCTGTATGCTAGTCCGACGGACAAAAACCGACGCTAGGGCAGCTATTGGCTACTGGCTATTAACTTCCTTATTTTAGTCTGGTGTACGTCATCACGTACGAATCCGTCGGACTTTAGTGTGATCGTGTGTAGGCAAGTCTGTTCATTCGAAAGTCCGCTGGAAAGTTTGTCGGACCAGTCCGGTCGAAAAGTCCGCCCGTGTGTACACGGCATAAGTTGGAGACATCCTGTAATGCCCCATACACACGATCGGACATTGATCGGACATTACGACAACAAAATCCATGGATTTTTTCCGACGGATGTTGGCTCAAACTTGTCTTGCATACACACGGTCACACAAATCTTGTCGGAAATTCCGAACGTCAAGAACGCGGTGACGTACAACACGTTCTTGACGAGCCGAGAAAAATGAAGTTCAATAGGCAGTGCGGCTCTTCTGCTTGATTTCAAGCATGCGTGGAACTTTGTGCATCGGAATTGTGTACACAGGATCGGAATTTACGACAACGGATTTTGTTGTCGGAAAATTTGAGATCCAGATCTCAAATTTTGTGTGACGGAAATTCTGAGGGAAAATGTCTGATGGAGCCTACACACGGTCGGAATTTTTAACAACAAGCTCCCATCGAACATTTTCCGGCAGAAAATCCGACCGTGTGTACGGGGCATTAGAATGTTATTCCACTGCACAGCGGAATGTCATCTGCAAACACTGAAATGTTTTTTCTTTTATTACCAGACCCTATATCATTTTATAAATATATTAAAAAGTAATGTTCCCAACACTGAACATTGGGGTACCCCACTAATAACCTTAGACCATTCCGATTATGAACGATTGTTCACCACTCTCTGAATTCTGCCTCTGAGTTTTCTAAGCCTGTAGACTTTGACTTGTCCTCCTGAAAAACTGACAGGCGGAGCTGATCGGAAAGCCCGTGTTAAAGGGGCCGTACACTACTTTTGGCCCAGAGCAATTTTTACATTTCTGCTATTGATTCGGTAGCAACTTTGTCATTGCTGAACTATGGAAATGTGACAAAAACCACCCTAGCAGTGCGGTGGGAGTGGGTGGAAGCTGTAAAGGTTGTCTTTGTCACATTCACGCAGTCTAGGGGGAGATGAATAGGCATTATTACTTACCTAGATTCAAGAAATGTGAGTACTCTGCGCTCGGTATATAAATAATAAAGTGAATGTGTTTCAAAACACAGGGAAAGCTACACTCAAAAGTGTTAGCATACAAAAACACATTCACTTTATTATTTATATACTGAGCTCAGAGTACTCACATTTCTTGAATCCAGGTAAGTAATAATGCCTATTCATCTCCCCCTAGGCTGCGAGAATGTGACAAAGACAACCTTTACAGCTTCCACCCACTCCCACCGCCCTGCTAGGGTGGATTTGTCACATTCCCGCACTTCAGCAATGACAAAGTTGTTACCGAATCAATAGCGGAAATGTAAAAATTGCTCTGGGCCAAAAGTAGTGTACAGCCCCTTTTTACACGAGCTTTCCAATCAGATCCGCCTGTCAGTTTTTCAGGCGGACCCGTTCGGACGGTCCATTTACCTCTTTGGAGCAGTGGATGTTAGCGATTACATGTCCGCTGACACCCGCCGCTATCCAATCTGATCCTGTCCGTGAAATCCAGACAGATGGTGACCCTATTTTCCATCCGTCTGGCGGATCAGATCGGATGAAAACAGACAGGCGATTCGTTTTCATCCTATCCCCCCATAGAGGAGAGCGGATCTCTGACAGGTCCGTCCCAGCACAGTGAGCGGAGACGGACCTGTTATCCGCCTGCTCAGCGGGGATCAGGGAATCAGCGGATCGATCCAAAGCAGAGTCCGTCGGGCGGATCGCCCATGTGAAAGAGCCCTACAGGAATGGGAGCTGCATTTTTTTTTAAATAGATATATTTCATGCATTTTTAATGCAACTAGAATAAATACTTGAATTGAATTTGATTTCAGCCTCCTGTAATCCCCTCTACTGCACTTAGATGAGGGACACTGCTTAGGGCCAACCAGGTGTCTTACATTCACATGTTCAGACAAAGAACATGCTGACAGGAGGAGAGAGCAAAGAGTTGACTATATTAGACTGTTGCAGTTTCTTTACTGCTCAATCACAGGCTGGGGGCAGGAATGCAATTTAAAGTAGTTATCAAGTAAAAATTTTTTTTTACCTTAACTACTTCAGCTCTGGAAGATTTACCCCCCTTCAAGAAAAGGCCATTTTTGGCAATACGGCACTACGTTATTTTAACTGACAATTGCGTGGTTGTTGCGACATTGTACCCAAATACATTTGTTTGTCCTTTTTTTTCCCCACAAATGGAGCTTTCATTTGATCACTTCTGCAGTTTTTATTTTTTGCGCTATAAACAAAAAAAGACCGTTAATTTTGAAAAAATTTCTCCTATAAAACACACCCAATAAAAAAAATGTAAAATCAAATTTCTTCATCAATTTAGGCCAATATATTTTATGCTACATATTTTTGGTAGAAAAATCCCAATAAGCATATATGGATGGGTTTGCGCAAAGGTTTTGGCATCTACAAACTATCAGTTTTTTTTTTTTAAATGTATTTACTAGAAATGGCAACGCTCAAATTAGACACCCAACTGACACTTTTTGGTGACCAGTGACACTAAATATAATCAGTGCTAAACAATATGCCCTGTCAATGTACTAATGGGAAGCGGTTAACATCGGGGGCGATCAAAGGATTACCTGTGTGCCTAGGTCGTGCTTACTCACTGTGGGGGAGGTGCTTTGACTAGGGGAAGGCAAAGATCAGTGTTCCTGCTTTGCAGAAACACAGGATCGATGCCTTCCCCTCTGACAGAATGACACTCTGCCTTGTTTACATAGGCAGATTGTTGTTCTGCCTCTGCCTTGTGTAATTGGTGGATGCTGGCGGACATCAAGTCCGCGTGCGCCCCTGACCCAGAAGTTTAAGATCACTTAATAGTTACATGATCTGGTGCACAGCAGCTTCCCTATAGCAGTATATCTGCAGTGGGTGGTCGAGAAGCGATTAATGCGTGCCCTGTCTATGGATGCGCGCCACCTGGTTTGGGAGCTTGACCACACGTGTGCCTCATAGCACACAACTTGTTATGGAGGCACACTGAGGAAAGGAGGAGCAGAGAGCGCTGGCAAGGGACCCCAGAAAATAAGGGGCCACTCTTTGCAATACCATTGCACAGAGCAGGTAAGTAGAAAACTTTTTTTTTTATTTTAAGAAAAAAAAATTCCTTTACAGCGACTAACTGCAGCAGAAAGTTGGGCCATTCAAACCTCAGTACTGCATAGACAGAATTACAAATTCTTTGGCAGGTAGTTCCTACATATTTGTATTTCCTCTATGTATGTAGCTGTTTGTCTGACATTCACCTAACATATATCTGCAAAGGCTGGAGCAAGGACAGACTTGCCATCTGTGACTGCCAAAGAAAAAAAGACTGAGTGACTTTATAGTTCAAACTATTGCTGAGTTTGCCTGTGTTTATGCTTAGTATTAGTGTGGATTAGTTTGTTTGTTCAGTGCTCAGAAGACATTATTTACACAGTATAATCTGTATCTGGAGCTCAGCCATGCTGTGTGCCGAAAGCCTGCAGTCTCTTTTATACTGTTGAGCTGTGATTGCCTAAAGCCTCGAACACACGGTACGATTGTTGGCCAACCGAGCGTCTGATTTTTGTCAAAAGGGCACGTGCCAGGATCTTGTCTTGCATTCTAACGGTATACAATTGTCGTGCCACAAACACGAACGTAGTGACGTACTACAAGGAATTTCAGCTTGAGCGCCACCCTTTGGGCCCCTTCTGCTAATTTAGTGTTTGGTGAGCATTGATTCCGAGCATGCGTGTTTGTACTTTCAACTTTTGTGTGACGGATTTGTGTACTGACCATACGAAAATCTGACATCAAAACCGTTGTCTGCCAAAAATTTACTAGCCTGTCATCCAACATTTTGTTGGCGGAAAATTGGACAACAATTGTCAAAAGGAGCATACTAATGGCAAGATTTTAGGGCAACACTCTGTCAATAGACAATCCCCTGCCAACAATCGTACCGTGTGTAGGAGGCTTTACAGTAAACTAAATCTTGGAGATGTCAATTTTAAGCAAGTCATAAATGGAAATTCAGCAGGGACAAATTTAGATTTGTCTATGGCTGTTCCCACTTGTCAGAAGTCAATCTAACGATCAACATATGTCGAATGGGAATGTTAAAATATTTTCATTTGGTCAGTGACTGCTGTCAAGTAGTCACAGCACTGTGATCAGTGTATTCTGACAGCAGAGGAGTCCCTGCTGTCAGAATACAATAGCATAGCAGGGAGGATTCCTCCATCCACCACGCTTGTTTGAAATGGGAATCCGTTCAAATCCAAACGTGAGCTTAAACTCATCTCCACAATGGCAGGCCGGTCAGAGTGAGCCATCAGGGCTATCAAATATTGCAATTGTTTTCAATACTGCAGCCCCTGTCTATATTACCGGAGAGGGTTTTTTCCTCAAGCCATAATAGGATTGGCTAGCGGCTTTAATCGCATCCCAGAATGGGATAAAATGTGACAGGTCCCTTTCTATTACCCAGGACCCTCAAAACTGAGCATCTGGGGGCGGGAGAAGATGAATTTCCCTCAGTGGACTGTGGAGAGGCTGATGACTCCTCTTCTGAGGGGTCAAATCCACGTGGATCAGCTTCACAATCTGAAAAAGATTGATGGTGCATTTTTGCTACTCTTCATTGAGTCGGTTGATATGCCCACTTTTTGTTTGGGTTCACTAAAGCCTTCCCAAGCTGTGCATGCCTTTCCTGTCCATTCATTGCTAGAAAGGCTTATGTATTCTGAGTGGGATCACCCAGATAAGCATTTTTTTTCCTCCTATAACACTTTATCCTATGGAGGAAAAAATCACTAAGAAATGGGAGATACCAGCAATTGTCGCTGCTATATCCTCTGTGAATGAATGTTTGACTTGTCCGGTAGACAATGCTCATATGCTTAGGGATCCAACGGATAAGAAGTTGGAATTCCTATTATAAAAAAAAAAACTTTGATGACTCAACCTGTGGACTCCTTATGAAGGGGCGCCCCCGCTCGCTCAAAGTGGGGGGGAAGACATCTGCAGTTCTCATGGGTCTGGTAGGAAAAGTGTCAGGAGCCTACGGCCACATCACCCTGAAAGCGCCTGATCTCAGAGGCTAAGCAGGGTCGGGCCTTGTCAGTACCTGGATGGAGGACCACCTGGGAATACCAGGTGCCATAGGCTGCAGATGGGTGACTTCCTCAATAACTCTAGGGTACAAGCTTGAGTTCTGAAAGTCCCCGTCTCCTTGTTTTCTCAGATTCCAGAGGAAAAGAAGTCTCTCTTTCAAGCATTGGACCATCTTTTGTCTCAAAAAGTTGATCTTGGTGGTTCTTATGCATGAGCAGGGATTTGGGTTTTATTTAAACCTTTTCACGGTACCAAAACTAAATAGGTATGTCAGACCCATTTTAGATCTCAAAGATCTAAACTAGTTTCTGATTATCTGCTCTTTTTCGCATGGAGTCAATCCGATCAGTGGTCTCCGTCCTACAAGGTGGAGAACTTCTGGCGTCAATAGACATCAGGGATGCATACCTCCATGTACCTATATTTCCTGCTCACCAGAAATATCTACGTTACGAGGTAGAAAATCTTTGTTTTCAGGTTGTAGCTCTGCCTTTCGGTCTAGCTACTGCACCTCGACTATTTACAAAGGTCCTGGCCCCTCCTGTAGCCGGATTAAGGGCCCAAGGTATAACGATTATAGCTTACCTAGAAGATCTGCTCTTGATAGACCAGTCAGTAGCCTGCTTAGACCAAAGTATGATGTACAGTCAACTACCTGGAATTACCTAGGTTGGATTTTCAACCTAGAGAAAAAAAACTATCAAGGATATTAGAATACCTGGGTCTGATTATTGATACAGCCCAGAAAAGGGTATTCTTGCCCCAGGCAAAGAACAGGGCCATAAAGTAACTGATTCAGGTGGTCAAGGCAAAGAAGAATCCTTCTATTCGACTTTGCATGAGGTTGTTGGGAAAGATGGCTTCATTCGAGGCCGTTCCTTATGCTCAGTTTCATTTGAGGCTGCTGCAAAACATTATCTTATCGGCTTGGAACAAGAAGATCCAAGCTCTAGATGTCCCAATGTATTCTCCAGGGTGCGCCGAAGCCTCAGTTGGTGGTTGATAACCAAGAATCTGCAGGAAAATCCTTCCTACCAGTTACCTGGAAGATGGTAACAATGACCTTGCCCATCAACATTTTAGAGATCCGGGCAGCGTGCTTGGCCCTGAGGGCCTGGACATTCAGGTTACGGAATTGTCCTGTCAGGATCCAAAGCGAAAATGCCACAGCAGTGGCCTATATCAATCACCAAGGGGGGCACAAGAAGTCGTGCTGCCCAGAGAGAGGTGAATCATATCTTAACTTGGGCAGAAAACAATATACCTTGCTTATCGGCAGTCTTCATTCCAGGAATAGAGCTGGCAGGCAGACTACTTGAGTCGCCACCTGTTGTTGCTGGAAGAATGTTCCCTTCACCCCAATATCTTCCCAGCAATGCGCCGAAGATGGGGGATCCCAAACGTAGATCTGTTTGCGTCCAGTTTCAACAAGAGAATCAACAATTTTGTGTCAAGAACAAGGGATCCGCTAGCATGCGGAACAGATGCCTTAGTATTCCCGGGGAATCAGTTATCACCGATTTATGCATTTCCTCCTATTCTGCTGCTTCTACGACTGCTTCGCAGGATCAAGCAGGAAGAGAAATCAGTGATTCTTGTGGCCCAGAAGATCTTGGTATGCAGAGATCATAAAGATGGTGGGAGGGGACTCATGGACCCTACCACCACATTCAGACCTTCTCTCGCAAGGTCCAGGATTCCATCCTACCTTACAAATGGTAAATTTAACGGTTTGGTTATTGAGACCCACATTCTGAAGAAGCGTGGGCTGTCAGGTCCAGTGGTATTACCTTGGTTAATGCAGAGAAGCTGGCTTCCAGAATCATAGATTATAGGGTCTGGAATGCATATGTCTGGTGTGAATCCAGGTGTTGGCACCCCAGGAAGTATGTCATAGGTAGAATTCTTGACTTCTGTAGATGGGGTTAGAAATGAAGCTGGCCTTGCGTACTATCAAAGGCCAGGTTTCGGTCTTATCGGTATTATTTCAACAACCACTTGCTTCGCATTCTTTGGCTCGTAGCTTATTCAGGGGGTAACGCGGCTTAATCCTCTGGTTAAGTCACCCCTGAACCCTTGGGACTTGAATTTAGTTCTATCGGCATTGCTGAAACAGCCTTTTTGAGCCAATACAGCATATTCTCTTGGTCCTTTTTGAGAAGGAAACAAATTTTCTGGTAGCCATATCTTCTGCAAGAAGGGTATCAGAGTTGGCTGCTCTTTCTTGTAAAGAGCCATATTTGATTATTCACAAGGAAAATGTAGTATTGCGTCCTCATCCTAACTTTCTACTGAAGGTAGTCTAGTTTTTAACCGAACAAGGATATTGTTCTACATTCATTTTTCCCAGAGCCCTGTTCTATGGAAGGGAAATTACTACATTCTCTTGATGTGGTGAGAGAACTCAATCTCTACTTGAAGGTGACTGCTAAGATTCGAAAAACGGATGTTTTTGTTGTGTTGCCTGAAGGTCCTAGAAAAAGGACAGGCAGCATCGAAATCTATTTCTAAATGGATTCAGCAAGTAACTGTTCAGGCTTATAGTTTAAAGAGGAGGATTCCACCCTCTCAAATGCGCACTCCACTAGGACTGTTAGAGCATCGTGGGAGTGCATCACCAAGCTTCCATGGTTCAAATCTGCAAGGCCTCAACTTGGTCTTCAGTCCATATATGAGGATATTGCCTTTGGGCGTAGTGTGCTGCAGGCAGCAGTATAAGTCCTCTAGTCTCATGTTGCCCTAATTCTGTTGTGTCTCCCTCCCCTCAGTTGGCACTACTCTGGGACATTCCACATAGTAATTACTATGGCTCTGTGTCCCATGATGTATGATTAAGAAAATAGGATTTTTATAACAGCTTACCTGTAAAATCCTTTTCATTGAAGTACATCACAGGACACAAAGGTCCCTCCCCTCTTTCTGGTATACACGTGTATTGCTTTGCTACAAAAACCGAGGTACTCCCAGTCAGAGGCGGCTCTAGGCTTTGTGAGGCCTTAGGCAAAACTTACACATGAGGCCCCACGGACTGGGACGCTCCGTGATGAGGCCGCTATTCCTCAGGCTGTGGGCAGTATCTGATTTGTCCATCAGCTCCTAAGCCACAGAGTCCCAGTGGGGGGTAGGCGGAGCCACCGGCGTCAACTTCAGTGATTGAGAACAGGCAAATTAGGCGGCCGCGAGGCCCCTGTGAGTGCGAGGCCTTAGGCGACCGCCTAATTTGCCTAATTAGAGAGCCGCCTCTGCTCCCAGTAGTTGGAGGGGTTATATAGGGAGTGGAGTTCCTGTCTTAGGGTGTGCCAGTGTCTATCACCTGAAGGTGGCCTATAATCCACATAGTAATTACTATGACTCTGTGTCCAGTGATGTACTTCAAAGAAAAGGATGTTACAGGTAACTGTTATAAAAATACTATACCAAAAATAAAAGAGATGGGGGGGGGGGGGGGGGGCACAGAGAATAAGACAGAAAAAGATGGTGCTGTAACCAAAATAAGCTGGCAGTATAATACCCAACTATACAGAAGCCAAATAAACAATGGCTTGGAAATTAATTACATAAATTCTCACATCAAGTGTAACAGCACAGGGAGTACAAATATAGATAACCCTGCACACAACTAAGATTCAGGATAAAAATCAAACATTAGACTGGTTAGTGGTAAATGAACCCAATATATTGTCATGAGTTTCAGTAAGTAGCAGTATGCATATATAGGAGTAAGTAAGAGCCCTTTCACACTGAGGCGGTTTTCAGGCGTTTGAAATGAAAAGCAATTCGGAAGCGCCCCAACACAGGCGCTTTTAACCTCTTCTTTGGGATTAATAGCGCCCCGCTAGCGGCTGAAAAGTGCCGCTTAAACAGCGCTAAAGCGCAGCTAAGCCGAGCAGCGCTTTAGCGATAAAGCAGCCGCGGCTCAGTGTGAAAGGCTTTAAAGGATTAGGTAAATTAAAGTTCACTACACAATATGTTCACTAGGCTATAGCATTGGCATTAGAAAACAGTAACAGCAATGATAATCAGTACTGCAATAACTCCTCTGTAAAAAGTAGGCTATAACCACTTTTGAGAGTACTCCAAATATTGTCAGCAATTACATTTAAGACTTGTTAAAGATGTACCTTTTACTATGAACAACAGGCAAAGTTCCTGCAAAGCAGCTCAGTGAGTAGTTTGTAGCCCTAGCGTTGGGGCCCAGTCTTTATGGTGATGCACATGAGTACAGCCCCAGTAAAGTTTGCATGCAGTAAATAATACTGCTAGCTAGATGGCCAGTCCCTATGTGCTCAGTCTCTGCTAGCAGCAACAGGTTAATGGCAGCAGTGTCCTTTCGCCAGTCCCAGTGATGCAGCAACATGGTTCCCCCTGATCAGATGTCAGTTTACTTCTGGATCTTCCTGTAGCGACTCCAGTCCTCAGCACATGGTCATAGGGTTGTAGCACAAAGGAAGTAATGTGCATACCTCGGTCTCTCTTCAGCAAAGAGAAAGTTCCTTAGTAGTCATCCTGTGAAAATACATCTTTTTCTTTAAACCCTGGGAATTGTAGGCTAATAGTCTATTAAGAGCTCTTTCACACTATCAGCGCGGCCGCGTTAGCGGTAAAGCCCTACTAGTTTTAGCGGGGCTTTACCGTCGTTTTAGCGGTGCTTTTTGGCCGAATCGCTTTTTAGGCGCTCTGGCAGTGGTACCCATTCATTTCAATGGGCAGGGGCAGTGTGTACACCGCTCCTAAACTGCTGCAAAGATGCTGCTTACAGGACTTTTTCTAACGTCTTGCAAGCCCACCGCTCCAGTGTGAAAGCACGGGGGCTGCAGGGGAAGCGTTGTTTAGGCACTTTACAGGCGCTATTTTTAGCCCTTTAGCGCCTGAAAAACGCCTCAGTGTGAAAGGGGTCTAACTGCCACAGTACATTTTTTCCCCCCAAACTTAATTTCCCATGATTCAAAGCTGCCAACCATCAAGATTGTTGAGGTCCTTCTGATTGTCAGCTCCCCTTGGTGGATGGAGGTGAGGTAGTGCTAACCCATTCAGCTGAAGTTCAGTGGCAGCACAGAAGCACTGCATCAGTGTCCTAAATTGCTTTCTATCGCTACTCAAGCACCTGCCCAGAGAGCAAGCAATTGTGCTGCAAGTTTGAAAATTACTTGCTAAGCTATTTCTAGACTTGCCAGGCTTCACAAGTTTGTTGCACAATTACAGCAAGTCTGCATTGCATGACTCCAGATTAACTTTCTTTGCAAACATTCTGCAAATTGGCTACAAGTTCTGGTTAAGTTATGTTGTATAATAGTTATCCCACCACAGGGTCACTGTGGCTGAATTTTCATGCTGTAGACTTGCAGAGCTCTTGCTGTAGACCCACCACTGCAACTTTGCTCTTGCTAGAGACTTGCCACGCAAATTTGCTACAAATTGGAAAAGTGTCAACTAGAACTCGCGCTTCAAGTGATCTGCAAGTAATACAAGTAAAAGGCGCACAAAACTAAAACAGTATTTATCCTGTATGCATGTGATTAATGTGCTTGGATACACATTGTATTGTATGCACAACCGGAACATCGAGTCCATAATCTCTGTGATTGTTAGAGAGGAAGTCCACAATATTTTTTCTTAAAAACTATTATATTTTTTAAAAACAATTGAGATAGTCATTAGGAGGAAGTGGGGGAGGAGAAGGAGCAATGGGGGTAATCCACTGTCAGGGTTGCCATCACTGGGGAACAGAGACCATGTTCCTAAAACTGAAAAGACAAGAGAAGAGGCACCTGTGGGTGCAGATTTTTAACAAATTTTAATATGCAGTAAAAATATTCACAATGCACTCACATTTCTGAAGGGAATAAAAGGCATGTAGTGTTATCCCAAATGGGGCTGTCCTCGGTGTAGTCAATCCCTGATTTGTTCCTGTCCTGTGCATCCTGTGTTGATCCTCAAACACCACTGGATGTTGTTTCGGCCAGCTGAGGTGGAGTCTGTCCTCAGTACGAGGCTTGAAGCGCACAAAGGTGTCCAGGCAAAGGGGGGGGGGGGGGGTGACATCACCAGAATACCAAAAAAGATGAGGATAACCTCATCAAAATGAAGATAGGGAAGTTCAAACGGGATTTGGACGATTACGACTCCGATAGAGTCTAGAGGCTACCACTTATTCTTTTCAGAATCAGAAAATATCTGCCCACCCACGTCCCTTAATGAACTTACAACCATTTGGTACTGTAATTTCTAACAGATACCAAAGAAATTTCCCACCACTTGAAAAAACTCATTCATCCCACACTCCACATCGTGCTCCAAAGAACAATCCCGACAAGAAAAAAAATAAGTACAATGGCAACAGGAATGGAGCACTGATTATTGCTCTCAATAATTTTTATAACAGATCAGGCTCCACACCTGCCCCAGATCCCATCCCTCCCACCTCCAGTTGCCTAAACATCCCTTCCACTATGGATACTAGCACTCCAGAGCATTCCACCATCACTATGGCCACAGCCTTGCCCAACAACCGGGACACCTCTGACCTACCTAACATTATCAAGGCCACCACTACAGCCAATACACCATTGGCATCTCATATAGGTCAGTATAAGCTATCTTCCAGTGACCCAGGACCAATCACTCTTACCAGCCACGTATCAACTTCCACCAGCCGTCCAATTGTTTTTTTAGTGCCCAGTCCTCCTCCAGCCACAGTATCCCGAAAAAGAAAGCTCATAGGAGAGGCTATAGAGGAGGATGAAACAGGCAACAAATTAAATGCACAGAAAGTGCAAAAACGGTAAAAAATTTGACCCTGTCCACATACTCTCTATCTCCCACAGAAAATTCTCTGCTTAGCCGTGGTCTCAACTTCGCCCCTATCAATAAACCCAACCCCTTTCTCTTATTCAAAGACCTCAATAGTTACATAAGAAAGCTCAATCTTAAGAGTCATTTTCATATGAAACATAAAAAAGAAAAAAATGACTTTGCAATTGAATCTACGATCAGTCCTTCCTTTGAACCCATATGCAATGAGTCAGATTTGACTCTAGAAGTCCTTGATTGCGACTACATAGACATATCTTCTACAGAAGATGATATCATGAAATTGCTCACACAACATCCTGCCACTTTTCCCCCATTGTCCACTCATCACTCAAACCCAAATCTATATTTTTCCCAACACATTCGAAGGGCCCATACCTAGAAACTTTCTACAGAGTGGCGTTTGCAGATTTGGTAAAAATGTATAATTCCACATCTGCGTCAAAAAATAACAACCTCTCACCCGAAGAAACGAAAACACTTGACAAACTTATGCATGCTGAAGATCAGCACCACCGTCCGCCATTGGCTGAGAGCGCTGATCAGGATCCAGGCAGCTGCTGGATTTCCATCATACTTTTCCAACAGAAGCCAGCCAGATGACCGGCTTCTGTCGGACAGGGTGCCATACACACGGGCAAATGTCGGCGGTTTTTTTTTTTTTGTACCGGCCGACATTCGACCTGTGTGTATGCGGCTTAAGGCCAAACTTTTTTTTTACATTTAATGGTTTTTTTTTATGCCAGAAAGACCATTGTATTACATAGGACATACCCTCAAAATTTACATATTGGATTGTGGAGGTGCCTAATTAACCAAAACCTCCCACTATCTAAACTGACTTATGAGGAACGAGGGTGGCCAGCAAAATTCACCAAAATTTGGGGACCTTGGTTAGATACACAGGACATGAGTGACTCTTTTTTAAATTTAATTTCTGATTCTACTGTACACCATAGTTATTCTCCCTCCCAGATTTTGTCTTACTCTGATTTATTGTCCTTACCTCTTATTGCATTGGAGGTTAGCATTCTGTTGTACTTTATTGAGACGGCAATGGTATACTGGCAAGTTATTCTGATGGGTACTTCGGGGTGAACAAACTAATACTACCTGTGTACTAGTTCATGGTCATTGTATTTAATATTGCTTATTCTGTTTTTTTCATTTCATTTCAATGTTCTTTTTGGTTGGGTTGTATATGATGCATGTGCACCCATGTATTTGTAACAGGCATTCTGTCATTGGCCCATTCTTGACATGCATAGATTATAATGTAAGACTATTTGTTATGCAGTTTCTCCTTTTGGCCACAAGATGGAGATAGGGAGATGCTGACTTTTTCTTCCTAAACAAGAGGAGACACAGAGGACACTGGGAAAATGGGAGTTTCAGGCAGTGATACTGAGGAGGAGAGTGTGTGAGGAGAGAGGAAGGGAGGCTGAGGTGGCTCACAGAGAGATGGGGACTAAACCAAAAAAAAAAAAAAGAATCCCCTTTGCTGTGCCACAGTTGGGACCCACCAGAGAGGTGACAGGAGTGTATGTGACAGGAGTCTATCTCTGGAGATGAAGCCATAAGATCGCTTGGGTTGTGCCAGCCGGGGACACCTGAAGGAGAGAGCCACGTTTCTTCACAGCACTATTGGGGGAAGGCTGCCTGTGAGAAAGGGAGAGGACCGGACACAGAGGGAGAGGTACTGCCATCCAGGGTCAGTGTGCCCGTTTCCTGTGTTTTAACTATACATATATGTAATGATGTGTGTGTATATACACATGTGTTGCATTATATTGTTGTGTTCTTTGCTGTTCTTATTGCCAGAGGCTATTCATCAAAGGTATAAGGCTATAACTTTTCTGTTTACTGGTGTTCTTGCAATAACGTTAGTACCAGAGGGGCTGAGATTGTTCTTGGAGTCGAGACGTGGAACAAGGAACCCAAAGTTGCCAAGCGTCCCCTTCGGGGGTGGCGCTACATATGCTATGTATCTGGTGATTCTATCATGTTTGATGTTTTCTGATATTTATGTTTCTTTTGTTATTGTTGTTATTCTTTTGTTTTATTGCATGTTGTCAGCTATGCCCTTGTTCTGATATGACTTGTGCAATTTGTGTATGCATAATTTTTAGATAAATTAATAAATGAAATAAATAAATTTAAATAAATTAAATTTGAAAAAGCAAAAAACATGAGTTCAACAATGGAGATAAGCAAACCTGAGTTTTAGGTTCAAGGTTTACAGCAAAACTGGCTGCATTTACTGGCTGCATTGCTTGAGAAATGCCTGTGACCATTGCCAATACTAATAGGCCTCTTGCACACCGAAACTTGAAAAAGCTCAGTACAGTTTTTTTTGTTTTTTTTAACTGAGCTAAAATGCAGCCCATTAATTGTAATGTGCACCGTGCATTCTTCAGTAAAAATGTTTTGGGAAAAAAATCTGCATTTTTGGTCAGTAATTTTTGCCTCATGCGTGCAAATATGCGTGATATGTACACAAATGCCTATTTACACACTATAGAACGAGAATACATTTGCGTGCATTTGCAAGAAAATGCGCGCAAATACATATGCATGAAAATACAGTACAAGCAAATGCATACGAAAAATCAAAGTCTGAAAAAGTAGATGGTCAAACAGGAGTATCATGTGCAAGAGGCTTTACCGCTTTTTTATTGCTGCAAGGGTCTTTGATTTAACCAGCTGGTAACATTAGACTCCTTCTTAATCAGGGTGACCCAATTTGGTTCAACTGGTCCAACATTTCTGCAGAGCCCTGGCTCCTTATGAATAATGGTCAGATGTTGAGTCCCACACTTTAATGATACTTGCTCCTTGCATTTTGTCATTTATAAACGTCCTCCACACATACCTTCTGAGCCAATGAAAATCCTGTGTGTGGAGTTAAAGGTGGCACTCTGGGTTGCGGGCAATCCTGGGGGTGGGGTGAGATGTTTTTTTGATTGAGTCTTATAGGTATAAAAGTTGTCACAGTTTATTCTTTTAAACTTGATATACCGATCTCTCGTGTCCATGAAAATAATATTTTGACACTAATTTTAAATAAAAAATGTGGGTACATTGCATTAAGTGATAGTTTCTTCTTCATTTTATTTCCTCCTTAGAACACACATATGACCCCTGCCTCCCTTTCTTTGTAAGCCACCCTGCTGTCTAAATATGATGTACCTGTAGCCATGGTGTTAGCACTACTGACAAACAATCCGCCAAATCACCCCACTGCCAGACTTCATGCATCCTTTCCAGAGACAATGAACAGTCATTTGCGAGCTTTGTTTTTGTTGTTTTATTGGGGGGTACAACTTAGAATTAATCATTGCCATCATATTTACAGGTTTTAATATACTTTGATCATATTTAGAGCCTGAAGATTGAATGTGAACACTTGACTAAGTAGAAATCTTCTCCTGCAGCTCCCTGCAGACTGTTGATCCCTGCATCTCCATGCAGACTGCTCTTACTAAGAGTTCTCCATCCATCACTGTGTGAGGGACCGAAACATCACTTTTGACCATGTAAAAGTAATGGTCTTAGTTCTCTTCACCACCTGCCCAAACTTGCTTCTCCTTGCACTCTTGGTTTCCTCCTGCACAACTTGTAATTACATTAGGGTATAACACATCCTTTTCTACTGGGTATGAAGAACTCACTCTGAATAAGCCCCTCTACTGGCTCTGTTGACTCGCTGCTACTAAGCCTGAGGCCTGCAGAACCTCTCCCCGGAGGCCTAGTAGGTTAAAGTCTATCTTCTAGGAAATGGACTACTGCTCCCAGCCAGTCCAAATTGCAAATCATGTGTTCCCCGGCCACACTGATTTGACACACACATCCCCACAGTCTCTTCTCTGATCCAGGACTCTTCACCATCCACCGCGTGCATGATAAAGACTCTGCTAGTGACCGTGTAGAAGCAGAGTTCCCTTACAAAATACCTGGCACATCCTCCAGCTATCCACTGTGGTAACACTCACCGACCTTCCAACCTTCCAGCCCTGAGTCTTTGATGTGGAACTTTCCCAGACCATGCATTCAGACAGCTTCTCCTGCCCCTCTGCTCCAGGAGTTCCCTGCCACCGACCATGTGGTGACAGAGACATTGCCAGTGACGATGTAGAGGCAATGTTCCCTCACAGTTTTCCCTGGGCCTCCTCCTTCAATCCCCCCCCCTTCCGATGGGGGTGTGCTCCTGCGGCTGTCTAGCACTCCATTCCTCACGTCACCCAGTTGACTTCTCCTCCCCAGCAGCATTTGACCTCAGCCTATATAGGAGGCCCGCCCCCTGCCAATGCCAGTTAGGGATTGGTCAGAGCTCCCAAGTGTGCTGCTTGCCACTCCAGCTCTAGGCCCAGCTTCCTCTTCCAGAACATTCTCCCTGGAAGCAGGGGAGGCGCCTCAGAACTGGTCACACCCACTGCTACTCTAACCACTCCCAGCCCCAAGATCAAAACAGACAGGCCTAGCTTGCAGCATAGGCCTGCCTAAATTTGTCTGTGCTGAGCAAGCTTAGTAAAACAACCCTAAGGCTACTTTCACACTGAGGCGTGCGGGCGCTGGCGGTACAGCGGCACTAAATATAGCGCCGCTTTACCGTCGTTTTCACGGCGCTAGCGGGGCGGTGTTAACCCCCTGCTAGCGGCCGAAAAAGGGTTAAAATCGCCCTCAAAAGCGCTTTGCGGGCGGGTTTGCAGCGCTGCCACATTGTTTTCAATGGGAAGGGGCGCAGTAAATACACCGCTCCTTCAGCGCTCCAAAGATGCGGCTTGCAGGACTTTTTTAGACCGCCCTGCAAGCGCACCGCTCCAGTGTGAAAGCCCTCGGGGCTTTCACATTGGAGTGCATTGAGCAGCTCTTTCCGGGCGCTGTGCAGGCGCTATTTTTAGCACCTGCAAAGTGCCTCAGTGTGAAGGAGCCTAACTAGCACCTACCTTAAGGTTTGTAGCACCCTCTACCAGATGTTAAAGTGTTACTAACCCACAGCAGTAAAATCAGTCTCTATATGCAGTAAAGCATGCTTCTTATACTCACTGTGGAACGGGTTAATGCTTTGCATTGTGTATAAAGGCTGTTTGATGCTTTCTCTATGATCCTCCTCTTCTTCCACTGTCTCCAAAAAATAACCTGATATTTAAAGAGCCAGGGGACGGGCTGCACATGTTCAGTTTGGTGTGTATTGCTAGAGAGTTTTTCTTTTTTTTTCTTGGTAGCATGCATGTGATCAGCACAGGGCCAAATCAGCACTGTCCGGGCAGGGGAGAATGAAAACTCCTCCAAGCTTTACTAGGAACTGATACAAGTCACAATACTGCTATATACTGCTGACAAGATCAGGTATTTATCAGTTTTTATTTACTAAAATAATTACATTTCCATGTTCTGTGGGAAACCAGATAAAGTGAATGCAGGGTCCTGGGTTTAGTAACACTTTAAAGTGGTTGTAAACAGTTAAACACCACTGTTACCTACAAGTAAGCCTATAATAAGGCTTACTTGTAGGTACTGTGAATATCTCCTAAACTTGCACCGTTTAAGAGATATTCACTGTATAAGCATGTGCTGACGTCATGGACACATGCGCACTGAAGAAACGGCTTGCTCGTGCCGTTTCTTTAGCTGCTGTGCCTCTACCGGTGGCTCCCACGCACATGCGCGGGCGGGAGTGACGTCATCGCGGCTCTGGCCAATCACAGCGCCAGAGCCCGCGATACCTGCAGGAGACATGTTGCCGGCCACAGTATTGTGCCGGGACCGATGCGGTGGCTTCAATCGAAGGTAAGTTTTTCATAATGAGCTAGTATACTAGCTCATTATGCCTTTGTCTTGCAGTTTTTTTTTTTGTGGGTTTACAACCATTTTAAGTGCAATTTGGCTCCCACCTTTCCCTCTTTGTAAGCACATGAGGTGCCCAGCCACCCCGAAATCTGGGTATATTGGCTCCTTATGTAAATTGCAAATATGGGCATATGAGTCCGTCAGCTTGCTGTGTAATGCGGTGCATAGAGTATGTCCCCCTCTTTGTAAGCGCATAATATCCATGCTGTGTAAATGTAAATTTACCCACCTCATGTAATCACAAAGATGTCCTTAATTCTCCCTATGCAAGTACAGATCTGGCCACACTCCTTCTGTGCACATATGGCCTCTTTCGATAGGTGCGTAGGTAACTATCCAATGTTTGTACAGAGATCTCCTTGTTGAGCTACTGTGATCTGACAGGAGGACTGCCCCCTCCCCGCTAGACTCCACAGCGGTCAGCGCTCTCAGCCTTTGGCTGAGAATGCTGATTGGATGCCGATTGGCAGACCTTTTTCAGTCATGCTCCATAGACAGAAGTCCGGTATTCGGCCGGCTTTTGTTGGACCAGCTGCCGTACATGCGAGCTGAATGTTCAATAGAAACTGCCCAGTATTCGGCCTGTGTGTACGGGGATTTAGGATTTTCAGTTACGTTCCTGTATATGGAAGTCAATTAACCACTTGCCTACTGGGCATTTAAACCCCCCTCCTGCCCAGACCAATTTTCAGCTTTTAGCGTGGTCACTCTTTGAATGACAATTGCGCGGTCATACAACACTGTACCCAAATTAATTTTTTATAATTTTTTTCCCACAAATAAAACTTTCTTTTGTTGGTTTTTGACCACCTCTGGGTTTTTTATTTTTTTGTTAAAAAAATTGAAAAAAGACCGAATTAAAAAAATAAAAATACAAAACCGTTTTATACAGGTAATTTTTCTCCTTCATTGATGTACGCTGATGAGGCTGCACTGATGAGCACTGATAGGCTGCATTGATGGGCACTGATAAGGCAGCACTGGTGGGCACTGATGAGGTGGCAGTGATGGGCACTGGTAGGCGACACTGATAGGCAGCACTGCTAGGTGGCACTGATGAAGCACTGATTGGCACCACTGGTGGGTATTGATAGGTGGCACTCGTGGGCATTGATAGGTGGTACTGGTGGGCACATGTGAGGCGGCTTCGCCTCTCCCTGCTCGGGACCGATGTCCCTTCAACAGAAGCCGGTGATCGGCTTTTTTTTCTCCTCACGCTGTCAGCGTGAGAAGAAAAAAAAAACTATACTGATCCACTGTTTACATCACGTGATCAGCTGTCATTGGCATTGGTATTAGCTCAGGATCGACCCCTTACTCCAATCTGTGATCACCTGAGTCTCACTGACTAGGGTAAGCACAGCGCGTGCCGCACGTGCCCTGCAAGGGGGCGCGGCCAGCTTGCAAAGGGGAGGATGTCTATTGATGCCCTCCCGGCAAAGCAGATTCGCGCTGTAGCTGCCATTCGGCTATAGCGCAGATCTGAAGGAGTTAAATTTGTTATATGAGTGGTAACACAATGATCAGCGAGTGCTCTGTCTTGGCATGACTTCTCTGGAAAAGTATCAGATCTTTTACCTGTAAACTGAAGACCTGATGTTCTGCTTTTGTGTGAGTTAATTTGCAAATTTTCAGTAGGTAAGCTGAATGATCATGATTTATCTTTTGTTTTCCAAAACCAATGGCCCCATTGTTTGTTGAGTGTATATACTGCATCCGTTATCTGAACTGTCCAAGGCTGCCACACAGAGAATTCATTAACCGTCCAGCCTAGCCAGCATCCCCAACACAAACAAAAAAAATCATTAATTATATCATTAACCCATAACACAAGATAGGAGCTTGTGCACACATGAGGTTGGGGGGGTGCTTCCCTTTTTAGCTGCAAAGGAAACTGCCAGGAGTGTGCAAATGCAACACGCTGGCAGGAATTATACCGTCTGCCAAACACAAACCATTCAAATAAAAAGGGCTGCGCTGCAACCACCCTGCATTTGCATGCAATGCACTTGGTTGCAGCGCAGTGGTGTGGCACTTAGGGGGTTAAAACAACCATTGGAAAGGCAACATATTGCATGCTGTAACACCTATCAAATGTCAGTCCTTGTGACTAGTGTGAACCAGCTCCAATACCTTACTTTGCTGGTTTGTAGACTCCAAAGACATGATTTACTGCAGAGCAAGTTATGATGTCAACATGTCCAACATTTTGGAAAACAAGTTTTATAATTAACCGGTTCTTGACTGTAACTTACATATATGAAAGCAAGATGCCTCTGCTGCGCAGTATAACATACTTAGCATGTGATCCTGCACTTTTGGGTCTGGGGCACACATGCGTGCCATCGGGCACCCCACTCCCACTGTGATTATACACGCGGGAGCTGATCTGCGGATACCAAGGACTCGATATCCACCGGCACCCATCGATCATTAGGCAGAGAGCCAGAACCGAGATCTGCTTAAGTAAGCAAGACAGATCGCCGTTCTGTCAGCTTGACTATGTATATAACTATGAATACGATGGTACCATTGTAGTACACATGTACAGATGTGTTAACATTTACTCATAGATTCTCTCACATGAACTACACCATTGTCATGTATTTATATACTTTGTATTCTAACAATACAATTTGATTACATTTATCTACACAAGTCAACCACCTCATTTAAAGTCCCAGCCTCCTGTTTTGTCTCATTGAACCCGGGATTGAGGCACATCATATGAAGTGCCTCATCTAAAGTCCCAAACTCCCCACTTTATTGCTTATGCATCAGGGATAGAGGTGGTGATTGGCAGTGTTCCCCTGCCATCTATGTGTAGTTCTTGTACTAGTGGCGAGACAGTGTTTATTCACGTTCGTGCATTTGGCGTCAGCCATTTACTATGCCAGCAGCTCCGGTGGTCATATCAGCATGCTAGTTCTGGGCCCACGTTTTTGTCTGATTTCCGGGCGCTGCGATGCGCTCTCCCCCTGCCCCCCTCTGTTTTTTCGGAGGGGGTTGGGGGGCGGTTGACCACAGCGCATCGGCACCACGCACAGCGGCTCCATGTGTGGCGTCATGTTATGGCGCTGCAGCAGAGCCGCCTTTTGGTTCCATCTGGCCGCCGGGTGGGGTTTTGGTGCTGAGTCACGGGCGGCGCATGCCGTGCGCGTGCAGGCCCCTTCCCTCACTTGTCGTGCGCGTGACGTTGGTGGTAGCCCCTCCTCCTGGGGCATACTTAAGGTCACTCCCTGAGTGCAGTTGCCCTCACCCCACAGACATGCTAGCACGTTCACCTCTTGGAAGCTCCTTTACTACTATACTCCTACCTAAGGTAAACCTATACACAACCCAATGACAGTGCTTCTCTAACATGTTCTCTTTTCTTTTCCCTTTTACTCACTATAGTACACCTTAGGTGGTTCATATCACCACCTTCCTCACACTTCCTTTACATTTTTTACATTTTTCACATTCTTTATAAATTTTTTACATTTTATATTTTTTATTTTCACCTTATACACAACTTCCCACGTTATATTCAACTTTCTACTTTCATTCATTTCTACCAACTAACGGTTACTTCATTCACCCATTACAGGTCACACTGCAATCCCCATCTTTTCTATTATCCTGGACACACTTTGGAGAATAGGGATCTACATTTTCCTGGGGGGCCTGCTTGTGCGCCCCTGTGGACATGGGGTACATGACCACCTCAGCTCTTGGGACGGACCACTCCTGTGGACAGTGTTCTTTTCATGGTGCATGCTGTCGCTATCTGTTGGCACGTAAGTACTTCGGGTCAACAACCATGGTTTGTCCTGTTGTATCTACCTCAACATCAGGACTAACTTTTACGTCATATGTTTTTACAGATACTTTACAATATCCGTCCCTGAAGAAGTGTTTTTACACAGAAACGCGTCGGCTTTAAGGATATAGCTATGTGCCCTACAAGGATATATATCTGGACATGTCATACTTTTTAATCTTTTGTACCGCTCAAGGCTGCCGACTGTTCTGTAAATAAACCTTGCTATTGTTTTAAATATTTTTTATCAATATATATTTATCGTTGCTATGTGCTGACTATGTATATAACTGTGAATACAATGGTACCATTGTTGTACACATGCACCGATGTGTTAACGTTTACTCATGGACTACGCCATTGTCATGTATTTATATACTTTGTATTCTAACAATAAAATTTGATTACATTTATCTACATGAGTCAACCACCTCATTTCAAGTCCCAGCCTCCTGTTTTGTCTCTTCTGTCAGTAGGGAAGGCATTGACCCTGTGTACCTGAGACATGGAGCAATGCCTTCCTCTAGTAAAAGCACCTGTAGCGCTACCCCCGAAGGAGCCGCTTAATGTATATTTGGTTCTGTACTCTGCCTCTCAACCCCTAATAACAGTCTCAACCCCTCTGGCACACCTACTCACCAGTATTAGCGTGAAACACAGCAGTAGAGAGGAAACACAACTGTGATAAACCAGAAAGTATGTTTACTGAGACAAAAGTGACACAAAGAGATATATATATATTCAGCATAAAACATGTACGTCAGATGAAAATCTTAATTTAAGAGACAGATTACTATTAATGATTCAGGAAACATGATGCAGTTAACACAAGAGAACCTCAGCTCACACTATTGATACCTATGTGAACAGGTAGTAGAGAGGCAGAGGACTGACCCTTTTTATCTGTGTGAAACCTCTCCTCCCTGTACCTCAACCCACAGGCCCACAACAAGGCAAATAACAAACATTTAGTAAGAACAATTATAACCGTGGCTTGATTGGCTCTTCTAAACAGATCTTCCTGTATAAGCTAAAAACAAGGTGGCGCTGTGACTGCTTGCTGGAAAGTTATTGTATCCAGAGGAACAGTAAATACCAGCAGTATGGAATACAGATGTCTGTATACAGCATTCGTTATAGTATAAGAACTGACTTTCAGTGGCACTACAAGTACCACTAAGCTTAAACTGTTATCTTGGTTGTATGGTAACTTCCTTCTTTTATGATCCTAATGATATTATTCAATATAGCTGCTAGAATCAATAATGTGAACAGGGAATACAGTGGGACAAAAGAGTATTTAGTCAGCCACCAATTGTGCAAGTTCTCCCACTTTAAAAAGATGAGAGAGGCCTGTAATTGTCATCATAGGTATACCTCAACTATGAGAGACAAAATGTGGGAACAAATCCAGACAATCACATTGTCTGATTTTTGAAAGAATTTATGTGCAAATTATGGTGGAAAATAAGTATTTGGTCAATATCAAAAGTTCATCTCAATACTTTGTTATATATCCTTTGTTGGCAATGACAGAGGTAAAACGTATTCTGTAAGTCTTCACAAGATTGTCACACATGCTGGGATGTTGGTCCATTCCTCCATGCAGATCTCCTCTAGAGCAGTGATGTTTTGGGGTTGTCGCTGGGCAACATGGACTTTCAACTCCCTCCAAAGGTTTTCTATGGGGTTTTTGAGATTTGGAGACTGGCTAGGCCACTCCAGGACCTTGAAATGCTTCTTACAAAGCCACTCCTTCATTGCCCGGGCGGTGTGTTTGGGATCCTTGTCATGCTGAAAGACCCAACCACGTTTCATCTTCAATGCCCTTGCTGATGGGAGGAGGTTTGCACTCAAAATCTCACAATACATGGCCCCATTCATTCTTTTATGTACACGGATCAGTCGTCCTGTTCCCTTTGCAGAAAAAAAGCCCCAAAGCATGATGTTGCCACCCCCATGCTTTACAGTAGGTATGGTGTTCTTTGATTGCAACTCAGCATTCTCTCTCCTCCAAACACGACGAGTTGTGTTTCTACCAAACAGTTCTACTTTGGTTTCATCTGACCATATGACATTCTCCCAATCTTCTACTGGATCATCCAAATGCTCTCTAGCAAACCTCAGATGGGCCCGGACATGTACTGGCTTAAGCAGGGGGACACGTCTAGCACTGCAGGATCTGAGTCCCTGGCGGCATAGTGTGTTACTGATGGTAGCCTTTGTTACGTTGGTCCCAGCTCTCTGCAGGTCATTCACTAGGTCCCCCGTGTGGTTCTAGGATTTGTGCTCACCGTTCTTGTGATCATTTTGACCCCACGGGGTGAGATCTTGCGTACAGCCCCAGATCGAGAGAGATTATCAGTGGTCTTGTATGTCTTCCATTTTCTAATTATTGCTCCCACAGTTGATTTCTTCAAACCAAGCTGCTTGGCTATTGCAGATTCAGTCTTCCCAGCCTGGTGCAGGTCTACAATTTTGTTTCTGGTGTCCTTCGACAGCTCTTTGGTCTTCACCATAGTGGAGTTTTGGAGTGTGACTGTTTGAGGTTGTGGACAGGTGTCTTTTATACTGATAACAAGTTCAAACAGGTGCCATTAATACAGGTAATGAGTGGAGGACAGATGAGCCTCTTAAAGAAGAAGATACAGGTCTGTGAGAGCCAGAAATCTTGCTTGTTTGTAAGTGACCAAATACTTATTTTCCACCATAATTTGCAAATAAATTCTTTCAAAAATTAGACAATGTGATTGTCTGGATTTGTTTCCACATTTTGTCTCTCATAGTTGAGGTATACCTATGATGACAATTACAGGCCTCTCTCATCTTTTTAAGTGGGAGAACTTGCACAATTGGTGGCTGACTAAATACTTTTTTTGCCCCACTGTAGATGTCGGCTTTCAGTGTTCATTATAGCACAAACCCTAACTTCTGTGGGACTACAAGTACCACCAGTTGAACTGTTGTGAATGATGTCTGAAAGCAGTGTCTTTTACTATAATTTGGGTTATGCCCGCTCACCACTCTGGAACTCAGATGAAGTTGGCAACGATGCAGATAGTGAGAAGACTTTAACAGGAACTATCTCTCTGTATCTTGGCTCTGGGGAATGGCACCTGCCACACCACACTGCAGCCCATTGGAATCTGAACTGCAGGCGTCTCTGGATGACCTGGAACACCCTCTGGTCCGCTGCACGGAAGAAGCGAACCTGTCTGCAGAGATACCTCTGGGTATAGCTGTCCAGCTCCCCGCTGTGTAGGCCGCAAATCATCAGCAACTCCCTGTCACACAGACCTCCTGCTGGCAGAGTCAAGTGGCATCCAGAGAGAGCGATATATGCCTCAAACCATCCCTCTTATATAGTCTCTCCCAGCAGTCTGGAAGTTGAAGTCAATAAACAATGAAATCCCAATGTGAAACCTGAGTCCTGGAACTACAATTCCCTGTATGCTTTGCTTCCTGTATCCAGTCTGCTAGCAGGATGTGATGACACAGTCTTTGCTGCCACTAGAGGGAAACGGCTTCACTGTAGCAATGTTACAGAGTGTCTCCTGATTGCAGGAAGATCTCTATATCTAGCTCCCTGCTACACACCTCCCACACAGCACACAAGCACTGGCTAGGCACGCCGTTAACACTTTGATCGCCCCTGATGTTAAACCCTTCCCAGCCTGTGTCATTAGTACAGTGACAGTGCATATTTTTTGTTTATAGCGCAAAAAAAAAAAAAAAAAGCAGAGGTGATCAAATACCACCAAAAGAAAGCTCCATTTGTGAAAAAAAGGACATACATTTTATTTGGGTACAGCGTCGCACGACCACGCAATTGTCAGTTAAAGTAACGCAGCGCCATATCGCAAAAAATGGCCTGGTCATGAAAGGGGGATCAATTTTCCAGAGGTCAAGTGGTTAAAGAGCAAATGTTCTATTGTTATGCCGCGTACACACGACCGGAATTTCCGGCAGAAAAGGTCCGACGGAATCATTCTGTTGGACATTCCGATCGTGTGTGGGCTTCATCTGAGTTTTTCTTTCTAAAATTCTGACGGACCTAGAAATAGAACATGTTTCATATCTTTCCGATGGACTCAATGCCTATCAGGAAAACCGTTCGTCTGTATGCTAGTCCGACGGACCAGAAACGACGCAAAGGCCACTTATGGCTATTGAACTTCCTTTTTCTAGTCCCGTCGTACGTGACCACGTTCTAAATGAACGAATTTTGGTGTGATCGTGTGTAGGCAAGTCCGTTTCAGTGGAACTCCGTCGGAAAGACCGTCAGAGTCTAATCTGACAGAAAGTTTGGTCGTGTGTAGAACGGCAATCAATAAAAATAATCAACTCAAGTGAAAAAACAAATATATTCCACAGCTTGTTAGGCAATATTATTGATTACATGTCTAGCAATGAACATTATTCTTATCATAATGAAGTAGAAGAAAACATTTTACAGATAACATAGACAGAACTACAGGGGCTGGACAAAAATATGGAACAACAGGTAAAATAGCGAAATTATTACCTAATATGGTGTTGGACCGCCTTTGGCATTCAAGACGGCCTGAATTCTCCTGGGAATTGACATATATTATTCTGGGTCACAATCCTGTGCAACGTTCCTTTAATCTTTGGGCCAGTTGACCATGTCAACCACACTTACGCTTATCAGATGACATTTTCCCAGAAACTGTATATGCCGTCATAACCTTTGATAATGTACCCCACGACACCACAAATAAAATGTCAACTTTAGTCACAAAGGCACCAGCTAAGCAGGCACCAACAATTTGCCCTCTTTGAAGTTCAGGAAGCTGTGACATGACTCCGTATTACTAGCAGCACACACAGTGAATGACGGAAGTGCGCCCTACCTGTTAGTTAGGTGGCTCCTAATACAGCGGAAGCAAAAGAATGTGAGGGAAGGGGGGGGGGAATAGCCTATTTTAAGGCCCCCTTTCCCTCATTGGAGGGTATCGGTAAGAGTTTGGAGCCCCCTATTGATTGATTTCATTGGGGGAATGTTCTGGAAGTTCTGGAGGGTCCTCTAGGATAGGTCATTTAAAGTCACCAGACCCCCCAGAACATTCCAGAAATTCCCAGGACCCATATATAAGCAGGAGGCTGAGGGGGATCTTCGCCAGTCATCAGAGGGAAATTTAAAGAGCACCCCACTGATTTTGGCAGATTTTACACGGTTTAGGAGATATTTGCAAAAGACAGTTACCGATATCTATAGCGCATGCGCCCTAGACAACGGTGCACAGGCGCACTGAGTGTGCCGTTTCTAACAGAGATCATGCCGTTAGTGGCGGCATGCGCGGGACTGACATCATCACAGCTCGGGCCAATCACAGCGCCGGAGCCGCGATACCCGGAAGGAAGATGGACGCTTCGTGGAAGAGGGGACAGCGGTGACATCGCAGGCTCCTGTGTCAGGTAGGTAACACATAATGGGCTACTATGCGATGCATAGTAGCCCATTATGCTTTACCTTTGCAGGGAAACAAAGAGGAAGTAAAACCCATCAGGGTTTACTTCCTCTTTAAGTATGATGTCTGTCTGAAAGAGCATTTAAAAGAATGCATTGAAAAATCTAAGAAGCTACATCAGACTGGGGCAAAAGGCAGAGGTTCCCTGGCTATGTTACTCTCTGGAAGAACCATTAATTCTGTCATTAACACCATTCAGCACCTTATTCAGGAGAAACATAAAGAATGCGTTAATATTCTCTGTGCAGATTGACACCACACAAGACATCACCTCACAAGATCAGTGTTCTATTTTGTATTTTGTCTATTTCTGTTTTGCGATATGTTGCAGACACCATTCATGAAACGCTTATCAGCATTACCAAGTGTAAGGAATCTACTGGACAACATTTTGTGGGTATTGTTTCAGAGCTTGCTGAGAAGATCAATTTGGACTTGAGCAAGTTACATAGTAGGTGAGGTTGAAAAAAGACACAAGTCCATCAAGGTGGCTTCGAGATCAAGCAAGCTTTTGCCCTTCTGCTCCATGGGAGGTTTCTGTCCTCCCTGAGCTCGCCTTAGGACACCTGTGTTACCGTTTGACAGGTGTACCGCCCCAGTCAAACTCCCCACCTGCCACTGTCCTCGGAGTGGGTTGCGCCCGACGTGTGCCAGGTGATTGGAGCCAGAAGCGAGAGCCCCTTGGAGTTGGCCCCCCGCTTCACCAGGTAAATGAACAAACGATAAGTGCATTGGACATGCTACTGATGGTGCCTCTAACATGCAAGGACGCTACAAAGGCTTTTCTACTCAGATGTCCAAAATTTCACCAAATCAAGTGCATGTTTGGTGCTATGCCCATGTTCTTAACCTAGTTGTGGCTGACACAACCCAAACAGTAATTCAAAGTGGATCACTTTTTGCAGTGCCTAATGACATTGCAGTGTTCTTTTGTGAGTCATATAAAAGGATGAATGTGTGGGAAAGTGAAAGCCAAGACAAGCATCAGAGACAACTCTCACTAATTGGAGACATGTGGTGGTGGGCCAGGGTCAGGAAAGTGTTTGGATCATTTGAAAATCCAGATAATTGTCTCTATGTGGATGTCATTCTTGCATTGACAGCAATACAAGAAGATGTTGCCTTAAAAACAACTGCTCGCATTCAAGCACAAGGATTTGTAGAAGCTCTGCTGAAGTATGAGATGATACTGATGGCACAAACCTTCCTCAGGATATTTGAGAAGACTTCACCACTTTCCAAATACCTTCAAACACAGGGGATGATATACTGTCTGCTCATAGAATGGTTATGGCAACACATGAATGTCTTAGAAATATTTCAGGAGATTTTGCCTCAGTTAGTGCAGCTGCAGAGAAATTTGTTCCGTGGGCAAATGAAAAATTGCAGGAGCAGGACAAAGAGATAGAACTGGAAGTTGAGTCTACATTGCCATCACATCAAGAAAAAGGATGAAGAAAAACATGCCTGTAGAGATTTCTCATGCTGAAACTATCACAAGTCCAGAAAAGGCTTATGAAGTCACAGTACACAATCAGATAATGGACACAGCTACATAGACATTGCACAGAAGGTTCCTAAGTCATGGCACACTCTATGCTGATTTTGCATTTCTAGACCCAAGAAACTTCACTCAGTTAAAGTCCTCGTCTCTTTCACCACTGATGTTCCAAGGACTTGGCAAATGTCTGTTGAAGTTTGACAGTGAAGCAAGTGCTGAGAATCTACAGTGTCAATTAGGCAGTTTTACTTTTCAGAAAATGTCTCCACAAGATGAATACAAGGTGAAAACATTGGAGAATGAGAGTGAAGACGAGCAGGTTGAAATCCAATGTAAGAAGTGTTCCTCATATAAAGAATGCCCGCTGTGTTGCTACCAGATTATCAGGAGGCTCAATATAATGTCAAATGCCTACCACCTCCTAGGTCTTCCATACCAGTTCCTACTCACCCTGTCCATCACTCAGGTTGCTTGTGAACGTACATTTTCAATACTCAAGTTAATTAAAACCAGACTCAGAACCAAGCTGTCACAAAAGCATCTGGAAGCTTTTATGTTGATGTCCACAGAAAATGACATTCCCTGCTCTCTTGACTCTGATGTGATCATTGACAAAGTTGCAGACAGAGGCGTATCTAGAGAAAATGGCGCCTATGGCAAGCACTGAAACTGAAACTATCTAATATAATTTATCTGTGTCCAGCAGCAACCCCTCCTCCCCCCCTGGTTATCAGACAGACACCACTATATTATATTAGCTGACTGAGCCACCCACCCAGAAGCTGGTCTGTTGGGGGGAGGGTGCTGTTTCCACAGACCCCAGGTATAATAGCTGAGCTGAGCCGCCCTAAGCTGGTCTGATAAGGGGGGGGGGTGTGTGTCCACAGACCACAGCACAGGTGTAGACAGACAGTGACCCTGACCCACATCAGATCCGTCCAGCAAGCAGAAGGTCACAGCAGCATATTGCCATCTTCCCTGCGGCCATCAGATACCATCTACCATGGACCAGCGAGCAATGAGCAACACACCTTGTTGTAAGCAGGTCACAGCATCTTGCCATCTTTCCTGCAGCCATCAGATCCAGTCCAGCAAGCAACACACTGTATTAGCAGGTCAGTTCCAAAATTCAAATCAAATCATCAATGCCAATGATGCCATTACCTGCTGTCCCCAGGGACAGATCCAATCCAGAGATTGCCATACAGTGGGATCTCTGGATCGGATCTGTCCCTGGGGACAGAAGATAATGAAAAGTATGGGCGGAGTTGTGATGACATCACTCATCCTGTTGGAGCCCTCGGTTACAGCATGGTACTCTGAAGGTAGTCGCCAGGATGCATCCAGTGTGAATATCACCTTAACCGCTGCCATTTAGGAGATATTCATTTTACGTACAGGTAAGCTTTATTGTAGGTTTACCTGTAAGTAAAAATCACAAAGCAGTCTTTACTAGGCTCCCTTTATTTAGTGCTGCTCTGTTTACCTTTCAAGTGTTATATTGTTTTATAGCAATAATGTGTCAGCAGCTTTACTAAGTTGAATTTTAGGTAACCCTAGAGCAATGGTTCTCAACCTTACTAGTGCTGTGACCCCTTGATAAAATCTCCCAAGTTGTGGGGGCCCCTAACAGTGAAATTATTTGAGTAGCGTGGGTTGTCAGCACCCAAGGCATGACAAGAAATTTGCGCCCCTAAAAGGACATTTAGCGCTCCCTGAGTCCCTTCGAATCGTACAATATTGAAACCCCTTATGGTACATTTTAGGATGTACCATGCTCTCTGCTCTCCTTTCTTTCTCGATCCTAATTTCTTGTTTTTTCCCCATCCCTCTCACTAGCCGTGTTTTTTTTTTTTTTTTATTATTCTTTCTCTCCCTTTTTCTTTTTTCCGCCCCCTCTTTTCCTCTCCCTTCCATGTATTCTCTATTTTTATTCCTTCTCTTACTCCTTGATGGTAATGGGATGAGTGGCATTGCTGGCGAGTAGTTGGGATAAGTGGCAGTGCTGGCAGGGAGTTCAGATGCGTGGCAATGCTGGGGGGAGTTCTGATCAGCCAACTTAGGTGCTCTTGATCAAGCTCATCTGCTGATCTGCGAACTGTAATGGGGACTTTTAATGGGAACTATAATCACAGGTAGTGTTACTCACTGTGTCTCCAACTTTGTGGTGTCTTGTAGCAGGGACACCTATGCCGAAATCAGGAGATAGGGTCTCCTCCAGCCCCTCCCACTTCACATTCCTCACCAGTCAGCTGACCTCTAGTCTCTGTCCCCAGCCATGCCATGAACTGAATGGGCGGCTGCAAAAAGGCTGAGTGGGTGGCCGCGGGCTCCAGGAACAGTCAAGCTGGGCGGCCACAGGCTCCAGGGACAGCCCTGCTGGGCGGCCGCAAAAAGGCTGGGAGAGCGGTGCGGGTTTCAGGAACAGCTAAGGATTCGGTGACCCCTGGCAAATCATCATTTGACCCCTGAGGGGGTCCCGACCCCCAGGTTGAGAACCACTGCCCTAGAGAAACCTAATTTGTGTATTATATAACTGCACCTGGGATTGATTACAGTAAAATATTATAAACAAATTATGCTACACATTCATCACACATGATTACAAGGTGCAGACATTTTTTTTATACATTCACTGTGTGGGACCATCCAAAAAGAAGAAGGTGTGAAAAAAATTCTCTGCACTTTAATAATTAGCCATAATATATTATAGTTTACTTATTATATGTAATATTTTACTGAATCGATCCTAATGACAGTAGGCCTGGCACTGGGATTGAATAGTCACTGGATTGATTAGACAGGAGGGCTCAAAAGTATGAATACAATTAGCACACTTTGTACTGTAATAATGTGATGAATGTGTAGCCAACATATGTTATATATAATATGTTATTGTAATCCTTTCCAGTAGCAGTGTCTAGACCTGTCACTCAGCTCACTGGAATTGATTACGCTAAAATAGTTATATATAATTATACTCTTACTAAATACCTCAGACTTTCTACTTTACAAAAAGGTCATTTGGGGTGTATTTGTACTGTCCTTGGGTTTTTGGGTCTCAAGAAATGAAATAGCCCAACAATACATCAGGATTGATCATTTTTTAGATATATACCATAGATTGTGGACTCTATAACTTTCCACAGACTAATAATATACACTGATTTGGGTTATTTTCACCAAGGAAATTTGGCCATGATGCGAATCTCCCGGTCACATCCCAAAGGTGCTCTATTGGATGGAGATCCGGTGACTGTGGAGGCCATTGGAGTGCAGTGACCTCATTTTCTAGTGGTGAGAAGATTTGAACTTTGTGACATGGAGCGTTATCCTGCTGGAAGGAGCCATCAGAAGATGGGGACACTGTAGTCATAAAGGAATGGACATGGTTAGCAACAATACTTAGGTAGACCATGGCGTTTAAACAATGCTTAATTGGTACTAAGGGGCCCAAAGTGTACCCATCCCCCACACCATTACACCGCCACCACCAGCCTGAACCAGTGATACAAGGCAGGATAGATTCATGCACCAAATTCTGACCCTACCATTTGCATGTCACAAATTAAACTGAGCTTATCAGACCAGGCAACATTTTTCCATTCTTTTATTGTCCAATTTTGGTGAGCCTGTGCGAATTGTAGCCTCAGTTTCCTGTTCTTAGCTGACAGGAGTAGCACCTAGTGTGGTCTTCTGCTGCTGTAGCCCATCTTCTTCAAGGCCTGACCATTCTCCTCTGACACCACCAAGGCATTTTCCTCCACATAACTGCTGCTCACTGGATATTTTCTCTTTTTCCCACCATTCTCTGTAAACCCGAGAGATGTTGTGCATGAAAATCCCAGCAGATCAGCAGTTTTAAAAAAAATACTCAGACCAGCCCATCTGGCACCAACAACATGTCACGTTCAAAGACACTTAAATCCCCTCTCTTCCCCATTCTGATGCTCAGTTTGAACTTCAGCAAGTCATCTTTACCACGTATAGATGCCTAAATGCATTGAGTTGCTGCCATGTGATTGTCCGATTAGCAATTTGTGTTACCATGCAATTGAACAGGTGTACCTAATAGAGTGGCCGGTGAGTGTATAGTACTTTATTGTATCAAAAGAGTATATTTTGTGCTAACCCCGTTTTGTTTTCATTGAGGGGTCTAGATGTGTGGAGGATTGAGGGAAGATAATTGACCTTCCCTCCCACAGCTGTGGAAGTTTAACACCTGAACCCAAAGAAAGTGTCTTTTGGTTATTCCATTGAAGAAAAACAGGAAAAACAGGAAAAACTTTCTGGATTACTACCCAGGTGGAGATCACAGATGCCGGCAGGCGAATGCAACAAGCCTTTCCTGACAGACTCCATGGCAGCATACGTATGGGTTAATCCCGCCTCTCATACCTCATAGGACCCTCACTCCCATAAATCTTTGCTCCTAGCCAGAGGCCGTGTTCCTTTTTTGTCCTCCTCCTAGGACCAAGGTGTATCTTACCTTATGGATTTATCTACGGTCCGGTCCTGGCGTGCACGATTGTCCTGATGGCGGTTCTGGAGTCCAGCATTCCCGGCTATTAGCAGGGTGGAGACGGGCTATACATGCGATGCCATGAAGAGCTTCTATCCTCACCATTGGCAGGCAAGCGGCATTGGGCCAAACGTCCTTGCTATTAGCAGGAGGCCCCCCCTTACTGAAAGCCCGGTCGTGCAATGGATGGTCGTTCCCAACCAGGATGGACCAGGATCGTGCTGGGTGGTATCGTATACAGCCTTTGCCTTGCATATTTTATGGCAGCAGTGTCTGTGTGTGTTTTGTTTGTCTTCCTGTATTCTCCTGTTATGGCGGTTGGAGCGCATCTGCGTCTCAGTCCGCCGGGTACTTCCGGGTTCTGTGCAGCGGCCAGCCTCGTCTGAAAACGAGGCTTGGTTCGCGCACGCGCAGTTCCGGGGTTAGAACGGCGATCGCGCATGCGCGCGAGTTCCGCTGGATGACGCTGGGGGGCGTGGTGACGTCATCATCGGCGCCAAGTTTAAATAGCTGTCAAAATACAGCTATTACTTGGGATGATCTGCAGATGATACGGCGGCCTCCCGGTGCAGTGATTTGTATCTGCCAAGGTAGGAAGCTATGCTGCTGGCTGTCCAGCTCTCCTGTGTCCTCTATTAGTATTTCCTTGGCTGATTATGGTTTTTCACTACAGGTATAGGTTTCTACTATGGACGTGTCACCGCCCCCCAGTGGCCAACCCTTGCGCTGCAGGTAGGAAATTTACCTTTCCTTCTGCTTGTAGTTTTTTCTTATGGGTTGCTTTTCTATGGATTCTATTTTTCTCTCCTTTTCTTGCTCAGCCCTTCTAGGTCTGAACATAGGTCCTCAGCACGCGAAGATACGGATCGTTCCAGATCACATCACCAACAATCTTCATCTAGTTCCAGACGCCCTAGTTCAGCTTCTAGGCGTCATAGCGAAGAGCCCAAGTCCACATCTGGGCGTCATTCCTACCGCCATTCCAGTCGCTCTGAGAAGAGAGCTTGCTGGGGATGTAAGGCTCAGGTCCCAGAGGGTAAATCCCTCTGTGAGCTATGTTTTTCCCGAGCTGCAAAAGAAAGGGGAGCAGAAGACCAGCAGGTAGAGGCCCTGGTCCGGAAAGTGGTTCAGGAATCTCTGATCAGAACGGATCCCATCCGCACAACTATTGCTCCCTCTGCTCCTACATTGGCTCCCGGCAGGGGCGACCTTGGGGCTCCTGGTCCCTCCAGACGTAGTCCCTCTTTGAGTGAATCCTCGGAGAGTGAGGTTGAGATGGACGATCCTGGAGTGGGTTTTGATTTTTCCCTGGTACCACGGTTGGTCAAGGCTGTGAAGGATGCATTGAAATGGGAAGATCCAGTAGAAGCACCCTCTAAACAGAGGAAATACTTCAAACATCTTAAAAAGGATCGCCCAAATTTTCCCTTCCTGGGGGAACTCGGAGAAATCATTTCTGAGGAATGGGTTAAAGTCGAGAGGAAAAACTCGTTGATTTCAAAAGTGGCTAAAATGTATCCATTCAGGAGTGAAGAGGTTAAGCACCTAGAATCGGCTCCGCTCATTGATGCTGCTTTGATGAGGTTGGTGAGACATGTCACTCTCCCTCTCGAGGATACCGTCTCATTCAAGGATGGTTTAGAGAGGAAAATCGATACGGATCTTAAACGTATCTACATCATGGCAGGTATGGCTTGTAAACCAGCCTTAGCCCTTGCAGCTTTGTCTAAAGCCATGGAATCCTGGTCGGATGATGTGGGTGCAGCTTTGGCAAGTGTCTCTGAAGATTTGGTTAAAAACTCACCGATTCATGAGCTGAAATTGGCATCAGTCTTCTTGGGTGAAGCATCCCTTGACATTATTCGCCTAGTGGCACGTGTCATGCTCTCTTCAGTCACAGCTAAGCGCGCCTTGTGGCTACGCCCATGGGTGGCGGATCCTGCCTCTAAACAGGCCTGGTGCAGAATTCCCTTTGAGGGTTCTTCCCTCTTTGGGAATAAGCTGGACTCCGCCATCACCTGTGCTACGGGGGGTAAGTCAGGGTTCTTACCCCAGGACCGTCGCCTCTTGGGTCAGAGAAGACCTCAACCCAGGCAAGATCAAGAGCGTTCTAGAGATGCCCGCCGCTACAAGCCCGGTCGTGAGTTCAGAAAGAACTGGAGGAGAAATCAGCCTTCTGGTCAGAAGTCCTCAAAGACAACCTCTTCTGGTGGACGGGAGGCTTCCAAGTCCTTTTGATATAATGCCTGTCCAGGCGGAGCAAGTTGGGGCTCAGTTACTCCTTTTTCAGCACGTCTGGGCAGCTTCGATCAGGGATTACTGGACAATCAAGACAGTCTCATCAGGTCATTCATGGGTGTTCAGCAGCCCACCCTTACACCAGTTTGTCTCCACAGTCCTTCCTCACCTGGAGGAGAAGAAACAAATTCTTCTATCATACACGGACTCACTGATAGCTCAAGGTGCGGCCATCCCGGTACCCTCAGAAGAGAGATTTCAAGGGGTGTATTCCCCCCTTTTTATGGTCCTCAAAAAGAATGGCTCCTGGAGGCCAGTCATCGACCTAACACACCTGAACTCCCTTCATCAAGAAGGAGAAGTTCAAGATGGAATCACTATTAACAATTCGCCAAACAATTCAACCAGGCGATTGGATGGTCTCCGTAGACCTGAAAGATGCCTACTTTCACGTACCGATTGCAAAGGACTTCCAGAAGTATCTTCGCTTTGCAGTAGATCAGAGGCATCTCCAATTTACATGTCTCCCATTCGGGCTTACAACATCGCCTCGAGTGTTTTCGAAGCTCTTACTGGCTGTCGTGGCTTTAATCAGGGCCAAGGGTATCCGATTACACCACTATCTAGACGATCTACTCCTGCTTTCACAGGACAGAGAGCATCTGTTATCGCACCGAGATCAAGTCATTTCTACTCTGACGGAGTTCGGTTGGCTGTTAAACAGGGAGAAAAGTCATCTAGACCCGACTCAGTCTTTGGTATTCCTCGGAGCCCAGTTCGACACGATAGAGAGCACCATCTCGATAGAGAGCACCGGGATCTCGAGACCATCTGGTCCGAAAAACCCCGTCCATGCGGGAGAGTCTCCCTTGGTGGCTACAGCGGAAAAACCTCCTCAACTGTCATTCCATAGCACCCGTTTCCTGGATCACAGTGACAACGGATGCCAGCAGCAGAGGCTGGGGCGCTCTCTGTCTAGCAGAGGTAGCCCAAGGCAAGTGGGACTTTCCATCCCGAGGTGTAGTCTCCAATGTTCTGGAACTTCGAGCTGCCTTCTGTGCTCTACGAGCCTTTCTCCACTTAACTTCAGGAGCCTCAGTCCTCCTAAGGATGGACAACACAACAGCGGTGTCCTATATCAAGAGACAAGGGGGCACACGCAGTCTCTCCTTACTGAGGGAAGTGGGTCCAATCATGTCCTGGGCTCAGACGAACCTGACAAATCTGACGGCTGTCTATCTTCCCGGAGCTCAAAATGTCCAGGCGGACTTTCTCTCAAGGTTTGCTCTGGACAACAACGAGTGGTCTCTCCATGCAGAAGTCTTCAGTTGGATTCTATCCCTGGGAGTGACACCGGAAGTAGACCTGTTTGCATCCCCTTGCAACTACAAAATAGGGAAATACTATACGAGGTGTCGTTGTCCCTAGGCCTTCGGAGTGGATGCCCTGACGGACCAGTGGAGATTCCACAGGGCTTATGCCTTTCCTCCAGTTCCGGTCATTCTACGCTTTCTGTCGAGGCTCAGGTGGGAAGAAGTCGAGATAGTGGCAGTTGTTCCATATTGGCCCAACAGGCCCTGGTTCCCCCTCTTATTACAGCTCAGCTACCGGAATCCAATTCCTCTCCCATCCAGGTCAGATCTCCTATCGCAAGGGGCATCTCTTCACCCATGCCCATCCCAGCTCCATCTGATGGCTTGGTTCTTGAGAGGGAAAGGTTGGAAGCCCTAGGATGCCCAAGTGCAGCTATTTCAACTCTACTAAATGCCAGAAGACCAGGTACCAATAGAGTTTATCAGAGAATTTGGTCAAAATTCGCAGATTATGTTGCCACCACTGACGGTTCCTGTATTGACCCAAGGATTCAGGATATTCTGGGTTTCTTACAAAAAGGTCTGGATCTATCCTTATCAGTAAGTTCTCTACGGGTTCAGGTTTCCGCAATCTCTGCCTTCACAGGTATATCCTGGGCCAGACATCCCCTTACAAGGCAATTTTTCAGAGGAGCAATAAGGATCAGGCCTCAAAGAAAGCCGAGGTTTTCCAAGTGGGATCTTCCTCTTGTCCTGGATTTCTTTTCCGAAAAGGAAATACGACTTGGGGATCAAGCAGCTATTAAGGATCTCTCTCTAAAAGCTGTATTCCTAGTGGCTATAACATCAGCCAAGAGGGTCTCCGAAATCAGTTCTCTAGGATGTAAAGAACCATTCCTTACCTTCTTCCCTGACCGGGTGGTCCTGATTCCTATGCTAGGAGCAAATCCTAAGGTAACATCGGTATTCCATGAGAATCAGGAGATTGTTCTTCCAATTTTCCGGACGACTGAGGACTCTAGCATTCACCCTTTGGATGTGGGAGAAGTTTTAAGGCAATACCTTGAAATCACTGCCTCTTTCCGAAGATCCGATTATTTGTTTGTTTATTTTCAAGGAAAGAACAAGGGTTTGCGTGCTTCCTCCAGAGTCATTGCAGCTTGGATCGTTCAGGCTATACAAGGGGCTTATGCAGCCAAGGGTCTGGCTCCTCCAGAAGCGGTGACCGCTCATTCTACCAGGAGCGTTTCTACGTCATGGGCAGCTTCCCGTCATGTTTCTCCGGAAGTGATCTGCAAAGCGGCCTCTTGGTCGTCGTTCAACACGTTTATGACGCATTATTGTGTAGAACCGGCCTCCTTGTCTTCGGTTAATTTTGGTTTGCATGTCTTGTCTGTTGACGGTGCCAAATAAACCTTTTTTCTTTAAACCAGCAATTTCCCACCCGGGAGTGTATGGCTAGTCATTTCCCATACGTATGCTGCCATGGAGTCTGTCAGGAAAACGGAAAATTTATATCAAATACTTACCGTAATTTTCCTTTCCTGATGGACTCCATGGCAGCAGGAGTTCCCTCCCATTTGCTGGAGTAGGCTAAGTTACGGAACACGGCCTCTGGCTAGGAGCAAAGATTTATGGGAGTGGGGTCCTATGAGGTATGAGAGGCGGGATTAACCCATACGTATGCTGCCATGGAGTCCATCAGGAAAGGAAAATTACGGTAAGTATTTGATATAAATTTTCCGTTTTAAGATCTCTATAATTTGAGATCCTACAGATTTGGTAAGCGAGCATTACTACTTTACCTATAGCGGGAAGATCATTTATTTGTTTGTTCCAAAGCAGAAGATTCATGATTGATCTACAATACAACACAATGGTGTTTATTTCTGCTATTTTTTTTAAAGAGGAACAAGTAATTTAATTGGTGTGTTGAAAGATTATGAACGCATAGATCTATACAATTGCTTTTTTTCACATAAGCACCAGTTTTAATAGGCACTTGGTAACTTTTTACTTATTTCACCATTTAAATAGTTATTCGTTTAACCCATTGGTATAAGTAAATGGAGTAAATTAGTTGTTCCTTATTTATGACATATAAATACTTTGCATAAACAAGATATTTCAGCTAGTTTGAAAAATGTATCTATTTTTTAAAAAACATTTCTTCACGAGAATAGTGGTGAATCACGGAAATGAAGTTGTATACATTGTATTCAGATACATAGTTATTGGTGGCGCGCTTGTATTTTTTTGTTACTTTATAATACTTTATTGTAATCAAATCACTGAGATTGACTAGGCAGGCCATAGGGCATATATCCTGGTTAATTACACTGGGTCTTCTCAGGCCTAATCTGAAATACAGAATATATATCTGAACAGAATATGTTAAATATGTTGATATTTACTGCAGGAATGCCACATGGAGTACATAAGTCAACGAGACCAAGTGGATACCAACAAAGGAAAGTAAAGGAGGCAAAAATGAAATTGATAAAAACACTTTATGGATCCATGCTTCAATATCTGAAAAGACTGGATGATGGGCAGGGTTCATCAAAAGACCCTGCTTGCCAGTCTCCACTTCATGAAGCTGATTCTTCTGATGCTATTGCTAGCATGAATTCTGCAGAAGAGCAAGAAGTTGAAATAGCAGAATCTGAAGCAGAAGAGAGTTCTGAGAGTGACTCTAGCCACAGTCATGATACTGTAAAGGAGATGAGTGCCATTCAGAAGAAAGATTTCCAAATGTTATCTGATGTTTCTTTCTGGGAGATGCCAGTTCATGATCATGTTCGGGTTGAAATAATCAAACAGGGAAGTGCTTCTTTCCAGAACAAGGAGGGCCCTTTCAGTGATGCAAAAGCTGAAACAAAGGGACATGTGTGACAACTTTCAAAAGAGTGGTTTTAAGTGGTTGTTTTTGCTGCCAATTGTTTGCTATTTGTACTCTATATACAACATCCAAATTTGTGACTGCGTTTCAGAAATGTTGGAAGCTAAGCCCGAAAGTACATAATCATTAGACCTCCGAAGAACACCTAAACTGTGTTGAAAAATGGAAAACCTTGGCAGCAGGACTTATGCCCCATACACACGATCAGAAATTCTGTCAGAAAAAACTTGGATGAATTTTCTGACAGAATTCCGCTCAAGCTTGCCTTGCATACACACGGTCACACAAAAGTTCTCTGAACATTCGACCGTCAAGAACGCGGTGACGTACAACACCACGACGAGCCGAGAAAATGAAGTTCAAGGCTTCCGAGCATGCGTCAAATTGTTTCCGAGCATGCGTCAAATTGTTTCCGAGCATGCATGATTTTTTTGCGTCCGAATTGCATACAGACAAATGCATTTTCGGATAGGAACTTTTTCAGACCCAAAAATAGAGAACCTGCTCTCAATCTTTTGCTGACTAGAATTCTGCCAGCAAAAGTCCGATGGAGCATACACACAGTCGCAATTTCCGACCAAAAGCTCACATCCGACTTTTGCTGGTGGAATTTCTGATCGTGTGTACGGGGCATTAGGCTGCACCAAACCATTGATCATGGAGCTATTACTGTGATGGAAATTGAGAAGAAAAAGTGGAGGGATACTTGGCGCCTCTTCCACCCCGGCGAACGGGATTACACCTTTTTCTCTCGTCCACACCAGGTATATTCACGTATTGATTTCCTTCTGGTACCACACAACCAACTCGGGTCAGTTAAAGATACGACCATCGGTTCTATTACCTGGTCCGATCACGCCCCGGTCTCCATGCAATATGACCTCACTGACTTCTTCAAAGGGCAAAGGAAACCCTGGAGACTGAATGCAAGTCTCCTCCAAGACCCTGAGGTGGTCGCGGATATCACGAGGGAAATCTCACAATATTTCCACACCAACTCCACGGAAGACAGTGATGGGGGACTGGTCTGGGAAGCACACAAAGCGGTGATCCGTGGGGTACTGATTAAGCATGGGGCAAGACTCAAAAAACAAAAAACAGCACAACTATCCACACTGTTCGATAAACTCCATAAATTAGAAGCCGCCCACAAAACAACTCCGTCCAGACCCCTGGGAAGTGAATTAGATACGATACGTATGCAAATAACAGACTTACTCCAGTTTAAGGCTAAGGCGGCCCTCCAAATCACACGGAAAAAGGTTTACGAATCAGGCAATAAATGTAGTAGACTATTAGCCCAATCACTAAAATCGCAGAAAATGGCGTCGTACATTCCACACATCAACTCCCCGACGGGACAAAGGACTACCCTCCCCCAACAAATCTCCCAAGAATTTCGAACGTACTATGAAAACTTATACAACTTGAACGCGGCACAACCTCCCCCAGAAAAAATAGCGGAATACATAGCAGAGTCCAAAATGCCCACACTACCGATCGAGGCGAGAGACCTACTAGAGGAACCCATAACATTAATAGATGTTCAAATGGCCATAAAAAATACGAAACAAGGGAAAGCCCCGGGCCCCGACGGACTTACGCTACAATACTACAAGACGCTACTCCCATCATTAGGACCACACATGACGAAACTCTTTAATGACCTTGGTAAAGGGAAACTATTACACAAAGACACGTTAAGGGCCCAAATCACAGTCATACATAAAGAAGACAAAGACCCAACCCAGTGCGGGAGTTACCGCCCAATATCCCTTCTGAACACAGACCTCAAACTGTTCACAAAAATTCTGGCCACTAGATTACAACAACATATAACCAGCCTGATCCATCTAGACCAAGTAGGGTTCGTCCCAACCAGAGAAGCGAGGGACAATACTACCAAAGTCCTGAACTTACTCTACAATGCCAGGGTAACAAACACCCCGACGGTCTTCCTCAGTACAGATGCCGAAAAGGCATTTGACCGGGTAAACTGGCCATTTATGCAATCTACGTTAAGACATATAGGACTAGGGGAAACCATGCTAAATTGGATCTCTGCGATTTACACTACACCGTCTGCGAGAGTAAGGGTGAATGGCGTAATGTCAGACACCCTCCAAATTTCGAACGGCACACGTCAGGGCTGCCCGCTCTCGCCCCTCCTTTTCGCATTATCATTAGAACCATTCCTGTGCCATATCAGACTGAACCCGGACATTACGGGAATTACTATAGATGATACTCAGTTTAAAATATCAGCATACGCAGATGACTTGATGTTTTCACTAACAAACCCGACTATCTCTCTTCCAAATTTGTTAAAAGAATTCTCCGTGTATGGGACATTGGCATACCTGAAAATAAACCTATCCAAATCCGAAGCTATGGGTGTGGGAATCCCCCCAACACTACTTACCTCTCTTAAAGCCAACTTCAAACTAAAATGGACAGACCGAGCGCTAAAATACCTGGGCACTTTCATACCCCAGTCAATATCGAAATTATATGAAATTAATTTTCCCCCACTAATTACAAAAATAAAAACATTGCTAAACTCATGGCAATCCGGCCTTTACTCCTGGCTGGGGCGATGCAACAGCCTAAAGATGTCCATTTTACCCAAAATACTATACCTAATGCAGGCCATTCCGATTCGCATGCCAACCAGATTTTTCCGTCAAATACAGACGATATTCACTGAATTTGTCTGGGCCAGGAAAAGACCCAGACTGCCCAAAAAATTACTAGTGCTCCCCAAGCCCTTTGGTGGGCTAGCACTACCCGACATACGCGTATACCATCAGGCAGTGCACTTGAGCAGACTCATAGACTGGCGTAGACACCGTGAGACCAAATTATGGACACACTTAGAACAATCCTACACCAGAATCCCATTGGGGGGCACTCCCTGGTGCTACAGGAGCTTACCAGCGGAGCTTAAACGACACCCATTGATAGGCAACACGGCCAGAATATGTGCCAAACTAATTTCTAAACCAAACATCTCTTCCCGAAACTCACCCCTCGTCCCAATCATAGGGCACCCCCTCTTCACACCCGGTCTACAAGATAAAATCTTTCAGAACCTAGCGGAATCAGGTACGCACATGGCCTCCCACTTTAGCTCGGGAGGAAGCTGGAAGACATACGCTGAGCTCTCCAACCCACTAGGGATATACCGATTAGATTTCATGCGGACGCTTCAACTAGGACACTTCCTCCATTCCATTCCACCCCCCACTGACGGAGACCAAGGACTCACGACCCTTGAAGAACTATGCACTGATACGGGCACCCTGCCACATACACTATCACTGATGTACAATCTTCTAATCACACCTCCCTCGGATTATATACCCCCGGGTCTGACCAAATGGGAAGAGGAACTAGACTGTAGTTTCAACCCCTCGCAAAGACAACGCATACTCCGCTTTACACATAAGTCGTCCATATGCGCTAAAACTCAGGAAACAAACTATAAAATAATATCCAGGTGGTATAGAACCCCAGTACAGCTACACAAAATGTTTCCCACTACATCTGATACATGTTGGAGGTGCCAAAGGAACGAGGGTACTTTGCTACACATATTTTGGTCATGCCCCAAACTCTCACGATTCTGGGAGGTGATACACGAGACTGTACAATTATTCACTGATAGGACAATTAAAAAAGACCCAGCACTCTTTTTGCTACATGCCACCGACATCCCAGACAAGGTATATAAACGCTCAGTTATACGACACCTGCTGGACGCTGCCAGAGCATGCATTCCACTTTGTTGGAAATCCATTATGCCACCGACCATTGAGATGTGGCTTAGAAAGGTGGAAGACATTAGAATAATGGAAGACCTGATCCACACAACACAGCATAGAGAAGAAGTATTCTCTAAGACCTGGCAACTATGGACAATGTTCATTTACTCGGCAGCAGGTCAAGCTCTGCAAAGCCCAACCGCCACCCAGGGAGTGAATAGGTAGTCTCGTTGGATAGGCGAGACACAAGGTGTAGAGACAGAACACCCCAGATACACAGCAGACCCGAGACCACATGTTCGCGAGGCGCCCCCCCCCCCCCTACCTCTTTATCTTACATTCCCACCCCCTTCTCCTTCCACTCTTCCCTTCACCCCCTTTTCTTTTTCCTCTCTCCTTCACATTCTGATCTAGTTCTCTTTTCTAACCCTATTTTCTGACTTTAAATATATAGAAAATAGAGGACGGGCGCAGTAGTAGTCAGCACGGAAAGATATTAGCGAAATACCTGACCCCACGGTTGAACACAATATAAACTTGAAAGGTTTATGGTATTGTTAGGAATGACAAGTTGGGGGCTGGTATATTACAATAAGAGATGCAAGAATGTGTTTTCATTATACTGTATCTTATATGTTATCTGACGCATATATTTCTGTATTCCTGCTGGTCCATGTGGGCCGTGTTCTCCACTAAATAAACAATTTAAAAAAAAAAAAAAAAAAGTGGAGGGATATCTTACACAGATTGCTTGACATCTAAGCAGAACCTGGTATTCCGTGGCCACAAGAAAGATGAGTGCTCATTCAATAAAGGGAACTTTCTTGAGATGGTTGAAATGCTTTTAAAATATGATTCAGTACTGAAAGAAAAACTAAATATATTAAAGCGGAGCACCTGTAAACTTAAGGTATCGGTCTCATATCTTTCTCCATAAACTCAGAATTAGTTTATAAGTGTCCTGGCAAATCACATGAAGGAGAAGATTGTCATGGACATAAAGTCTGCAAAGTACTTTGGAATCATGTTTGACAGAACACCTGACATATCACATACTGACCAGATATGTCTGAAGTGATCAGATATGTGAACATCAAGAATAGGAAAGTTGAAGTAAAAGAAGTGTTTCTAGGATTTTTCCCTTTAAGGGGGAAAAAGCTGCTGATCTCAGTTTGGGTATCCTTAAAAAATTGGAGTTTAATGGACTGGACATAATGATGTGTCGTGCTCAGGGTTATGATAATGCTGCTACTATGGCTGGAATCCATGGAGTTGTACAATCCATTATTAAGGAAAAGAACAAGAAAGGTATTTTTAATGGATGTGTGGACCATTCACTTAAAGTGTAAGTAAACCCACCTATCGTTTTCAGCCAAGGAAGCTGCCATCTTTGCCTCTGTTTAATCTACAACCGCTATGAGGCTGCACATGTGATCAGTTATGACACCAGCCATTGGATGGTTTGACAGTTTGGTTGAGAGCACAACCAATGGGAGTGTTACATTTCCGGCATGTGCCGGAAATGAAGCTGTTTTATGGATGGGTTTACTTCCGCTTTAACTTGTGCGGTCAGCACTCTTTTGCTGAGAACTTTTCATATGTGGACATTTTTTTGGAACTCTTCAGTCAATGTTTTCTTTTTTTGCTGCTTCCTCCCATCTATGGGATGTGTTCATTCATCTTACTGGAGGGTCAGTGAAAAGATTATCAACAACACGCTGGAGTGCTCATCATGCTGCACTTAAGCCAGTAAATGAAAAATTTGAAATGTTTGTGTCTGCGATCGAAGCGCTTTTGTCCAAATTTTCACAAGGATCACAAAGAGGAACAGCAGAATGTCTACTGCCTGCTGTCTGTGATTTTATGTTTTTGTGCTACCTGTACTACTGGGGCGATATACTTCAAGAAGTTGATGTTACACAACAGTTCCTGCAGACCAAAGGCCTAAGCCTGAACAAGGTGGTGACAAAGCTAGAGTCGCTAAGACTTTTTCTGTATGAAGAGCGAAGTCACCTAGTGGAACATGCACATTTTAAAAGCTAAAGAATATGGAATTGCAGTACAGAGAACAGCCAGGTTTAAGAAGAGGATGGCAGGGGAACAGGCATGTGATGCTGGAGGTAAGATAAGTCTACAAGACGAGAATAAGAGAGGACAATGCTTAAGTGCATTGATCGCTTCCATTATGAACTCTAGATCAGATTAGGAGCCATCATGGAAGTTGCAGCCATATTTGAGGCTGTTCAAGCAAAGAGTCTCATATATGAATCTCTTCTAACCATTTCACTATGTCTAAAATTATTTCTGACAATCTGTGTGTCTGTGGCTTCATGTGAGAGGAGCTTTTCAAAGTTGAAACTGATAAAGAACTATTTGCGTTCAACAATGGGACAGGCAAGGCTTTCTGATCTTGCAATATTATCAGTTGAAAGTGAACTAGCGAAATGTATTGATTTTGATGTGATGTTGTTCAAAATTTTGCAGCTGTCAAGGCTAAAAAAGCAAAGTTTTGATTTAGATGTTAACTAAATGCTTGCATATTTGTTCCTGTTTATTTTTGTGTTATTTATTATTTCAGTAAAGTTTAAGCTTTGAGTTCTATTATTTTCATATGATTTTGTTATTCAAATTTGCTAGTTGCTTTATAGTTATTAATGGCACTAATGTTGCCACTATATGCAATGTTATTAGGGGTAAAAAAAAATATTAGGGGGGGGGGGGGGGTTGACACCATGTTATACTGCACCAGGTGATGCCAACCCTAGTGACGCCACTGCATGTATCTTAGTTTTTCCTGAAAATATCTTGTGTATATGCCATATTTCAACATTGCCCCAGGTTTACTGTAACTATTTAAACAAGTAAAATAAAAACAGCATTTTTGTGATGTGGCTTTGCAGAATGTTACAAACTAGATTATATAAAAACTCATTTTTGTTTCACAAAAACCTTGACCATGAAAAGTCTGTGTCTTTCCGTCACACTGATAAATGCATTTGTATATTTCCTATATCCTGGCATAAACCAAGATGGCTAACACATCTCCATATACATTCTGATAAGTGGGTAGCTAGGAAGGAAAGGAAGGGAGGGGATAGGAAATGGATGGAAAAGGAAACAATCTTTTCTAATCCTAGATGTATATTGTACATAGTGAACTAATCAGTTTTTGTTGTCTCTGGAACACAATTCTTTGGTAATTTTCTCCATATCTTTTGTATGGAAATGTTTTTCTGATGTGATCAGTACCCTCCATGACTAAATTTTTGATATGCAGCCCTGTTCAATATATTTACATACAGTGGGGACAGAAAGTATTCACACCCCTATAAATTTGTCACTCTTTGTTATATTGCAGCCATTTGCTAAAAATCATTTAAGTTAATCATTTAATGTACACACAGCACCCCATATTGACAGAAAAACACAGAATTGTTGACATTTTTGCAGATTTATTAAAAAAGAAAAACTGAAATATCACATGGTCCTAAGTATTCAGACCCTTTACTGTGACACTCATATATTTAACTCAGGTGTTGTCCATTTCTTCTGATCATCCTTGCAATGGTTCTACACCTTCATTTGAGTCCAGCTGTGTTTGATTATACTGATTGGAACTGCCTGAAGAGCTCAGGGACAGATTTGTGGCAAGGCACAGATCTGGCCAAGGTTACATAAAAAATTTCTGCTGCACTTAAGCTTCCTAAGAGCACAGTGGCCTCCATAATCCTTAAATGGAAGACGTTTGGGATGACCAGAACCCTTCCTAAAGCTGGCCATCCGGCCAAACTGAGCTATCTGGGGAGAAGAGCCTTGGTGAGAGAGGTAAAGAAGAACCCAAAGATCACTGTGGCTGAGCTCCAGAGATGCAGTCGGGAGATGGGAGAAAGTTGTAGAAGGTCAACCATCACTGCAGCCCTGCACCAGTCGGGGCTTTATGGCAGAGTGGCCCGATGGAAGCCTCTCCTCAGTGCAAGACACATGAAACCCCGCATAGAGTTTGCTAAAAAAAACACCTGAAGGACTCCAAGATGGTGAGAAATAAGATTCTTTGGTCTGACGAGACCAAGTAGGAACTTTTTGGCCTTAATTCTAAGCGGTATGTGTGGTGAAAACCAGGCACTGCTCATCACCTGTCCAATACAGTCCCAACAGTGAAGCATGGTGGTGGCAGCATCATGCTTTGGGGGTGTTTTTCAGCTGCAGGGACAGGACGACTGGTTGCAATCGAGGGAAAGATGAATGCGGCCAAGTACAGGGATATCCTGGATGAAAACCTTCTCCAGAGTGCTCAAACTGGGCCGAAGGTTTACCTTCCAACAAGACAATGACCCTAAGCACACAGCTAAAATAACGAAGGAGTGGCTTCACAACATCTCCTTGACTGTTCTTGAATGGCCCAGCCAGAGCCCTGACTTAAACCCAATTGAGCATCTCTGGAGAGACCTAAAATGTCTGTCCACCAACGTTTACCATCCAACCTGACAGAACTGGAGAGGATCTGCAAGGAGGAATGGCAGAGGATCCCCAAATCCAGGTGTGAAAAACTTGTTGCATCTTTCCCAAAAAGACTCATGGCTGTATTAGATCAAAAGGGTGCTTCTACTAAATACTGAGCAAAGGGTTTGAATACTTAGGACCCTGTGATATTTCAGTTTTTCTTTTTTAATAAATCTGCACAAATATCAACAATTCTGTGTTTTTTCTGACAATATGGGGTGCTGCGTGTACATTAATGAGGAAAAAAATGAACAAATTATTTTAGCAAATGGCTGCAATATAACAAAGAAAAATTTAAGGGGTTCTGAATACTTTCCGTCCCCACTGTACTTATTTTATGTATACTCACATTTGAGATATATATATATATATGAGAGAGAGAGAGAGAGAGATAAGGGGTTTATCTTGTTTTGGATTTTTGGCTGGGGTTTTTTTACAGCGGGCAGAGAAATCTTCCCCTTCATTCAGATGGCTCAACATTTGTTTACTGTGCCACCCACCATCAAGCTCACCCCTAGTTGCTACACAGCCCACTCTGCTACTATTAAAAGAATAAAAAAGGATGTCTATTTTTTTTGTTACTACCGGATTACATTCTAGTTTAATAAATAGTTAGTTGAGCACAAGGTTCAACTGAATTCTGGTTTTGGTTCACTGGTTGTTTTTTTACTTCCCTTTCTGATCACACATACCAAAATAGTGTTCCCATAAGTATAATACATGACTGTGAGAAGTTGTTGATTATATCTCATTGCCCTTATAAATTTATTCAAAATAGAAGTACAGGTGCATATCTCTCAGTTGTTTTTCTATATTTATAAGCTAGTTAAATAAAAAAAAAATTTTTTTTTTTTTTACCCATTTCTATATAAAAAAAAATAAATGTATATAAAAAAACTAACCACTGCAAGAGCGGAATGATTATGAGACCTTAGAGGTCTCAAGTTTTCAACACACCTTTAGTGAGACCTACACTATATTGTCAGAAGTATTGGGACGCCTGCCTTTACATTCACATGAACTTTAATGGCATCCCAGTCTAATGCCCCGTACACACGGTCAGATTTTCCGACAGAAAATGTGTGATAGGACCTTGTTGTCGGAAATTTCGACCGTGTGTGGGCTCCATCACACATTTTCCATCGGCTTTTCCGACACACAAAGTTTGAGAGCTTGCTATAAAATTTTCCGACAACAAAATCCGTCGGAAATTCCAATCGTGTGTACACAAAGTGCTCAGAATAAATAAAGAGATGAAAGTTATTGGCCACTGCCCCGTTTTATAGTCCCGATGTACGTGTTTTACGCCACCGCGTTCAGAACGATCGGATTTTCCAACAACTTTGTGTGACCGTGTGTATGCAAGACAAGTTTGAGCCAACATCCGTCTGAAAAAATCCTAGGATTTTGTTGTGGGAATGTCCGAACAAAGTCCGACCGTGTGTACAGGGCATTAGTCTGTAGGGTTCAATATTGAGTTGGCCCACCCTTTGCAGCTATAACAGCTTCAACTCTTCTGGGAAGGCTGTCCACAAGGTTTAGGAGTAGAATATAAGCTAATGTGCATAGACCATCACATTTAGAAAGCACCTCATCCTGGAATTATTAGAGAATTTAGAGCAAATGGGATGGGACTATAACGGTGCAGTAATCAAACAGAGAAATAATACATTTTGAAGATTTTATCAAAAATGTAACAAAAGTTGTTTAAAAAAAAACTATTTTTAAAAACAAAAGCTTAAACCCATAATTATGGTTCTTTGAGCTATTTGGAGCGGTATACTATGAATCCCGACATGTTTCACCCTATGTATTGGGCTTCTTTAGGGGATGCTATCCGCTAGAGCCGTATAAATCACGCTGGGAGAGAGGTAGATGGACATGAAGGGAATCGAAGGACCCAGACAGGGCAGCATATGGCATCATGTATATATATATATATATATATATATATATATATATATATATATATATATATATATATGTGTGTATATATACATATATATATATATATGTGTGTATATATACACACACACACACACACACACACACACACACACATATATACTTAGATCGAACACTAATTTAATAAGACTATAATCAGAAGCACAAGAACAATCTAAATATTTCAACACTGATTATTAGGCACAAGAAAAAACATTGAAAAGGACAAAAATTTACTCTTCAGGAATTGAATCAATTTATGGAGATTCTGGCTATCAATAGATATACAGTGGAACCTTGGTTAACGAGTAACGCAGTTAACAAGCGTTTTGAAAGACAAGCAACTTTTTTTTTTTTAATTCTGACTCTGTTTGCGAGTGTTGTCTCGCAAAATTCAAGCTAATGGGGTGTGCAGTACTGCATTTAGCCAGAGGTGCGGGGGCGCCGGTGAAACTCAGAACGGTTCAGAGCCATTCGGAGCCATACTCCATTCCCGAGCTTTTCCAAGTTCAGCTGAGATGTCCCCGAGTATTTCCGAGGCTCTCCGGCGCACCCCCACCTCTGGCCACATGCGGTATTGTATGCAATAGAAGTCAATGCAGAACGAATTATCTTCGTTTCCATTGACTTCTATGAGGAAACTCGCTTTGATATGCGAGTGCTTTGGATTACAAGCATTCTCCTGGAACGGATTATGCTCGTAATCCAAGGTTCCACTGTAATCTAAAATTCACGATGTCTTGTGACCAACAAACCATTACCTTCTTGGATGTCAGGATTTTTGTTGGCGCAGATGGCTCCCTGGGCAGTACGCTGTTCAGGAAGCCATCGGCGGGCAACACAATATTGCATGCCTCTAGCCAGAATCTCATTAAATTGATTAAATTCCTGAAGAGTCCATTTTTGGCCTTTTCATAATTTTTCCTTGTGCCTAAAGATCAGTGTTGAAATATTTAGATGGGTCTTGTGCTTTTTGTTTATTTTTATGTTAAAAGAATTGCTTGTGAATTTGTATTGGCTGTAATTATATTACTGATTATAGTCTTATTAAATTAGTGTTCGAACCAAGTATATATACATATATAGCGGATTTATACTATACCGCTCCAAATAGCTCAATGGACCATAATTATGGGTTTAAGCTTTTGTTTTTAAAAATAGATTTTTTAAACAATCTTTGTTAATACATTTTTAAGTTTTTATCTAAAATTTATTTCTCTGTTTGATTACTGCCCCGTTATAGTCCCATCCCATTTGCTCTAAATTCTCTAAGGTTTAGGAGTGTGTCTATGGGAAGGTTTGACCATTCTTCCAGAAATGTATTTGTGTGGTCAGACACTGATGTTGGACGAGAAGGCCTGGCACGCAGTTTCCGCTTTAATTCATCCCAAAGAAATTCTTTCGGGTTGAGGTCAGGACTCTGTGCAGGCCTCCACCCCAAACTCGCTCATCCATGTCTTTATGGATCATGTTTGTGCACTGGTGCGCAGTTATGTTGGAACAGGAAGGGGCCATCCCCGAGCTGTTCCCACAAAGTCGGGAGCATGAAATGGTCCAAAATGTCTTGGTTTGCTGACACCTTAAGAGTTCCCTTCACTGGAACTAAGGGGCCAAGTCCAATCCCTGAAATACAACCCCACACCATAATCCCCTCTCCACCAAATGATTTGGACCAGTGCACAAAGCAACATCCATAAAGACATGGATGAGCGAGTTTGGGGTGGAGGAACTTGACTGGCCTGCACAGAGTCCTGACTTCAACCCGATAGAACACCTTTGGGATGAATTAGAGCGGAGAATATGAGCCAGGCCTTCTTGTCCAACATTAGTGCCTGACCTCAAGAATGCGCTTCTGGAAGAATGGTCAAACATGACCAAAGACACACTCCTAAACCTTGTAGGATGCCTTCCCAGAAGAGCTGAAGCTGTTATAGCTGCAAAGGGTGGGCCAACTCAATATTGAACCCTACGGACTAAGACTGGGATGCCATTAAAGTTCTTTTGCATGTAAAGGCCTCCAAATACTTTTGACAATAAAGTGCATGATAATAAATGTCAGTGGGGTCATGCTGGTTTTCAGCCAGTAAATGTAATCAGCGTGCTCAGTGACCAATATGGTGAAGGGTCATTGAATTTTGCCACTGACCTATAATACACACCCTTTGACCCTTTGTTAGCAGACCCACAGAATAAAACAAGTAAACTTTTCTTTTGCTGGTGGTAGTTTAGTGGTTGTGTATTTTTGTTACTTCTGCTTGAGCATTTAAATGAGCTGTTTTTATTATTTATATGTTGTTTTTTTTCTGTTATTGATTCTAATATTTATTTGGATATATACAAACATGGCTTCTGCTTGTCCCCGATTACCTTGAGAAAGAAGCGTGCATGCTTGGACCTTGCATTGTGCATGCTCCGAAACAAGTTGTGAACTTCCCTCTGCTGACGTCATCACGCCAGTGTCACAGCTCAAGATGCGTTCCACAGAGAGTTTCACTTTAGGTGATCTGGATGAGGATGGCTGGCAACTCACTCGCTGCATCTCGACTCCCGGACTTCAGCTGTTATCCACCTCTGATGGCGACCAGTTTTTTATGAACTTTAAATCTTTACCATAAAGTGAGTTGACATACATCAGTGTACTAATGAATTGTCTTGTGATACTACACTTAGAGGCTTTTTTTCATTTTTTTTTTAACTCTGAGTTTTTATGCTTGAGTTTATATCCACAATAATACCTCGGATTGCGGGTAACGTGGTTTACGAGTGTTTTGCAATACGAGCTATTATTTTAAAAACTCCTGACTCGGTCTGCGAGCGTTGTTTCGCAAAACTAGCAGGGTTCAAGCCTCTGGTGTGTGCAGTACAGAGTTGCGGGGGCGCAGATGACACTCGGAGCCGCTCGGAAACACTCTGTTCCCGAGTGTCTCCGAGTGTTTCTGAATGTCTCCGGCACCCCCCACCTCTGGTTACATGCGGTACTGCATACACTAGCAGTGCCACTGGAACGGATTATCTGAGTTTCCATTATTTCCTATGGGGAAACTCACTTTGATATACGAGTGCTTGGGATTACATGCGCTCTTCTGGAATGAATTATGCTTGTAATCCAAGGTACCACTGTATATTAAAAAAAGAATTGTGGTTCTCCAAATTCCGCTGTACAGAGGACTTCAAGAAGCTGATCAAGTCAGGCTGAAGTGCTTATGCTGCTTATTATAGTTCAACATAACATACATTTAAAGTCAGTCTTTAACTAAAATAGCAAGTTCTGCTTATTTTCTGCGTGCCTCCTCTGTTTCTAAAATGCTGCAATAAACTGAGAAAAAAAACAGGGGAAAAATTAGGTGATATACTTGCCTTTTTAACATATTTGAACAAAGATCAATTTCTGGTTTAACTTCAACTTTTGAGGAGATGATCTCACATTCTCATCTAGTAGACTTGATATGATGCAGAATTAATAGCAGAGTTGATGACTGTAAGCTGCCTAGGCCCTAAAAAGCAGCAAAAACAACAAAAACAAAAAAAAACATAACATTTTCACCTCCATGCTTCATGGTTGGTTAGTATGAGGTTCTTCTACTGAGATGCTGTCTTCGGTCTGCAGGCAACAGGTCTACTGCTACTGTAGTGTGGCCAAATAACACCGATTCATCAGTCCAAGAAGGCCTGATCTTTGCCCATATATTCACTGCCAAACTTTGTTCTTGGTCTAGTGTTCTTTTCTGGACAGTAAAGGCTTTTTTCCTTCTTTTTTAACCATCCTGGTTAAATTGGTGCAGTGCAGTTTTTTTTTTTTTTTTTAAGTTACTTGCTGATCCTAGATTGCCATTTTTGGATCCTTGGAGGCTGTTTTTAGCATCAGATACTGAGCTCTTGGGCTGGATTTGCTGGCCCAGCCAGTCCTGGACAAATTAGCAGTTTGAAATACCTGTATATGCCACTTGTAGGGTATTTGAGTTTTAATAAATTTGGCAATCTTTCCAGATCCCTTATCAGACTCACAATTATCCACCATCTTCTTTCTGAGGCCCTTAGATTACTCTTTTGATCTTAGCATGATGACACACCACAAATCTATGGCAGAAAACAACAAACCCTAGATGTCTGAGGTTAAAAAAAAGACACATCCAACCTGATTACTGTCTATGGAGGTTCTAATCAATTATCGGCACCTCAATTGGAAAGCCCGATTCTAATCTCATGGGTTTAAAGTGGTGATAAGAAGAAGGGTTTTCCGGCGCTCCAGATTTTGTGATGTCAGGATTTGGAATCATATAAATGATGGTTCTAATAGTACATTTAATGTTAGAACAAAAGGGGGGAGAAAGAGGGGGCAGCCATCCTCAGAGGGTGTCCATAGCCTCTGTGAGCATAGCAAAGAGAGAGAGGGGGGTCAGCAGAGTTGGCGCCTCCACAACACCCCCCCCCCCTCATTAAAGTGGTGATAAGTGTAGGGATGTTCTTACTGTTCTTTTCCATGTTGTAAATCTGTATTTTCATTAATTTAGTTTATGAGAATGAATATACCATGTCAATTGATGTGCCAGTTGTTCAAGTACCGTATTTATTGGCGTATAACATGCACTTTTTTTCCCCTTAAAATCAGGGGAAAATCGCGGGTGCGTGTTATACGCCGATCCCCTGCGATCCTGAGCTGACAGATCTAAAAAATCGCCGACTGCGATTTGAAAATGGCGCCGCCGGCGCCGAAATATACAGAGTCGGTCCTCGGCTCTTCTCGGCCACTTTCGGCTTTACTCGAGTGCCGCCCGAACCTAGCCGAGTGTACTCGGCTAGGTTCGGATAGCTCCGCTCACAGTCACGCCCATCCCGGGCGGGACTACGAGTGGAGCCGAAGGTGAACGAGAGCCGCCGAGAAGAGCCGAGGACCGGCTCTGTGTATTTCGGCGCCGGCGGCGCCTTTTTCAAATCGCGGTCGGTGATTTTGAAGCTCAGGATCGCAGGGGATCAAACTGCGAGCTGCACTGGGATAAGGCTGCAATGGACACTGGGGAAGGCTGCACTGACAAGGCTGCACTGGGGAAGGCTGCACTGACATGGCTGCACTGGGGCAAGGCTGCACTGACATGGCTGCACTGGGGAAGGCTGCACTGAGAAGGCTGCAATGATGGGCATTTAAATGTAAGTTTTTTTCCCTTCAACTTGCCTCCTAAAAGTTTTTTTTCCTTAAAATTCCCTCCTAAACTTGGGGTGCGTGTTATACGCCGATAAATACGGTATATTAGGTTTAGCTGGAAGCTCTGTTTGAATGCATATATGTTTTCAAATATTGATGTTGATCAACAAAAATGTTGAAAAAGTGGACAATTTTAATGTGTACTTTTTCACATGACTGTAATTGACCTCAAACTGGTTTAGCAATGGCTAGAAAAGGCCCTGTTATATACAGATGACGACATTTGAAACAAATTACCATTAAAGAGCAATTCTAGGCCACAACTAAAACAAGGAAGTAAACTACGAAATGATATGCTTCACAACTATGCAAATATGACAAAAATCTGCTCACTTTAATCTGAATAAGCTTGTTTTTGAGAAGTTTTGACATATTATTTGATGAAACTGCAGCCAGAGGTCATGTGTGCCTGTGCAATGTGTGGGAAAAACCCTGGAGACAACAGTGATTTGGACTGAAAATACCAAACTGCATATCCATGCGGTTCTGCTGGTGTTCTCATATGACAGGTGATTTATTTTTTATTTTTTATCAAAAAGGTGTTTATTGAACAAGTTTAGACAGTTTCCAATGTACAAACAGTGCATTTGCATATATCTATAGTTAAATTTCATGGTTATCCTAGTGCCTTTAACTTTTATCCAATCATCATGACCTTTAAGTCCACAATATGCTGAAGCACATATACATTACATCAGGTGTTGAGCAACCCTAACTCGTTAGGGTCCTCCGGTAGGGAATTTCAAGATTCTGGACATCACCAGTTCCCTGGGACTTAGCCCAGGGGTATCTAGCCATGGTGACCAGATTTTCTCAAATCTACCTGGGCTTCCCCTGTGTTGATAGATATACCTTTCCATGCTGTTCCCCATGTGTGTTATCCATGAGGCAACTGTGGGCAGTGAGATCGATTTCCATCCCATCAGGATGAGTTTTCCCCTGGCAAATCATCATTTGACCCCCAGGTTGAGAACCACTGGTCTATAGGAACCCAGGTCAACCGGATCCTTCCCAGGCTTAAAGTGGTTGTAAACCCTTACAACACACTTTTTGCTACAGGTAAGCTTATAATAAGGCTTACCTGTAGCTACCCTGGATATCGCTTAAACCTGAACGGTTTAAGAGATATACACTGCAGTTGCATGTGCCGACGTCATCGGCACGTGCGCTCTGAAGCAACGACACGTACATACGTACTTCAGTGAGTATGCCGTTACCGGCGGCAATACCCAGAAGTAACTCCGTGAGCGATGTCGGCTGCCGGAGCGGTGTACGAGGATGATATACTATAAAAAAATATATACAAACATATAAATCCAAATATGTAACGTGCTGAAATCAAAGGTGACAAATCAAGCAAAGAGATCCAGAAAAATAAGTCCGTGACAATATGCAAAGTGAATCCCACCACCAATAATGGCAAATTAGTGCTGAGACAACCTTCAGTGATGACACCTGTGTAAACAATAATAATTGTTTTAGTTTTGCACCTTCTACTTGTATAAAATCCCATTAATGCAGCCTACCAGCGCCCATCAAATGCAGCCTCACCAGCGCCCATCAAATGCAGCCTCACCAGCGCCCATCAAATGCAGCCTCACTAACGCCCATCAATGCAGCCTCACCAGTGCCCATCAAATGCAGCCTACTAGCACCCATCAATGAATGTTTTGCTTGCTTCCATTCATTTGGGAGTCAGGACACAGACACAGTCCTCCGCTGCTGCTCCTCTGATACTATGTGCAAATGGAGCAGCGGATGCCTGCTGATGCTGAGACTTAGTTGCTTGCTGCAGAGAGAAGAGAGTAAGAACACCAGTGGCCAGGCGCCCCAGGCAGCAGGGCGCCCTAGGCGGCTGCCTAGTTTGCCTAGTGGTAGCACCGGCCCTGCAAACGGCCTCATCTTGTGCGCTTTCAAAGAACTGATTCTGACCTTTGGCTGTTACCCTCAGGTTGGCATAGGATAACTGCAGTCTTTGTAACCTCTTCTTGGCATCCGCTAACTTCGATTGTCTGCATTGTAAGAAATCCGGGTAGAATGAAATTTTGGTGCCGTTGTAGTGAATGGCCCCCTTCTCTCTGGCCTGATCCCTGCATTCTGAGCGCAACACACTCCAGAACCCTGCATTTTGAGCACAATGCAATCCCGAACCCTGCATCCTGAGCGCAACACACTCTCGAACCCTGCATTCTGAGCGTAATACACTTCCTAACCCTGCATTCTGTGCAAAGCGCACCCCTGATCCCTGCATTCTGAGCGTAATGCACCCCTGATCCCTGCATTCTGAGAGCAGCACACTCCTGATCCCTGCATTCTGAGTGTAACACACTCCTAAACCCTGCATTCTGAGCGTAATACACTTCCCAACCCTGCATTCTGTGCGAAGCGCACCCCTGATCCCTGCATTCTGAGCGTAATGCACCCCTGATCCCTGCATTCTGAGAGCAGCACACTCCTGATCCCTGCATTCTGAGTGTAACACAATCCTAAACCCTGCATTCTGAGCGTAATACACTTCCTAACCCTGCATTCTGTGCGAAGCGCACCCCTGATCCCTGCATTCTGAGCGTAATGCACCCCTGATCCCTGCATTCTGAGAGCAGCACACTCCTGATCCCTGCATTCTGAGTGTAACACAATCCTAAACCCTGCATTCTGAGCGTAATACACTTCCTAACCCTGCATTCTGTGCGAAGCGCACCCCTGATCCCTGCATTCTGAGCGTAATGCACCCCTGATCCCTGTATTCTGAGCGCAACGCACTCCTGAACCCTGCATTCTGAGCGCAACGCACTCCTGAACCCTGCATTCTGAGCATAACGCACTCCTGAACCCTGCATTCTGAGCGCAACACACTCCTGATCCCTGCATTCTGAGAGCAACGCACTCCTGATTCCTGCATTCTGCGAGCAATGCACTCCTATTCTTGTATTCTGAGAGCAACACACTCCTGAATTCTGAGAGCAACGCACTCCTGATCCCTGTATTTTGAGAGCAATGCACTCCTGATCCCTGCATTCTGAGAGCAACGCACTCCTGATCCCTGCATGCTGAGAGCAACGCACTCCTGATCCCTGCATTCTGAGAGCAACGCACTCCTGATCCCTGCATTCTGAGAGCAACGCACTCCTGATCCCTGCATTCTGAGAGCAACGCACTCCTGATCCCTGCATTCTGAGAGCAACGCACTCCTGATCCCTGCATTCTGAGTGTAACACACTTCTAAACCCTGCATTCTGAGCGTAATACACTCCTTAACCCTGCATTCTGAGCCCTGTATTCTGAGCGTAACACATTCCTTAACCCTGCATTCTGAGTGCAGTGCACTCCTGATCCCTGCATTCTGAGCGTAATACACTCCTTAACCCTGCATTCTGAGCACAGCACACTCATGATCCCTGCGTTCTGAGCATAATGCACTGGTGAACCCTGCATTCTGAGCATAATGCACTCCTAAACCTTGCACTCTCTTGTAATACTTATTTTATTTTTGTTCTGAGTAAAAAATATTTATTTTGATAAAAGGGTCAATCTTACTGTCTTAGGAGGAATAGGAGCGATTCCTATTCCTCCCTATCTTGGTAGGTAGGTGTTTTAGCTTATAATTTGCAAAAGCATACTTGTTATAGATACATTGCCTAGGATAGGCACCACACAGATTCACATCAAGCAGTAGAGAGACTTGATGTTATACAGCTATGCCTGGGTAAAAAAAAAAAAGAAGACTTGTTATCCCTGGTTCCCCTGTTTGCGATTAAACGCTTCCATTTTAATTCTAGTGAAGAAGCAAATTAGCATTGGACATATTGATTTGTTATAAAATTACCTAGAAATGCTTGCCATAACATGCCAATAAAGAAGGAAGTGGTTATAGGACATGCCAGATCTGTCGACTCCTCCAGCAGATTCTAAACATGAATGAGCTGTGCTGTGGTAATGGACATTAAATTATTAATAATAATATTTAATACATAGTATCTATAATGTATTACTAATATAAAACATTATTCCATATTAAAACTTTAAAGAAAGATCACTTTACAGCAAGATGACCAGGGTTATGTTGACATACATCAGACCGATTCAGTTAATGTTTAAACGGCAACTCCAGCCAAACTGTTTTCATGCTTTCCTCATTACTTCCACTGGCCAATGATAACCATGGTTCCTGTAATAAAGTTATAGAGCGCTCAGCCAAAAAAACACTTTATTTCAGTGCATGGTTTCTTCATAAACATTTCCATGCCAACTGGACAAATATTTATTGTTGCACTCACTATTGTGCCTCATTCAAGGAAGTGGACATTATAGTGATGTCACCTCATGTCATTAGCCTCATAAACCGAGAAGCAATATGGAATTTCTCAGTATAAATCTATATATGTGAGCAGCAATATTGCCATCTTGTGGTGTCTTTAAAGAATTACAGGAAATGAAGGGATCTAGTTAAAGTGATTGTAAAGCTTTTTTTTTTTTTTTTCTTTTTTAATAATATAATAAACATATCATGCACAGAGCAGCCCTGATCCTCCTCTTCTGGGGTCCCCCGCTGGTGCTCCTGGCTCCTTCTCTTTGGTGAGTGCCCCTACAGAAAGCACACAATCTCCTGCCATGTGAATTGGATGAGGGGAACCCACATCCAATGCGCATAGGTGTAAACTCAGCCTAATGCCCCGTACACACGGTCGGACTTTGTTCAGACATTCCGACAACAAAATCCTAGGATTTTTTCTGACGGATGTTGGCTCGAACTTGTCTTGCATACACACGGTCACACAAAGTTGTCGGAAAATCCGATCGTTCTGAACGTGGTGACGTAAAACACGTACGTCAGGACTATAAACGGGGCAGTGGCCAATAGCTTTCATCTCTTTATTTATTCTGAGCATGCGTGGCACTTTGTCGGTCGGATTTGTGTACACACGATCGGAATTTCCGACAACGGATTTTGTTGTCGGAAAATGTTATATCCTGCTCTCAAACTTTGTGTGTCGGAACTTCCGACAACAAGGTCCTATCACACATTTTCCGACGGAAAATCCGACCGTGTGTACGGGGCATTAGACTGCCATACATTATACAATTTTCTTATACAAATTTCCTTTAGATTTACCAAAACCATAAAATGGGAGGTCAAACTTAAACACTTTCAATTTGTATGCAATTAGGCAGGCCCTTGCATTACATAGTTGAAGGTCAAGAAAATTGAATAAGAAAATTGTATGGTGTATGGCCAGCTTTTGTCATGCAGAAATTTAAGAGTGCACTGCACAATGCACTTCAGCACCAACGTTGTACTGCCATCTGCTCCAAAATAATTTAAATGACCTTTGCTAAGTAGTAAAAGACCTGGGAAAACAGAAACGTGTGAAAAGGCCCATTTCCTTGCACTACCTCACACCAAACACACTGTGTAGTGGTCCTTGTTTGACAAAAGAAGCTGATCTGAAGTAGCTTGCTAAATTTGACAGTTTTGGCTTGACAAGTGCTTTTTTTTTTTTTTTTTAACACTGACAGCATTTGTTGACGTTATACGTGGCAAGAGAGAGAGAAAAAAAGGAGAAAAAAAATTAAAAATCCTATAGGTGGTTGTTAATGTGTTTTCCCGATGCCTTTTGCATTTTTTGTTACGTGTTTGAGCATTTTTCATGCATTTTTAAGTGTTTTGCATTTTTGGGAGGTGTCTGTCATCAAGCAGCAAAAATGGAGCGGAAACGCATCATAAATGCACTGCATCTTTGATGCGTTTCAGCTGCGTTTCCATTGAAGTCCACGGAAACAAAAATGCAACCTGCTGCAGGCCAAAAAAGTGACTGACCATTTCCAAAAACCACACAGGTTCAAAATGCTTAGAAGTGAACGTGATCCATAGGAAATCATCTTAAATGGTAGGGGTGTTGAAAATAATCGGCACATGAATGCATAGCGATGCAGCCTTGAACAATTCTGCATCGATCCAGAAAACAGCTGAATCGCGACTGCACGACTGATGTCATCCTGGCGTGCCATGCCTCTCTCCCGCACCGCATCAAAATCGCAGGCAGTTCACACTATGCTCTGTGAACCGCTGTGGGTCTCAATATAAAGTTATGGACACCCCCAAATCGGTTCCTAGAATGCAGTGTGAACTGTGGAATCGGATAGCGCAAGTCTGAACACCCATGTGATCCGATTCCATTGCGGACGGAAAAAAGGGTCCTGCGCGTTTTTGGTGCAGATGCAGTGCGAATTGAGCCATACATAATGTATGGCTCAATTTGCACCTCACTGAATTTGCATGTCATTTGTATAGGGATCCGGTGAGATCAGTGTGAACCAGGGCTAAAAGCTTTATGTAAGACAGTTATAAACGGTCATCATCCTATCCTAATATTGTAGATGTGAGCTGTTGCATTGACCGAGCACACCATCTGTAAGGTTAATGCTATTTTCCATTCTTTCGTTCAAACACAGATTGAATGTATTGCAGTTACACCTAGTAGGAGGACAAATGTGGATGAAGCGTCTAGGGGAAAAGCAACTCTGGGAAAAGAAACACCCACCACGGACAGCAATTCTCCCAAAGGAAAGGCCACATTGCTGCTCATGACTTTGCTGGGACAGTCTTTTACTGACACTGAAGTACAATAGAACCCAAGACCCCCTATGCCAAGGCTGAGGAGGAAATGGAGAAATATTGTAAAGCCCAACCTATGCCTCTCACTGAGGACCCTTTGAACTGGTGGTGTGTGCGTGAGGTTATATTTCCCCTCCTCCCTCAGCTGTCAAAGCGCTACTTGTGTATCCCAGGCACAAGCATCTTTGCAGAGCGGGTTTTCTCCACTGCAGGAGATGTGGCAACAGCAAAAAGAAGCACCCTCAAACCAGAGCATGTGGGTCAATTAGTGTTCTTACAGAAAAACCTACATGTTCCCAAATGCTGAGCAGTGATTCATGTTTTTTAAAATGATTTTTGTCACATCCAGGAAGAGCTGTGTGCCCACTGCCACACCAGCAAACCTCCCAACCATCCCAGATTGCCTGGGAAAGGCTCGCAATTGGCAGGTCTGTCCCGGGTACCTTCATTCTGGGACAATACAGTGTTCTGGAAAAAAACTGATCAGCCCATTTGTGATTTTGCATTCACTGCTGATGGTGTCATCCAGCCGAGCCAGCCCAGTGGTGTAGCGTGGGGGGGGGGGGGGGGCAGCCGGTGCTCTCTCCCCTCTGTGCAACCTCCTGTGTTGCCGTGACTGCCATTGGTTCCTGTCCCAAGAAGAGTGACCCAAGTGCTTCTTCCAGCCCCTACACCTCCGATGAGGTAGACTCCGCAGCACCCTGCCCCCCCCCGCCCAGGGACTCCAGTGGTCAAGTCTGCCCTATTCACCATGATTCCTCAGGTGCGGGTCACGGGCAGAGGGGCGGTGCTCGGTGCAGATGAGGGTATGGCGGCTGCTGGTGGAGCTTCCGGCCTGCAGGGATATGTAGTGATATAAAATATATATAATAGGATAGATAATTAATATTTAGGTATTATAATGATGATGTAAGTACTCTTCTGCAGCAACCCAATTCTTCCAGAGAGATGCACTTTATTGACTTCCAACACAGAACAAGGTCCAACGTCCACAGATGACAAAAATATCCAGCAGAGTATATCATTCAGAGTCCAATTTTCCTAGGTCTGTGCCTTAGTCATACACAGACAGACGATACTACTATAGACTGAACACCATGTTATATTCACTAGACATTGAATGGCTGAGCAATTTGATTGGCCGTCTCCATTCAGGCCTTTGATATACTTTAGTCTTTCAGACAGACAACAACCCCCAGCTGTGAACAGCTGTAGTCATAAACCGCCCCAATTTGCACTCCCGCATATCAACATCAACAAGTCCCCTTAGATATGTGTAATTAGATTAGATTAACAGATACCACCTGAACACCCTTTGAAATGTTCAAATAGACTTGCATAAGATTAACACATCAAAGGGTCTTCAGCTGTCCCCTTGCTATGTTAAAATTCAGTTGGCTCGGACAAATCAACCATTGTCAATTGAATTCTGGCCTGGTCAATATTGACTGTATGTGTACATACATATAATAATATAATGTCCCACATAAATCGATGAACATATTACAACATATACAACAGGATACAGAGGAGCCGCTGGGAGAGAGCACTCATCTGATCTGGACGATGATCATCATGGAAGCCTGGCCTGGAGTGGTGAGTGAAATCCCGGTGTATGTGTGGGGGACACATACACGGTGATGTGGACACTTGCTGAGGGGGATTCTGATGGGGACACCTGCTATATAAGGGGGTCCTCTGTCACAAGCGTGCCGCCCGGAGAGAGTGACAGTCAGAGCAAGCACCTGCTGTAGGAGGGGGATTTATCCTGAGGGGAGTCTGTACTGATTGGGGGGGGTTATCCTGAGGGGTGTCTGTACTGATGGAAGAGGGGGTGGTTTGTTCTGAGGGGGGTCTATACGGGGTCTGTACTGAGGTGAGACTATTGTTGGTGGAGGGGGGCGACACCATGTTTTAGCACACTGGGTGACACCAACCCTAGTGACACCACTGTGTGTGTGTGTAAGAAGAAGAGAAGTATTGGTAATGGCATTACCTCTCAGCCCCAGTGTTGCGGCCGCCAGGCAGGTACAACAGGCAGCCAGCATTAAAATACACTTCCGAACGATACAGTCTCTGCCTCCAGTCTCCAGACCAGCATACAGTGTCTGTGTCACCTCCTGCTCCTGTGTATATTGCTGTTGGGGAGCGGGACGAGCGGCATTGGTTTGGAGTGGCGTGGGGTGGGCATGGCTTGTGCGGCGGAGCCAGAACTGCGCCGGAGCAGGTTTCCCGGCTGGAAGGCCCAGAGCACAGCACATCACATACTTAAAAAGCCCTCACTGGACCCCACCAACCTGAACAACTTAAGACCCATCTCATTGCTCCCATTCACCTCTAAACTTCTAGAATGCTAATGCCCTGTACACATGATCGGACATTCCGACAACAAAATCCATGGATTTTTTCCGATGGATTTTGGGCCAAACTTGTCTTGCATACACATGGTTGCAAAAAGTTGTCGGAAAATCCGATTATTCTGAATGCGGTGACGTAAAACACATACGTCGGGACTATAAGCGGGCAGTAGCCAATAGTTTTTGTCTCTTAATTTATTCTGAGCATGCGTTGCACTTTGTGCATCGGTTTTGTGTACACACGATCGGAATTTAACCATTGGACCATTAAACCATCGGATTTTGTTGTCGGAAAATTTTATAAAACTAAAGAAAAGTAGGTATCCTATATGCTAACGCCCTCCGCACGAGGAACACCTCCACCGCGCCTGTAGTTCCACTGGATAAGTGTGTTGCTAAATGAACAGCAAAATAAAAAATACGATAAAAAAATGAAAAAATGAAAATGCCCCTATGAAGGTGATTACCTAATATTCAACACTTGTGACAGTGATTAAATGATAAATAAATAGTGAAAAACAAGAACAAAAATAAAAATAAAAATGTTGAGCTGCCCTCTTCAAAGTACAGTATAATTCAATAATATATTTAATCCTACATATCGGTTATTAGACCAAAAATATGGTACACCGACACCTAGGCTAAATAGAAGGCGCTCAAAAGGTGTATGACTAACTGTGTGCAATAGTGGTGACAACCTCTTAATGATCAATGAATGACCTAAATAACACAGTGTATTTTGCAGTGTGCAATCGTGGTGATAACCTCTATTCGTGAGTCAATCACCTAAATACAACAGTGGTGATACCCTCTGGTTGGTGAGTCTTTCAACTGAGTATAACACACTCGGATATTAATAACCCACAGAATTGAATATATCTAAATAAAACCTGTGAATAATAGAAATAAACATAGCAAACAAGTGTATAATGTGACCATATACCTTAATATACAATATAAGTGACAGCAACAAAAAATAAACACGTGTAATATTGCTATTTCATGCTGCAAAAGTGAAATAATTCATACACAGTTCATGAATGAAAGCAGCCTCCAAACACGCTGCACGTGACAAAGGAAAGTGACGAAGAATATATAAATCAAGTGTCCCACACAAATGATTCCTCAGTGATGTGTGTCAAATGATGAGTAGCTTCGTGATTCTGTCACCTCACCACCGTGCTAGTGAATCACACTCTCCAGACCTGCACTCACCGAAATAACATGCCAGCACTCTCATGCAAGGCAAAACACGCTCTTTTTACCACACTCCAGGGTAAACAGTATATACGAGGTTCACAGCGATGGTTTTCAATGGGTCCACATAAAAAATAAATAAATGCTCCAATAGTGTAATTCAGCAATAGAAAATTTATTTAAAATCACTGCAATCCTTCACACATAGCACTCACATTTGTGTAAAAACAAAAGGCACAAATCGTGTGGTGAACAGCACACTCCAACTCTGTGGATTAACCAATAAACAATGGTCACGGCGGACCCGAGGTGTACAGCTGCCGGGTAAATTCTCACCCCTCCCTCGGGATTCCTCCGTCCCTCCGTGCGCTCGTAACCTGTCCTCCTGTGTGGCTAACAGCATGTACGTCACAGCTCACAGCCACGCCCCGACATGTTTCGTCATGGATAGACTTATTCATGGGATTGGCTGTGTTAGATGTCACTCTCCCTTTTATCTAGTCTACAATACACGCCCCCTGGGTTTCGCACTGCGCATGCGCACACCTCGCGTCCCCGTACATCGGAGACACTAGAGACAAATACAGCAGATGTAATGAGGAATTAGGCACATGAGAACATTCTAATGGTAATGAATACAAACAACGGAATCTAAGCCAGTTACCCGGACTAATAAATTTATATATGTGTACACCACATTATTCTAAAAGATATATATATAAGACCACCCTTTTGATGCCGGTCCGCAGTTGCTATGATATATCACATCATTAATCTCCTGCTTTATGACAACAGTGAATATTGGCCAGCACTTAGGACAATCTTTTAGACGATTAACCATCTGCTTAAAGGCAATGATAATTTACATAACAAGCCCAACCAAGGGACCAAAACTAGGATCATATGCTGTCCGATCCGGGTCCCCTTGTTTCCCTATTGTGCTAAAATTCAAATATAAAAAATATATGAAAATAGTATATTTTTTTAAAAAATACATAAAATGCAATCCTCCTATATGTTATGAATTCAATAAAATTCAGATTAATAGAAATATTGAACCACAGACAGGGACTGAAAAAACCTAAAAATCCCTATGGGTCCTCTAATAAAAATTACAGAGTACAAGAATATATAGCTGGAAGTTGAATGCCAATTAGGGAAAGAATATGTATATATATATAATGTATAGATAGACCTCTACGGACTACACACATAACTATACAATATATGTATTCTACATGGATACCAAATGAAGAATAAATTGAATTAGACTAAAAGATAAAATAAAATAACATAAAATAAAGTGGCCTGCAATAATAGCCAGACCCTCAGAAAAGCGTGACACTCACTGCCCCACCTATAATAGGCGTTCAGTGTTAAATGGATGTTAGGGTGGTAAGCGTAAACTTATAACAAATATAGGGGTTCTGTTACAAATCTATTTATTTTCAAATCACCTCCCTTCTCTCCCCTCCTCATTGGGACTAATGCTTTACCCGAACTTTTCAATGGTGTAGTGACAATTACAATAAACCAGACTGGGTTACAGAGATCAAACACAAGAAGAACCAAAGACTCTTAATACCTATAGTATACCAAGAGCCTCAGTGACCTAATCTAAAAGTTGTTAATGAAACAGTTTAGATCTAATTCTATGTTTAACCCCCTAGGTGTTAAACTCTTCAATAAATAGATCCATCTAGTTTCCCGTTGCGAGAGATCCCTGACTCTATTCGACCCTCTCCAGGTGGGGTGTACAATGTCAATCCCACAGAATTGTAGTAATGATGGGTCTTGTTGGTGTTTTAGTTTAAAGTGTAAAGAGACACTATGGTGCTTATAGCCATTTTTTATGTTGGTGAGATGTTCTGAAATCCTAACTCTCAACATTCTCTTTGTCCTCCCCACATACAAAAGGCCACAGGGGCACCACATCAAATAAACAACATGTGACGAATTACATGTGCTAAATTCCTTGATTTCGAAGGATTCCCCATCCCTATTAGTCACATTAGTCACTCCTCTGTGGTTGACTCTAACAGTCCTGCAACAAATACACCTCCTGCAGCTATAGAATCCTCTAAAGTTAAATTTGAGCAAGTTCCTCCTAGGTGGATCTAATATCCTCTTGACCACATGGTCACCGAAGCTCGGGGCCTTCCTATAAATGAATATTGGCCGGTCCGGTAGCACCTCTCCCAGATGCCTGTCTTTACATAAAATATGCCAGTATTTCCTGAAAATATCTTCAATGTCTTTATACTGACAATGGAATCCAGAAATAAAGCCAAATTGATGTTTATTCTCACTCGATGTATTCTCAGATTTCTTCAGGCATTGTTCCCTGGGTACCAATGCTACCTCCTGGGTAATTTTGTTTAATTCATCCTCCCGATAGCCTCTTTGCAGGAATTTACTTTTAAGAACATCTGCTTGTTCAAAGTAATCTTCCAATTCCGTACAATTGCGGCGTACACGTAACATCTGTCCTTTTGGAATATTTCTTATCCAAGCCGGGTGATGGCCACTTCTGATTGATAAGAAACTGTTACGATCAGTCGGTTTGAAATAAACTTTAGTTTTCAATGAGTGGCCCTGTCTCTCAATCGTTACATCCAGAAAATTGACCGATAGATTACTCATCTGGTATTCCAATTTGATGTTATTATGATTGTTATTAAGCTCTTGTAAAAAGTCAATGGCCGAATGGCAGTGCCCACCACCTCGGCCGATTGTTAACGGGATTGGGTCCGTTACGGCAAGATTGGGGGAATTTTTAGATAAATTTCTCCAACCAAGTGTTAAGGACACTAGGGCCTACTTGAAAGACACTGGTGACCTTTTGACACTACTCAATGATGTCAAACTAGATACCTCGTCATCAGTGTATTTGGTAACGGCTGATGTGGCCTCCCTATACACCATTATACAACATGAGGATGCGGCCTTGGCCCTAAACTGGGCCTTGAGTAAGAGAGACGACATCCCTGGTGTACAGAAAAGATTTTTGGGACAAGCACTGGACTTTTGTATGTCCCATAATTATTTCTGGTGTGATGGCCATTTTTACTCTCAACAGGTTGGCGTGGCGATGGGAGCTAAATATGCTCCCAGTCTCGCCAACCTGTTCATGGCAGAATGGGAAGACAGAAAAGTATTTAACCAGAGAAGACCTCAACTTCTATTTTATCGGCGATTCATTGATGACCTCTTGTTCATCTGGGAGGGTACAGAAGAATCGGCCATTGACTTTTTACAAGAGCTTAATAACAATCATAATAACATCAAATTGGAATACCAGATGAGTAATCTATCGGTCAATTTTCTGGATGTAACGATTGAGAGACAGGGCCACTCATTGAAAACTAAAGTTTATTTCAAACCGACTGATCGTAACAGTTTCTTATCAATCAGAAGTGGCCATCACCCGGCTTGGATAAGAAATATTCCAAAAGGACAGATGTTACGTGTACGCCGCAATTGTACGGAATTGGAAGATTACTTTGAACAAGCAGATGTTCTTAAAAGTAAATTCCTGCAAAGAGGCTATCGGGAGGATGAATTAAACAAAATTACCCAGGAGGTAGCATTGGTACCCAGGGAACAATGCCTGAAGAAATCTGAGAATACATCGAGTGAGAATAAACATCAATTTGGCTTTATTTCTGGATTCCATTGTCAGTATAAAGACATTGAAGATATTTTCAGGAAATACTGGCATATTTTATGTAAAGACAGGCATCTGGGAGAGGTGCTACCGGACCGGCCAATATTCATTTATAGGAAGGCCCCGAGCTTCGGTGACCATGTGGTCAAGAGGATATTAGATCCACCTAGGAGGAACTTGCTCAAATTTAACTTTAGAGGATTCTATAGCTGCAGGAGGTGTATTTGTTGCAGGACTGTTAGAGTCAACCACAGAGGAGTGACTAATGTGACTAATAGGGATGGGGAATCCTTCGAAATCAAGGAATTTAGCACATGTAATTCGTCACATGTTGTTTATTTGATGTGGTGCCCCTGTGGCCTTTTGTATGTGGGGAGGACAAAGAGAATGTTGAGAGTTAGGATTTCAGAACATCTCACCAACATAAAAAATGGCTATAAGCACCATAGTGTCTCTTTACACTTTAAACTAAAACACCAACAAGACCCATCATTACTACAATTCTGTGGGATTGACATTGTACACCCCACCTGGAGAGGGTCGAATAGAGTCAGGGATCTCTCGCAACGGGAAACTAGATGGATCTATTTATTGAAGAGTTTAACACCTAGGGGGTTAAACATAGAATTAGATCTAAACTGTTTCATTAACAACTTTTAGATTAGGTCACTGAGGCTCTTGGTATACTATAGGTATTAAGAGTCTTTGGTTCTTCTTGTGTTTGATCTCTGTAACCCAGTCTGGTTTATTGTAATTGTCACTACACCATTGAAAAGTTCGGGTAAAGCATTAGTCCCAATGAGGAGGGGAGAGAAGGGAGGTGATTTGAAAATAAATAGATTTGTAACAGAACCCCTATATTTGTTATAAGTTTACGCTTACCACCCTAACATCCATTTAACACTGAACGCCTATTATAGGTGGGGCAGTGAGTGTCACGCTTTTCTGAGGGTCTGGCTATTATTGCAGGCCACTTTATTTTATGTTATTTTATTTTATCTTTTAGTCTAATTCAATTTATTCTTCATTTGGTATCCATGTAGAATACATATATTGTATAGTTATGTGTGTAGTCCGTAGAGGTCTATCTATACATTATATATATATATACATATTCTTTCCCTAATTGGCATTCAACTTCCAGCTATATATTCTTGTACTCTGTAATTTTTATTAGAGGACCCATAGGGATTTTTAGGTTTTTTCAGTCCCTGTCTGTGGTTCAATATTTCTATTAATCTGAATTTTATTGAATTCATAACATATAGGAGGATTGCATTTTATGTATTTTTTAAAAAAATATACTATTTTCATATATTTTTTATATTTGAATTTTAGCACAATAGGGAAACAAGGGGACCCGGATCGGACAGCATATGATCCTAGTTTTGGTCCCTTGGTTGGGCTTGTTATGTAAATTATCATTGCCTTTAAGCAGATGGTTAATCGTCTAAAAGATTGTCCTAAGTGCTGGCCAATATTCACTGTTGTCATAAAGCAGGAGATTAATGATGTGATATATCATAGCAACTGCGGACCGGCATCAAAAGGGTGGTCTTATATATATATCTTTTAGAATAATGTGGTGTACACATATATAAATTTATTAGTCCGGGTAACTGGCTTAGATTCCGTTGTTTGTATTCATTACCATTAGAATGTTCTCATGTGCCTAATTCCTCATTACATCTGCTGTATTTGTCTCTAGTGTCTCCGATGTACGGGGACGCGAGGTGTGCGCATGCGCAGTGCGAAACCCAGGGGGCGTGTATTGTAGACTAGATAAAAGGGAGAGTGACATCTAACACAGCCAATCCCATGAATAAGTCTATCCATGACGAAACATGTCGGGGCGTGGCTGTGAGCTGTGACGTACATGCTGTTAGCCACACAGGAGGACAGGTTACGAGCGCACGGAGGGACGGAGGAATCCCGAGGGAGGGGTGAGAATTTACCCGGCAGCTGTACACCTCGGGTCCGCCGTGACCATTGTTTATTGGTTAATCCACAGAGTTGGAGTGTGCTGTTCACCACACGATTTGTGCCTTTTGTTTTTACACAAATGTGAGTGCTATGTGTGAAGGATTGCAGTGATTTTAAATAAATTTTCTATTGCTGAATTACACTATTGGAGCATTTATTTATTTTTTATGTGGACCCATTGAAAACCATCGCTGTGAACCTCGTATATACTGTTTACCCTGGAGTGTGGTAAAAAGAGCGTGTTTTGCCTTGCATGAGAGTGCTGGCATGTTATTTCGGTGAGTGCAGGTCTGGAGAGTGTGATTCACTAGCACGGTGGTGAGGTGACAGAATCACGAAGCTACTCATCATTTGACACACATCACTGAGGAATCATTTGTGTGGGACACTTGATTTATATATTCTTCGTCACTTTCCTTTGTCACGTGCAGCGTGTTTGGAGGCTGCTTTCATTCATGAACTGTGTATGAATTATTTCACTTTTGCAGCATGAAATAGCAATATTACACGTGTTTATTTTTTGTTGCTGTCACTTATATTGTATATTAAGGTATATGGTCACATTATACACTTGTTTGCTATGTTTATTTCTATTATTCACAGGTTTTATTTAGATATATTCAATTCTGTGGGTTATTAATATCCGAGTGTGTTATACTCAGTTGAAAGACTCACCAACCAGAGGGTATCACCACTGTTGTATTTAGGTGATTGACTCACGAATAGAGGTTATCACCACGATTGCACACTGCAAAATACACTGTGTTATTTAGGTCATTCATTGATCATTAAGAGGTTGTCACCACTATTGCACACAGTTAGTCATACACCTTTTGAGCGCCTTCTATTTAGCCTAGGTGTCGGTGTACCATATTTTTGGTCTAATAACCGATATGTAGGATTAAATATATTATTGAATCGGAAAATTTTATAGCCTGCTCTCAAACTTTGTGTGTCAGAAATTCCGATGAAAAAAGTCTGATGGAGCCCACATGTGATCGGAATTTCCGACAACACAATCCAATCGCACTTTTTTCGTCGGAAAATCCGACCGTGTGTACAGGGCATTAGACTACAACTGTCTTAACTCTTACCTTAGTGAAAATAACCTTCTTGACCCCTTACAGTCTGGCTTTCGCTCGCAGCACTCCACGGAAACTGTCTTACTAAAACTCACTAACAATTTACTAACTGCTAAAACCAACAGCCAGTACTCCATACTCCTACTACTTGACCTCTCTGCGGCCTTTGATACTGTTGACCACCCGCTCCTTCTCAATAAACTCCATTCCCTTGGCCTCCAAGATTCTGCTCTATCCTGGTTCTCTGACTATATATCACAGCGTTCCTTCAGTGTTACCTACAACTCTGTCACTCATCTCCATTGCCCCTTTCTGTGAGGGTCCCCCCCAAGGCTCTGTTCTTGGACCCCTTCTCTTCTCTATCTACACCTCCTCCCTTGGTCACTTGATAACTACCCACGGCTTCCAATACCACTTATACGCTGATGACACCCAAATCTATCTGTCTACTCCTCACCTCACTCCTTCAGTCTCCTCTTGCATTACTAACTTATTAACTGACATATCAGCATGGATGTCGCACTACTTCCTTAAACAAAATCTGTCTAAAACTGAGCTAATATTCACCCCTGCCCGTGCCCCCCCCCCCTGCCTTTTCCATCAAAATCAACAATGCAACCATGAGTCCCTGCCCTTACGCCAGGATACTAGGTGTAATCCTAGACTCTGACTTGTCATTTCAGCCTCAAGTCCAATCGTTGTCAAAAGTTTGTAGAATTCACTTCTGTAATATCTTTAAAATTTGCCCCTTTTTAAACAAATGAAACCGCCAAGCTCCTCATTCACTCCCTTGTTATCTCTCGCCTTGACTATTGCAACTCCCTTCTCATTGGCCTACCTCTCCATAAACTATCTCTTCCTCAGTCTATGATGAATGCTGAGTGTCTGCCACAGCTCTCCGCCAATCCCTGCACTGGCTCCCAATCACCCAGAAAATAAAATTCAAAATGCTAACCACAACATACAAAGCCATTCACAACTCTGCCCCGAGCTACATCACCAACCTTGTCTCCAAATATCACCCAAACCGTCCTCTCCGCTCTTCTCAAGACCTCCTGCTCTCAAGCTCTCTCGTCTCCTCCTCCCATGCTCGTCTCCAGAGCCTCTCACATCCTCTGGAACTTGCTGCCTCAACCTGTCCGGCTATCCCCTACTCTTGCTACCTTCAGGAGATCCCTGAAAACGTATCTCTTCAGGGAAGCTTATCACGTCTCCAACTAATCTCCTACCACTTTCATCAGCTCATTCCCCACAGCTACAACCTTTTATACTACCTGCCCCTGTGTAATGTGAGTGGCAGGCTGGCTTAATTGGTTGCTCTATATGTTTACTCAGCTCAGGGCAAGTCCCTCCCACTTGCCTACCACAGGACCCAGCGAATCATGAATCGGGGTAAAGGGCCAATGCCAAAGCGGCCCTTTAACACTTGAGTGTGAGCTGGCATGATCCTGTGTGCCAGCAGTGCCCCATCAGTGCAATCACAGTGCCCCATCATATAGACAAGGTGCTGTTGCATGTAAATCTGACTTCCTGATAAATTTAATTAATAATTAAGCATTTCATTCTTGGACCCAGGCAGCACAATGTCTTGGGCCAGTCCTGCTTATACATCATGCCATACCATCAGGGAGGTATGCGATTGGCCTCAAATGTATTCTGCAGCAGGACAACAACCCCAAACATGCAGCCAATGTCATTAAGAACTATCGGTCAGTGTAAAGAAGAACAAGGGGTTCAGAAAGTGATGGCCCTGATCTCAATATCAAGTCTGTCTGGGATTACATGAAGACACAGAAGGATCTGAGACAGCCTGCATTCACAGAATATCGGTGGTTAGCTCTCCAAGATATCTGGAACAACCTACCTGCCGAGTTCCTTCAAAAACTGTGTGCACAAGCACTGTGAATACCTAGAAGGATCAATGCTGGTTTGAAATCACACCAAATATTGATTTGTATTTCTCTTCTGTTCATTAACTTTCCAATTTGCTAATTGATAAAATAAGCTAATCTCCATTTCTGAAAGCATTCTTAACCACTTGCCCGGAGGCAGACTTACCCCACATCATGACTAGGCCATTTTTTTTCTTTATAAGAAAAAGGAAGGTGGGACTTTAAAAGGAGGCTATTGGTTTGTTGGTGTGAGATAATTAAAAAATATATTTAACTGGCATATTGAGTCTGACAATACATAGCAATAATGCACATAGTAGAAAAGGTTTAATATGTATACACACACATACATGGCATTGACCTTATGAATACATTACATACACATATCTCGACATATATATATATGTCGAGTTCTGTGTTTATGGACCTCATCAGAAAGGGTCTTAATTATGCTCCATCTAGTACACCCAATCTGTTTGAGTTTTTTATATACTTGAATAAATATATATGGAAGCTCACTATTTAACGGTACTATATACTCAAGGGAGCTGGAAATGATACTTGGGGCACTGGAACTGAGACAACAAAGCCTATGTCTCCTGAAACTAGTGTGGAGGACGACTCTATCCTTAATATCCTCGAAGAACTCTATGTAGAGGCCCAACAAGGTGAACTGGTATTGCCACAATCAAATCTTGGGTCCCTTAACTAGAGTGCAATAGCACATACCTCTTTTAGACCTAAATCTTCATTTTTTCCCTATTGGGCTAAAGGTAGATTTATTTCCACCTTTTACGATATGGTCTGAGTCATTTAAAACCAAGTTTTATTTTGGCAATAATATCCGATAACAATAAACTTGACCCTCTAGGCATGTGTATTGAGAGTCTGAAGCAAAATCAGGACATCATTATAAGGAAGGCAGATAAGGGTGGAAGCCTATTTATCCAAAACAAAGAGGATTATATAGCTGAAGCGAAAAGATTGCTGGGAGACACGGATACATACATGAAATTCGGAAGAGATCCCATATTAGAGTATACAAAAGAATCAAAAATTATTTTGGATCGAGCTCTAGTGGATGCAGTTCTCACAAAAAACGAGTACCATTTCGTTTATAATAGACATGCAGTTACCCTGCACTTTTATCACATCCCTAAAGTGCACAAAAAAGAGGTAGATCCCCAGGAAGACAAATTATCGCTGGGATCAACAATCTCTCCAGCAATTTGGGATGCTACATCAACCATTTCCTCTAGGAGATGGCGATTGGCCTTCCATCATTTATAAGAGACTCTAGCCATATGCTTGAAATTTTAACTCATTATGAATGGCAGCCCAGCTATAGATGGCTTTGGATGTATCCTCTCTTTATACATCTATTGACCACGCACATGGTTTAAGAGCCATCAACTATTATCTGTTAGAAGATGGTAAATTGAACTCCTTGCAGGGTAAATTTTTGTTGGATTGTGTTGAGTATTTCCTTACACACAATTATTTTTCTTTCCTTGGGGAACACTACCTACAGATCAAGGGTATGGCTATGGGGGCCAGGTTTGCCCCTAGTTATGCAAATGGTTATTGGGGGAAGTCGTTCACATGGAACAATAACCCGTTTGGGGCAAACCTGGTCCTCTTCGCTAGGTATATTGATGACATTCTTATTATTTGGGATGGGACGGACCCAGACCTCAACAACTTTCTGTTATATTGTAAGGATAACCCCTTTGGTATTGAATTTACTCATGTCATCGATAAAGATTGTTTAGTCTTTTGGGATTTGGAACTTAGGTGTAATTCCGATGGGCATATTCTTTCCAAGACCCACTTTAAACCAAGTGGGAGAAACTCCTTCCTGCATGCTAGAAGTAACCATCTCCCTAGATGGATAAAAAATGTCCCGTATGGACAGTTTTGCCGTCTAAGGCGTACATGTACCATGAAGGAGGATTACCTTGAACAAAGTGAGCTTCTCAGGAAGAAGTTCCAGAAAAAGGGGTATGATGCCACTCTCATAGAGACAGCTCTTAATAAGTATTTAACACTTTACGACAACCCATTAGCGTGTGTCCAACAATCAGTTTCCACTACTAATTCTGATACCCATCAAGTTCAGTTCTCCACTCAATACACAAATAAAGCATTCAAGATACAAAGTATAAGAAAGAAAAACTGGAGCATCCTAAAACATGATCCTGTGTTAAGCAGTTGTCTTCCCGATAGACCCAACATCGTGTTTAGAAAGCCTTACGATTTGAAGAGCCTGGTAGCAAATCTACAAGCATTTGATCAACAATATTTGACCAAAAGGGGAGCTATAAGTGTTGTGTCAAAAACTGTAACACATGTATGTTCATGTGGCACAGGAAGAAGATTATAGAAGGCAAAGATGTAAGGATCCATCAGTTAAAACAATTAATTAACTGTGGAGCGGAATATGTTGTGTATGGCATTATTTGTCCGTGTGGTCATCTTTATGTAGGCCGGACATCTTGTCCTATGAGAGTAAGTATAGGTGAACATAAATGTGATATTATTATTACAAGAGTAAAATATCCTGTCCCTCAGCACTTCCAGGAAGCCCATCAGGGAGACCCATCGGGCATGAGGGTTTTCGAGATTTAGTCCATTGGACGTGACCTTGACAAAGGGAGGAGGCACCAGAAGTTATGCAAGCATGAAACCTACTGGATCTTCAACCTTGGGAGTCTTACACCTGGAGGGCTTAATGAGGATCCTGAAATACATAAAATTGCTTAATAATATGAATATGAATAAACACTGTGGCTAAATGGTAAACATAAGTTTATTGTCTTGTAGAAGTGTAGTATATGCCCTTCCTTTAGAAATAAATATTTCTAGTCTGTGTGTCACCTAGAAAAAAAGTATTCTTCTTTAAGTATCATCTCTCTAGTAATCATTAATTTTTAATGAGGATTATCACTAATATCATTGATATTGATCAGATTTTAATCTTTAATTGATTGATTTTTAATTGATTTCAATGTATTTTTATACCATTTGATTCATTTGATATTGTATCAATTTATGGTTTTCATTTGTTTCGTTCTGCACATATTATATGTATGCACACACGGTTTGTGTTTTTTAATATATATACATGTATTTTTCTATATGGGTCTGTGTAGCCCATGTATTTACATTGTGCAGAATTAGTTTGGCTCCCTCAGCTACGGTTTGGGCATGTGCAATATATGAATATGGATTGCGTGCATGTGCATATAGATATATATATATATTTACACACTCATACACATACACACCGTTGGGTATGTCTTTTATGCCCTCCTCCTTGATCAGGAGTGTGCTTTGAGTATTTTCTTGATGGAAAGTGGATCCCAGGGGGGGCCCAGAGATCCCTTTCTGATTGTTACTCTGGGGGCAGTACTGTATCTGTTCTGACAAGGCGAACTGTGTGTTCCCTCTTTTGGCTTATTTACTGTGATCTGTAATATTGGAAGTGTCTGCTATTGCCCTCTATGATTTTCTTCAACAAAATGGTGGCGGCTAACTGCTGCTGGTGACATCAGCAGTGCGCGATGGTGGACGCGCCGGGAATGACGTCCGGTCCGCACTTCAGGTTGTTTTGTATTGCAGACAACACGGCATGCGTTCCAGACATAGAAGGGGCCATGAGGAGGGTTGCTAAATGGCAACATGGAGAAAAGATCCTCTACTTCCAGGTGATGCATGGAGCTAGTGACCAGCATCTTGATGGGACATCGCTTCTGGTCTCCCCTGGTGGTGGCGTGTGGCGGTGATTGGCAGTACAGTGACTGGGTGAGCCTTAGATGTCTATCATTCTGCATCTAGCTCCTAGACCTTTCATGTAATGACAATCAGGGAATAACTGTGATCATCTGGTCCCTTACTCTCCTACACCACCCTTATTAAATAGATCATGTGTATTCTATTATATCTATTTATATCATTTTATGCAATAAACACCAGTCCATAGACATTGATTATCACCAGCCTGTAACATCATGTCAGATATACCGCCTCCTGTGTACAAATTCAATCAACTGTCTTAGTCATCTGTTTACCTATGTGGGTTCTATTTGCCTAGTGGGTGTCATCTTTTGACCATGACCCACCCACTAATGGGCAGTGTCTTTGGATCCCTCTGGGAGGTGCCTTTTTGAATGCACATTGGTGTATGTGTGTGTATATATGGGAAGCAACACTGCTGGGCTCTGAGGAAGAAGGTATTCCTTCGAAACGCGTCAGTCAGCAGTGGCCCCTGAAATTTCCTCTGTTACCATCTGGTGTCTGTTGTTTTAGACCAATTGCTGTCATCTGGAGATAGTTTGTATCGCAAGTTTTCTTCCATACATTTGTGAGTAGCTTTTTAACTTAATTTTTAATAAAATTATGTCCAAGGATAATGCACAAGGTTGGTGCGCCCTTTTGTTCTTTCTTCTCATTTGACTGTTAGAATACCCCTATCCCTGAGGGCAGCAAGGCCTGAGGCATTATCCACCACAAACTCTGGTCCACCTGGTAACTCACTTGTGCGCAGGAGTGTTTGTTTTTCCCTTTTCTTATACCTGAACCAGGGATGGAGGCATACACCGTGTGCTTCATTTAAAGTCCCAAACTCCCCCTATTATTTTTTTGCTTTATGACACTTCATTACTTTAAATGACATTTGTGCGATCATGCAACGCTGTGCACAAACAAAATTTATATATTTTTTTTTCCAACAAATAGAGCTTTATTTTGGTATTATTTGATCATAACTGTTTTTTTTGTTTGCACTATAATTGAAAAAAAAGACCAAAAATTTTGAAAAACAAACTTTCCGCTACAAAACATATCCAATAACTTTTTTTTTTTTTTAAAGTCTTTATAAGTTTAGGTCAATCTGTATTCTGCTATATATTTTTTCTTGGACCAACAATTATACTTGCACCATCTGAACCAAGTGCCACACCATCTTCCAGAAAACAGTTTATTGCTGCTCCAAAATAGCATCAGCTGTAGCCTCTGTGCAATCAACAAGGTGGTAGTACTGGTACTGAGTTTTGCCAGCATGTTCTTCAAAAATAAAATGGCCACCATGGCTAATTTTGATTCTCTTAGAACTGAGGGTTTTTGCAATTTTGGAGTGGAAACTGGTCAGCCAAGCTATCAGTAAGATCATCTAACAAAAGTAGTGGCAATTTTTTTTGTGCAATAAAATTATCTATTTTCAACTCTGTGGAAGTCCACCCCAATACTTAGCTCACATTATTGGTTGCAGGGGAGAAATCTAAGTTCAGCTTTATGTCGCAAAATGTAAAAAAATCCCAGTTTTTCTACCGTTATTTTGCAGTATCCAGTGCCGTTACGTGACTTCAATTCTACTTCCTTCTGAGACTAAAAGCAGCCAGTAGGTGTGGTTACTGAAAGCTAGTGACATCACTTCCTGGGAGGGACATTGTTCCTGTGTAGACAGTGGGCGTATACAGGATGGGGAGGGGCTGATCATAGGTTCCCGCCCAGTGTTTTCTTGTACATCCTAATTCATCAAGATTAAAAAATAAAAAGCCCCATCCACACGGGGGATGGGAGGTGCAGTGCACATATACAGTATAGCTGTGTACAGGAGAAGGGGGCTGAACACAGGGGGGCGACTGTCAGTGTAGCTGGAAGTGCTCCGGGGTCTCAGCTCACAGTCTACAATGAACATAGGAACATAGTACAGGCAACCACTCTAAGGCTCTGTTTCCACTAGTGCGACTTGTCATGCGACTTTGGACGCATAAAGTCGCATGACAAGTCACAGCCCATTGGTTTCAATGGCACCTGTTCCCAGCTATGCGACGTTGAAAAAGTACCTGCAATGCTTGTATGCAACTTTGATCCAGAGAGTGTAAAGTTGGATCAAAGTTGCATCAAAGTCACACTCTAGCCTTAGGCTACATTTCCACTAGTGTGACTCCAAAGCTGTGCAATTTAGAGTGTGACTTTGAGTGCAGCTTTACACTCTGGATCAAAGTCGCATCAAAAGTTGCATCAAAGCAGTGCAGGCACCTTTTCAAATTTGCATAGAAGGGAATATTTGCCATTGAAATGAATGGGCTGTGACTTGTCATGCGACTTTGTGTCCAAAGGTGCATGACAAGTCGCACTAGTGGAAGCGGAACCTTAAACTCATTACTCACGTGTAGCTCCCCCTCAGCTGGGCATGTGCCACGCCATGCACACAGTGCCCATCACAGTGCCATGCAGAAACAATCACGTGGATCTCATTGTAGAAAATCTGCAGCATGTTGCATTGTAATCTATCTTACAGTTTCTAACAGAACATGCTTCCAAAGCCTGCCCCCCTTCTCAGGAGAAACTGCTATCCAAAACAAGGCTATGAAGACAGGAGGAGATCTGAGAAGGAGGGATGGGGGTGGGGCTGGGCAGGTCTAGGCATGTCTGTCTAAAAAGGAGAGGAGGGATGGGGGCAGGGGTGTGTTTTATAGAAGGACAACGTTTTCAGGAAGTGAGAGGCCGCATGCAGAATTCAGAAATAAGGAAGTAAGGTTGTCCCTGAAGAACAGGAAGAAGTTGATTGTCTGGCTTTGATTAGATTTTCTAAGCTTGGCAATCAGCTATACAGAAAATGAATAGCAAAGATATTTTACATATAATTGACAGAAAAATCTTAATGTTTGACTGGACTTCCACTTTAAACAAGTTCTCCTTCTCTTTAAACTAAAAAATTCCATAATTGACTTGCCTAGCTGCAGCAATAGGCTAGTGTTTGGAGCTTGTAGCATGACTACGAACATCACAAACACTCCACCATGTGCTATGCTGAACAATTTTTTGCACCACGCTTTGCATTTTGTTTGGATTTAGCCTCTGTTGTTAACCAGTATTTGAACTGCACATCTGTTAGTCATGATCCTGAAAAGGAACAATGCCTAAATTTGTTAAGAATAAACTGGAAGTTTTTTGTCCTTTCATTCAACAAGATATCTCAGGGAAGTTCAGATCTGATCGAAAAACCTCCCTGCATTCATGAGTACAATCTACATATGGAAGGATCCAAATTAAACTCTACCTGGCAACCTGAAGATCACAGTACTGCTACAGAAAAAGGAGAGAGGAGGGGGGAGCAGGAGGAGGGAGAGAGGGGGGAGGGAAGGGGAGGGAGAGAGGGGGGAGGGAAGGGGAGGGAGAGAAGGGGAGGGAGAGAAGGGGAGGATGGGGAGGGAGAGAAGGGGAGGATGGGGAGGGAGAGAAGGGGAGGATGAGAGGGCAGGGGGAGGGAGAGAGGGGGAGAGAGGGAGGGAGAGAGGGGGAAGAAGGGGAGGGGAGGAGGGGGAAGGTGAGGAGGGGGAAGGTGAGGAGGGGTAAGGGGAGGAGGGGGAAGGGGAGGAGGGGGAAGGTGAGGAGGGGGAAGGGGAGGAGGGGGAAGGTGAGGAGGGGGAAGGGGAGGAGGGGGGAAGGTGAGGAGGGGGGAGGAGGGGGAAGGTGAGGAGGGGGGAGGAGGGGGAAGGTGAGGAGGGGAGGAGGGGGATGGAGAGAGCGGGGGAAGGGGAGGGGGGAGGGAGAGAAGGGGAGGGAGAGAAGGGGAGGAGGGGGGGGGAGAGTGAGAGAAGAGGGAGGGAAGCATGTGGGAGGGGACGGGGGGGAAGAGGGGGAGGGAAGGGGAGGAGGGGGAGAGGGGAGGGAGAGAGGGGGTGGGAGGGAAGAGGGGGCAGAATAAAGAGGGAGTCTGGATGGCGATGGACTTCCAACATTTGCATGTACAAACAAACCTGTATCACATATCCATCTATGAGCCAAGTAGCGGCACTCCATCAGAATAGGGGAATGCAAGATTTAGCAGCATTCAACAAATGTCACACAATTGATTTTTGATATTGTTTTGCTGGGATTTTGTTAACATGGAGTAAAAAGAAGGTAGTATCATTGGGAATACTATAGTCTGTGAATTTTTGGGTTAGATTCCGGACAGTCATCCAAAAATGTGTTCGCTTAGGGCAAGACCAAAAGATTTGAAGGAGCCATCCTCTGTCTGTTTGGCATCTCCAACCGCTATCCGTGGTGGTCGGGTAGTATTTGTTTAACAACTGTGGTGTATAATACCACCTAGTTGTGATTTAATAATTTGTTTCCTGTATTTTTGTGGAAAATCTAAGAATGTTTTGTTGTTCCACAACTGAAAAGGAGTGATTTAAGTAAGCCACCCACTTCTGTAGGAAAGACAGTTGTGGTTGTTCAGAAGGGGAATTGAGAAAAGTATAAGTTTTGCATAACACTTGTGCCATAAAGTAGTCTTCAAAGGTCGTCAAGTTCAGATTAAAGTTAGTAGGATTTGCTAGGGATTGTAAAAAGTGATGCAGCCTCATCGCGCTCCAAAAAGGGAGCTGGAAACGACCACTCTCACACATCAAGGATTGGAGGGAAGGCCATTGGTTTCCATCTAGAAAATGAGGGGAGCAATCACGGCCCGTCTGAGAGAGTGCCTGGAATTCAGACCGTCCAAGTCCAGGGGTAAATGCCCGGTTGCCCAAAATGGGGAACAGAGGGGATTCTCTGGTGGAGAGTGAAGCGGGGAAGATAGTCTTGGAGCATTGACAAAGTGTGGTGCCAATTAAGGAATGAGATTTTAATGTGGTAGGCAAACACGCGAAGCACCACACGGCTCCTTTCAAAGGTATAACAGTCTGAGCCTGTCCCAAATTTTGTACTCGTGCTGATTCCAGTCGATGACTCTCCCCAGATGTATTGCCAGATAGTAATTCCTTACGTCTGGAAGAGCCAAACCTCCATAATGTTTGGGTAGCTTAAGGTATCATTTGGGTAGGCGAGGTTTTGAGTGTGGTCAAATGAAATTGACAAATTCTTGTTTGAAATAATGTGATGGTATCTGTATCGGTAGAGCTGAGAAATTTCGGGAGTATACACGTTAAGAAGATTGCACCTGCCGAACCGGGAATGCATTCCTTTATGCCAACTCTCCAGTAAGACACAGGTCGTGGTCAGTAGGGGTGGGAAATTAAGTTCATAGGTGCGGCTCAAATCACTGGGAATTTAAGTATCTAAATATTTGAGAGCACGGTCCATCCATTTAAAATTATTAAGTGGATTTCAAGGATGTTAAAAGAGAAGGGGTTAGTTTGACACCCATCGCTGCTGATTTGTTGAAGTTGATTTTTAGATTAGACATTGCTCCATAGATTTCAAATTGCTTGAAGAGATTGGAAAGGGACACTATAGGGTTGGTTAATGAGAAAAGAAGATCATCAGCATATGCTGAGATCTTGTGTTAGGAGTCGCCTCTGGCTATTCCCGAGAAGCAAATTGTACAAAGGAAAGGTTCTAGAGATAGAGCGAAGAGAAGAGGGGAAAGTGGGCATCCTTGACGTGTCCCATTGGTGATGGAGTAGGGTTCCGATAGAATACCATTAGCTTTGATCTGAGCTGTTGGTGAGGAATAGCTTACATGTTTTTAGCCACGATTGGGATTACAGGTTCCATATGCTATGGTTTCACTTAGAGCGCACGCTTTTTCCCATGGTAACTGACACTTGGGCAGAGCGAGGACACAGGGCATGGTGCAGGAGGAGTTGTTGGAGGTTTGTGGTGGTGGTGCTCGTTGTGAGCCATATTGGGTCTCATAGTGTCCAGGGCCACATGGGGTGTTGGTTCAGCAAGGTGTGTTCTTATACCTTATTAAAACATTTGCACATGGTTGTTGTCACATTGTTTGTTCGGCTGCTTAGGCCTCATCCTTGGCTTATGTTGTTTTATGTGGCAGCGCCACTCACCACCTTTTTGTGCCCAGCTTGCATCCGGCCACGTCACTTGGGAGGAGCTGTCAAGGGTACCTACCAGGCTGCGCCTGGGCACCCTACATTTCAGCTTGGCAGGGGTCACATAGTACACGGTGTCCGGACCTCCTCCACCTAGAGGTCTCTCACGGTTTCCCCTCCTCCACGAGTCTGGATATGGCTCAGTTACATTGCCGTTTTCATTTCTTTTGTTCCGAGGGGTAGCTTTGGTACGTTTATGTTCCTTTTGTTCCATAGTTTTGTTTCCGCATATCAGCAAGGATTCTCTGCATGACCATCAGCACCCAGGGGGTTCTTATATTTCCTCTATTTCAGCGTGTTTTAGGTAGGTATAATATTGTTTGCCTAAACTTCATTTCATCACACCATGGGTAGGTTAGTTTTCACACGGCGTTACACCGTCACATTGTTACCTATCACGTTTATGGGTATGAACGGATTGAGATGATCGTTTTTAATTGACTTGTGTGGTGGCAAGGATGAGCCGAACAACCCCCCCCCCCCCCCGGCTCGGTTCGCACCAGGACATGTGAACAGGCAAAAAATTTGGAGGAACACCAGTCTATGGGACTTTAAACAAAAGAGGAGCGACAATTTCGAAAAAAAACACAATATCTTTTACTTTTTGCGATAATAAATATCCCACATTTTTTTCAAAAAAACTGCCCGACGCGTTTCGTCCTAAAAAGACGTCATCTTGGGGTTACCCCCACTGTAGCCACACTCATATATATAGGGGGTGCTTCAATTGTCATGAAAATCAGCTCATGAAAAAGGACTAAACATTGTCATTTATTGTTTGACCATAAACACCCATAACGGGTCTTCCCATCTATGTATGGGTCTTTCTATTGGTGATCCCCTTCACTGTATACCTACCCATCTAGGGTTATGTATGATAAGGTTTAGCGCTACACTTTTTGTTGTCTTTTGCATATACACTTTGTTGGTTGTGTTAGCTGCTTTTTCACCTTTATGAGCAGCGCAGGATTATTTTGCATATATTGATCACGTTTGTTTTGATAACACATTCTGCTGCAGCCCAGTCCATTTGATAATACAATGGATGTCTTTGACTACAGGGCCTCTCGTACCGTTAATACAGACGGAGTCTTTGTCGTCACTAGTAACGATACCGAAATAGGCGGTTTATTCTTGAGGCTTAAAAACATCATGACCTCTGAATTACAGCTACAATGGGACATGGTGTTTTTGGAACAGTATGTCTCAGAACATATGGTTCCCAGAAGCCTCAGGTGGGATGTACACCCCCCTCAAGGTGAACCTGATGTAGAATCCTGGTATAAATACTTTAATGAGGCAGGGATTAATCTGCTTGGTGTCCTCATATCCAAAAAACGCCACAAACTATCCTTGTTGGATGGCGAGATCAAGGAGATTAAAGATAAACTTCTAACCCACAAAAATTCCTCAGAGTACTCCGTTATTTCCTCCAACCTTCAGAAACATCTTGAAAAGGAAGATAAGGAACAGAGGAACAAAAAACAAAAAAAGTATTCTAGAAATGTAGGGGACTATAGAACAGGGAATGTGTTTGGGTGGCAAAAGTTGTACTCTGTGAACCCTAATGATGCCACCCCGGCACCCTCCGTTTCTTGCCCCCCTGGTACGTCCGCAGCTAGAATAGCTGACTTAGGGGCACAACCCTTAGGTACCCCTGTTCATATGGTAAGGAATGATAACCTAAGATATGAATCGCCATCACGTACCAACAGATATTTTCATGACCCCCACACTCCCTATACTAACCAGAGAGGCAGGGGTCAAACTAGAGGGAAACAAGGTGGTAGAGGTCAACGTGGCCGGGGAAGGTATCCCCCTGAATCGTATTCAGGACAACGTGAGGCCTCCCAAACCCGACAGGGGTCACACATGGATACTTACCACCAGAATCCCCATTACTATGATCAACCACCCCTGACTACCCAAAACAGGTTTTTACCCCTTAGAAATACCTGGGATGATGACTATAGGGATGAATAGGGATATAACCCCGGATCGAGACACGAACAGTAGTTTCAAGATCATCCTCTATCTAACACCAACCCACGCCACGCGCAGGTTTTTCACGAGGTCCAAAGGCCCAGAAAAAGGGGTCCCGACCCAAGAGAGGTACAAGGGGAGGTTGGAGAATCCAAAAGAGGAAAACGAAGGAGAACTTAAAGGGCCAGGGTATTTTTAATTTAAGTGCCAAGCCATTGACCAAGGAGGAGCTGTCCGTACTGGATAAGGGACTCAAATTTGCCCCCCCTAAGAAGCTTGATAGGTTTGGCACTTTTATAGATGTTCATAAATACATACGGAAGTTACATATCCAACGTTACCTTACTTCCAACCCCGTTAGAAATGAGAGGTGCGCCACAGCGGGTATAGTTCATTCTGGCCTGTCGAACCCCTCATTATTCACTCCACCAGTCCCTATGGCACCTGCCATTAGTTTGTTTAGGGACTTAGTTCTTAAAGATCTATCCGAACTTCCGGATAAACGCACATCCCACCACTCCTTGTCCAACACTGGCTTGAAGTCCCTATGTTCACAGAAAGATCTTGTGATTCGTCCAGCGGACAAGGGTGGTGGCATTGTGGTCTTAGACTAGAAAGACTACATAACCGAAATGTACAGGATTCTTAATGAACCTGATACATATAAAATACTACCCAGCAATCCCACTAATCGTTTCAAAAGAGAGCTGTCTGCCATCGTCAAGAAGGGCTATGACCAGGGAATCTTAAATAGAAAAGAGAGAGAGTTTTTAGTGCCCTTGGCACCCAGAGTTCCAACTATATATTACCTACCAAAGGTACACAAAAACCCAGTTCAACCCCCAGGCCGGCCTATCGTGAGTGGCATTGACTCTGTCACTTCACATATAGGCCGGTACATCGACTTTTATTTACAGCCATTTGTCAGGCGCATGCCTTCCTACTTGAAGGACACAGGGTCCACCATACGCATGCTTGAAAATTTAGATCTACAGGGTGATCATATCATTGCCACGGCTGATGTGGCCTCCCTGTATACCTGCATACCTCAAGACAAGGGCTTGGAGGCTGTCCGGTACTTCCTCGAGAAAGAGCCTAGTATTGCATCCTTCCAGTGCTCCTTTATCATGGAACTTTTGGAGTTCGCTACTAAGCGCAGTTACTTCTGGTTTGACCAGCAGTTTTACCATCAGCTGCGCGGCGTGGCTATGGGGGGCTAAATTTGCCCCCAGCCTCGCCAATCTATTTATGGCCAAGTGGGAGGAGGATGTCGTCTATACCAATAGGGATCCTTCCCTAACTATGTGGGCGCGGTACATCGACGACATCCTCCTCCTATGGAAAGGTAGTGCCGAATCGTTGGATTTATTTTTTCAACATCTGAACACCAACGATCGTGGCATCTCCCTGACATATACAGCCAGTAAACAAAAAAATTTACTTTTTAGATCTAGAAATTGAGATCCGTAACGGTCTTTTTCACTTTCAGACCCATTTCAAAACCACGGACCGGAATAGTTTCATCCCCCCAGATAGTTGCCATCACCGGTCCTGGTTAGATTCAGTTCCGAAAAGCCAATTTCTCAGACTTCGAAGAAATTGTTCCAGCACTGAAGCTTTTAAAACACAATCTGCCCTTTTGAAGGCGAAACTGGTGGATAAGAACTATGACCCCCAACTTGTTGATCGGGAGTTTCAGCGTGCCCTAGAAACCAATAGGGAGTCACTCCTCGTCGAGAAGCCTAAGAAAGAACGGGGCGAGATTTTTAGGTGGTCTCTCTTTACTGCTTTTTCTAATCAATATAAACAGGTCAAAGCTATTATGTCCAAACACTGGGACATTCTTAGGAATGACCGTGTTTTGAACACTGTCTTACCGGACAGGGCGAAAGTCACTTTCAGGGGTGCCCCCACCTTGCAAAGCAAAATTGCTCCGAACATCATTAACCCCCCTGTACACCAACCTCTTTTTTACGAAATGGAGGGGTTCTACTCTTGTAGAAAATGTATAGTATGTCGGCATAACTCTGGTATAGGAAGAAAAACTACATCTTTTATTTCAACAGCTACACAGAGACGATATTCCATCAAGCGATTCTGCACTTGCACCACCAGCCACATTGTCTACTTAATCACATGCCATTGCGGCAAGCAATATGTAGGCCGCACCATCCGCTCTTTTTCCATAAGAGTAGCGGAGCATATTGCTTTGATTAAAAGTGGCGATACCAAGCATACAGTTCCCCGACATTACAAGCTACACCATAATCGGGTGTTTGCGGGTACACAATTTACAGTGATAGACCGATACGTTCCTCCGTGGAGGGGCGGAGCCATGACTAGAGGTGTATCAAGATTGGAGACTTTTTGGATCCATGAGCTCCGCACCCTTTTTCCGTCAGGTATCAATGTGGAGTTGGATGTCAACGCTTTTATCAATAGAGCCTGACATCCACCTCTAAATAACAGACTCTCTCCCCCTTTTTGAGGTTCCACTACTTGCTCCCTCCCCCCCCTTTTTGGGCTTTGGGAATTGTTTCCCTCCCCCTTTTTGATGTCCTTTGCTATTTTTATCTGTTTTTATGTTTCATATATACTAATGTGGCACTCAATAGTGCATTTTATTAAATTTTGTTGCATTGTCATATGAAGTGACTTACACATATGTCCACAATGATTTGTACATTTGTGCATTTGTTCTTTGCATTTATGCATATTGCCTTATATGTTGTTCCTGGAAACCCGCTCCACTACCTTCCTCATCAAGTGCTGTTTATATATTTTGTGTTATCGTTTTTTAGTGTGTCTATTCGGTGAGAGATTCATAATCTTATGTCCATCCGTGCAGCCCATTTTTGCACCCGTGTTCAGGTCTCACACCTCTTACATAATAGCATATCACTAGGCACTCTGCCATAAGTCCGCTGACAGCGGCATCTTGTCCTATGTATTTGTTTTTCCTCCACTGCGCATGGCCAATCACAGCCCTATGGCGCTCACCCGTCCCACCCACTGCATCTCTCCTCCCCCACCTCGTAAGGCCAATCACAGTGCCTGTCGCGGCGCTTACTGTTCCACCTATGTCACTTCCTGTTGACATATCTGAGACATTTCCCCCCTCTCTGCGCACATACATTGCGCAATGTGCAGCATCGGGTTGTTTCCCGATTCACTATCACTTTTGCTGCATGCATTTACTATGGACTATTGTAAGGCACCCTGTCAGACTCAGTTTGGCTTTGATTTTCTCCTTCTTCCGTTCCCGATCGCTCCCCCACTTCCAGTTCATCCTCTAATCCGGAAGTGATGTGTGGAGCGCATGTCTGGAACGCACGCTGGTCGGCCATTTTGGCCAATACCGGAAGTGCCGTTTTTTTCAATGTGGAGCTGATTTTCATGACAATTGAAGCACCCCCTATATATATGAGTGTGGCTACAGTGGGGGTAACCCCCCAGTTGACGTCTTTTTAGGACGAAACGCGTCGGGCAGGACCCCATTGTCGCCACTTTATCACAGCGCTGTATTATTCTTTGGACTTATACGTGAGTGTATTTCCTTAAAGTTTTTATTAAATTTTTTACTCGGATTTACACTATGTGGCCCTTTTTTTCTTTCTTCCCCATTAATATCATTATCTATACCCAATGAATGTTGGTTTGAGGGATCCATCCACGGAACACCTCATCCCCTCCCCCCTGGGATCTACAGAACCATCCATATTCTTGGGACTCCGCACACCTTCCAGGACCCGGACACCAGTTGGAGGAATCCAGCAATCTGCGACACCACAGACATCCACAGCCTCCTACCACCCAAGCCTTATCTGACCCAATTCGGCGTATGCCCTGTCGGGTCCACCACATCTGGTAAGCCTTCCTTTCTCTCGGTGGTAGTGAGCTTATCTGCTGTTTTGGGATACTGGATTTATTCAATTTTTTATGTGGTTAGCTACATGCCTGTAAATTAAACACATCATCTTGGAATGTGGTTCAGCAGTAAAAATGTTATTGGAAACCCTTAAGATCTGGTATTTCCCTATCGTCACAAAGCTTTTTTTCTGTTTCAGCAGCCAGAGAAACTCTAGAAGAGTTTCAGAAACCTGATCACTGTGTTTCAAAGTTGGTAAAAAAAAAATGTAATGACTGACTTTAAGTTTCTCTCTTTGATGTGCCTCTGCACTCACTTCTCAAGTGGAAGGCTATTATCGCTGACATTTTACTAGTCTGTGGGATTATAGCCATGCTCCCAGGTAGAAATCTAAGGTAAGTATAAGCTGAAATTGTAATTGATTGTGTAATGTTTCCATTTCATTTTGTTTTGCTGAATATGTGTATTCCCATTCTGCACAGATTATCGCTCTCCCTTCCTCCTGAAGAAGTGGGTTAGCCACAAAACATGTAGATGATCTTTGTGGATCTGCATAACAGTCTCAAAGCACATGCAGAAATGCATGCAATAGGGGCTGTTATGCCCTAAATAGATGCTGATTTTAGGTTTCAGTCATGTAGGGAGGTTGTCTGACACATCAGGGCACTTTTAAGTTATTTTATTTGGAACATGTGAATAACCTTGTTTTAAAGTGTTTTAGTTGTAATCTTTGGGCACCTCAAAAGTCACAATCCTCCATGGTTCTATACTTTGAAGGGATGTGCTACCCCTGTTATACTTGTAGACTCCACCAATAGTGATCATAGTGCTGATAGCTGGCCCAGCTCTTCAGTGAGATGTATAATGTTATTTTAGGTATGTGGCCTTTTAGCGCCCTCCTAGTATATTCACCTATTTTTTCTGTTTCTGTGTGCAAGAGATAAGTTAAGTAAGACTGTGCCATGTTGATGTCCAGTAAATATTTTTTCTTTTTTTTTTCTACAGGTTGGTTTAAATGAAGATATAGTAAAACACTATGTTCTACAGATTTCAATTGCATTGGACATCATGCACAGCAAAGAAATAGTCCATAGGGACATTAAGCTGGAAAATATTTTACTGATGGATTTTGAATGCACTGTTATTAAAGTGGCAGATTATGGACCCACAAGACTCCAGAGGACTCAAGCACCATCTATGTCTTGGTTCATTACATACACAGTTCCTGAACTAAGCAGCCTAAAACAAGGGCAATTGCTGCACCAAAGCACTGATGTGTGGGCCTTTGGTGTCATGGTGTACACTGCCATATAAAGGGATTTTGCCTGGTGGCAATGAAAAAGGACCTCCCCTTAAAACCTGGAAGGTGGAGGAAATTTTCCACTTAAGGCAAACAGATGTTCTGGGAAATGTTGCCCCTCAATCCCCGAGAGATGCTCTGCTTTGGCTACTGTAAAATACACTCACTGGCCACTTTATTAGGTTCAATTGTTTGGTAACACAAATTGCTAATCAGCCAATAACATGGCAGCAACTCAATGCATTAAGGAATCGAGACGTGGTGAAGACAACTTGCTGAAGTTTAAACTGAGCATCAGAATGGGGGAAAAAAAAGGGGGTTTGAACGTGACATGGTTGTTGTTGCCAGATGGGCTTGTCTGAGTATTTCAAAAACTGCTGAGAATGGTCCCAAAAAAAGAGAAAATATCCAGTGAGCGGCAGTTGTGTGGAGGAAAATTCATTGTTGATGATAGAGGAGAATGGGCAGGCTGGTTTGAAACGATAGAAAGGAAACGGTAACTCAAATAACCACTCGTTACAACCAAAGTATGCAGAATACCATCTCTGAATGCAAAACACATTGAACCTTGAAGCAGATGGGCTACAACAGAAGAAGACCACACCGGGTGCCACTCCTGTCAGCTAAGAACAGGAAACTGAAAAAAAATTGGACAACAGAAGATTGGAAAAACGTTGCCTGGTCTGATGAGTCCCGATTTCAGCTGCGACATTCAGATGGTGGGGTCAGAATTTGGCGTAAACTACATGAATGCATCATTCATCTTGCATTGTATCAACAGCTCAGGCTAGTGGTGGTGGTATAATGGTGTGGCTGATATTTTCTTGGCACACTTTGGGCCCCTTAGTATGGTACCAATTGAGCATCGTTTAAATGTCAAGGCCTACCTGGGTATTGTTGCTGATCATGTCCATCCCTTTATGACTACAGTGTACCCATCTTCTGATGCTACTTCCAGTAGGACAATGCACCATGTCACAAAGCTCAAATTGTCTTAAACTGGTTTCTTGAACATGACAATGCGTTCTCTGTACTTCAATGACCTCCACAGTCACCAGATTTCAATCCAATAGAGCACCTTTTGGGATGTGGTAAAATGGGAGATTAGCATCATGGATGTGCAGTAGACAAATCTGCAGCAACTGCGTGATGCTATCATGTCACTATGGACCAAAATCTCTGAGGAATGTTTCAAACAACTTGTTGAATCTTTGCCACAAAGAATTAAGGCAGTTCTGAAGGCAAAAGGGGGTAACCGGTACTAGCAAGGTGTACCTAATAAAGTGGTCGGTGAGTGTATGTTCACCTGTCATGGAGAGCAAAAATTCCCTTACAAAACGTAACAAGAAATGCAGTATTACTTTGGACATACAGAACACAACATCCATTCTTCAGCCTCATCCAAGGTCCCCACCAGGTTTCCCCAGTGTTTGCTATCCAGCTTGTAGGACAGGCAGAGTCCTCAGTGCAGAAATACTTTAGTAGTTCCTTATGGATGGAGTATTTCCTGTTCTCCGGGGAAGTGGTCATTTAAGACAAGTTCTGGTGAAGGCCTCTTGAGCCCCTCGGGAAAGAGAGCCCTGACTGATGGGGGCATGGCCAGGGAGGAGTTAAGGTGAATTTTGGCTCACTTGTGATTGGTACAAGAAGGGACAGGGGTTGGGCCTGAGTTCAGGAGTTTGGCACCCCAGGGGATTATGGGCCTTTTCGAACGGAAGCATGGAAGAGCTCGGACCTGAACCTGCGGCTCCAGCCATGGACACGGATCACCTCCTGGCTAAGGTCCGTGAGCTGGCTCTCAGAGGTCAGGCTGACTGGCTCTTTGCCCTCCTATCCCCTGGGGTGCCTTCTCCTGCCCCTTCCCCTGTTCCCCCTCCTGAGATGGCTGGTCACAGGGCCCGCAGACGTGCCCGCCCGCCCCACCCGCTTCAGCCCCAGCCCCTCCGCGGCCTCTTACTGCCCCCCTCCTCCTCTCCCCCTCCATTCATCCCCTGCTCGGGTTTCCAAGGGCTTCCCCAGCGAGGAAGCGGGGGTCGGCCGCCCACTCTCGGCATGTCCCCCCCGGCGATCCCCCTCTCCTGGCTTCCGGTCCAATGTGCGGCCTCCCCCCGGTGTCCCAGATCACGTAGCCCCCACTTGGCGGCCCCCCCCTTCACCCCCCTCTCCTTCCCAGAGTCTGGCGCGAGGCTGAGCCGGAGCGCTCCATCCCCTGGCCTCGCGTGGTGTGGTACCTGCTTCCGCCCCTGCGGTTGGCGGCGGGGGAGAGACCGCTCCGTTCCTCTGCTAGGCTGTCCTCTCGTAGAGCGGCAGGCAGGGGTCGGACCCGTTCACCTGCACTGGCGGCTTCTTGTGCGGTGGATCCCTCGGCTGGCGGCGTCGGCGGTGCTTCGGAGCGGGATCGGTTTCCCCCGGCGGCCAGTTCACTCCCTGCGCCTAGCCGGGCGGGAGTTTTTGAACTGACCATGAATCTGTCACAGTGTGACTGTGACCAGCACCCCCCTGCGCCCATGCGGGTGGGGGGTGATAATGCTACAGGCAACCCCATGAATGCATGTGGGCATGGGCTGTATCCCCCTGCGCCCTCCTGGGCGGGGTCTCAGCCGGCCCCTGGGTTTTCCAGCCAGGCTGATTCTCAGAGGATGATCCCCTCAGCACCCGGCTGGGTGGGGGGTAATTCCTCCCCAGGCATTTCCGGCAACGCTTTTGGGCAAACGCAATATCCCCCTGCGCCCTCCTGGGCGGGGTCTCAACCGCCCCCTGGGTTTTCCGGCCAGGGTGATTCTCAGAGGATGACCCCCTCAGTACCCGGCTGGGTGGGGGGTAATTCCTCCCCAGGCATTTCCGGCAACGCTTTTGGGCAAACGCAATATCCCCCTGCGCCCTCCTGGGCGGGGTCTCAACCGGCCCCTGGGCCATCAGTAACGGGCTTCTCACAGATTAGGACCCCCTCTGCGCCCGGACGGGAGGGGGACAGGCTCCATTCCCAGGCTGGGCCACGCCACGTTACTTCCCGGGTAGGGTATGCCCCCTCTGCGCCCAGCAGGGCGGGTGCGGGCTTGTCGGCCTTCACAGACACCATTCCTCCTCCACCCCGTGCCCACTGCCGCCCTCCTGCGCCCAGATGGGCGGAGGACGTGCGGGTGACTCCCCTAACGTCGCTGGGGCTTACCCCCCCACGCGCTTAACCAGGCGGGTCGCGCCAGTCCCCCGTGCTCGGCTGGGCGGGAGACTCGGGCTCCGGATCCGGGCTGGCGGCAGCTTCCGCCCCGGGCCAGCCGGCCAGAGTCCATAGACGCTCCTGTACCTGCGCAGTTGCTGCCCTCGGCCAGGGGGACTCTTCCGAGTCGGTGACGGGACCTCCGCCCTTGGATCTCTCCGTAGGCCGGGACGGGCCTAACGAACACGGCCCCGTTGATCCTTACGGTGCTGGCCGCATCAGTCTTCAGCCTTCCAGAGTCGTGTCGGACACCGATTTGCCGGCTGATCGCTCGTCATCTGTGATGCCTCCAAGGATCAGTGAGTATGATTGTGAACTGATTTGGGGTAGGTCAGTTGATGATTCCGTATCGGGCCCTGAAGACCGCATAACGTCGTTTGTCAAATCAGTTCTTTCTAGCATGGGCCTTGTGGGCAGTAGCGCCCACTGGTACCCACATACCGGAGGAGACGAAGGAACAGATTTGGCGACGCAAATTCGTTGATTTCCTTGCTCTAGTGCCGCCGGATAGGGAAACGGTAGACAAATCTCGTCGTGTAGACGTTGCGGCGCAGGGCGATAAAGTCAGCTTCCTAGGACTTTCGGGAACTGGCTGCAGGGGTTCTGTGCCTACACGGGAGTGCTCTGCGAGCGTTTCCCGGAGTTGGCGACTTAATTGTTCTGCTATCTGGACCTCATTTGGGGGGCGTGCAAAGGTTACGGGGGTCAGTGTTGGTTCCAGTATGACACCCAATTTCGGCAAAAGATGGCAGCGTGAAAAGAGCTTCGCTTTGACTGTCAGGATGGTAGCCTGTGGTTGCTGCTCATGTGCCCCCACAGGCCTTCATCCCTTTAGTTCACGGTCGGCGCTCCTCAATCCGGAGCATCGGCCGCTTCCAAAAAGGGTATCTGCTGGCTTTTCAATTAAAGCTACTGTAAATGGTACTCCACCTGTCGCTTCAGGCACGAGTGCTCCAGCTGTGGGGGTGCACACCCCGCCAGCCGGTGTTTTAGGAAGGGTAGACAGCCGCTTCCCAGAGCGGGAGCCAAGACTGACCTTCCTAAGCCGGAGGACGCTGGTGAAAATCTTAGAGATGCTTCCCTGACTAGACCAGTACCCCCTTCATAGGGAGGCCCTGATCCTGAAGGATGGCCTGGATAGAGATTTCTGGATCCCCTTTTCCCCGTCCTACTATGTCTTCAAATTTGAAATTGGCTGTGGAATTTGAGTCCGTCGTGGCCGAGAAGCTCCAGAAGGAGCTGGAACTGGGGTGCATGGTGGGCCCCTTTGATCTTCCCCCATTCTACAACCTACAGGTGTCCCCACTCGGCGTGGTCCCAAAGAAGGCGAGTGGTAAATTTTGTTTAATTCATCACTTATTCTACCCTTCTGGCTCCTCGGTTAACGACGGAATCGATCGCGAGGAATCCCGGGTACACTATGCGTCCTTTGATAAGGCTCTTCACCTCGTTAAGACAGCAGGGCGGTCCGCTCTGTTGGCAAAAGCGGACATTGAGTCCGCTTTTTGCCTTCTTCCGGTCCACCCGGACTGTTTCCATCTCCTGGGTTGCTATTTTCAAGGAAGCTATTTCTTTGATATGTGCCTGCCTATGGGTTGCGCCATTTCGTGTTATTTCTTTGATTTATTCAGTAGCTTCCTTGAGTGGGTAGTCACCCAGGAGGCTGGGTTTCAGTCCCTTCTGCACAACTCGGACGATTTCCTTTTCGTGGGCCCCGCGGGCAGTGGGCAGTGTCAATGCCTGCTCTCTGTTTTTCCGGATTTTTGTCGGCGTTTCGCCGTCCCACTGTCCGCGGAGAAAACCGAGGGTCCGGTAACGGTACTGTCTTTTCTGGGGATCGAGATTGACACAGAGGCTATGGTCTTTCGTCTGCCGAGGGAGAAGCTGACCAAGCTTCTATCCTTGGTCGTTTGGCTAAAGGGGCAAAGAAACTGCAGTTGAAACAGCTACAATCTTTGCTGGGACACCTAGTATTCGCCTGTAGGGTCATACGCATGGGGAGAGCCTTTTGCAGGTGCCTGTCTTGGGCCACGAAGGGTGTTACGGCCCCTCACCACTACATTCGGATCACCAAGCCCATGCGGGCCGATTTGGGGATTTGGCTAACTTTTTTGCAGTCTTACAACGGACAGTCTTGTTGGTTGCGGGAGGAGGTACCGAACTCACAGCTAGAGCTGTACACTGATGCTGCAAGCTCCTGTGGTTTCGGTGCTTTCTTTGGTGGGGAGTGGTCCGCAGAATGTTGGCCGGCCTCATGGGCCCGCATGGACTTATTGCGCAATCTCACCCTTTTGGAGCTTTTTCCGATCATCGAAGCTGTGGGACTGTGGGGAAAACAGTTGCGCAATCACCAGGTAATCTTCTGGTTGGACAATATGAGTGTAGTGCAGGTAGTGAACAAGCAATCGGCCAGTTCCCCTCCGGTGGTTTCGCTGTTGCGTTTTTTAGTTCTAAGATGTTTGCATTTTAACATTTATATTAAGGCGAAACAAGTTCCGAGAGTTTCTAACGATATTGCCGATGCTCTTTCCCACAGTTTCTTCGTTTTCGCTCCTTGGCTCCGTCGGCTTCGCTGGAGGGATTCCCCTGTCCGGCCCACTTATGGAACCTCGTTTCCGGGGATTGTTAGAGCTTTTTCGGTCATCTCTTTCTCCACGGACCTGGGCGTCGTATTGTCGGGTCTGGCACGAGTGGCTCCAAGCGTCGGGCGGTGAGTTCTCTTATTCTTCCCTGGATGATAGACGTTTGGTTTTATTTGCTTACCTTGTCCAGTTACAAGAAAAGGGTGTGTCGGGTTCCACTGTCTCTTCTGCTATGTCTGCCTTATCCTTTTGGTTCCAACTCCTGGGGTGGGAGGATGTCACAAAAGCTTTCCCGGTACGTCGGGTATTGCGAGGCTGGAAACGCATCACTCACCTTCCCGATTCCAGGCACCCTATTTCCCTTAAAATCTTATCGGACATCTTGGCTATGTTGCCGGAGGTATGCTCATCAGAGTTTGAGACCTTGCTTTTTCGGGTGGCTTTTTCGTGGGCGTTTTTTGGGGCTTTTCGTATCGGGGAATTAGTTGCAAAATCCAGGTTGTCCCCCGGGGGTATTCGGTCGGAGGACGTTTCTCTGTCGGAGCGCAGCGTCACGGTTTTGTTGCGCTCATCCAAAACCAACAGTTTCGGTAGGGGCCGCCGAGTGGTGCTGCACCACTGTGGCGGCCCATTTTGCCCAGTGTCACTGGCCTTTCCTTTTGTTTCTGCGCGCCCCCCATCCTTCACGTTTTTAGTACATGCTGACTCATCCTCACTGAGTCGTTTTCAATTTTTGAGGGTTTTTCACCTTTGTCTTGAGGCCTTAGGTTTACCTGCGGGCGACTTATCGACCCATTCGTTTCGTATAGGTGCTGCTACCGCCGCTTCTGGCTTGGGGTTTTCCGATACGGAACTTCAGCGACTGGGGAGATAGGAGTCGTCTCGTTTTTCACTGTATGTTCGCCCACATCTTTTGTGTTAAATTTTCAGGTTGCCCCCCGGCTCAAATATGGATACTGGGTGATTCATTTATCTTCTGGGCCGCTCCTCGTGCAGAGATCCGCAATTACGGCAAAAATATGGGATTCTCATCCGACGTGGCAAGAATTCACTGGCTTGGCCTGCGCGGGTTGCGTTGGTATCAGGTCTTGACGGAATGTTGGCAGCTCCGTGCCCGTGTGTCAGGTCATATTATCCTGGTTGTTCATGCTGGCGGGAATGATGTTGGCTACACCCGGTCTGTGGATCTCATTTCTGCAATTAAAAGCGATATTGCTCAGTGTTTCGCTATTTTCACCAGTATGACTTTCGTCTGGTCCGAAATTGTTCCTCGCTCAATATGGGTGAGAGAAGTCCCTGGCCCCTGATTGGAGAATTTTCGTAGAAAGGTCAATGCTCAGGTGTCCAAGTTTGTCCGGAGGATCGGGGGGGTTGTGGTCCGTCACAGAGATTTGGAATGGAACAACACTGACTTGCTGAGGAGGAATGGTGTTCACCTCAACGAGATTGGTATGGACATATTTAACCTGGGACTTCAGAGGGGAGTGGAACAAGCGCTGGGGCGCCCGTCAGTAGCTTACTGACTGGTGGGTGGCGGTTTTGGTGACCTTGCCAGCAAATATGGAAGCTTTGTTATGCCCTGATGGTAATTGGGAGATAGACGGCCGGTCCGGCACTTATGGTAAGGACAGGCCCCTCCTTCATCTCCCTTTACATTTGGAGTTGAGTGCTCACAGTGCAACTGTGACTGGCACGGTTTAAATATTTAATGTTATGTTTGAGTTAAATAAAGCTGTGGCCTTGCCCTTTCCAATGTTAATGGTTGTATGTGGTTTTTATTAGTTGGGAAGAAGGGGTAAGGTATGCTAAGTGGTCATGGTAAGTTTTGGTATGGGGCCTGGGCTTATTGCACCTCAGCAGTCATGAAGGCCTCTTGAGCCCCTCGGGAAAGAGAGCCCTGACTGATGGGGGCATGGCCAGGGAGGAGTTAAGGTGAATTTTGTCTCACTTGTGATTGGTACAAGAAGGGACAGGGGTTGGGCCTGAGCTCAGGAGTTCGGCACCCCAGGGGATTATGGGCCTTTTCGAACGGAAGCATGGAAGAGCTGCCCACCCTCCCGCCCTATATATGATGGTATGTCACAGCGTGCTGCGGTTTTGGTGACCTTGCCAGCAAATATGGAAGCTTTGTTATGCCCTGATGGTAATTGGGAGATAGACGGCCGGTCCGGCACTTATGGTAAGGACAGGCCCCTCCTTCATCTCCCTTTACATTTGGAGTTGAGTGCTCACAGTGCAACTGTGACTGGCATGGTTTAAATATTTAATGTTATGTTTGAGTTAAATAAAGCTGTGGCCTTGCCCTTTCCAACGTTAATGGTTGTATGTGGTTGTTATTGGTTGGGAAGAAGGGGTAAGGTATGCTAAGTGGTCATGGTAAGTTTTGGTATGGGGCCTGGGCCTATTGAACCTCAGCAGTCATGACTTGCTGTGGACTCTCAGGTGATTGTCACACATAGAGCTTCACACAGTAGGTACAGGAGTGTGAATACAGTAAGTACAGAAGACTCCTGATCTGGCTGAGCAGGCAGGAAATTCTCCACTATGTTACGCAGTGGTATGTTCCTCCCCAGTGTAGAGCACTCCTGGAACTCTCTGCATTCAGGGCAGGAATAACCTGTACTGTATATACAACACATGACCAATACAGTCCTGGCAGAAGTTGTGTTCACATTATATGATCTGTATAAATGTTCAGACAGAACAGCAGATCAGCTGAGCACCAAAAAGGTACATTATTAACCCTATATCAGTTACTGATCGAAAGAATGATAAACCTCAGCCATCCAGCAGACCCAATATACGTAGTCTTCTAAGGGAAACTAGAAAGGGACACATCTTTGATCCAGTTGAAAAAAAGGTACATAGGTATTTTGCACTTTGCTGAAAATAACCGGGGGACACAGGATACAAATGGAAAATAGTCTTTCACATATACATAAGGGCAATCAGAATTATCAACTAATATAAAGCTGATTGTACAATCTCTATTTGAGGGACAAAGGCTTTATGACTTATCTTCCCATCTCAAAGTTTTACCTAGATACTGTATATCATGTTTACTAATCCAAAATAGTAGGCAAATCCTGGGGTGGATGGTACCAGTTTGGCACATGAAAGCAGTTATAACTGTCATGCCCCTCTATATATGATAATAAAGAAGAGGCAATCACTTCTGTATGTTCTGGTACATTAATAGACTTACTTACTGGGTATTATAGATTATTACATTCAAAGTTAAAATTGCTTGCATGTGGTTAAAGATAGTGGGAGCAAGCTGATATTTACCTTTATCTATGATGTGACCACGATGGCCTGTGTATGCTAGAATAACATGAGATAGCAGATAATGAGTGTTAGAAATATGCTTTAGTACAGGGGTCGGCAACCCAAGGGCTGCACCCGGCCCGCCACCGCTGAATGTCAGGCCCGTCAGTGCCCGTGATTAATTCACAGGCACACGGCCCGTGGACATTTTCGCCACTGTCCTCTTCATTGGACAGCTGGGAGCGGCCGGTATCACAGGGCTGGATAGGGGCGGGAACTGCTGGAGTTAACTTTTTCATTAAACAGCAGGTGATTGGTTGCCGGGTGATCCTAGCAACCAATCACCAGCCTGTTAATGTGAAAAGTTTACCTCAGCAGTTCCTGCCCCATCCAGCCCTGTGATGCTGATCTCTGCTGCTCTGCTTGCTGTACACCTGTGTAAGATAAGAGAGTTCTACCTACACAGTGTGTGTTTGTGGTGTGCAGGGGACAGAGGGCACTACAGTGGGGGGGTGGCAATAGGGAGGATGCAGGGGACAAAGGACATTACAGTGTGGTGGGGGCAGTGGACAGGGCAGGGCAGGGCAGGGACCCCACCTCCCCCAGAGACAGGGACACCTTCTCACTTGGGGACAGGGACCCCTTCACCCCTGTAGACTGGGCCCCCATCTCCCCTAAGGGCAGAAACCCCATCTCCAGAACATGCTGGCTGGCGCCACCCACCCTTGGGTGCCAGAATGGGGGTTGGGGCAGCAAAATCCGAACCCCCAGCCACATACTCCCTGAGGATGAACTGGCTTTGTATTAGTGAAGCAGCTTAAAGTGAAGCTGAAGCAGCTTAAAGTGAGGTAAATCTGTGTTGTTATTATTACTATATAAGGATTTTTATTATCTGCATTTATTAGCAGGTGAATGCAGCCCTCCATGCATTCACGTACATTGAATCCAGACCCTAAGTGGAAAAAGGTTGCTGACCCCTGCTTTAGTATTTTGCTTTATATAGATGGATCATTTTGAGAAGGGATGAGATTTGGGTCTGCCATTAGTTTGAGGTGAACCCTGCCCATTGGCAGGACAGCTGAACGATTGTGCTATTTCATTGCCATAGCAACCAACCAGCCAAGATGTACTTCCTGGCCTTTGAACTTGAAGATGGTGTAGAAGGGCCAATAAAGAGGGTTTAGGTAAATGACCCCATTTACTATAAAATTATGGGTTATCAGCAGCCCCCTAAGAGTCTATACCAGACCCTTATCCAGGCATGAAGCCAAACTGGGGAAGAGGTGCCGTGAGTATGCTCTCCTCACCTCAAGCATTCTAGACAACATACCCTCAACATTGGAAAATTACCTTGCAAGCCCCCCCCCCCCGTCTTGCCAGGTACCTTGTCTTTATGTTGGTAAAAATAAGGGCTCTATCTCCACATCCCTGGCCTGGTGGATATGTGTTCTGTAGTGGGGACTTATCGGAATTTGGAAGCTCCATTTAGAATAAAGGGGCCCTCAGATATATGCTCCTCCCATGTGAATAAGTACAGGGTACATAGAAAAAAAATGTAAATCGGGAATAAATCGCACACACTAATAAAGTCTTTTACTATGAAAAAATAAGCAATGCCCTCTAAAATGTAAATCCTACACCAGTCACATCACTCAGTAATGTAATTTCAGCTTCAAAAAAATTAAGAACACCCAATACCCTGCCACTAATCGTATCACAAATGACAATTCCCTGGCTGCTCTGCTAATGTACAGTCCTTGAAAAAGTATTCATACCCTTTGAAATTTTCAACATTTTGTCATGTTACAACCAAAAACGTAAATTTATTTTATGGGGATTTTATGTGATAGACCAACACAAAGTGGCACATAATTGTGAAGTGGAAGGGAAAATGATACATGGTTTTCAATTTTTTTCCCACATAAATATGTGAAAATTATGGGTGGCATTTGTATTCATCCCCCCCCCCCCCCCCCGAGTCAATACTTTGTAGAACCGCCTTTTACTGCAATTACTGTTGCAAGTCTTTTTGGGAACATCTCTACCAGATTTGTACTTCTAGTGAGTGAAATTTGTGTCCATTCGTCTTTTCAAAATAGCTCAATAGCCCTAGTCTCTGCCTGCTTCCCTGGTACTGACCTCAGCCTGCTATTGGACCTTGCTCTGCCTGCTCCCTGTCCACGCTGCTGCCTCACTGTGTATGACCCTGGCCCATCTTGACTATGTCTCTATCCGTGGCAATCACCTGCTACCAAGCTACCAGTACCCGTGCTTCTTTGAACCTTGTACCTCTGTCACCACATTCAGGGGTGCTCTGCCCAAAGCAAGGGAAAACCTCTCGTCAACTCAACCTTCATCCAAGGTACATGACAGAAACATTTAGCCATGTCTGAGGCCAAAAGAGGCGCTAGCCTTTTAGAGATTCTGTACCAACAAATTGCGGCTCTAACCCAAGCTGTGAAGAATCTGCAAGAGGGATATTTTCAGGTCGAGGGGTAGATACAGAACCGGTACACCACTGCCACTACCTCAGCAATAGGTGTAACGGAGCCAGCCTCCACTTCTGGGAGTTCTCAACCTGCCAATCTTACTGTGGTTATACCACCACCAGAACCTCAGGTGCCAATCCCTGAATGTTTTTTATGCAATCATAAGATATTTGTGTTTAAAAGTGAATGTGAACTGTAATTTGTTTTGCAACCTCTGACTTTTTCATTGGAATCAGTTCATTATCTCTTTGCTGTCCAATGAGGCCCAGTCATGGGCACACCACCTGCTAGAACAATGCAGTCCTGTCCTTAATTCAGTATTAACATTCTTTGAATCCATGGCTCAACTATACAATGATCCTCAACGCACAGCTACAGCAAAGGCTGTGTTACATGCACTTCAACAGGGTTGGCAGCTGGTGGAGGACACAAGCAAATTTCACAGATGAGCAGCTGACACAGACTACAGTGATGCTGATGGGTTTTACTTCCTTCCTTTGGCCCTGCAAACTCAAAGTATAAATGTGCTAGTATGCATCGCATACTAGCACATTGTGTGACACTTAACTGTAAACGAAGCCCGCGCCGTCCCCGCTACAGGCCGCATCCATGTTCCCCCTCTTCCTTCCAGGGCCGCGGACTTCGGGCTCCGTGACTGGCTGGAGCTGCATGACCTCATTCCCGTGCATGCGCGCAGGAGCCACCAGTCACGGCACTTTCTTGTGAAGAAACAGCTCCTAAACAGTGCACGTTTAGGACCTATTTACAGTATCTATAGGTAAGCCTTATTCTAGGCTTACCTATTGGTACCACTTCCACAGAGAGGTTTACAACCTCTTTCACTTTTTCAGTACAAATGAAACGCCACAGATTTAAATTTTTTTACACTCAGCTAAAATTTCACATAATTTTTTATTCATATTGTTTTACAGATGCCCAGGGTACCAAAGTTTCCCAATGAAGAGATTGTTAGAATCATTGTAGAGAGAAAATTAGAAAGTGAGAAAAAAAGAAATAGTAAAATATGGCAAAATTGTTATGCCATCAGACAGTCAGCTACAGGCATGAATAGCAGGCAGGAGAATGATCAGGGTACAGGCATAGGTCGGCAGCACTGGAGCAGGCAGATGAGCAATGGGAATCCAAAGACAGGCCGAGGTTAGGGCAGGTAGAGTTCAAGCGAGGCCAAGACAAGCTGGGTGAATCACAGGAATCAAGAACAGAAATGGGCACAGAAACACAAGAAGAGCCGCAGAATAGATCAGAAAGCAACCAATAAGTGCAACTGCTGCACTTATATAGGCCACTTGGCGCCAGCATCAATGGCGCATGCATGCGTGCCTGTGGACTGCAATACCGGCACCCATAGGGTCATGACTGCGCATTTGTATGCGGTTCTGAGTTTCACTTGCACTATGGCCAATGCGTCCCTGACACATAAAATCAATGAAGTCATATGATTTTCAAAAAAATATTCATATTTGTGTGTCTTTTGAGGGCAAAGGTGTTTCCATTAGGGGAATATTGCATAAAAATGAATGGGTTCTGTAAAGAGTGTAAAGCAGAACTCTTTATTCACTGTGACAAAAACCTAACAATAACCAAAACATTAACATTGAACTGTGGAGTATAGAACATTGAACTGTGAAGTATATCAAAAAGCAAACATTTTCATTCTGGCAAATCAAAAAAGAATGCTGTCAGGGGATCTACGTGTTCACCTATCAAGTGGACATCCAAATATATGGTGTTATGACTTATAGTTGTAGGGGGGAGGGCGTGATTAAGATGGTGACCTGATAGGACGTGGAGGAACAGAGCTCCGTACCTGGCTGGCCCTTATTTCCAATTTTACCGGGATCGAATACATCTTTACCCCAACCTTTTTGCACACAGATTTTTTGGCATGAGAAAAGGGAAATCCGGCTTTGGATGAAAGTGGAACTCGACTCCTAAAACACCTCCGCCAGCTAAGGGACAACACGTGGTGAGCCGCCTCAGCATGGCATCCCAGACTGAGCAGGCAGATGGAATCCAACCAATTTAACGCCCTCATGCAGGCCATAATGGTGGTGTCAGAACACCCTAATGTTGAAAATTTTTCTCATGCAAATGGAGATCGGGCTCATCAGCCGTGATATGGACAAGTTCCGAGACAGACTTACAGAGGCAGAATGGAGAGTCGGGGACACTGAGGACTCGGTTCGTGACCATCATGCCTCTCTACATACACTGCGGGTCAAGGTGAAGGCACTGTAAACCCCACCCTAAGGATAGTGAGAATAGGAACCGCAGAAATAACCTAGGCCTGCCTGAGGGGATTGAGGGCCAGGACTCTGCGGCCTACATAGAACACCTTCTTTGCATGCTCCTCTCAGGTGTCATTTTCTGCACAATTTGCGGTCAAGAGAGCCCACAGGATTCCACCTGTGTGAGGCCCTCCTGGTGCTCCACCGTGCACCTTTATATTCCGCCTGCTGAATTTCCGGTACTGGGATCTAGTGCTGCGGTAGGCGAGGAAGCTAGAGGAGCTGCGCCATAAGAATGCCAAGCTTATGACCTTCCTGGATTACTCGGTGAAAACACAGCGTCTCTGCAGAACATTTGACCATGTTAAAGCCCAGCTTTGCACCCGAAGGTTGAGGTATAGTATGCTGTTCCCGGCCTGTCTACTTGTGGTGGATGGTGAGTCTACATGCGATTTTACCTCCCTGGAGGAAGCTCCACAGTGGTTTGAATCCTTGCCACGTGCCAGGCTGGCTATTACCGCAAACGGAGACCATGTCACTGTATCAGCAGCCATTTGACTCTGCACCTGGATATGCTTGAACTGCATCCTCGACTACAGTTTCTATGGCTATCCAGAATGTGCTCTTGGATCTTATCCTGTCTTGGGACTTATCGTGATATCAGCTGGTGGGAGACCTAGTCCACACACATGAATGACACCAGTTGTTCTAATGGCTAAATGGAACTGTGGGTTTCATTGCTCTAGAGATGTGCCCATTCTGCAGGGTTTTGTGACTATCTTACAGCATGGACCCCTGAGTACTGCACTGTTCCTTCCACTAGGTGGCGGGCGTAGGGAGAGGTAGGCTCCCTAGAGGGGTTAGAAGTAGGGTATCTCCTCCCAATATTATATCTTCTCCCTTGTTTCACCCCTGTTTAGCTGTAACTAAGCTTGTGCCCTTAGCACTGTCTAAGTGTGTCTCCTTCTGTACTGGATCCCCTATTGAATATGGCCTCCAGGAAACAAAGTTTGTGGACTTGTTTGATCCCACTGTACAGAACTGAACACTCTACCTGATACAAACTGCCCCCATAGGAGACTATCCTACGGTATAGTTAGTAATGTTTTTTTTCTGTTTTCGTTTTGGGTATAAAAACACTCCGCAGTTTTTCTATTATTGGGGAGTCGAGTGGGTTGGGATGGGGTTTTATGTGTATGTTTTTCTTGCTGAGACATCTAAGTTGCAGTGGTCGCACTTTCCAGATGATGTGTTTCCCTATTTTGCTGGTTTACCCATTTTTTTGTGATATACCGTTCCCTCCCGGTCCTGGGGGTCAAATCCCACCTGCTAATTATCCCCGCTCTATTCTGATATGGCCCCTCTGAGACTCCTGTCCTGAAATATTAGGGGGCTCAATGACAAAGGATCAAACGGTCATTGGTCTTTGCATATCTCAAGAAATACAGCCCTCATGTCTGTATACTACAGGAGACTCATCTGATGGGAGGTAGGGGCCTGGGACTTAAAAAGCCATGGGTGGGTCATTACTATCATGCTACCTACTCGGGTTATGCCTGGGGAGTTAGCATACTGATTTATAAGTCCATCAATTTTGAACTTTTAGATGTCAAAACAGACCCGGAAGCAAGGTATGTGTTGCTCCATGCAACTATTGATAATGTTGACGTGTTAATCCTTGGAATATATATGCCCCCCCGGCTACAGTTTTCTTTCTGAATAATCTCACCTCTATGCTCTCTCAAGTGCCCACTGATAATATTCTTATTGTAGGGGATTTCAATATGCTTCTGGAACCTTCTCTCAATAGGCTATTCTCAGACCCTGCTACAGACTTGGCCCTTTCTCGATGGACAAATCTCTTTGGTCTAACGAATGTATGGCGTTGGAAGCACCCTACAGACCGAGTCTATACCTGTCACTCTGTTTCTTACAATACGCTGTCTCACATTGATCTGATTTATGCTAGTGACAGCATGCTACCTAAAATCAATGAGGTTTTGGTGCTTCCCCGTGGTATATTCGATCATTCACCGATTATGTGTTGCCTGCAAACTGTGACCCCTCCCACAGATAGACTCTGGTGTCTGTCTAGGTTTTGGATATCTAATCCCACCATTGAATTTTAAATGGGTAAACTGATCAGGGGATACTGGTTGGTGAATAATGATACTAACTCTCCAGATAATGTTTGGGATGCCTTTATTCATATATTAGAGACTGTTACCAATTCTCTATTTCTAGGGCCCATAGAAATGCTGCAATCACTCTTGAGGAAGCTGAAACTAAAGCTCAAATGCTTGAGTCCCAATATGTTCTTACATCTAACCCTATTACTTTAGGAGACATGCAGGTGGTGTATCCTGAGGTAATGCTTCTTAGGGTCGCTAAGGCAAAGAAACATCAATTGAGCCAAACACAACATATTTTTCAGACGGGGGAGAAGACAGATAGGCTTTTGACCTGGATATCTAGGGAGCGGTCGCCAATGACCACTATAGCTCATCTTAAAGATGATCAAGGAGCATCAGTGATGGACCCGGCGGGTATAAGCACCTGCTTTGCCTCCTACTATTCCAAATTATACTCCTCCAGAGAACAGTACTCGCAAGAAGAGCTGCATAACTTTTTGGACCAAGTGATGTTCTCTGTTCTCGCCCCTTTGGTAAGGTAACAGCTGAATGGATAGATTACCCTAGAGGAGGTTCACCAGGCGTTGGGATCTCTACAGTCAGGGAAGACTCCAGGAGTAGATGACCTTCCCCTGGAATTCTATAAGCAATATATGGAGGAGGTGGCACCTAGGCTACATAAAATGTTGATTCAAACTTTAAAGGAGAGTGATCTTCCACCTTCCATGGCTCAGGCAATTAGCGCCTAAGCCCGGGAAGGATCCGCAGTTGTGTGCATCTTACCGAGCAATCTCTCTGCTTGATACAGATGCCAAAGACCTCACTAAGGTCCTGGCCAAGTGACTTAATGAGGTCATACTCACCTTGGTCCATGAAGACCAAACAGGTTTTATGCCGGGTAAGGCTGGATTCACATCTTTGCATTTTTAGTGCATTTTGCAGATTTGCACTACAGTCCATTTACCATGGTTTCCTATGGAACACGTTCTGTAGTACAAATCTGCAAAATACAAAAAGCACTAAAAATGCATAGGTGTGAATCCAGCCTAAGGAGATGGACATTTACCTTCAGAGACTGTACACGGCTCTAGCCTCTACCAAAGGTACTACTCAATCCGGCATGGTGGCCTCCATAGATGCTCAAAAAGCTTTCGATTCTGTGGTGTGGGGATACTTGTGGGAGGTCCTGCGTTGGTTTGGTTTCGATCCTACATTTATTCCCTGGGTACGGGATGTGTACAGATCCCTGAAGGCCAGGGGGCATACAGGAACAGCTCTCTCCCCCTCCTTTTTTTCTCCATAGGGGGACTATACAGGGGTGCCCTCTCTACCCTAAGCAATTGAACCCATGGCTATTTTACTACGGTCCACACCGGAGGTACAGGGTAAAACTATAGGTCACCTCCAAGAAAAGGTCTTGTTGTATGCCGACGACACCCTACTGTACCTCAGGGATGATGAGGCTACCTTGAGGATGGCCCTAGCAGTTATAGACAGGTTTGGACACTATTCGGTGTGTGCATCATCTAGGGAAAATCCATTCTCTTCCCCCTTCACTCGATAACTGACGCTCCGCAGCAAGATACGCAGCTGCAAAGAGTCTCCCAATTGTGATACCTAGGAGTTGAAATCCATTGGGACCTTGGGCAATTTATATCGCTCAAAACCCAGAAGTTTGCCTCTTGTCCCAACGCTGTGCTGCTTGGAGATCTCTACCCCTCAACCCAGTAGGTCGAGTTAATCTCATTAAGATGTCGGTGTTACCTAAATTTACAAACCACTTCAGACAGGAACCTATACCTATACCAAATATATATTTTCAGGAGACCTGATAGCATCAATATTTCCTTTGTCTGTAAAGGGGCTACCCCTAGAGTGGCAAAAACTACCTTACAAATGCCTATCATGTTTGGGGGCCCCGCTTTACCTTGTTTCGTTAAGTAATAGGTTGGACATGGAAAGTTTACTTAGGTTTCCAGACAGGGATACACCTCTTTCAGGCCTTTATACTATATTAGCCGCTCTTGATACTTCTAATGTTTCTCAGCTATTTTTATTCTGGCAGGGAGATATACTCACATTATCAGACAATGACTGGGAGGAAGGCCTACAACAATATCTTTCCCTAATGAAATCGGCATGAAACAGGTTCACTCATCTTAAATTTCTGCATCGAGCCTACTACTCTCCTGTTCATTTGGCAAGAATTTACCCCACCAGGACAGCAGTCTTCTCTAAGTGTGGCTCAGACAATGCTGGTTTCTTTCATATGGTATGGTCCTGCTCCCAATTATAAGACTTCTCGAAGGGAGTGGTGGATGACATTAACCTCATTGGCAAACTGAAGGTCCTGTATAGACCTACTCCCCTGCTGCTAGGAATCTGTGACACCTTAAAAGCCTCTCAGTCAAAAAAAATGTTTGTCTTCTATGAAGCATTTTATGCTAGAAAGGCGATCCTCCTTCAATGGATCCAGTCACAACTACCTACTACACATCTTTGGAAGTCTTTAGTGAATGCAGCTCTACCGCTCTATAAATTGACATATTTGGGATGCAATTGTCCAAGGAAATTTGACAAGATTTGGGCAGCATGAGTCAAGACGAGACAATTGACTCTTGAGTAGGGTTTGGAATCTCATTTTTTTCTCCTTCCTTATTTTTTTTGAGTAGCAGCTGTGGTTAATGACAGATTGCCTCTTTGCCTCCCCACTGTTTATCTCCAATTCCTAATCTTCTTGATATATCCCTAATTCTCCCTGCTCCCCCCCACCTTGTGATGTTTCTACCCTCTATTGTTCCTTGAGTACTGTATCTTGACTAAATTGCTCGTTTTTAGATATGGTCTTCTGGCAAAACACTGGGATGTTGGATTTTAATATGGTTGATGCATTTTTAATCATCCAAAATGAATTGTTTCTTTTTGTTCGGAAACTTAAATAAACTTTATGTTATAAAAAATAAATAAAATGGATGTAGGGGACCCAGAGCCAAGCCATTTACATAATTTGTCTGTTCTATGAAAAAGTTAATCAAGAAAAAATAAACCGGGAAGCTTTTGACAAGAAAACGCTTATATCTGTCCTTCACATGAAATATACATTTTCTTACTGTTGCAGAGTACATGACATTGGACTTTACAAATTCTTTGTCACAAATGTATGCATACAAAACACAGTCTAAATAGCATTCCAATGGTCTTGTCTTTGATACCACAGGCTCCCTTGTGAAAAAACTAAAATGCCCACCAGGTGTCTGGACACATTTTTTTGATATGAAGGTGTACTTATACCTGGAAGTACAGGGGAAGCGCCGAAGGTCCCAGTAGTTCAAATGCTGTCTAAAAAGAATGACATCAATGCAATTGCATATTGGCTAATGGAATGGAAAGTACAGTTTCTCCCCTACCAAAAGAAACCGTATGCTTTTTCCCTGGCTTTACTTTATGACATTGTGAGGGCTTTTACACCTTACCTAGACCTCTTGACTTATATTAACCATTGCTTTGGAGTGTTAATGGAAAAGGACAGTGGAGGCTCATCTATAGGGGCTCCTGGGGCAGTGCCCCACCAGTTTTTGTTACAGGACAAAAAAAAATACATAAAAATAAAAAATTATTTTTTCGGGGAGATGGGCGGAGCCTAGCAGAGCAGACATGCATTGTTAGAGCTCCACACTGCTGAGGAGAGAAGAGAAGGACAAAGCGGAGCCTGCAGGCTCAAAAGGTATCCATTTGAACCTTTTTGCCCCAGGGAACAAACTGTGAAAGTTTGGGCAGGAAATATGGTACTGGGAGGAAACCGTGGCAGAAATAAAAATCACCTCACAAAGAGCTCACAGGCACTCACTGCAACTAAAGCAGCTCCAGTCACCTCACAATATACAGCATCAGGGCGCTCTCACAGACAGAAAATGTCACAGCAAGACTCTCCATTTGAGTCAGATACAGAACAAATCCTCTCACAAACTTCTCCACAAGCCTCCTCAGCATCCCCAGTAATATTATTACAATTTGAAAAGATGCTTCATAAGGCTTTAAAACAAACCTCAGACCAAATAACAAAAAGCCTAACCAAAGAAATAAGAGAGCTGGCAAACCGCACCGCAGCCTTAGAAATAAAAATGGATGAAATTGAAATTACAACCCAAGAAAATATAACAGAATTGGAACAATTAAAAGAAGAGAATTTAATACTTCAAACTAAGCTCGAAGATTACGAAAATAGAGCCAGACGTTCAAACTTGCGCATAAGGCAATACCTGCAACTGTGACAGATCTGCAATCTACTATTACTGCTCTATTACAAGGACTAAAGCCAGAAATCCCTACTGGACAGAGTACACAGAGCCCTCACAGCCAAAAAGAAAGATGGACCCCCACGTGATATAATCACAAAATTTCATTATTACAGAACGAAAGAACAAATACTAATTGCTGCAAGAGTAAAAAAGGAGCTTAATTTTCAAGGACACAATTATCAAATTTTTGCTGACCTATCCCAACTTACTATTACTAAAAGACGATCCATGAAACCCCAACTAATGGAACTGCAACGCCATAACATTATGTATTAATGGGGCTTCCCCTTTTCAGTCAGATTTAACTACCAAGGTACAATTTACAGAAGCAGATCAGCAGATGAACTACAACAGACCCTTTTAAAATTAAATCTGACAGAACCCACAAGGAGCAACTCTCCCACACGCAGAAGAATGGCGTCATCTTCACCTTCAGGCAGCACCCAGAAAATTTCAGAACAAAATGGGAATCATCATTCTCACAAAAGAGGCCGTTATGCCACATCATCCATGGACCAAGAAGATTCAATGGACTGACATCCTAATTCCTGATATCTCTTCATTTATTATACTAAGAGATGGTTCTCTATAAAAAACCTGTATTTATAACTGAATGTAACTGCATTCTGATAGTCACACACTGTGTGGGATCATGTTACATTCCAGTTATATTTCTTATTACTTCTGATTCATATAGCCTTAGAATATATAAGTGAAATAAGGAAATTCTTGTTCAGTTATATATTATCAGGTAATAACAATAGATGTATTACTTTTTAGGACAAATATGTTCAATAATCCAGAAGTAATGGAAGCTTTTTCTTTCTTTTCTTAAAACAAATATATTATTACCTAACTAGTTCCTAGAATTATGTTTTTGTTTATTCTAATCTGAAGCAATACAACCTCAATTTTATGAGTTAACATATCTAAACAGTTACATATGAATAAAATATGTAATTGTTTACTCTAAAAGGGTTAAAATCCCAAAATAATTCAAACTATCTTCATCAATACCAAAGTTATTAACAGTACCTTTCTAACTGAATTATTTAGCCTAGGGCAAGACTAACCATATACAACCACCCTGGAATAAATAATTTCAACAAAAACTATATTCTGCACTCCAATTAATGAAACATCATTTTGATGTCTTTTGACATAGCACTTCTCTCCTGTAAGCGGAAGATCCGTTGCCCCCCCATTAGCCCTCCTCATTCTCCCAACCATATTATGTGGGAGTGTGACGAAGGCACTTATTCCCCTGAGAGAGATATTTATTCTCTTTCACGGGTAAATTGTGATTACTTGCAAAAAATAATTTATACAATGTATCATCTAATCTCATATGTTTTTTGTTTACTCTTTACTCCAGAATTCACTAGTTTCTTTTCTATCTTTTCATCTCTTCAATCCACACAGGTTGATCTGCGCAGTCAGCTCTGCATAACAAAAAGTAAGTCAAAACTATTTGATCTGTTGCCATGGCACCACTGAATATACTTTCCCTGAATGTTCAGGGAATAAATGTCCCTCAAAAAAGGAACAAAGCCTTCCGTACTTTCCATAACAAGAAGGCTCACATAGTATGCCTCCAAGAAACACACTTCACCAAAGATTCTACTCCAAAATATATTTCTCCTTTTTATCAACAAATTTACACGGCTTCTGCCAGTACCAAGCAAAGGGGAACTCTAATTGCATTTCACCGATCCACACCATTCACCTTATCATCAGAAATTAAAGACCCAGAAGGTAGATACCTGTTACTCATGGGTTATATAATGGATACAGCAATCACGGTGATTTCCTACTACGCTCCTAACAAACAACCTACACCATTCCTCTCACATATATTACAAGTGATTAATACACACAAAATAGGAACAGTGATAATGTGTGGGGATTCGAACCAGGTCCTCCTCCCATTTCTAGATAAATCACCTTTTACACCATCCAAAATAACCTCTAGATTACCTTTTTCTCAACTTCTTTCCAAATACAATCTGGTAGATTCGTGGAGAGAAAGTAACCCAATGAAAAAGAAATTCACTTATTTCTCGCACCCTAATCAAACCTTCACCAGAATAGATCATATTTTTCTAACAATAGGAATGATACCAGAAATTATTGCATCAGATATAATTCCGATTCCGTGGTCTGACCATAATGCAGTATACACTACTATACCCTCAGCCATACCAAAAGCGCATGACCCAACGTGGTACTTACCGGACATAATGCTCAAACACCCACTACATCAGATGGCCATTGAACAAGCTTTAAAGGAATACATATCAATTAATAATACAACAGACATCTCCCCAATAACACTGTGGGAAGCTCATAAGCCTGTCTTGTGTGGTACAATACAAAGACAAATGGCACTATTTAAACGGGAACGCAAAAATCTAGCAAAAAAACTAGAACTCAATTTTAATGCAGCCTACATATCATTCCAAGATAATCCATCTCAGAGTACAAAATCTCATCTGGAAAAATCTAGATTGGAATATGATCTATTTCTCACTGAGTCAGTTGATAAATCCCTCAAACGCTCCAAACACAATTTCTACATGAATACAAACAAACCAGGTACATATTTGGCTTGGGCATTAAATTCAACTAACAAATCTTTCAAACCAATACGTTTGAAATTATCAAAAAATGTTTATACTTGTAATCCAGTTAAAATAGTCCATAAATTTCACTCACATCTCGCAACTTTATACAAGACAAACAATGAATTTAATCCTACAGAGGCTGAATCCTTCTTCTCAAAAATAACCTTACCTGAGTTATCTCAGAATCAAAAAAGCAGTTTGGATGAGCCTATAACTATAGATGAAGTTGCTAACGCCATAAAAGACCTAAAACTTAACAAAAGACCAGACCCAGATGGCTACTCGGCTTTATACTATAAAACATTCTCAGAAATACTCTCTCCCATTCTCACTGAAACTTTTAACAAACTTCTAGATGGACATTCTTTTCGGCAAGAAACACTAATGGCAATTGTTTGTATGATCCCAAAACCCCTTTCTGATGATACTTCCTGTGTGAATTATCGGCCTCTCTGTTAAACCTTGATATTAAATTATTAGCAAAAATAATAGCAAAACGCCTCAATAGCATTATAGGAAAATTAATACATAGAGATCAAGTAGGCTTCATGCCAAATAGACAGGCAGGCGATAATATACGCAGGGCAGTGTTATTGGCACATATTGCTAAAAAACGGAAAATCCCTTTATGTTTTCTATCTCTCGAGATTAAGAGGGCATTTGACACAGTATCCTGGCAATATATGCAATATTCATTACAAAAATGGGGTTTTGGACCCCACTTTTTAACATGGATCAAAGCATTATATAATAAACCCAAAGCCTATATAAAATATGCTGGATACAAATCTGATGCCTTTAATATCGAAAGAGGTACCCGACAGGGTTGCCCATTATCTCCCTTATTATTTGCCCTTATACTCGAACCCATGGCCCAATACATCAGAACAAACCAAACTATAACTGGCATTAGGTAGGAAGTAGGAGGTATTACACACAAATTATGTATATTTGCAGACGATATATTACTTTTTCTATCATCACCACAGGTCTCTGGTCCTAACTTAATACCAGCTCTTGATGGATTTGCAGCCCTATCCGGCCCTAGGATTAATCCTAAGAAATGCCTAGTGCTTAATATTTCACTCACAAACATGGAATTGATCCCGGCTAGGGCTGCACTCCCATTCACATGGGCAGAAAAATCAATCCCATATCTTGGAATTCATTTAACAGCATCTCATTCTGACTTATTCTCAACCAATTATCCTCCTGTATTAAGACAGCTCACAAATCTAATAAAACAATGGTCGCAACTTCCTTTATCCTGGATAGGGAAGATTAATGCAATCAAAATGACTATTCTACCCAAATTGCTTTATCTATTCAGAGTCCTCCCTATTCCAATTCCTTCCTATTTTTTGAGAATAGTACAAAAAAGAGCAACTTCGTTTATATGGGGCTCTTCTAAACCACATATACCTATACACACACTACATCTTCCCAAAAATAAAGGAGGCCTGGGATACCCGAATTTTACTAACTACTGCAGAGCAGCACATTTGGCCAGTCTGTCCAAATACCATGCAAAACAGGAAATCCCATTATGGGTATTTATAGAGGCTTCAGAAAATGACCCTCTATTAATATCAAACTTATTATGGCTTGATCCTAAAGACCGCTTTAAAATTCATAATCCCATAACTAAACACTTCTTATCTCTCTGGGATATACTAAAAACCAAATATCAGTTACAATCTCCACACAATCCTCTCCTTTCTTTTATCAGAAATCCGGCCTTTTATCCGGCATGGATCTACCCAAATTCTTTTAAAGCTTGGACAACATCAGGCATTCAGACACTAAATGACTTCATAGCATCTAAATCATTCCTTTCATTCCCATCGCTTAGAGAAAAATATTATCTACCAAACTCTGAGATATTTAGATATCTCCAAATCAAAAATTTCTATACACCATTCCTAAAGGGGGATACACCATTATCCCAATTATCCATTTTTGAATCAATCTGTACAAAAGATCCATTTGCTAAAGGTACAATTTCATCACTTTATAATCAATTATATGGAGTAGCAAATCTTAATAAACCCTCTTACGTTCAGAGGTGGGAGGAGGACCTGGGACAAACTTTAGAAGACACGGACTGGTCTAACATATGGCTCACATCTAAGTCATCTTCACCCAACATCTTAGCACTGGAGACAAATTATAAAGTCCTAACTCGCTGGTACCTTGTACCCGCTAGAGTGGCAAAATATTCACCTAAAACCTCAGCTCTTTGTTTTCGAGGATGCCCAGAAATAGGCACACATTTACACTTATGGTGGACGTGCCCAGTAATCCAAACCTTCTGGAAGGAAGTCTTCGTGATTGCATCTAAAATATTAAAAAAAATAATACAACCAGATCCATATATAACTTTACTTAATCTAAAACCGGAATGGTTAACACTCTCTCAGTTCAAACTTATGATCCAACTAATAACAGCTGCAAAACAAACAGTGGTCAAGGCATGGAAATCTCCTACATTGGTACTGGCAGAAACAATTCACAGAATGAATAATACAATGTCCCATGCTAAGATGGTAGCCATCAATCAAAATCAAATTCCAAAATTTGAAAAACTTTGGCATCCTTGGATAAAACAACAGTTCCTGTCAAACTTCAATGACTCTGTCCTGTTGCCATGGTAACAGATTAAATGACTTACAGAGACACCCATTCTAAGGCTTCAAAGAGAACTAAAAAGAATAATAAACTGACGAGCGGGACAACCTTGTGGACTATACCTCTACCTTTCTACCCTTTTTCTTCTTTCTCTTTCCTTTTCTCCACCTTACGATTAAAGCTCATTATCAGAATTTATTTGACCTATATGCACTCTACCTGTAAACAATATGTATAGTAGGTATAAATCATTTAAATACCTACAAAAGTGACTAAGGAAATGATATATATCTTTAATTTAGGTTTACGTGAACCCAATGTTTAATATTTGAAATTTCATATTTACCTATATAAACCCTACTGTAAAACAATGAGCTTACTTTATAGATCCTTGTAAACTTACTTTATGTATATTTATAATATTGTATACTCAATAAACTTCTTTTGACAAGGAAAAATTATTTTTTCTGTTAAGTTTTTAACTTTGTGTAATCTTACACCTTAATATGTGTCTGTGTGATAAAATGTGGTACGTGCCTTTAAAAATGCTAGTCCTGCACATGCAATTTTTTTCACTGATTGTTATATCTCTCTCTGCTGTTGCTAGCAAAGTGTAATCATGAATAGATTTTTTTTTTTAATGTGCTTAGCAACAGACCGTCTGTCCGGAAAATCATTTACAACTATAATTTAGAACACTGAGTAACAGTTTCTCCATACTTACTGGCTGCCTGCCAGTCCCCCATTGTGTTTATTTGGAGCTCATTAGGGCAAGCCGACATACCGACCTGGCCCGGCTATTGATCTCCCTAATTTACTCCCCTGGTACAGTTGCACTGGTGAGCCAAAAGAGTCAGACAGACTCAAGAAGACAGCAGCAGTAAACATAGTGGTCTGGCCTTGTTCCTCAGCACAGCAGCCATTGTGTAAATTTGCTGTCCCCTCAAAATAATTCAACACACAGCCATTAATGTCTAAACCACAGGCAACAAAAGTGAGTACACCCCTAAGTAAAAATGCCCAAATTGGGCTCAATTAGCCATTTTCCCTCCCTGGTGGCATTAGACTCGTTAATTTTCCAAGGTCTCAGGTGTGAATGGGAAACAGGTGTGTTAAATTTGGTGTTATCGCTCTCACTCTCTCATACTGGTCACTGGAAGTTCAACATGGCACCTCATGACAAAGAACTCTCTGAGGGTCTGAAAAAAAGAATTATTGCTCTACATAAAGATGGCCTAGGCTATAAGAAGATTTCTAAGACCCTGAAACTGAGCTGCAGCATGGTGGCCAAGACCACACAGCGGTTTAACAGGACAGGTTCCACTCAGAACAGGCCTCGCCATGGTCGACCAAAGAAGTTCAGTGCACGTGCTCAGCATCATGTCCAGAGGTCGTCCTTGGAGGCACATGCGCAAAGCTGAATATGGCTCCTGCAGCTTGATTCAGCTCCTCCGCGACCCTATCTAATCCAGCTGCATCCTGATGATCAGAGGGCCCGGAAGCTCCACTAATCATCCCGCGCTCATCCTCCACTGCTGGGCAATGATTTTAAGGCTAAAGTGCAGTCAAACATCCACTGGGAACAGCCACAGCAGATCGTAGCTCCCCGGCCAGCCCTATCAAGATGATGGCGGCGGCGGCGATTCACGCAGACTCTCCGGGGCGGATCTGGCGTCTGTTCAATCCACAGACTAAGAGGATTGCAGCGCGACTCCAGATGCCCTCCACTCACCCCAGGACGGCAATCTATCAGGCAGTGAATCCCCCTTCTCCTTTGGTTCCTCCCTAGACAGAGCCATGGGAAACATTCTCACCAGCCAGAACAGCATGCAGGCCTCGCAGGAACTTCTCAGCCTACAGCCTACGGCCCCCTAGCCTGCTTACTCAAGTGATCTTATCATCCAAACAAGATTTTCAGCTATGCTGCAACAGGGCCTGCAGGTTACCCGACTCATTCACAGATGTCCAGGAAGCTACCACAACGCTGCTGACCTCTTTGCTACCTGATATCCCTGCTCATAAATTGGAATTTGACCAGGCACACAGAGCACTTACTATCCTAGGCCCCCCTAGAGATATCATTGTGAAACCACACTTTTATACAGTGAAAGAAAGTGTCATGCAAAAAGCCCGTGAACTGTCTGTCAATCCAGCTGCTTGGACATGAAATTTAAATATTTGCAGACATTTCTCCAACTACTGTACAAAAACGCAGATCCTTTAAACCTATACTTCAGCCATTACAGCAAAAGGGGATAAGGTATTGCTGGTCATTCCCTTTCCGTCTCTCATTTCCTTAGAAGGGCATGTTAAATGGACTGTAGTGTGTTTCTGCAAAACTGAAAATGCACTAAAAAATGCATAGGTGTGAATCAGGCCCAAAGGGCCCTAACATACAATACGAAAATCAGAAGTAAAATTTCGTCCGACGAACGATCTGCCGATTTTCGGATCGTTAGTATGATGCTTTCGACAGCTGATTCCAATTTTTTGTACGACAAAAGCTGGATGTGCAGCAGTTTTAATCGTATGTGAAGACAATGTCCGATTTTCGTTTAACCACTTACCCACTGGTCACTTATACCCCCTTCCTAACCAGACCAATTTTCAACTTTCGGTGCTCTAAATTCTGAATGACAATTACTAAGTCATGCAACACTGTACCCATATGACATTTGTCCTTTTTTCACACAAATAGAGCTTTCTTTTGGTGGTATTTGATCACCTCTGTTATAAAATTTTGCAAATTTGCAATTTTTTTTCAAAAAATTTTGGCCAAAATTTATACTGCTACATATTTTCGGTGAAAATAACCCAAATCCGTGTATATTTTTTTGGTCTTTGTAAAAGTTATGGAGTCTACAAGCTATGGTGCTAATCATTGAAAATTGAACACACCTGACGCACTGACATCCTATCTGATTTCTTGAGACACTAACAAGCCAGGAAAGTACTGTACAAATACCCACAAATGCCCCCTTTTTGGAAGGTAGACATTCCAACGTATTTAGTAAGAGGCATAGTGACTTTTTGAAGTTGTAATTTTTTTCCTGCAATTCTTTGCAAAATTAAGATTTTTTTTCACAAAATTGTCATATTAACAGGTTATTTCTCACACAGCATATGCATACTACAAATTACACCCCAAAACACATTCTACTATTCCTACTGAGTATGGCGATAACACGTGTAAGACTTTTACACAGCCTGACCACATACAGAGGTCCAACATGCAGGGAGCACCGTCAGGCGTTCTAGGTACATAAATTACACATATCATTTCTTGACTACCTTTTACACTTTTGAAGGCCCTGGAGCACCAGGACAATGTAAAGGCCCAAAAAATTACCCCAGTTTGGAAAGCAAATACCCTAACGTATATTCTATGAGGCATACTGAGTCTTTTGAACATGCCATTTTTTTCCATAAGTTTTTGGAATATGTGGAAAAAAAATGAAAACACTTTTTTTTTTTTTTTTTTTTTTACACAGTTGTCCATTTATACAATATTTCTAACACATAGCATGTACATTGCCAAAATTACACCCCTAAATATATTCTGCTACTCCTCCCGAATATACTGATACCACATGTATAAGACTTTTACACAGCTTGGCCAAATACAGAAGCGTCTGTATTTGGCCATCATAAATTTAAAATCTAATTTGACTACCTATTACACTTTTGTGAGGCACTGTAGTGGCATGGATGTGGCACAGATGAGAACTGATGTGACATGGATGAGCTGTGGATGGATGAGCCATGGACAGGGATGGCTGAGCATGGATGGGTATGGCTGAGCATGAATGAGGATGGCTGCGTATGGATGAGATGGTTGAGCCTTGATGGATGGCTGAGTATGGATGGCATGGCTGAGTATAGATGGCATGGATGTATGGCTGAGTATGGATGGCATGGCTGAGCATGGATGTATGGATGAGTATGGATGGCATGGCTGAGTATGGATGGCATGGCTGAGCATGGATGGGGAGGCTGAGTATGGATGGGATGGCTGAGCATGGATGGCATTGCTGAGAATGGATGGCATGGCTGAGAATGGACGGCATGGCTGAGAATGGATGGCATGGCTGAGAATGGATGGCATGGCTGAGAATGGATGGCATGGCTGAGTATGGATGGCATGGCTGAGTATGGATGGAATGGTTGAGCATGGATGGAATGGTTGAGCATGGATGGAATGGTTGAGCATGGATGAGGATGGATGGATGAGTATGGTTAGCATGGCTGAGCATGGATGGATGAGGCAGGAATGGGCACAGAGCAGCGCTGTGGACACTACAGATCCAGTCCACAGCGCTGCTGCAACTGATCTCTCCCCCTCTCCTCTCACATTGTACTTATCGATACGGAGAGGGGAGAGATGAACCAAGCATGCGCTGGCTTGTTTACAACTGATCGCTCTGTCATGTGGTAAAGGGTCGCTGCCATGGGCCCTATACCATGATCCGTGATGCGCTGGGTCCCCTGGACAGTGTGATACTGGGAATACGTTATAGTACGCCCCCCCAGAGTTATCCGACCGCCCTGCAGACGTTTTATAGCTATAGGCGGACGGCAAGTGGTTAATTAGTACGGTTTTCATCCGAAATAAAATCGTATGAGCAAGACTACGCATGCTCAGAAGCTAAAGAATACATACAAAACTATTTAACACATTACGTCACTTCTGAATTTGAATTTTGGTATGGTATGTAACCTCTTCACTTTCGGTAGGAAACTAACAAAAAACAGACGAACGTTCGTCCAAAAATCTGATCGTGTGTACGAGGCTTAAAACTATCCAGAATGAGCTACTTAATTAATTCTGCAACAACTGAAAGAGGCAGATTTTGAGGCAGTGCAAGTAGATGAGACCACTGATGTGTCAACAAATGTTCAGAGGTGAATCTACACATTGGAATTTTAATATAAGAACCGTGAATGTGGTCTTTGAGCTCAGATAAGACCTAATTGAATGCTTCCAAACAATTTTTACCCGTACAGATAATTTTGATCCTACATCTGTTAATGAGGAACGATCATATGCAGGATTACTTGAAGACAGGAAGTTTTTCTACTTCCTGTTTGTATTTCATGAGATATGCCACATGTCGACATACTGTCGGTTACAGGAAAGGGACACAGATGTGCTCTTTGTTCATAAAGCCACTACTGAATTCAAAAGCAGAATACAAAAAAAAAAAAAAATCAGTGACAGTATTGATGCAATAGAAGCAAAGTTATAAAGAAAAAATACTTCTGCGCTACTACTATTTTGAATAATAAATGACTGTGTATTAAATAATAGAGGTTGCTGCTAGACACCAACTGTTATTAACAGAATAGAGTGAAAAAAATAAAAATAAAAGTGAAGCGCTACCTCAACACACAAGTACTAAGTTTCACTAAATAATATAAACAATATGTCTAGTGATATGTGTCTACACCTTTCTGTGGATAGGCACATCCATACCTACAGGTATTAGATTAGGCCCTTCTGTGTTCACTAAGGCTGGATTCACACCTAGGGATTTTAAGTGTTTTTTGCATTTTGCAGATTTGCACTACAGAACGTGTTCCATAGGAAACCAAGTTGAATGGACTGTGGTGCAAATCTGCAAAAAGCACTAAAACTGCATAGGTGTGAATCCAGCCTTACAGGGCGACCATAAGGATAGTATGTAGTCTTCACTGTAGGCCAAGGATGTGTGTGAATAAAAAAACCCTGCCATTATTCTATATGGATGTGTGCATCCTTAGAATTATCATTGGCAAAATGGCTGCGACAGGCTTCTATAAAATGGCCGCCGCTATGGAAAAGTGTAAACACATATCACTGGTCACTGTTATTCCTTCCCAACAAAATCATCAACAAAATAGCAGCGGCAGGCCTTGGAAAAATGTCCGCCACATCTGTTGCTCTAATTGGTTCAGGAGGAGTATAAATACTTGCGCAATGACTACAGGCATATACCCTTTGATAAAGTCACATGTGTGATGATGAAACGCGCTAGTAGCGGGGCTTGTGACATCATTGCTTTTCTAGGAAGTATATGATCACCCATGAGGGCAGCAGGACTTGCAGACTATTTTTTGACCCCAGGGACAGATCTGTATATGCATAAGTTCATCACCCTGAATGCACCAGGGCTAGTGCATTCTTAACTACTTCAGCCCCGGAAGAATTTACCCCCTTCCTGTCCAAAGCACTTTTTGTGATACGGCACTGCGTCGCTTTAACTGACAATTGCGCGGTGGTATTTGATCACCTCTGCGGTTTTTATTTTTTGCGCTATAAACAAAAAAAGAGCAACAATTTTGAAAAAAAAGCAATATTTTTTACTTTTTGCTATAATAAATATCCCCAAAAATATATAAAAAAACTAATTTCTTTCTCAGTTTAGGCCGATATGTATTCTTCTTCATATTTTTGGTAAAAAAAAAAATTGCAATAAGCGTATATTGATTGGTTTGCGCACAAGTTATAGAGTCTACAAAATAGGGGGTAGATTTATGGCATTTTTATTATTATTTTTTTTTTATTAGTAATGGTGGCGAGCTGCAATTTTTATTGTGACTGCGACATTGCGGCGGACACATCGGACACTATTTTGGGACCAGTGACATTTATACAGCGATCAGTGCTATAAAAATGCAAGGATTACTGTGTAAATGACACTGGCACGGAAGGGGTTAAACACTTGGGGGAAATCAAGGGGTTACGTGTGTCCTAGGGAGTGATTCTAACTGTGTGTGTGTGAGGGGGGGGGGTGGGCTCACTACAACATGACAGAGATCACTGCTCCCAATGACAGGGAGCAGTAGATCCCTGTCATGTTGCTAGGCAGAACAGGGAAATGCCTTGTTTACATAGGCATCTCCCCATTTTGCGGCTCCGTGTCACGATCGCGGGCCCCCGGCGGACATTGAGTCTGCGGGACCCATGGGCACGCAGCACGCGCACCCACTAAGCAACGTCTTAAAGGGGACGTATGTGTACGCCCATTTGCCCAGCCGTGCCATTGTGCCGACATATATCATTGTGCGCTGGTTTACAGTACTACACTATGTTAGTTCCTTCTTTACCCATATGATGCCATCACCTATGAGAGACCACATTTGCCAGAGCCCACTGATGGGAGTTTAAAAGACATCAGATTGTGACCCCAAAGGGGAAGGTGCTATTAGGCCTAATTGGGGGCCATTCTGGTAGGTGAGTGCATAGTGTGACTGGTGGAGGGTCCACTTGGTGTTTTTCACTTATTTGCCATTATTCACGACTGGATACTCTGCGGATTATAAGTTTAAGTGTTATATATAATATTCCCAGTAGGGGTCACTTTTGTGTGGCCACCATTATTTTCAACTACTGCCTTAACCACAGATTGCCACTGGAGTCCTGGAGACATGCTTGGCCAATCCATCACGTTTACCCTCAGCTTCTTTAGCAAGGCAGGGGTCGTCTTGGAGGTGTGTTTGGGGTTGTTATCATGTTGGAATACTGCCCTGCGGCCCAGGCTCGGAAGGGAGGGGATCATGCTCTGCTTCATTATGTCACAGTACATGTTGGCATTCATGGTTCCCTCAATGAACTGAAGCTCCCCAGTGCCGGCAGCTCCAGACCATGACACTCCCACCACCATGCTTGACTGTAGACAAGACACACTTCTCTCTGTACTCCTCACCTGGTTGCCGCCTCATACGCTTGACACCATCTGAACCAAATAAGTTTATCTTGGTCTCATCAGACCACAGGACATGTTTCCAGTCATTTATGTCCTTAGTCTGCTTGTCTTCAAACTGTTTGCAGGCTTTCTTGTGCATTATCTTTAAAAGAGGCTTCCTTCTGGGATGACAGCCATGCAGACCAATTTGATACAGTGTGCGGCGTATGGTCTGAGCAGGACAGGCTGACCCCCCCTCCCACCCCTTCAACCTCTGCAGCAATGCTGGCAGCACTCATAAGTCTATTTCCCAAAGACACCTCTGCATATGATGCTGAGTACGTGCACTCAACTTCTTTGGTCGACCATGGCGAGGCCTGTTCTGAGTAGAACCTGTCCTGTTAAACTGTCGTATGGTCTCGGCCATTATGCTGCAGCTCAGTTTCAGGGTCTTGGCAATCTTCTTATAGCTAGGCCATCTTTATGTAGAGCAACAATTCTTTTTTTCATATCCTCAGAGAGTTCTTTGCCATGAGGTGCCATGTTGAACTTCCAGTGACCAATATGAGAGAGTGAGAGTGATAACACCAAATTTAACACACCTGCTCCCCATTCATACCTGAGACCTTGTATCACTAACGAGTCACATGACACCGGGGAGGGAAAATGGCTAATTGAGCCCAATTTGGAAATTTTCACTTAGGGGTGTACTCACTTTTGTTGCCAGCGGTTTAGACATTAATGGCTGTGTGTTGAGTTATTTTGAGGGGACAGCAAATTTGCACTGTTATACAAGCTGTACACTCACTACTTTACATTGTAGCAAAGTGTCATTTAATCAGCGTTGTCACATGAAAAGATATAATAAAATATTTACAAAAGTGTGTGGGGTGTACTCACTTTTTTTGTAAATACTGTAGGTGAGTCAGTGCAGTATACCCTACTTCAGGGGTCAGAAACCTATGGCCCACTGGCCACACCCGGCCCACCGCCGCTAAATGTCTGGCTCATCAGTGCACATGATTAATTCACATGCACCAGGCCTGCGGACATTTTAACCTCTTGTTGTCCTTCCATGCATGTGATGCCTGTGTGTCCCCTGCTCACTCTGTGATCAGCGAGTCCATTAAACTGGCCTTACCACGTGATCTGCTGTCAGCTAATGTCAGCTTATCAAGTGATGTAAACAGAGCCGGTAATCTGCTTTTTTTTCCTCACGCTAATAGTGTGAGGATAAAGAAAAGCCGATTTCTGTCTGGAGTAAACAGGACATCGGTCCAGCAGACTGCAGACTCACTAAGCACTGCTAAGCAGTACCCACCAGTGCCACCTATCAATGCCCACCAGTGCAGCCTCATCGGTGCCACCTATCAGTGCTGCCGATCAGTGTCACCTAACAGTGCCACCTATTAGTGCCCACCAGTGCCACATATCAGTTGCGCTTTATCAGTGAATCGGTGCTGCCTATTAGTGCCCATCAAAGAATGAGAAAAATTACCTGTTTGCAAAATGTTATAACAAACTATGAAAACTGAGGGGGGGTTCAAAAAAAGTATTTTTGTTTGTTTAGCAAAAAATAAAAACCCCAGTAGTGATTAAATACCACCAAAAGAAAGCTCTGTTTGAAAAAAAAAAAAAAAAAAAACAATAAAAATTGTATATGGGTACAGTGTAGCATTCAAAGAGTGACAGTGCTGAAAGCTAAAAAATGGCCTGGGCAGGAAGGGGGTTTAAATGCCCAGTAAGCAAGTGATTAAGTAAAAGCAGAGCGGAGCAGGAAGCAGAATGAGAACATAGGAGAGACACACAGCAGAGCTGGCAAGACAGCCGAAACTTCCGGAGTTAATTTTCCATGTGATTGGTTACTAGGACCACGGAGCAACCAATCACCAGCTTGATAAAATGAAAAACTAACTCTGAAAGCTCCCGCTTTTATCAGCGCTGCTGTGTCTCTCCCGTGTTCTCATTCAGCTTCCTACTACGCCCTGTCTCCCTCTCTGCATGGGGCAAGGCAGGAGTATAGGGGCTGTGTAATATGCAAGGGGTGTGTGTAGGTGGGGGCTGTGTAATATGCAGGGGGGGACTCGGTAGGAGGGGCTGTGTGTGATGTGCAGGGGGCTGTGTAATGTAAAGGGGTCCAGAGGTGTGGGGGCTGTGTAATGTAAAGGGGTCCAGAGGTGTCGGGGCTGTGTAATATGCAGGGGGGCTGGGTAGACAGGGTCTGTGTGTGATGTGCAGGGGCTGTGTAATATGCAGGGGGGCTGTGTAATGTAAAGAGGTCCAGAGGTGTGGGGGCTGTGTAATGTAAAGGGGTCCAGATTATTATCTTCATTTATTAGCAGGTGCATGCGGCCCTCCATGCATTCACATACATTGAATCCGGGCCCTTAAGTGGAAAAAGGTTATTGACCCCTGCCCTACTTGCATGTGAGTTATTCTAGTTGGAATACAATTCCACCATTGGACATCGTTATTTCAAGATAAAAAAAATGAAACAGTACATGGAGATTCATCAAAGTGTCATGTTCTCAAAAGTGATCTAAACAAGATGTACCTGTGCCTACTAGTTTCCATGATGATTATTTCACATTTACTACTTTTTAGAGCAGATCACTCTGATAAATATCCCCCTAATTGCATTGTGTGGCTGCATTCAACCGGATTGTGATTCCTTTAGCTAAATTTTTATTTTAAAATAAAGATGCATTACATTAAGGCCCCTTTCACACTGGGGCGGTGGGGGCGTCGGTGGTAAAACAGCGCTATTTTTAGCGCTGCTTTAGCATCGTTTTTGCGGCGGTATTCGCCCGCTAGCGGTGCAGTTTTAACCCCCTCTGGCGGCCGGAAAAGGGTTAAAACCGCTCGCATAGCGTGGCTATTGCCGCGCTGCCCCATTGATTTCAATGGGCAGGAGCAGTTTAGGAGCGGTGAATACACCGCTCCTTCACCGCACCAAAGATGCGGCTTGCAGGAGTTTTTTTTCTTCTCCTGCCAGCGCACCGCTTTAGTGTGAAAGCCCTCGGGCTTTCACACTGAACAAACAGTAGCGGCAGTTTTAGGTCGGTTTGCAGACGCTATTTTTAGCGCAATAACGCCTGCAAACCGCCCCAGTGTGAAAGGGGCCTTAAATAGGTTAACACAAGTTTAAGGTCATTTTCAATTTATTCTAATGTATATATTTTCCAAAGAAGTGACAGTTCTATTTTAAATGTAAACAACATTTCAAAAAATGTTTTTTTTTGTTATATATTACACTTTAAAGGAACACTACTTGAAAGGAAAAAAGTGGAAAGTTCCCCACGGGGCTTTCCACTTTTGGAAAGCCCCGTGCTTTTTTAAAGGTGGAGCGACTTCAGCAGTGCTAATTAAGACAGCTCTCATTGACTAACATGAGATTTCACTTGTCACGCTACTTGGGGTCTCATAAGTCGGATCCCAAATCGTGGCAGTTTGACTTCAGCCTAAAACAGAGCACTTATTTTTTTTACTAACAACCCCCCCCCAAAAAAAGCTGACCCTTTAGGCCGGATTCACACATAATTGCAAATTGAATGTGGGATTCTCCGCATCCAATCCGCAATAGTAGGAGATTTTGACCAGCTGCCTATGGAGGCTCTTTGTCACGTTATCATCCGTGTCCAATCACGGCTGATCACGATGTCAATAGGAAGAGCCGATGATCAGCTCTTCCTCACTCGCGTCTGACAGACGCGAGTAGAGGAGAGCTGATCGGCAGCTCTCCTGGCAGGGGGGGGGGGGGTCTGCGCTGATTGTTTATCAGCGCAGCCCCCCCTCAGATCACCACACTGGACCACCAGGGATCGCCACTAGGACCACCAGGGAAGGGGCAACATGTGGATGGTCAGGTATGTACCCCGTGGCCATCCACATGTGCCCAATCTGTGCCCACAAATGGGCACTGATTGGCACCATTATATAGCACTGATGCCCAGCAATGCCACCCTTAGGGGCATCAGTGCCACCCAGTGTCCATTGGTGCCACCTGTCAGTGCCCATCCGTGCCCACCTATCAGTGCCCATCCGTGCCACCTATCAGTGCCACCAATAAGTACCCATCAATGCCACCTACAAATGCCCATCAGTGCCGCCTATGAGTGCCCATCGGTGCTGCATACCAGTGACACCTATCAGTGCCTATCAGTGCCAATCAGTGCCACCTCATTGGTGCCACCTCATCGGTGCTCATCGGTGCCCATCAGTGCCGCCGTATCAGTGCCCACCAGCGCAGCCACATCAGTGCCCGTCATTGAAGAAAAAAACATACTTATTTCCAAAAAATTTTAACAGAAACAAAGAAAAACTTTTTTTTCAAAATGTTCGGTCTTTTTTTATTTGTTGCGCAAAAAATAAAAACTACAGAGGTGATCAAATACCACCAAAAGAAAGCTCTATTTGTGTGAAGAAAATGATAAAAAATTTGTTTGGGTACAGTGTTGTATGTTCGCGTTATTCAAATTGTGACAGCGCTGAAAGCTGAAAATTGGTCTGGGCAGGAAGGTGTCTAAGTGCCTGGTATTGAAGTGGTTAAAGGATATGTTCAACTTTTTTAACATGTCACATCCATATTCAGTGTGTAACATGTTACACATGCATCGGCCCCTGCACCCCTGTCTGCTTGTAGTTTTCAATGAACTACCAGGGCACTGTTGATCGCTTTAGGAAGTTCATTGTATCTTCCTATCCGAGTGTAACTGCCTGCTCATATCAGAAGAGACAGTCTGCAGGACCGAAGCATTACACTAACCATCTGCTGATCATGGGTGCAATGCTCTACAAGTTCCTAACAAAAAATAAATAAAATGCATAGCTCCCAACTGTCCCTGATTTCGAAGGACTGTCCCTGATTTGGAACAATGTCCCTCTTTCAACCTCATTTGTCCCTCATTTTGGTCTGATATATAGTTATATATAAAATTCACTTTTTATCTTTCAAAAAGTGTTTCCCAGTACTAAACCTTTCATGCAAATTCTAAATTGCTGCATTTGTAAATTTTAAAAGCCAATATAAAGGAATAGTAGTGGTAAACAAATCCCTTGTGGATTTAATTAAACTTTTTTTGTTTTTGTTTGGTTAATTCTCCTTTAAGGGGGCGTGTCCTCTGCCTACATATGTTTGCTAGTAGGTGTCCCTCATTCCCATCTCAAAGTTGGGAGGTTTGTAAATGCATTTTTTTTTACCTGCAAAAAAAAAAAAAAAAATCAGCATTTGTTTTTTTTGTAAATGTGAACTTATCCTTTAACCCTTTCATGTCATTCTCTACCTTGGATGATTTATGAAATCTAAGAAAACTTACCCCCATATATACAGTACATCTATTGAATGGAGGAAAGAGGAACGCTGGTTTTGTCTATTAGAAGACAAACTAGTTTTGTGTAAACTGGTTACTACAGGCAACTTATCACCTTTCCTTCAAATTATGCCTTACATTACTATTACATGACTACAGCCATTGACTGCTGTGGCTTCCTGCCAGGGAACCCACACAGTCTTCTGCAGGTAATCACAAACAGTCCACCTAGGGATAATAAATATCAAAGATTATAGGTAACTTTCTGTGTACTAAGATAAGAATTCAGAGCTCCTAGAGCAGGGGTATCAAGCTGACGGCCCTCCAGCTGTTGCAAAACTACAAGTCCTATCATGCCTCTGCCTGTGGGAGTCATGCTTGTAACTGTCAGCCTTGCAATGCCTCATGTGACTTGTAGTTTCGCAACAGCTAGAGGGCCGCCAGTTTGAGACCCCTGCCCTAGAGAGACAGACCCTAAATTGTGTCTGATGTCTGTATGGACAATGGGGAAAGTGATCACACACACAGTTTCTAGCTGACAGAAGAGCTTTTAATCAAATGGGGTTTTATTTTCCAATTCTGGACAAATCACCGTCCCAAAACATAAAAAAAAAATCATATTGAATCATTCACTTAAGAATTTGCACAAGAAGCAGATCATAAATTACAAGAGACATTCTTTTTTGTTATCTTAGAACACCTTATCAATGTGATTAACCTCCAGACTGTTGAAATACCAACTGTCTCTATGCACAAGAAGACAATCCAAAGATCAGGAGAACAAACAGTTACTAAAAACAGATGATGATCTTTCTGCAGTCATTCTAGCAAGTAAACATTTATAATAAGAACCTAGCAAATAGGTACCTTGGAATGCCATTTAATCAATAGTAAAGCATATACTAATTATTTTTCTTTATCAGATAAATATTGCCAAAGAGAAAAAAAAAAAAAAAAAAAAACATTGCTCCTCTCCTCTTCCATAGGGATCATAGAGGTGACGGGGCTGGAGGGGTTAATGTTTAATACTAGTAATAATCTAATCTGTCCCATCATTATATCTATATCTATTGATTGATCAATATTCCCATATACAGAGCCAGGGATTTCCACTTCCTGAGGCTGTATACCCCCTTCACCTGTCCACAATACTACACACAGAACATATACTCATAATAATGATCACTAACATCTATTCATCATTTACAATTTTTTTTTTTTTATGGAAAGAAAATAACATAGATAGTGACATATATCAATCCCCACCCCCTGTATATCAGAACCAATAGGAATAAGATGAGCACTGGCTGTATTAACAGTAACAATTATTACAGCCAATCACAGTGAGGGGGAGGAGCAATCACAGGTAAAGAAACCTGTGAGGACAGAAATGTAGGATTTATCATTGTGGATATTAGAGTATATCTCTAGACAAAACCTCATTTTCTAATTGTGGATGGAGTGGGGAGGATTAGAACCCCTGTCAGGTTTTTACTGCAATCTGGGACTCCATTATAGAGATTTCCCCTCACTTCCTGTTCTAATGACAGTATTTTACCAGACAGGAAATTAAGGAAAATCTCTAAAAGGGACAAGGACAGAAATAAAAATCAGACAGGGGTTCTAATCCTTCCCTACTATACTAAGAAAAAACAAGTCTTGTTGGAGAGTTCCCCTCACTTCCTGTCTAGGAAATGGGAAATCCCTCTAATGGAGCCCCAGATAACAAAAAAATCCGACAGGGGTTCTAACCCTTCTCTACTCACTCAAAACGGAAAAAAACACTACAGGTAAATTTACTGGAGTAGGCTTCGGGATTGTCATCCCACTACTACAGTGTCAGTAAATTGGAACAAGCATGTTCCTGGTCAGTGACACACTAAGTAGTGAAGTTTAGGATGACGATGTTGGCCCACGAACATGCAACTTTATAAATACCGCATTTATCGGTGTATAACACGCACCACAATTTTAGGAGGGAAATTTAAGGGGAAAAAAAAGTACATTTTAAATAAAGAACTTTGAAGCAAAATGAGGGTCACAGCTCATCAATGTACCCTGCTCAGTGCCCATCTGCAGCCATTAAATTGACCAACAATGAGCCTGTTTAGTGCCCATCTGCAGCCTCACCTTTCCCATCATTGCAGCCCAACCAGTGTTGGATTATCCCTGCTGTCTCAGAGGGAAGAGGAGGAGCGAATTACATAGAGCCGCAATCTCCTGTGTACCCGGAGCTCCGTCACTCACAGCCACGCCTCCTGGCACTGCTCATATGATAGACAGAACTGTGGCCCAATGTGGGGCCAGGAGGCGTGGCTATGAGTGACGGAGCTCCGGGTACACAGGAGATTGCGGCTCTATGTAATTCAGCGGCGCTCGCTCTTTCTCTTCCCTCAGAGACAGCAGGGATCGGTGTATAACACGCACCCACGACTTACCCCTGATTTTAAGGGGAAAAAAGTGTGTGTTATACGCCGATAAATACAGTAAACCATTTTTTTTTCTGTCCACTGCTTCCTCCTATTGGATGAGCAATGCACCAATCAGATTCTCCACCCTGTGATGTCACTAGTCTCTGGGCAGATTTCTCACATCTAATTCCTCCCAATTATCTTTAGACTGCCTCCCCCTAACCATAACCCAGCATGGAGGGGCTCAGTGAAGATGGCGGTGAAGGTGTGGAGGTGTCGGATCGGGATACACATATCATAAAAGGAAATCCACCCGGCCTCATAATCCAGATCTATCCTTATTCTGTTACTGGAGACATTGCCTGGTAATCGGATCCTATCATTGTCATGTACCGCTGAGTGCTGATTATTCCCTATCCTCTCAAAACCCCAGGACTTCTTATTAGATCCAATCCATAAATTACATCCTTTCCTGTCCATAGTGGGGTAACACAACCCGACTGTCCAGTACGCTGACCCCCCAACATCCACTTCCCAGTAATGTCTCCCTGAGGAGAAACTCTGAATGCTCATCACCTGATTACATTGAAATCTATTTGGTGTTTCTGGAATATTCTGATCTGGTGACCTAATTGCAGTTCTCCCGTCATCTGATATTTGTAGACCAACACCAGCCGTGTTCACATCCAGAAATATGTCTGCAACTCCTGAGATCCGTGATGATTGCAGTGCAGCCCCAATATTTGTTGCCCCAGCCTGGCGATGTAAGCGATTTATGGTAGGGACGGATTGGGGACGTCTCCTGGATGGTTCATCGTTGATGAGAAGTGTGCCCCTTGTAGTAGAATGTGGATAGACATGTGTGTCTGTATATTTCTGTACATTTACCCCAGACATGATATCAGATAATCCTGTGTGTAATTCGTGCAAGATCTCCTCCATATCCAGATCCCCTCCATCATAGAGGAGTTTATTATCACGTCTCTCTCTGTCCTCATCATCTCCATTCTCAGTATCACACATGTCATCTGGGTCTATTTCCTGTAGGACAGTCAGTAGATCCGTCATATTGCCCAGCTCCTCAATGTGACCCATCTTTCTGGACAGTTCTTCCTTCTTTATTTCCAGCTGTTGGCTCATATCAGACAATGATAGAGCGACCCGCTCTGCCTGCCTGGAGATCTCACTCAGGACTCTCTTTTCCAGGTCTTCTAGACGTCTCCTGAGGTCTCTGAACAGGGCAGTGACCCTCTCTGTTTCATCATCTGCTTTAGCTTTTACTTGCCTCTTGTGTTCCTGCAGTCTCTTGACTCTTTTCTCTGTCTCCTTTCTCTCTGTCATCAGTTTCTGCTGAACATTTCTCAGTTTCTTCTTTATCTGAAACTCAGAGGCCTTATCCCGTGTCTCCAACTTGTGTCCCTGGTGTGCTCCTTCCAGCCTGCAGGACACACACATGTAGACGGCATCCTCGGTGCAGTAATACTTCAGTAGTTCCTTATGAATGGAGCATTTGCTGTCCTCCAGGGAAGTGGTGGGGTCACATAAGATGTGTTCTGGTGACTTGCTATGGACTCTTAGGTGATTGTCACACAGAGAAGCTTCACAATGCAGACAGAATTTCACGGCCGGTACAGGAGTGTGAATACAGTGAGTACAGAAGATCCCGGACTCTACCTGTTCTAGCTGAGCAGACAGGAAATTCTCCACTATGTTACACAGCGTTATGTTCTTGTGCAGCACAGGCCGCAGCTGGAACTTTTCTCTGCATTCAGGACAGGAACACCCTCCCTCCTGTGTATCCAACACACAACTAATACAGGTCCGGCAGAAGTTATGTCCACATTTCAGGGTTACAGGATCCTTATACGTGGAAAGACAGATGGAACATTCCAGCTCCTTCCTCAGATCAGCAGACGCCATTGCTGACAACAGAAGAGGGAAATGACAGTTCAAGTCTCTGACGATCAGTAACCAGTGAGACCAGTTCTGAACACTCCCAAACAGGGCAGGGCTGAGGCTGACAATCTTAGTCATAGGAACCCTTGTACAGAGGAACACAGATAAAACAAGCGACGATTCCTGACATTCTCCCTATTTGAACATTTAATAAACTAAGTTACCCAGAGGAAATTGATTTATCAGAAGCAATACAAGTGATCTGTAGATCAGTGGGGGGACATAGACACGATTTAGGTTTGTTAGTTTTGTTTAGAAGTCAGAAACTTCCCTTCCTGATCTGAAGGAATGCCTTTTAGCACAGGCATCGGAACCTACTAAGCTCCCTTGTAAACTTCATTATGTGTTATGGCAGTGAGGATGTCATTTACAATATGTACTATAATTAACCACTCCAGTCCCGGAAGGTTTCACCCCCTTCATGACCAGGCCATTTTTTGCGATATGGTACTGCGCCGCTTTAACTGAAAATTGCGCAGTCGTGCGATGCTGTACCCAAAAAAAATTGATGTCCTTTTTTTAACCACAAATAGCTTTCTTTTGGTGGTATTTGATCACCTATGCAGTTTTTATTTTTTTGCGCTATAAACAAAAGAAGAGCGACAATTTTGAAAAAAAAATAATAATATCTTTTACTTTTTGCTTTAATAAATATCCCACATTTTTTTTTCTCAGTTTAGGCCGATATGTATTCTTCTACATATTTTTGGTTTGTGCAAAAGTTATAGTGTCAAAAAAATAGGGGATAGATTTTTTTGCCCTTTAATTTTGAAAAAAAAAAAAATACAATATTTTTTACTTTCTGCTATAAAACACATCCAATAAAAATGTAAATAATCGAATTTCTTCATCAATTTAGGACAATATGTATTCTGCTACATATTTTTGGTAAAAAAAATCCTAATAAGCGTATATTGATTGGTTTGCGCAAAAGTTATTATGTCTACAAAACTATGGGATATTTTTATGCCATTTTTATTTTTTTACTAATGGCAGAGATCAGCGATGTTTCGTGGGCTGTGACATTGCAGTGGACAAATTAGACCAGTGTCACCAATACAGTGATCAGTGCTTAAAAAAAATGCACTGTCACTGTATAAATGACACTGGCAGGGAAGGGGTTAACAGGGGTGATCAAAGGGTTAAGTGTGCTCCTAGGAAGTGAGTTCTAACTATGGGGGGTGGTTTAACTGGAGGAAGAGAGAGATCTGTGTTCCTGATTAGCAAGAGCTCTCTCTTCCTCTCTTACAGAACAGCGGTCTGCCTTGTTTACATAGGCAGACCACCATTCTTTCTCTCCAGTGAATGATCGGTGGGTCCCGGCAGCCATCGCGGCTGTCAGAGCCGATGACTGGCTCCCACTGTGTCCAATCACAGCGGGAGCAGGTCGCAGGTAGCATGCCTGCGCGCTCCAGACACCGAAGAGGAGACAATGTACAGGTACATTGTGTCGTGCAGCTGGGCTGCCCTGCCGCAGTAAATGTGCGGTGGGCGGTCCAGAAGCAGTTAAAGTGTCATGTGTAGGGATGAGGTTCGGGTCAAGTATGGGCTTCAGGTCAACCCAATTCATTTGCAGTTCAAGTATGGGCTCCAGGCCAACCCTATTCATTTGCAGGTCAAGTATGGGCTCCAGATCAACCCAATTCATTTGCAGTTCAAGTATGGGCTCCAGGTCAACCCAATTTAGTTACAGTTCAAGTATGGGCTCCAGGTCAACCCAATTCATTTGCAGGTCAAGTATGGGCTCCAGGCCAACCCTATTCATTTGCAGGTCAAGTATGGGCTCCAGATCAACCCAATTCATTTGCAGTTCAAGTATGGGCTCCAGGTCAACCCAATTTAGTTACAGTTCAAGTATGGGCTCCAGGCCAACCCAATTCAGTTACAGTTCAAGTATGGGCTCCAGGCCAACCCTATTCATTTGCAGGTCAAGTATGGGCTCCAGATCAACCCAATTCATTTGCAGTTCAAGTATGGGCTCCAGGTCAACCCAATTCAGTTACAGTTCAAGTATGGGCTCCAGGCCAACCCAATTCAGTTACAGTTCAAGTATGGGCTCCAGGTCAACCCAATTCATTTGCTGTTCAAGTATAGGCTCCAGGTCAACCCAATTCATTTGCTGTTCAAGTATAGGCTCCAGGTCAACCCAATTAATTTGCAGTTTGATGAAACTTCAAACTTAGGTGGCAACTCGTGCCATAGCAACCAGCAAGCAAAAAAATGGCGGGTTTGGTTTGAGCTTGAGTCATAATGTCTAGCCTTCATATCTCTATTCACCATATCCTCCTCTTTTGTAGGAACACATCTACCCAACACCCAAAGGAGAAAAGATAGCATCCCCCCAGAAGGGGAACTCAATGTGGCAAACAAAAGGAGAAAGGAGGAGATTAACCCCACCAGTAGTACAATAAAAATATCTAATTGTCTCCTTATGAGTCAACAATGATGAACTTAATTTGCTAAATCAAAGGCCTCAATTTTGCACCTGAGCCTACAGTGGGTATAGACAAGAATCACCCCTTCCCTCGCATTTTGTTGCTTTGCAGCCTGAAATTAGGACAGACACAGTTTTTGTTTTTTTCAGCTGTATTTCTTCAGTGCAATTTATAACATCCAAGTGAAAGATATAACAGCAAAATGGCAGAAACAAATTCAAAAAGAGTTAAAAAAACATAATCACTGAGTTGAAAAAAAAAAGGTCACCCCTCGTGTCAGTATTTTTTTGAACCACATTTTAATTACAGCCTTTACAATATTTTCCCACTCTTCTTTGCAGAATTGCTCACGTTCAGTTAAACTTGATGGTGACCATTTGTGGACTGCAGTCCTCGAGTTATTCCAAAGATTTTCAAAGGGGTTTAAAGTGTTTGTTACTCCAACAATTAATAATCCCTGATATGTGCCTGTTGTGCCATGTACTTGTATGAGAAAGTATCGTTTTCTCTTTGTATTGCTTCCTTTATGTGAAATCCCTAATGTTCCTGTCAGTCCCTCTGCTTTCCTATTATAAACTGACCACGCTAAGTAGGAGAGCACCCCGTAGTCAGTTCTCTAGCTGTGCTGGGAACTCAGCCTGCTCTCCTCGAATTATCAGACTTATCCTGACATGCCTCCCCTGCACTGCCTTTTACTGGGGAGCTCAGTGTGCTGCTGCTACTTCTTCCCCAGCTTTTATGCAGCTGAGAACAGAGGGAATGTGATCACTAATAAAAAAAAGGGAAAAAGGGTACTTTGAATTTTTTTTTTTTATCTATACAAAAAGGTTTTGGCTTTCATTTCTATTTTAAACTGAATGGGTTGTTTTACAAGTGATTGTTTACCCTTTTCTCCTTCAGCCACTGTGTGGTCATTGTTGCTGTGTGCTTTGGGTCATTGTCATGTTGAAAGGTAAACCTTCTTCCCATTGACACCTTTCTGGTGGAGGGCAGCAGATTCCCAAGATTTTCCACTGTAAAAATATAAAAACTTATCCTAACTTAAAATTTTGCTTCAGTGAAGCATTCACTTTCATTCACAATTATTTCATGTCTGGAGGGTAATTGGTTAACCCACAAGTCTGATGCCGGAGTCCATTATGAACATCTGGTACTGCAGGCTGATTTTCTTGATTAGTTTCAGAGCCTGGCTATCTGCTCTGATTTCTGGCCAGTGTAAGTAGTATATAGGGTGGTGTACAGCAGTGTTAATTTGGGAAGCAAATTTTGATTTAGTTTTAGTCTTATGCCACATACACACGGTCGGATTTTCCGACAGGAAATGTTCGATGTGAGCTTGTTGTTGGAAAGTCCGACCGTGTGTATGCTCCATCGGACATTTGCTGTCGGATTTTCCACCCACAAATGTTTGATAGCAGGTTCTCAAATTTTCCGCCAACAAAACTTTGTTGTCAGATTGTGTGTACACAAGTCCGTGCACAAAAGTTCACGCAAGTACGAGCCGGAAGCGCTTGGTCTTGTAAAACTAGCGTTCGTAATGGAGATATCACATGACTATTGAACTTCCTTTTTATCGGCTTATCGTACTTGTTGTATGTCACCGCGTTCTCAAGTTTGGAGTTGTTGGCCTACATTTGTGTGACCATGTGTATGCAAGACAAGTTTGAGCCAACAACCTTCGGACAAAAATCCACAGTTTTGTTGTCGGAATGTCCTATCGTGTGTACGGGGTATTAGTCTTTTGACTAAAATGGCATTTTAGTTTTAGTCCCATTTTAGTCTTCTGTTTTTGTTTTTGTTTTAGACATATTTAGTTGACTAAATCTCCAGTACATTTTTGTTGACTAAAACTCATTTTAGGAAAAAATTATATAAGGTGTATCACCACAGAATGGCACTGTGGATACACAGGGGACTGTGTGCCAAGGTCCTAGCTATAATGGAAACTGGAAATTGAGAATTGGAAATTGGACTTTATAGGCACACCCTTAGAGATTTGTTTAAAATATAATATATTTTTATTTGAATAGTGTTAAAACAGCATGTACATACATATGGTTAAAAAATGTTCTAGTGATTGACCTAAATAGCACTCATACCTCCAGTAATACCAGTTATTGCCAAATATGAATACGGTTGTTTAAATTGAATATTAAATTCCAAAAGTTGATGCAGTTGTGTGGTTGAGGCGTAATAAAGGTCGCTCTACATGTTGCATGCATCAGCCCTTCTTCAGGAGCTTGAGAATCTAACATGTATAAAAACAAACCATAAGTTTGACATCAATAAACCACTTGCTTACTGGGCACTTAACCTCCCTGACAGTTTTCCCGAGTGTGACTCGGGGTTAAATTTCAGCACCATTAGCGGTAACCCCCGAGCCACACTCGGGATTACATTGCAGGATCCTGGTGCGGTGTTACTTACCTTGTCCCTAGGATCCTGCGATGTCCCCCGCTGTGTCTGCAGGCTCTGTCTCCTTTGAAGCCTCTCTGTGCCAGGCTCCGTTCCCTGCGAGCGTCACGCGATGCATGGGAGCGCAGCCTGGCGGCAAATTTAAAGAAAGTAAAAATCATAACACATACAGGACACTGTAATCTTACAGAATACAGTACTGTATGAGATTATTTCACATCCCTTTTGTCCCCAGTGCTTTGTTCAATGCCCTGCATGCAGTTTTTTATATATATATATATATATATATATATATATATATATATATATATATATATATATATATATATATATATATATATATATATATGTATGTTCTTTCTGCCTGGAAACTTGAGATTGTCCATAGCAACCAAAAAGTGTCCCTTTACGTCAAAAGTGGCTTTAGACCAGCCAAAAAACAGCGATAGTAAATTAGAACACTTGCAGAATTGAGCGATAGTGAATCGTGGGGAAGTTTATTTTATTATTATTATTATATATATTTTTTTTAATTATTTATATTTATTTATTATATTATAATTTATGTTTATGTGTTTCAAACTTCATCATACCCGGGATGTCTACTAGACTCTTGGTGGACAGATTTAAGTTTGTTATTGTTAAGAATTACATTACTACAATATAAAACGCCAAATTTCCATGCAAAATAATTGTACCGCTTTCAGCACCTAAAATCCGAAATAATCATACCGTCAGGAAGGTTAAACCCCCCTCCTGCCCAGACCAATTTTTAGCTTTCAGCGCTGTCACACCTTGAATGACAATTGCACGGTCATGCTACACCGTACTCAAATTAAATTGTTATCATTTTTTCACACAAATGGAGCTTTCTTTTAGTGGTATTTAATCACCACTTGGGTTTTTATTTTTTGCTAAACAAACAAAAATATACAAAATTTTGAAAAAAAACAAAAAACATAGTTTGTTATAAAATTTAGCAAACGGGTAATTTTTCTCCTTCATTGATAATCGCTGATGAGGTTACACTGATGGGCACCACTGATAGGCACAGATAAGATGGCATTGATGGGTCCTGATGGGTGGCAATGTCGGGTGGCACTGATGGGCACTGGTAGGTGGTATTGATAGGCAACACTGGTGATAAGGCACTGATTGGTGACATTTTTAGGTGGCATTGTGGGCACTGAAGCCTCTGCCGAGCCTCTCCACGATCAGGACTGATGTCCCTCTCACAGCCGCTGGTGATCGTCTTTTTTTCTGGTAGCGTGAGGAGAAAAAATGATCAGCTGTCATTGGCTGACAGCTGATCACGTGGTAAGGGGTCGGGATCGACCCCTTACTCCGATCTGTGATCTGCCGAGTCTCATAGGCTGATTACAGAGCGGGCCGCGCACACCCTGCAGGTGGTGCACAGGCCGCTCGAGCACGGGAGGACATCTATGGATACCCTCCCGGCAAATTAGGTCCACACTGCAGCCGTCTTTGGGCTATAGCGCGGGTGGGAGGTGGTTAAAACAAAACAGTTATCATATGTAACCAGTATTTTGCATACCAAATCTCCACAAACATTCATATAAATGACTCAATTGCATAGCAACCCATCGGGCAAAGAAGCACAACCTGATTGCGGGGGCGTATTGTGATCCTATTAAATATGTAAAGCCAACACAAAATTGGAGGTTACTTACAATGCTGAGATAGTGATGATATCAGGGTATGCAGGCAGGTATTATAATACCAAAGAATAGTCACATGGCTATCCAGATGACTCAATGACAGATGAAATAGTGAAAAAGAATATATATATATATATATATATATATATATATATACACACACACACACACACACACACACACACACACACACACAGTTGTGCTCATAGGTTTACATACCCTGGTAGAATTTATGATTTCTTGGCCATTTTTCAGAGATATGAATAACACAAAAACTTTTCTTTCACTCATGGTTAGTGTTTGGCTGAAGCCATTTACTATCAATCAACTGTGTTTACTCTTTTTAAATCATAATTACAACAGAAACTACCCAAATGACCCTGATCAAAAGTTTACATACTCTGGTGATTTTGACCTGATAACATGCACACAAGTTGACACAAAAGGGTTTGAATGGCTTTTAAAAGGTAACCATCCTCACCTGTGATCTATTTGCTTGTAATTAGTGTGTGTATAAAGGGTAAATGAGTTTCTGAACTCCTGACAGACCCTTGCATCTTTCATCCAGGGCTGCACTGACATTTCTGGATTCTGAGTCATGGGGAAAGCAAAAGAATTGACAAAGGATCTGCGGGAAAAGGTAGTTGAACTGTATAAAACAGGAAAGGGATATAAAAAAATATCCAAATAATTGAGAATGCCAATCAGCAGTGTCCAAACTCTAATCATGAAGTGGAAAATGAGGGGTTCTGTTAAAACCAAACCACGGTCAGTTAGACCAGCTAAACTTTTAGCCACAACTGCCAGGAAAATTGTTCGGGATGCAAAGAAAAACCCACAAAATGTCAGAAAGCATGAAATCAGACCGAGACAGAAGTACAGTTAAATCACACTTGTTTAATAATAAAAGTAAAAAGAACATAGTCAAAACATAGCCAAAGTTCAGTAACCGGAATGGATAGTCAGCCAAGCCAGAAGTCAGGGATCAATCTAGTGGAACAGCAAGCAGGATCTGGAGCCAGAATGGATGTCAGCAAAGCAAGTCTTGAACAGGACCACTGGAGATAGTTTCTGTGTTGTTGACCAAGGCGAAGGCAGAGATCATCTGGACTGGACGGCTTAAGTAGGCAGGACTGACGAGCAGGATATCATCAACAGCTGAATAACTGTGGACAGCTGAGCAGCCAGCTCAGAGAAGGAAGGGCTGAGCCCAGCCCTGACAGTACCCCCTCCTCAATGACCCCTCCCCCTCGGAGGACCACCAGGCTTGAGGGGAAAACGTCTATGGAAATCACGGAGGAGGACAACGGCATGTATGTCCGAGGATGAGACCCAAGAGCGTTCCTCCGAACCGTACCCTTTCCAATGCACCAGGTACTGTATGCACCCACGGAACCTATGGAAGTCAACAATGGACTGTACTTCATACTCATCATGGTTCTCAATCTGTACAGGCTGAGGACTTGGCACCGAGGTGGTAAAGTGGTTGCAGACCAAAGGTTTTAATAAGGAGACATGAAATACATTCTAAATACGCATATTAGAAGGAAGCTCTAATGTGCAAGCCACTGGGTTAATCCTGCAAATAATATGGAAAGGCCCAATAAACCGAGGTGCGAACTTCAGTGAGAGAACATGAAGTCGGAGGTTGCAAGATGACAGCCAGACCCTGTCCCCAACCTAGTAGGAAGGTGCAGGCAGGCATCTGCAGTCAGCATGGAGTCTGTACCTATCATTAGCATGTCGCAAAGCCTCCTGGACTTGTGCCCCAGTGGAACGAAGACCACAGAGATGCTCCACTAATGCAGAAATACACTGAGGAACAAACGAGTCAGGCAACATGGAAGGTTGGAAACCATAATTCGCCATAAACGGGGACAATCGGGAAGCAGAATTCAAGGCAGTGTTGTGAGCAAAGTCTGACCAGTTGTTATGATGGTCAGAAATATAGCAACGTAGGAATTGCTCCAAGGAATGAATGGCTCGTTCTGCGGCCCCATTAAACTGTGCGTGATACGCAGAGGAGAAAGCAAGCTCAATTCCCAACTGTGCACAAAAGGCTCGCCAGAACTAGGACACAAACTACCCCTGTCCGAGACAATCACCTTGGGTAGCCCATGTAAGCGAAAGATCTCCCGAGCAAAAATGGAAGCCAGTTCCTTAGAAGTGGGCAACTTCTTAAGTTGAATACAATGACACATCTTTGAGAACCGGTCAACCACCATAAGGATAATTGTGTTGCCCTGGGAGTTGGGTAACTCCACAATGAAATCCATAGACAGGTGGTTCCAGGGCCTCTCTCCATTGTGTATGGGTTGTAGGAGGCCCACTGGAAGGTATCGTGGAGTTTTACTCTGAGCACACATGGAACAGGCAGCTACAAAGGCAGTTAACATCAGCACGCAGACTAGGCCACCAGAATTGTTGGGAAATGGCCCAAAAGAGTTGATTCTTCTCAGGGTGGCCAGCAGCCTTGGGCGAATGGTAAGTCTGGAGCATGGCAGTATGGAGACTCTCTGGGACAAAGCAGCGGTCACAAGGTTTCTCAGGAGGAATAGACCTGAGCAGCAAGAATTTTGTCACCCAAAAGGAGAAGTGGGACTGGTGTGAACCGTAGCCAGAATACGATCAGGAGGAATCACAGGAACCGGAACCGACTGCAACTTGGAAGTGGAGGAAAATTGTTGTGACAAGGCGTCACCCCTTACATTCTTAGTACCGGGTAAGAATGAGACAATGTGATTGAAACTTGAGAAGAAAAGAGCCCATTGCGCCCTTCTGGGAGAGAGGTGTTTAGCCTTAGGCAAGAATGTGAGATTCTTATGATCAGTAAGAATGAGAACCGTCACAGTGGTACCTTCAAGGAGATGTCTCAATTTTTTTCAGAGCTTAAATGATCGCCAACAGCTTTCTATCACCAATCTTGTAATTGCACTCCGCAGGTGACAATTTCTTGGAAAAGTAGCCACAAGGATGCATAGTGGTAGGACGTTGAGACAGAAGGGCACCAACACCAGTCTCAGAAGCATCAACCTCAAGGATAAAAGGTAATGTAGGATCAGGATGTGCCAACACAGGAGCAGAAACAAAGGCAGTTTTGAGACTCTCAAAGGCCTTAATAGACTCCGGAGACCAACTCTGTGGATTACAGTCCTTTCTGGTCATATCAGTCAGGGGCTTGACCAGAGACAAGAAGTTACGAATAAACTTCTGATAATAGTTGGCAAAGCCCGGGAAACGCTGCAGAGGACGTAAACCCACAGATCGGGGCCACTGTAGAACTGAGGAAAGTTTCTCTGGGTCTATCGAAAAACCAGCAGAAATGCCATAACCAAGGAATTTAACCTGTTCACGATGGAACTCGCACCTCTCCAGTTTATAAAAGAGATTGTTCTTAGTTTCAGAAGCACACGACAGACATCTGTGTGGTGGCTCTCCTGGGACTTGGAAAATATGAGGATATCATCGAGATAAAACACCTCACATAACTGCAACAAATCTCGGAGGACATCGTTAATAAATTCCCGGAAAACTGCCGGGGCATTACAAAGGCCAAAAGGCATTATGAGGTACTCATAATGGCCTGTTCTGTTATTAAACGCAGTTTTCCACTTGTCGCCCTCCTTAATCCTCACGAGATTGTATGCCCCTCTCAAATCAAACTTCGTGAAAACCGTTGCTCCCTTGAGGCGGTCAAATAATTCCGTAATCAAGGGAATCGGATATGCATTCTTAATCGTGAAACGACTGAGACCCCTATAATCAATACAAGGTCTCAGTTCACCACTCTTCTTCACAAAGAAGAAACTAGCACCAGCAGGAGATGAGGATTTGTGGATGAAACCTCGAGAATGTGCGTCTGCAACATACTCCTCCATGGCCTTATCCTTCAAGACCGACAAAGGGTAAACCCAGCCACGAGGGGGTATGGCACCAGGTTGAAGGTCAATTGCGCAATCATACAGCTGGTGTGGAGGAAAACTACCGGCTTGACCTTTGTCAAAGACAACGCTAAAGTCGCGGTACTCCTCCGGCAGGAAGGAGAGTGAAGAGGTGCACAGGACCATGGCTACCTTCTGGAAGCACGTCTCACTGCATTGTGGTGACCAGGAGAGAACTGCAGCACAAAGCAAATCAAAAGAGGGGTTGTGCTTCTGTAACCAAGGATAACCAATAACCAGCAGAAATTTAGGTGAGGAAATAAATTATAAATTAATTCTCTCATGGTGAAGAGCCCCTACGGCCATGGACAAAGGAACCATCTCATGAGTCACATGGGCAGGCTGTAGAGGTCTCCCGTCAAGAGCCTCAATGGCAAGTGGAGTGTCACGCAGCTGCAGCAGAAATGAGTGCTTCAATACAAAGACAGCATCAATAAATAGGCCTGCAGCCCCAGAGTCGATTAAAGCCTGTATCTCTACAGATGACTCAGCCCAAGAAAGGGTGACAGAAACCAGGAGCTTATCCTTCTGGATAACTGGGGATGAAACAACGCCACCTAAGGTCTGTCCATGACAGGACCTCAAGGTTCGGGCGTTCCCTGGCCAGGTAGGACAAGATTTAAAAAAAGTGACCTGCCTGACCACAATAAAGGCACAATCTCTCCCTCCTCCTAAAGATTCTCTCATCCGCAGAGAGACATGTGAAACCCAAATGCATGGTTTCCCCTTCACTGACTGACTTGGTAGCAGGAGGCATGGGAGGTGAGGGAGGCACAGGTGGGACTGCAAAGAAAGGAGACAAACAAACAGGAGGCTTCCGCAAGCGCTCCTTAAAAGAGAGTCTTTCTCTGAGTCTGGAGTCAATGAGGATGGCAAACGTGATCAACTTCTCCAGCTCGGTGGGTATATCTCGGGCTGCTATCTCATCCTTGATGGTATCCGAGAGACCATGAGAAAAAGCAGCCATGAGGCCCTCATTGTTCCACGCAACCTCTGCTGCCAGAGTATGGAATTTAATGGCGTGGTCGGCAACAGTTCTCGTACTCTGTTCAATGGACATGAGGCACTTGGCAGCAGAAGCAGAGCATGCGGGAAAGTCAAATACCACAAACTCAGGGTAGCACAGGTTTTTGCTTCTCCCATAGAGGGTTTGCCCAGGCCAAGGCTCTCTCAGAAAGCAAAGATATCACAAAACCTACTTTTCTTCTGTCCGTGGGAAACACCTGGGGCAGCATCTCAAAGTATATCTCAACCTGGTTGAGAAACCCTCTGCATTGGCTAAAAACTATGGTAAACAAACTAAAATCGTTCGTACAGGACACACGCCACGTGTTGGCCAAAGTAGCAGATTTGAGAGTTGTTGTAGAAGCATGGTTGGTAAGTATCGATGTAGAGTCATTGTATACATCGATACCACATACCTGGGGAATGGCAGCAGTCAAAGGATTCTTGGAAAAAACTTTCCCAGAATTTGGGCCTCAAAATGAATTTCTTATAGAGCTTCTGGAGTTTGTGTTGAATAACAATTTCTTCCAGTTCTCCAAAAAATTCTATCAACAGATCAAAGGCACCTCAATGGGAGCAGCGTGGGCACCAGCCTACGCGTATCTCCACTTGGGGAGCTGGGAAGAGGAGGAAGTGTTTGGACATCCGATGTATCTCGGCCATGTACATACAAATGCTGAGGTACATCGATGATGTGCTGGTCGTGTGGGTGGGTGATATCAACTCTTTACATGAATTTTTTGCAGAACTCAACATTAACCAGCGCAACATACGGCTAACCTACGTATGCGACCAGCACAAACTGTCCTTCCTAGACCTGACCATCAAACTTGAAGATGGTAGAGTGAATACCTGTACTTACCGTAAACAGACGGCAGCAAATACACTACTTAGGGCAGATAGTGACCATCCCCCCTGGCTTAAAAATGGAATCCCCACAGGACAGTTCATTAGAATAAAGCGAAACTGTTCTAATGTTAAAGACCTGACTAGGGAATCAAAAGAACTATACAAAAGATTCCGGGAAAGGGGGTACTCGCACCGCCAGATTCGCAGAGCAAAACAAAAAGCGGCAGCACGAACTAGGGAAAGCCTACTAACCATGAATGAAAAATGTGTACCATCAAAAATAACAAAATCTAGCACCGTGAGACTTATCACCACTTATGGAACACAATGGGGCGCAGTACGCAAAGCATTGGAAAAGAACTGGAATGTCTTATTAAAAAACAAAAATATAGCTAAAATAGTGGGAGATAGGCCCAAAATGGTAGCCAGAAGATCAAAGAGTTTAGGGGACATACTGATTCATTCGGATTTCACCAAACAACAAAACCTGACGTGGTTGTCCAACTTCCCACGTAGTAGGGGTATGTTCCCGTGTATAAAGTGCCAGATGTGCCCACTTGTTGAGAGAACAGACAAGTTCTGGGATGCAAAAGGAGAAAAAGAATACAAAATCAAGTAGCTAATAAATTGCTCCACCCCTAAGGTGATATACATGATCACTTGTCCATGCCCTAAAATCTACATAGGGAAGACCAAAAGGCCCCTCAAGGTCAGGATGGGGGAACATATAAGAGACATCAAAAAGGAGAGGGAGAGAATGCTGAAGGGGGTACAAAAAGAGAAAAAAGAAGAACGCCCGGTGGCTAAACACTTCGCACAATACCATCAGGGAGAAATAGAAGGCCTAAAGGTAAAAGGTATATATGTCCTGAAGTTACCAGAGAGGAGAGGGGACTTTGATTGTATTCTTTTACAAAAAGAAAAATGGTGGATATACACCTTAAAGTCTTTAGCACCCCTAGGTATGAATACCAAACTAAACTTGCAACCCTTCTTGGACCGATAAGCCAGCTTAGAAATAAAAACGAATATATCCTTTAATATTCACCATCGGCATGGCTGGATGTGCTAAAGACTTTTTCTAAAACAAAATTCATCCCCCCTCCCCTCTCTCCCCCCCCTTCTCCTTCCTTCCCCCCCCCTTTTTTTCTACCCCCCCCTTTCCCTCCCTTCCCTGATAATCCCTCCCCCCCCCCCAAAATCCTCCCTTTTCCCTTCCTCCCCAACCCCTCCTCCCTCCCCCCCTCCCCCCCACAATAAGATATAATAAAATATATGACAATGGCCGGAATTAAGGGATTGGATTAATCTGAGGGTATGCTAAGTTGTATTGATGTCTCATTATGTTGCTGTTACTCTTGTGAAACCTTTCCCTTCCCCCTCCCCCTTACCTTATAAAGCAAGAATTGAAAAAGACCCCTCAGAAACTAAACCGCAAAATTAAGATCTAAAATGCTTAATGTATTTACAACTGGAAATGGAAATGTATAAATTAGCAAAAGGAATGCCAACTTCAAATAAATAGAGAAATACTAAAACGAACATGGAAATATTGCAGATAAAGGGAGAGACAATCATCCAAACTGTGATATGAGTTTGTCCTTAACTTTCTTGAATGAAAACGAGGGAAGGAGGAGCGAACATACCTGGAGTCACTACAAAGGAGAGGTATGGATCAGCCCTCGGAACGCCCAGTCGAAGCTACGTGACTCACATGTTGCGAAACGCGTTGGCGTTAAGCTAGATGCAGGGCTGCCGTGCCAGTGATCCCCGAGGTACCGCGCTGTAGTGGAGGAATGGGGGAGCAATGAATCACCTTATATGAGATCACAGAGTGAGCGGAATGGCAAGCGAGCTTATCATAAGCTATAAATCATCACCAAAAGGGAGAACAGTGGGACAGTGAACGACTAACCACCTTACAAGTAGGACATCTGATCCATATATGTATGAATGAGTGGCTTTTGAATGCAGCAGGATGAAGAGACAAACCATTCAGCGCAGCGTGTATGCAAGGCTGCCGTACCTGTGATTCAACACTCTCCATCAGCTGCTTCATTATTCAAACACTAACAGCCGGGAAAGACAAGAAGCCTGTCAGAGTCCACATAAGAAATAAGGGTGGTAATGTACCAACAAACATTTACTTTACTTATCCCACAGTACCCCATCCTTACCAATGTAATTGAAATGTCTAGTAAAGGTAACATGTTCAGCGGGTAAAGGTAGGCTTTAGGAAGATCTGAAAAACAACGCACTATCAGTTTAACCTTGTTACTATCGTTGAACACTCATATGCACATAAGCATATTTAACAACAGACAAACCTACCTGATTGGAACTGTGACTTGTACCCTGTGCAATCCCTAGTACCTCCATATTCAGATTGTACCAAAATAAATGGAATAACTAAGGAGGACCTTCTCAACATTTATCTGCAGGACATACACAGGTCTAGACATTGCAGGCTCTTTCACCACTCTATTACCGCCCCATGTACCGCCCCCATGTCACATTAAGACTCCCATTATTCAGCAAACCTAAAATAACAATAATAACTATATCCCCGGGGACCACTCCTGCACAGCACTCCCATTTTAATTCATTTAATTCGTTTTTTTGAAGTGACTATATTGGCATTTTACCACCGGGACTGCTAGGCAGAAGTGGATCACCTCAGGCGCCTGCACTGTGTGTTATGTGTTATTTGTTTTATGTGTGTATTGTTAGTCTATAGACCTGTCATCTGTGATTCTGATACATTGTATGTAATATACATTTGATGTATCTTTCTTTTTAATATGTCATTTAAAGATTTGTAGTTGCAAACAGACATGAAAAGTAACTTCATAACTTTTATTGATGTCTCTGGTATTTAAACCACAATAAAATTTTGATACTTTATTATTATTTTTCTACATCGATCTCATTTAATACCCTTTCTGACCAAAAGTAGCTGTCTTTTCCTATCCTAGGAATGCCCAAATCTATGGACCTCCAAAGGGATAGATTCTTTTTTCCACAATCTCTCCCTCCTCCTAAAGATTCTCTCATCCGCAGAGAGACACGTGAAACCCAAATGCATGGTTTCCCCTTCACTGACTGACTCGGTAGCAGGAGGCATGGGAGGTGAGGGAGGCACAGGTGGGACTGCAAAGCTCGAAGACAAACAAACAGGAGGCTTTCTCTGAGTCTGGAGTCAATGAGGATGGCAAACGTGATCAACTTCTCCAGCTCGGTGGGTATATCTCGGGCTGCTATCTCATCCTTGATGGTATCCGAGAGACCATGAGAAAAGCAGCCATGAGGGCCTCATTGTTCCACGCAACCTCTGCTGCCAGAGTATGGAATTTAATGGCGTGGTCGGCAACAGTTCTCGTACTCTGTTCAATGGACATGAGGCACTTGGCAGCAGAAGCGGAGCATGCGGGAAAGTCAAATACCACAAACTCAGGGTAGCACAGGTTTTTGCTTCTCCCATAGAGGGTTTGCCCAGGCCAAGGCTCTCTCAGAAAGCAAAGATATCACGAAACCTACTTTGCTTCTGTCCGTGGGAAACACCTGGGGCAGCATCTCAAAGTATATCTCAACCTGGTTGAGAAACGCTCTGCATTGGACTGGATCACCCCTAAATCGCTGGGGAAGCAGAGCGGAACAAGACATACCTCTTATAGAGGTAATACTCGAGGCGGGTGCCTGCACAGAGACTGGAGCAGCAGAAGGAACGGCCTGCAACACAGGTTGTACTGGAGCAGCCAGGTAAGATGTGCGACTCAGTAGCGTTTGTAGCGTTTGTAACGCCATGGCAAACTGATCCATGCGGTGATCCTGCTCATCCAATCTGGAAAAAATATTACCAACAAGTGGATTGACTGCATCTTCTGAATTCATGGCCTTCATCTACTATCAGAAACCATGATTTGGACTGAGATAGAAGTACAGTTAAGTGACACTTGTTTAATAATAATAAAAAAGGTAAACAGAATAAACGTAGTCAAAACATAGCCAGAGTTCAGAAAATGTAACGGATAGTCAGACAAGCCAAAACATCTGGGAGCCAGAGATGCGCGTAGTAGAACAGCAAGCAGGATCTGGAGCCAGAAGGAATGTCAGCCAAGCAAGTCTTTAACAGGAACACAGGCGAGCATCTCTAGAGATGTGACCAAGGCGAAGGCAGAGATCATCTGGACTGGACAGCTTAAGTAGGCAGGACTGATGAGCAGGGTATCATCAACAGGTGAGTCACTGTGGAGAGATAGGAGCTGGCAATTAGCCAACAGCTGAGTGGTCAGCTTTGAGAAGGAAGGGCTGAGCCCAGTCCTGATAATATATACAGTATACGGTCGGCAAGTGGTTAAAGTTGACCAAAAAATGGCATCTAATCCTTCCTGCCCAGAAAAGACTCAGGAAGGCCTTCATTTTGTATTTGTGGTTGATGAACATATCTTAAGACCATCCCCACTGAGGAATGTGACAACAGAGCAGGCAATCTACTATCTGCCATTATGTCAAAGGAATTTATTACAACATCCCAAGCTCTGGACAAACGTGTTTTGCATTTTTCCATTAACTTTTACACAGACAAAATAAGACATAATTGTGCATTGCTGTTGTATGTTATGTAAATTCCTAAGGTTCACAGCTACAACATATATGCCGACAACTACATTTGGCAAAGAGGACACAGTTAAAGTGTTTGTTAACACAAAAAAAAAAAAAAATATATAGATCCTGATCCTTTAAAGCATTTTATACAGCACAGTGCTTGTGCTTTGTAATTTGGCACCCTGTAACACCTATAATGCCTGGCTGATCCTGCCTGGCTATACCCTCCCCTCTGCAAACAGACCACGATAATCATGGCTGCTGAGCCCCTGACATTGTGGTCTATTTGCGTGCCTCCGTCAGCCGCAGCCTGCTCTCCTGTGTCTATCTCCACTATCCCCCCTCCCCCCTCTGTGTATCATCTAGTGACTGTGCCGCCCCATCCCCCTCCTGCTGAAGGAATAACCTATAGGTATATTTACGATCTGTTCTGTCTTCTCCATACTGTGCCCTACTGTCTTCTGTGTATTATTAAAAAAAAATCCTATTTCACCGTATCTCCTGGCAGTGACGTGACTGGCTGTGTATCCTCTCCTCCTAGTGTCCCACTGACGTCAGCCGGGAAACCTCGGCCGCTTCTGCAAGACGGGCAGAGGGGATGCACAGCTGGTTACATGAGTGCCAGGAGCCGCTGTAAAATACGGTAAAGAAGGATTTTTTTTAATAAAACACGGAGGCAGGGGGGCGCTGTATGAGGAGACAGCATGGATTGTGGAAATATAAGAAAGTGGGTTAACAACCACTTTAATGGAATAGTCTTACGCAGAGAATGGTGAAATACTGTATCAGTGAAGGTCTACTGAACGTAGTACCACTTGCCAAGTACTAATGTACACCAAAATAGATTGAATTATTTGGAGTACTTTGCCTCTTAGGGGTGCTGTTTCTGGGCAGAATACAATGTAGTATGTAGTTGTAATATGTCAAACATTATCTACATGGTAACACTGAAAACTATATGTGTATAGGAAGAATGGAATCATTAATGTTGTTGCAGTTTTAGCTTAATCACATCCTGGTGACATATATTATGTGATTAGAAATGTTTTTTATATTGAACATTCCTATAGGTGCCTCTGTTATTTCTCCTTGGAAGTCCATATCTAGTTCTGGGGACACAGAAGACAAATCTGAGGAATTTGGTTATAAGGTGCACACTGAGCTTCTGGGTTGATCCTGCTCATCCAGAAAATGCATTACTTCAAAATACCATAAACATGGCTGATATACACTGGCACCAGAATATCTAGAAGCTTCTTTTTAGTTCAGTTCGTTCCTAAACAAAGTCCCTTAGTTAGCTTTTGTGCTGTAACTTAAAGAACACTGGCATTTGCATCAACTGTTCTGCTTAACTCCACCAATTTACTAAAGACGTCATTATGCTTATTATGGTCTAAATATTCCTTTTATTTGATTCTCCATAAGGAAAGTACTGTCCATGCCAATACAATGTGAATCTTTCAAACATTATTGTAATACAAAGAGAAAGTGTATTAGATAATAAGAAATGATAACCTTACTTCAAATACTTGCACAAAAGCACACACAATAAGTTATTACCGTATGTAATATTTATGTGAAGGAAAAGTACTATGATGTAGAAAACTGTGGTTGTGAGGCTTCAGGGAGGAAACCCAAAGCGAGGTTACTGAAAGTTTATCACAATCATATGTAATTTATTTCACTGCTTCATATTCAACTGTAGTCTTTTCTTCTTCTGACTTATATGCCTATACCATGTATATAGTGTCCTTATCTCAAGAGAGATGACAATACCCCCTCTTCCAGCCTCTTTCAGCCTCTTCCATAGTAGCGCTGGGTCAATCTCAGAATGTAATTCTGTCTATTACAGTTCCTCCCCAACAATAGCTTCACAAATACCTGTCCCATCTCATGTGTCAAAGCAGACCATCTGCTCAGAGGTACGATTCAATGATCTATTCCCAAACTCCATTGCCTATTGATTGTTTTTCCTTTACTTTCACCTGGTGATCTGGTTAGTAGTAAGTCTGAACAGTTTGTTTTGTTAAAGAAAGCATCAGTTACCTGGATGGGATAAACCATTTACAACGACCAAGCATTTTTTCTGTTGATATTTACAAGCCATTACTGGCTTGTGAAAGCATCTGATCAAACTGATTTCAGTTTGATAAGATGATTTTGAGAGCAGAGGAGAGACCTGAAGTCTAAAGCGCCGTACACACTAAACGAAAATCGGATGAAACTTCGTCTGATTTTCCTCACTGTTGCTTAGCAGTCATACCCCACTTTCTCAAAGGCTGGGTTCACGCTGTTGCAGGTTTCCAGGTTTGACAGGACACAAAAGTAAGTACACCCCTCACATTTTTGTAAATATTTTATTCTATCTTTTCATGTGACAACACTGAAGAAATGACACTTTGCTACAATGTAAAGTAGTGAGTGTACAGCTTGTATAACAGTGTAAATTTGCTGTCCCCTCAAAATAACTCAACACACCGTCATTAATGTCTAAACCGCTGGCAACAAAAGTGAATACACCCCTAAGTGAAAATGTCCAAATTGGGCCCAATTAGCCATTTTCCCTCCCCGGTGTCATGTGATTTGTTAGTGTTACAAGGTCTCAGGTGTTTAAATTTGGTGTTTTCGCTCTCACTCTCTTATACTGGCCACTGGAAGTTCAACACCTCAGTTGCAGTTGCAGCAAGGTGGCCAGGACAGGTTCCACTCAGAACAGGCCCCGCCATGGTCGACCAAAGAAGTTGAGTGCATGTGCTCAGCGTCATATCCAGAGGCTGTCTTTGGGAAATAGACATATGAGTGCTGCCAGCATTGCTGCAGAGGTTGAAGGTGTGGGGTGTCAGCCTGTCAGTGCTCAGACCATACGCCACACACTGCATCAAATTGGACTGCATGGCTGTCGTCCCAGAAGGAAGCCTCTTCTAAAGATGATGCACAAGAAAGCCTGCAAACAGTTTGCTGAAAACAAGCAGACTAAGGACATGGATTACGGGAACCATGTTCTGTGGTCTGATGAGACCAAGATAGACTAATTTGATTCAGATGGTGTCAAGCATGTGTGGCGGCAACCAGGTGAGGAGTACAAAGACAAGTGTGTCTTGCCTACAGTCAAGCATGGTGATGGGAGTGTCATGGTCTGGGGCTGCATGAGTGCTGCCGGGACTGGGGAGCTACAGTTCATTGAGGGAACCATGAATGACAACATGTACTGTGACATACTGAAGCAGAGCATGCTCCCCTCCTTTCGGAGACTGGGCCGCAGGGCAGTATTCCAGCATGATAACGAACCCAAACTCAACTCCAAGACGATCACTGCCTTGCTAAAGAAGCTAAGGGTAAAGGTGACGGACTGGCCAAGCATGTCTCCAGACCTAAACCTTATTGAGCATCTATGGGGCATCTTCAAACGAAAGGCGGAAAAGTACAAGGTCTCTCACATCCACCAGCTCTGTGATTTCCTCATGGAGGAGTGGAAGAGGACTCCAGTGGCAACCTGTGAAGGTCTGGTCAACTCCATGCCCAAGAGGATTAAGGCAGTGCTGGAAAATAATGGTGGCCACACAAAATATTGACACTTTGGGCCCAATTTGGACATTTTAACTTAGGGATGTGCTCCCTTTTGTTGCCAGCGGTTTAGACATTAATGGGTGTGTGTTGAGTTATTTTGAGGGGACAGCAAATTTAGACTGGTATACACGCTGTACACTCACTACTTTACATTGTAAAAAAGTGTAATTTCTTCAGTGTTGTCACATGAAAGATAGAATAAAATATTTACAAAAATGTGAGGGGGTGTACTCAAATTTGTGAGATACTGTGTATGTCTATCGATCGATAGATAGATATCTCACTGCTGGTTTACCGTGGCCAAGATGCAGAAGCCAGCACCCAAGAGCCAATTAAAAGATTGGCTCGGGTGAGGACAGAGCTGGATCCCTGGACAGGTAAGTGCCCTAATATTAAAAGCCAGCAGATACAGTATTTGTAGCTGCTGAATTTTAATTTGATCAGAGGGAGCCTGGAGCTCCATTTTAGGTGATCTTTGTGGAACATTCTTTTTTTTGCAAGCCTATCAACACCGATCTTTGTTGTTTTGACTTCATTTTTGAACAAAACATTAGGGCTACTTTCACACTGGGGTGGGCGTTAAGGGTAAAGCACCACTAATTTTAGCGGCGCTTTACTGCTGTTACAGTGGCGCTTTTTGGTCGCTAGCCGGGCACTTTTGACCCCCGCTACCGGCCAAATAAAGGGTTAAAAGCTTTGCAGGCACTTCGGCAGCTGTGCCCATTGATTTCAATGGTAGGGGCGGTGGAGGAGCGGTGTATACACCACTCCTGCATCGCCTGAAAGACGCTGCTTGCAGGACTTTTTCTAATGTCCTGCAAGCGCACTGCCCCAGTATGAAATCACTCGGGCTCTCACACTGGGGCTGCAGGGGAGGCGCTTTACAGGCGATACTTTTAGCCCAAAAGTGCCTGAAAAACGCCCCAGCGTGAAAAGGGGTCTAAAAGAAACAAACCTGTAATACCAGACAGTGCTTCTTAATTCTTCCCAGGGTCTGTCACAACTTACAACCAGGAGGTTATCGTGCTACAAGGAAAATACCAAAAAAAAAAATCCTTAAGTATAGCAAATGCTAGTTACATTCTCAAAAACACATTTTACATCTTCATAATGCATACCCCAACACCTGACGATGGTTTGACTCCATCTCTACTCTCTTCCAAAAATAATGCTGGTCTTTCCCTTTTCCTACACTTTGCTTAAAAGGGTTCTAAAGGCAGAGTTTTTTTTTTACAATGAGCAATTCTATACCTGAAGGGCAAAAAAAAACTGCATCAACCACCTTCCTCCTCCAAATCCCCACAAAATACTTACCTGAGACCCATCTCAATCCAGCAATAGCAGTGCCTATCCCCGCTCTCTCCATTCTCATTGGCTCAGAGACAGTTATGGGAGCCATTGACTGCTGCTGCCATGAGTGCTGTCAGGGGACCCCAGAAGAGGAGGATGGAGGTGGTCTGTGCAAAACAATGACCCAAAGTAGATATCTATAATATGTTTATTGTAAAAAAATAAATTAAAAAAATCAATTAAACTCTCACTGCAAGATGCAACTTGCTAGCATGTTGACTATAGAGTGGCTTCAGGGACTACAACCCCTGTCAGATTTGGCTTGCTATCTGGCTTCTGGTGAGGGAGACAAGTCATACATATGTAGCACCCTCTACCAGAAGGTAGGTGCTAGTAAGGGTTATTTTACTAGGTTGTTCAGCACAGGCAAATTCAGGCAGGCTTATGCTGCAAGCTAGGCCTGTCGGTTTTGATCTGGGGGCTGAGAGTTGTTAGAGCAGCAGTGGGTGTGACCACCTGGCTCCAGTACTGAGGCACCTCCCCTGCTTCCAGGGAAAATGTTCTGGAAGAGGAGGCTGGGCCTAGAGCTGGAGTGGCAGGCAACTCATGTGGGAGCCCTGACCAATCCCTAACTGGTGTTGGCAGGGGGCGGGCCTTCTATATAAGTTGAGGTTACATGCTGCTGGGGAGGGGTAGTCGGCTGGGTGACGTGAGGACTGGAGTGCTAGACAGCCGCAGGAGTACACCCCCATCTAGGGGGGGTGTAGCGATTGCAGGAGGAGGCCCGAGGAGAACTGTGAGGGAACATTGCCTCTACACGGTCATTGGCAATGTATCTGTCACCACACAGTCGGTGGAAGGGAATTCCTTGAGCAGAGGGGCAGGAGAAGCTGTCGGAACGCATGGTACGGACAAGTTCCTCATCAAGGACTCAGGGCTCGAAAGTCGGTGAGTGTTACCACAGTGAATAGCTGGAGGTGCCAGGGAATCTGGAAGGGAACTCTGCTTCTACATGGTCACTAACAGAGTCTCTATCATGCACACGGTGGATGGTGAAGAGTCCTGGATCAGAGAAGAGACTGTGGGGAGTTTTGTGAAATCAGTGTGGCCGGCTGGCACATGGTTTGCAAGTTGGCCTGGCTGGGAGCAGTAGTCCATTTTCTAGAAGATAGACTTTAACCTACTAGGCCTCCGGCCTCCAATCCTGACAGCCCACTTCTATCATACTCCTGCACCAAAAAGGTATGTATGTATGTCAGTGTATGCTAACGATTATGTGTGTGCATTATTTATTGTGTGTTAGTGTGTGTCATTGTTTTTGTATGAGTCACTGTGTGCACCAATGTATTTTAATGAGTGTGCCAGTGTGTTGGCATTAGTGATTTTTGTATCAGTGTGTGCCAGTCAGCATGTGTATCTGAGAGCATGTGTATGGGTCAGTTGGAGAGCACCAGCCCTGACAGCCCACTTCTGTCACTCTTCAGGTGTATTGCAAAACCATGAAACCTTTCTTGATGAAGAAGAAGGAAAGTGGAGCTTAAGGATGGAAGAGACCAAGGTTGGAAGCGGAGGAAGCCAGGAAGTCAAGCATGTTCTTCATGACCTTCTTTGAAAAGCCTGGAACAAGTTGTTTGACACCTTCCATGGAGTCCCCTGCACCTGCTACAAGTTTGTTAGAATCTGAAGGTGGATCAAGTACAAATGCGTCACAAGCCGGGGAGGAAGTTAAGTCAGAAAAATCAGAGTATGATGAGATTAAAAGTGAGAAGGCCAGAGAGAAGGTGAACATGACAGGAGGGGAAGACGATGGTGGCGGTGATGCTGTGTTTATTGATGAGATCGAACCTGACGATAGTGAACCTGGTGAATTAGATGGTGTTGAAGAGCCTCAAACTGTCTTACCTGAAGTTAGTGAAAAGCATGACATTAGACTTCTGAAGTTCGATAAGAAATCTGGAAAACCAATTCTGCCTGACGCATTGAGAACAGAAATTATAAAGCTGGGTTCAAAGTATTTCCAGAACAGTGGGGGGCATTTTCTACCAACAAATAACCGCTCAATTAACAATACTTGGTTCAAGACGAAAATGGGCAATTGCTGGTCTATGCCCCTTTTAAAAAGTCTGCATTTTGTATCTGTTGTCTTCTCTATTCTGGATCAGACCATCAATCCTCATTGGAGCAGGAAATCCAGATTCATCCAATGGAAAGCACCTGAAAGGATTAGTGTTCATGAAAATGCTAAGAACCATCGGGAGTGCTTCACACAGTGGAAAGAAATTTAGCTGAAAACAGAGGAGTTATTGACGTGGAACTTCAGTCACAGATTGAGAAGGAAAAGCAGAAGTGGTGTGATATCTTGAGGAGCATGCTTCATTGGATAAAATTCCTTGTGATTCAGACCCTGGCTTTGTGAGGACATAGGGAGTCACTTCAGCTGGATGATGACTCCAATGTGGGAAATTTCCTTTGCCTACTGAAACTACTTCCCATATTTGACCCTGTCATGAAAGAACACCTCAGTCATGTGGTAAGTCATCCTGGATCCACGTCTTATCTTTCACCAGGTGTTCAGAATCAATTCATTCAGATGATGGCATCTACTGTTCGCCAGAGTTTACTGAGAAGCATTTGTAAGTACTATGGTCTCATGTTTGACTCGACTCCTGATCAGGCACACCGTGAGCAGATGTCAGAAGTAGTGAGGTACATGGAAGTTGATTTTGAGAGGAAAACTGTGTTAGAGAGTCCTTCCTTGGATTTATACAGATAGGCCAGAAGGATGCTGAGAGCTTGGTTGAAGACATCTTGAAACAGCTAGAGAAGGATGGATTGGAGCTACAAGATTGTCGGTCACAGTGCTATGACAACGCTGCTGTGATGGCTGGACACAAAAGTGGTGTTCATCAAAGAATAAGTGAGAAAAACAACCTGGCAGTGTTTGTGAATTGCAACAATCACTCACGCAACTTGGTGGGTGTACATGCAGCCAAGCAGGATACAATGATGGTCATGTTTTTTTGGTATCATCAAAGCTCTATATGGGGGTTATTTACTAAAGGCAAATCCACTTTGCACTACAAGTGCAAAGTACAAGTGCAAAGTGCACTTGGAAGTGCAGTCGCTGTAAGGCTCTGTTTCCACTACTGCGAGTTGTGCGACTTGACACATGTGAAGTCGCATGACAAATCAAAACCCATGTATTTCAATGGTCCCCTTTCTAATTGGTGTGACTCCAAAAAAGGTTTTTGCACTACTTTGTTCCGACATCGGTGCAACTTGTTCTCACATGGTTTTCACCGGTCGCATGACATTGCATCACAAATCGCATAGCAAAGTCGCAGTGTAAATTGCACGACTTTGGGGACGCAATAGTGGAAACATAGCATAAATCTGAGGGGTAGATCTGAAACGAGGGGAAGCTCTGCTGATTTTATCATCCAATCATGTGCAAGCTAAAATGTTTTTTATTTTCCTTGCATGTCCCCCTTGGATCTACAGCGACTACACTTTCAAGTGCACTTTGCACATGTAGTTTGCACTTGTAGTGCAAAGTGGATTTGCCTTTCGTGAATATCCCCCTATGTGTTCTTCTCTCGTTCAACACAGCACTGGGAAAAACGCTGTGCCTATGGTTGTTAAGTCAGAGTCCGAAACAAGATGGAGTGTAAGGACAGAAGCAGTGAAGCCCGTCAACAACTACATGACATTGACAGACAATGAAAACGAGACCAGTGAAACAAGAAGTGATGCAAGACAGCTGTATAACCGCACGCTGAGTTGTGATTTTCTGACTTTGCTAGGATTTTGGAATACAGTACTCATTTGCATTGACTGTATTCAAAAGAGGCTGCATGATCCTATCATGAACTTCCACAATGCTGCCCTGGATTTGAAAGCCCTCCGAGATCATTTTGATGATGACAGAGAAATTTTAGTCAGTGAGTCACTTGAAGGAGGACTCAGTCTGTGTCAAGACTGGAATATTGAAGTTGAAAGACATCAGAGACAAAATAAGCAAATGCCTGGTGAGAACTCAAGAGATGCTGGGTTATCAGCCAAGGAAGAGATTGAAAGAGTCATAAAGGGAACACTCAGGGTGTGGCTTGGCGCGCAACGGATATGGCTGCTTGCTAGAGGAGCTCCGGAGGACCCGCAGCCTTAAGCCCGTCATTCTGCATCTCAGCTCAGGATAATGAGCAAGCAGAACAACCGGACACCACACACCCGATCCCGCCGTTTGGCGACGGCTTCCCAGGGCAGGAACATATCCGAAATCTTCCGGAATCAGTCTCTGTCCTGGAGTAACGTGGCCAGAGCTAAGATGACGCCGACACACACAGAGGAAGACTTCAGTGAAGACTCATAGTCTGCTGCGGAGGACAACGGTAGGGGACTTTCACACTCTAATCACACCCTCACTTATGCAGACATGTCCATATTCGCAGCAGACATTAAGTCCACATTCTCAGCAGCAATAACTGACCTCAAATCTAACCTGCTGGTGCTCACTGAGAAAATGGCCTCGGCTGAGGCTGCTGGAAAACAGAGGGAGAAAGCTATTTGCAGGCTTGAAAAGGTCACCTCCTCACACTCTAATCATTTCATAGAAATGAACAGACACTTGGAGGACCTTGATAATAGGGGGAAGAGGATTAATATACAGGTACGAGGGATCCCCGAAACTTTGGACAATGATCAAATCATCCCTGCACTTCAAAGAGTATTTAATAGTCTGCTAGAATGGCCTGAGGATACTGCTATTGAATTTGTGAGAGCACATAGGGCCCTGAGAGCATGAGGCCCAGACAACATGCCCCCACGTGATATTATATGTTGCCTTCAGAGTTTCACACTGAAGGAAGAGATTATGCAAAAGGCACGCCACAATGATCAAATTGTGTTTAATGGAGAGATGATAATGCTCTTCCAGGACTTGTCTCAAATAACTTTGAAAAATTGCAGGGCTCTGCGACCCCTCTTAGACAAGCTCCGCGAGAAAGACCTGAGATATACATGGCACTTCCTGTTTGCCCTACTAGTGACGCACAATGGCAGACAATACTCTCTACGCTCACCAGAGGACCTTCCAGAGTTTTGCGACTCCTTACAACTAGGTCCGGTCGAACTCCCGGACTGGTACCGAGAATTTCTTTTTCCTCCTCTGAACAGAAGTCCCCCCTGCTCACCGTTTGCATCCCCTGATAAGCAGCAATCTAAGAAGTTGAAGCAGGGTAGACAAGGAGGCTCACTTTCCGGCACCCCCAGAGCGCACAGGTCGGGAATCCTGGATGATACCTCGAAGATGATCTATCTCTCCATCTCCAACTTAAATGTCATGACTACCATGTTTATTGGGGTGTACACCGTGTTATCTTTACAGCAACTGGTTTTTTGATCACTTAATCGCTTTCTTACCCAAATTTATTCAATTTTGATCGAGCAATAGGATATCCTAAACATAGTGTGGGTACTGAACTTATGCTAATTTACCCATACTCAACAAATGGAGAATTCCACTTTAAACCCCAGCAGGCACAGAACTTAAGTCCTGGACTCTGAGGACCGTGTTATGAGATATCTTCTCTACACTGCCTGCAGTACAAGATGTGGCTGGAGTTTGTTCTTTCTTTTAACGGGTATGATCCTGAAAAATAGCACTGGATGAGATTGAAGGCTGGGAGCTGACTCTCATGGTTGGACATTTGTTAGTCCGTGGTGATGGGTTCTTACCTACTGATCTCAGAGTTACACCCAACATTTCTTTACTTTACAGGATCAGATGTCCAGAATCTTCACACACAGTTTATGTTGATTGGGCTTATATTAGAAACACTGGTTTAGAGTGTTAAGTTACTAGTAATGTTCCCATAATGAGGATATATAGTATAAAAGGCATGGGCACCCCAATGTTGTGGTTATGTCTCCGAAAGCCTGACACCGATGAGGCGGAGAGACAGGCATAAGGTTACCTTTAAACGCCAATAGTATCCCCTATCTATTACGCCCCTTATTAGTGTGATTGTTTTTTGCATCTCAAATACTTTACACTATGATGCAGTATGATTAAATTTTAACCCATTCATAGGCTACATGATGAGGCTCTGGGCCTCTTATCCCCGATAGGTTATTTTACTTCCCTTGCGGAGTAATGGGCATTTTCTGCCTGGTGATATCCATATCGGTCGTTACCTCCTACTTCCCCCACAAAGTACCTCCCAGTGTGACCTTGGCCACAGGAGAGTGTACTACATAAGACCTTATCGATAGTATATCTATTTAAAAGGTGAAAAATGTGATGACTTAAGGGAAACATAACGGTATTCCAACAACCTTAGTTAATGTATACTTTCCAAACACATCACACTTAACCTTCTGTAGACGCATGATAAAGGAGCTTGAGGGTTTTTGCTCGGGCCGTATAATCTTGGGAGGAGATTTTAATCTCCCCTTAAATCCTTTGACAGATACATCTTCCGGCAAATCATACATAACTTATCGAATTCTGAAAAGCTTAAAAGCACTGCTGAATTCTCTACATCTTATTGACACATGGCGCTATATGCATCCAGACGGCAGAGACTTTACCTTCTACTCTGCCCCACATGCAAGATACTCACGGATAGACTATATCTTCATATCGCGCGATCTACACACTGTCACGGAAACTAACATTGGTATCCAATCCATATCTGACCATGCTCCTGTCTCGCTTTCACTGGATTCAACTATCCCTTCTGCTAGAGCTCCGAATTGGAAAATGAACTCCTAACTCCTGACAGACCATGTGTTGTTACCAAAAATCACATCACATTTGAAAGAGTTTTTCATTCATAATGAAACTCAAGGGATGGACCCCCTGATGATATGGGAGGCCCATAAATGCTCTGTCAGGGGGGAGTTAATGAGGATGGGGGCTCAGCGAAAGAGGGACAGGGAAAAATAAATCACAAACCTGACAGATAAAATCTCAAATTTGGAATCCCAACATAAACAGTCACTGACAAAGCGAACAGCAACTGAACTACTCGAAGCCAGGAAAACCCTACAGCAAAAAGTTGACGCTACAACTAAACACTTCTTGTTCTTTAAGTAAAAAATATATTATGAATCTGGAGACAAAACAGGCAAGTTTTTAGCTAGGGCCCTGAGAGGACCCCGACATCACAATAAAATCCTAGGCATACAAAATAAAAAGGACTTTGGACTTGACTGACGAGCGGATCGCCCAACACTTTCACAACTATTATTCTAACCTCTATAATTTACCCGCGCCACATAAACCAGCAGAGATGCAGGGAAACAGGGCACAAATTATTCAAGAATATCTAAACTCCCTAAACTATCAGAGGCAGACATCGAGGCTCTGGAACGACCTATTGACAATTCTGAAATACTATTAGCGATAAAAGAATTAAAAACGGGAAAAAGCCCTGGCCCAGATGGCTTTATGTCCATCTACTATAAAACCTTTATGGACATATTGACAAATCCCCTGACGAAAGCACTAAACTCTTTTTCCACACCCAGAAACGTCCCTCCGACATTTCTTTTGGTACACATAACTGTCATACCCAAACCGAAACAGGACCCTACGCAATGCCCCAGCTACAGACCAATCTCATTGCTAAATCTGGACATGAAACTTTTGACCAAAATACGAGCCAACAGACTTAGGCCCCTACTCCATACTTTAATCAGACCAGAACAGGCCGGATTTATGCCTGGCAGGGAAGCTAAGGACAACGTCACAAAATCACTGAACTTAATTTATGCGGCTAGGACGCTAAAGATCGAGGGCTCTCTCTTGTCTACGGACGCTGAGAAGGCCTTCGATCGAGTAGCGTGGGACTTCATGCTGGCAACATATTGGTATGTTAGCCTAAGCACACATATGATGCTATGGATATCTGCGTTATATAAGAACCCTTCTGCTAAACTGAGAATGAATGGCTCTCTATCTAATACGGTAACCATTACCAACGGCACTAGGCAAGGCTGCCCACTATCACCACTCCTTTTTATATTCTCAATTGAACCCTTCATTAGGAGGGTAATGGCCACCCAGGATATCCAGGGATTTAAGATTGCTAATACAGAATTTAAAATAGCAGCTTATGCTGATGATTTATTATTTTTCTTGACTAATCCTCTCACTTCGATCCCCATATTATTAAAGGAATTCTCCACTTATGGATATATTTCCTATCTGAAAATCAATTATGCAAAATCAGAGGCAATGAATGTCAATCTGCCCGAAAAAATATGTAAGGACGCACAACTTCACAGCTCCTTCAAATGGGATGCCTCAACGTTCAAGTATCTGGGTGTCTGGCTGACCCCCCAACTCTTCCATATTTTTGATAAGAACTTCCCACCCCTTTTGAAAACTATAGGGAAAGAATTATTATCTTGGCACACAAAATTTTTTTCCTGGTTTGGTAGAGCTGCCATTTGTATATTATTTGTAATATGTCCATATTACCCAGAATCCCTTACCTTTTCAGAACCCTACCCATAAAAATACCACAAAGTTTTTTTAAGAAACTACAATCGATCCAGCTTGATTTTGTGCGGGCACATAAACGCCCACGGATCAGGTTCGATCTTATAACCAGACCTAAAGAAAATGGCGGAATGGGCCTACCCGACTATAGAAAATACTATCATGCTTCACATATCACGAGAATTATAGACTGGCACTGCCACCAGAAACTCAAAGACTGGGTATATCTGGAAAATGAACTGAGCCCAATCCCTCTAAAATTCTCTCCGTGGATACCATGGATGAGATATCCCCCGACTTTGAAACAACACCCTTTGCTGAACGCCACTCTGTCGATCTTTCACCTTCTGACAAAGAAAGCAGTTCTTTCCACACCCTTAAGTCCTCTTACTCCACTCCAAAACAACCCCGACTTTCCACCAGGAATGAAGAATTCACTACAAGCATCAGATGCTGAGTTACCCTTACTTGCCAAACACTGCTTCCAAAATGAATTAATCTTAGATTATGACATACTGAAAAGAGATAACCATGCCCAGGGTCTGCCGCTCTGGACTTATTTTCAGTTGCGAAACTATGTCAACCATACCCAACGAAAGAAACACTTCGTAAGACAATTAACAGAAGTGGAATCAGTGTGCCTGGAGAGAGCTGAAATTCGAAAAGCAACTTCGTTAGCCTATGCCTGGTTGCCGGACTCAAAACATTCAGCCCTGGACAGATTCAGAGAGCAATGGAATAGGGAACTTAATGTAGAGCTCTCTGACCAACAATGGCAAAGGGCATCTATACTTGCTCTTAAATGCTCCTTGAGCACCAGAATGCAGGAAACAGGATATAAATTGCTCACACAATGGTATGCTACACCTGCCAAACTGCATAAATGCTATCCTCAGTCCTCAGAACTTTGTTGGCGATGTAAGACAGATAAAGGTACTCTTTTTCACATATGGTGGCAATGTACCGGGATAACACCATATTGGTCAGAGGTTGAAAAATTATACGCCATATCACGGAAACCTCGCTGAAGTTGGATGCGGCATGTCTACTCCGTGTCACCAATTTTTCGCTTCAAAAATACAAAAGGGCACAATCTAAACACTTGTTAAATGCAGCCAAATCCCTTATACCTCTTTATTGGAAATCTACAAATGTGCCTTCTATTAAAGAATGGCTACACAGAATCACTGATATTCGTGACATGGAGGAGATGATCGCTCAGTCCAATGATGCAATTGAGAGGACTTACAAAACATGGTCTCCTTGGTTTACTTTTAGATATTCACAAGAATATGAGAAACTTAGATCACTTGTGAATTAGACTGATGACTTCCATTTAACCCCTCCTAGGGGCTCCCTGGTTTCCACCCATACTGTACATGGCACTTACCCTTGCTTTAGACTATAGGCTTAATAACATAAAGAAACAAGTCTGAAACGACCACAAATATAGAACTCCTTTTCAAGTTAGAACTAAAATATATTATATAGTTACTTAAATTAGATAATAGCTTATTATCTGATACCGTTGAACTGATGATTTGATATGTTATTGATGAAACACACCGGCCACTCTTTTTTAATACTTACTCCACACCTTTACATTTCTTATTCTTATACTGTCTCTACTCCTACTACCTCCTCTTCCTTCTCTAATTATGATTTGTCTTTACTATACATATCTAGCTCTCATATCCACCTCTACTTACCAATAGTCCACTTAAGATGTAGCTTTATGGTGACCATAAAGAGTCAACGAAATGTATTTCTGTCAGATTACATGTACAATGTATAATTCCGAAATCTCACTCATATCCTATTTATTTGACTTCAGATAACTTTGTACGAATTTCAATGGATATTATTTCGCCTACGTTCATTTTAACAGTGATTATATGTAACATGTGTTACCTTTAATAATCCTTTCTTAAATGAAAAATAAAGGGAACACTCGACCGTCTTCACAGAGAAATGGATGAAAAGTTCACCCGTCTGCATGACACTGACGCCAAGTTTGGGTTCCTTCTCGATGTCGAGGGACTGTGTTCCGACACCTACAATAATGACCTCAAAAGAAGTGTGAAAATTTGGACAAATTCTACAGCTCAGATGTTGATGGACAGCAGCTATATAAAGAAATTTTGGATTGCAGAATGTTGCTATTAAGTCGGGCCAACATGAAACTATCAAGTCTTAGGCTGGGTTCACACTGGTGCGACACGACAGCCGTCCTACTTTGGATCTGACTTTGCCCAGTGACATGAAGCCGGCATGTGTCCGACTTTCAATGAACGGGGATCCGACTTGGATCCCCGCCAATGCCCGGCACTGTGTTTGGTATGAATCTTTAGGGGGAACTCCGCGCCAAATTTTAAATAAAAAACCGGCATGGGTTCCCCCTCCAGAAGCATACCAGGCCCTTGGGTCTGGTATGGACCTTAAGGGGAACCCCTACGCCGAAAAAATGGCGTGGGGGTCCCCCCCAAATCCATACCAGACCCTTATACGAGCACGCAGCCCGGCCGGACAGGAATAGGGGTGGGGATGAGCGAGCGCCCCCACCTCCTGAATCGTACCAGGCCGCATGCCCTCAACATGGGGGGGGTGGGTGCCTTGGGGGAGGGGGCACGCTGCGCCCCCCCACCCCAAAGCACCTTGTCCGCATGTTGATGAGGACAAGGGCCTCTTCCCGACAACCCTGGCCGTTGGTTGTCGGGGTCTGCGGGCGGAGGGCTTATCAGAATCCGGGAGCCCCCTTTAATAAGGGGGCCCCCAGATCCCGGCCCCCCACCCTATGTGAATGAGTATGGGGTACATGGTACCCCTAACCATTCACCTAGGGAAAAGTGTCAATAAAAAAAAAAAAAACACAGTACACAGGTTTTAAGATTAATTTATTAGGCAGCTCTGGGATCTTCTTCAGACTTCGGGGGGGGTGTCTTCTTCCGACTTCTCTCGGTGTTCCGCCTCTTCTCCCGGGCCCATCCGCTATCTTCTTACAGCTCTTTTGCCAGCGAAGGGCCCGGTCTTCTGCCGCTGTCTTGTCGACGCTGTCTCGCCGCTTCTTCTCTTCATCCGATGTTGACACACGACGCTCTCTCCATCTGGAATGCTTTGTGCGAGCTGCGAAGCCATTTATATAGGTGGTGACCCCGCCCCCTTGTGACATCGGGGTCCCAGCATGCGAAGGGACTCTGACGTCATCAGGGGCGTGACCCCAGAGTCCCTGCGCATGTTGGGACCGTGACCTCACAAGGGGGCGGGGTCACCACCTATATAAATGGCTCCGCAGCTCGCACACAGCATTCCAGCCGGAGAGAGCGTCATGTCAACATCGGAAAAAGAGATGAAGAGAAGAAGCGGTGAGACAGCGGCGACAAGACAGCGGCAGCAGACCTGGGCCCCCCGCTGGCAAAAGAGCTGGAAGATAGCGGATGGGCCCGGGAGAAGAGGCGGAACACCGGGAGAAGTCGGAAGAAGACCCCCCCTCTGAATCGAAAGAAGATCCCGGAGCTGCCTAATAAAATAACCTTAAAACCTGTGTACTGTGTTTTTTTTTTATTGACACTTTTCCCTAGGTGAATGGGTAGGGGTACCATGTACCCCATACTCATTCACATAGGGTGGGGGGCCCCCTTATTAAAGGGGGCTCCCGGATTCCGATAAGCCTTCCGCCCTCAGACCCCGACAACCAAGGGCCAGGGTTGTCGGGAAGAGGCCCTTGTCCTCATCAACATGGGGACAAGGTGCTTTGGGGTGGGGGGGGCCCGCAGCACGCCCCCTCCCCCAAGGCACCAACCCCCCCATGTTGAGGGCCTGCGGTCTGGTACGGTTCAGGAGGGGGGGCGATCGCTCGTCCCCACCCCCATTCCTGTCCGGCCGGGCTGCGTGCTCGGATAAGGGTCTGGTATGGATTGGGGGGGACCCCCACGCCGTTTTTTCGGCGTAGGGGGTTCCCCTTAAGGTCCATACCAGACCCAAGGGCCTGGTATGCTCTTGGAGGGGGAACCCATGCCGTTTTTTATTTAAAAATTGCCGCGGAGTTCCCTCTCAAGATCATCTGAGCACAAGTCGCGTGCCGAAGTCGGATCATGCGAGACGGCGATCCGACTTTGATCCGACTTCAATGATAGTCAATAGGCTGAAGTAGGATCAAAGTCGGACCAAAGTAGTACAGGGATCATTTCTAAAGTCGGAACGACTTGTGTCAGACCAGTTAGGACGGCTCCCATAGGGAAACATTAAATTTCACACGTCATGCGACATGAGCTCCCACTCCTACTTTAGCCCATTGACTATCATTGAAGTAGGATCAAAGTCGGATCCTTGTCCTAACCATCCAACTTTGGCATCCGACATTGTGTTATTTCCTGCCCCCTGCTGTAGCCCCTCCCATTGTGTGTTAGTTTTGATTGGTCAAAGGACAAGTGTACTATCTGAAAAGTCGGATCAAAGTAGTATCCTGTTCATAAAAGTCGGATGGATGTAGGACTAATGTAGGACTGATGTCGTAGAGCAAAGTAGGATGAAAGTCGTACTACTGTCGTGTAGTATAGTGTGAACCCAGCCTTAGAGCTTCTAGAATTTATTGTTCAATATGGAGATGAAAGCGTCTTCCCCAATCTTCGTATTGCTATTCAGATAATACTAACTATTGCAGTTTCCATCGCCAGCTGTGAGAGATCATTTAGCAACTTAAAACTAATACTTTTTCACCGACTCTGATCTTGCTCTGCTGAGTGTAAAAAGAAAAGAAACAGAAAAAACTGACTTTAAGCACATCATAGACCAGTTTGCATCAGTGAAAGCAAGAAAGGTGCAGTTGTAATTTTTGTTAATTGAAAGATTAAAGAGCTTGACTTGTAGTTTTGTTTGTTGTTTTTTTGGTTAAGGTTATCTGAAAGATGGGTTTCAAATGTTTTGACAGGGGCGCAGTTTCAGTACTTACCATAGGCTCCATTTTCAATAGATACGCCTCTGCCTCTTTAGTAAGTCAAACATCAATTTACTTTACACCAGCAATAAGAGGCTGAGATTAAACCCCAAACCCTCACAACAAATGTATTTCTCCAATCGCCTTTCAGGACAACCTTGGAGAGAGAGCAGCTCCGCCCATTTTCTAGGAAACACATACAGCTTTTAAATCCCCTCTCTTCCACCATGGCCTCAGTTATTGTGTTTCCTCCGCCATGGTGGAAGTGCATGCTGGAACCAGGGGCTGCGTTCTCTCCAGGGTGGAGAGGAAAGGGCTTACCTCAGTGTTTCGGCTGCTTGGAGTGCAGAGACCATCCCAGAACCCCCACCCCCGGTACAAGCAGCGGGTGTTCCGAAGTTCCCAGCCTCTCTAAGCTCAGTGGAGCAATGGCCAGCAGGAGGTGCAGCATCGGGTGCCCGGAGTCTGAGGATGGCTCGGGTAGCTGGGCGGCTCGATTGGTTGGTTTGATTGGTGGCATGTTTCCGCATTACAGTTCCAGGTACTGGATGGCGGTTGACGTCACGCCCTGTGGGGGCGTGGCGACAAGTGGTTCCAGTCGCCTGGAACGCAGAGGCCATGGGGGCGGGTCTAACAATCGGTGCTTCCGGCCCGCGCTGACGATGCCAGAACCGGGAATCTTAACAAACAATTTTTCTCATTCCCAGCTGCGCTCTCTGCTACGATGGACGAGAGACCGTCAGCCACGGCGGAAGAAGGCACCCCAGGCACCGGTCAGGCCCAGGTAAGAGGGGCACAGTGGTGCCTTTATTCTTCTCCATATGGGCTTATGCTGTGACTGTTTTCCTCCCTGTAGGGAGCCTGTTTTTGCAGGGTCAGAGGTTACCTCTATCGGACCCTGCAGTTTGATGGTGGAGGTTTTGCTACAAATTGGTTTCTTCAAGGGGCATCTCAATCTCTCTTTTATATTGCTGGTGGTGGTCTATGTTTCTTTTGGCACTAAAGGGCAGGAAGGTGTTCAGCATTTTAGTAAGATGCTGTCATTCTCTCGTTTCAGGAAAAAGTTTTAGGGAAAACTAAACATTTGAACCCACCAAGTCAGAGGAAATGCCCTTCATGCAAGAATCCTCTCAGAGACTCATGGCAAAAGGCCATGTGCAGATCCTGCATTAAGGATCGTGTTGAAGAGGAAACATCCCAGTAGACATGTGCAATTCCTTTAGTTACAAATTTGTTATTCATCAAAATTCGTTATATTCGTTAATTCGTAAACATAGGAATGAACGAACGGTTTACTTAAGATTCTAACGAACAACGAATTATCGAACATAACGAATATGGAAAACAACGAAAATACAAAAGTATTAAATTGGAAACAGCGAAAATACTAAAGAATGAAAAAACAAAAACATAAAAACAACGAAAATACCGAACAAAGATTGAAAATAACGAAACTCAAAATTAACGAAAAATCAAAATTACAAATATTCTGAAAACGGAAAAGGAAAAAAACAAATACCCAACAAAGATTCAAAATAACGAAAATCTAAATGATCGAAAAATCGAAATTACGAATATTCGGAAAACGGGATTCAAAACAACGAAAATACGAAATAACGAATATTCTGCAGAACTGATTTGTTAGTTCTGAAATATTTCTGGACATTGGCCAATAAGCTTGTCCCTTCCCCTGAAGAGGTTGTCCCTTCCCCCTATGAGCTTGTTTCTTATTCCCTTGTGTGGCTTTTCTGTGTAATGCCCCGTACACACGGTCGGATTTTCCGATGGAAAATGTGTGATAGGACCTTGTTGTCGGAAATTCCGACCGTGTGTGGGCTCCATCACACATTTTCCATGGGATTTTCCGACACACAAAGTTTGAGAGCAGGATATAAAATTTTCCGACAACAAAATCCGTTGTAGGAAATTCCGATCGTGTGTACATAAATCTGACGGACAAAGTGCCACGCATGCTCAGAATAAATAAAGAGATGAAAGCTATTGGCCACTGCCCCGTTTATAGTCCCGACGTACGTGCTTTACGTCACCGCGTTCAGAACGATCGGATTTTCCAACAACTTTGTGTGGCCGTGTGTATGCAAGATAAGTTTGAGCCAACATCCGTCGGAAAAAATCCTAGGATTTTGTTGTCGGGATGTCCGAACAAAGTCCAACCGTGTGTACGGGGCATTAGACTGAAGTGCATTCTATCCAGAGTCCAGACAGGGTGTGGTTGGGTAGGTGGCATTGTTTTGTTGGATTTGTGAGTTAAGTTGTGACTTGTGAGAGAGAAATTCTTTGTTTCTTAAGCATACCCTGTCTATATTCTATTTTCTATATTTGTATTTTGTAATACATACAATATATCTCTGACATTTTTTTGTTTTCTCTTATGTCAGACTGCATTTTAGACAGGGTGTGGATGGTGTTGCATTTGTGAGTCAGTGTCACTCTCTTGTGACACAGAGAGTGATAGAGAAATTATAAATTTCTAATTAGGCTTACTATTTATTATTCCTATTTCCTGCAGTTATTTTTTTCCCTTTTGTGAGACAGTGTGGGACTGTGTGGTTTTACTATCTTGCTGTCTGTCTGCCCTACATATTTTTTTTTGTTTGTTGTGTTAGCCAGTGCCACTACTAGGCCAGTCCAGGCAGCATCTACTAGATATTGAGGGTGGAAGTAGTAGATTAGTAGATCTTTGTTGCATGTTAGGTCCAATAAATTAATAATACTCTGAGTCCTCAATCCCTTTCTTTTCCTGAATTTTTTTTTTTTTTTAAAAGATAAATAATAATAATACTATTTAAAAATAGAAATATTGTATAATGGACTCTACTTCTCCCACTCATCACATTCTCCCCATGAGGGAAGCAACAGAGGAAAAAGTTCAGTGTGACACAGCAACAACTTCCACAAAGGGGCCAACTGTAACACCGGCTCTTTTTAACAAGCGAGGCCGGGCAGTTCCTGAAAAGGCTGTTGCTAGTGTCCATAATTTTAGGCAGCCAAAAATTTAAATTTTACAACTTGAGGAGGAGGGAATTGCTCAGCCTCCAGATGTAAAAATAGCAGACAAAATCACAACAGATAGCAGCAGCTGTTTTGATAGTACTTCAGTATATCCAAGGCAGAACAGGCTACTGAAGTAGAATTACCTGTGAGTCCGACCCTTGAAGGTCTTGACCTAGAAGGAATTGATTTTAATATAGAGGATGAGGCACTACAAGTACACCAATATCAGGATGATATTATTTCTATGAGTCCTTACTCCCCTCTGTCATTTATCAAGTCCTCCTCACCCTCAAAAGGAGTGTCAGCACCATTACAATCCCCTTCCGACTTTGTTGTTTTGCCTAACTCTCCCTCCCAATTCAAGTAGTGCCACTGCCACCATTGTTAGGCCACCAAATTTTTCAGAACCCACGGAAGCTGCACATACCCATCAGCCATAAGAAATTGTACAACATTCTTCACCGGCCACTGGCAACCGCTGATCCAAAATCTGGGAACATTTTGTTTCAGTTGGTGACGGGCGCCTAGCGAAAACCAAATTATGTGGCAGGGAAGTGAGCCGTGGGAGAGACTTTGGGCATTTAACCAATGCAGGAATGAATAACCATTTTTGTACACACAATACACCAGTGCTGCTTAGAGAAGAAAGTGGAGTTGCAGCTCCACCTAGTAAAAAGAGAGCAAGCAGCAGCACTACTGCTGCCATTACCACCAAAAGGCACAACAAGTGACAGGGAGATCAAGGGACTTCTTGTGTAGCTGACATGAGGCGTCCCATTCCTTTACAGCAGCCCACGCTGCAACAATTTAGCAGCTTTCAATCAAGGGGGATGTCTTGTCAACAGACACATAAAATTACTTGTCTTATAGGGCAACTAATAGCAGTTGGGGAAGCACCCTTTAATATAGTTGAAGGTGAGCCGTTTAAACAACTCATGAAGGCGGTTACACCTCACTATGTTCTACCCTTGTGTACTACCTTTAGTCGCAAAATTGTACCCTCTTTGTATAATTCCTGTGTTGGATTATTGAAAGAGGAGCTGGGCAGAGCAGCTGGCCAGTCTGTCCATTTCACTACAGACTTGTGGAGGGCTCCCAGTGGGCAACATGCCTTTTTGTCATTGACTGCACACTGGTGGCAGCCCAAGGAGTCGCAACCAACAAAGCAAAAAGCAGGGACAAGAAGCACAGGGGCGAAGGCAGCAGTAACTCTCAACCATGGGCACCGCACATTCTTGCTGCATGCAGAAGTCATGGACCAGCAGCACAGTGCTGTAAATATTTTACGTGCACTTGAGAAAATGGTGGCGGAGTGGCTTGGGGAGGAGGCAGGCACACAGCCAAAGATGGCCTTTATAGTCACTGAAGCTGCAGCAAACATGCTCAAGGCCGTGCGAGATGGCAGATTTGTTGGCATTCATTGCTCTGCACACGCCCTGCATCTCGTTGTGAAGGCTGCTTTGGATGATGAAAGTGGCACTAGAAAATTGTCTGCCATCTTATGCCCCGTACACACGGTCGGATTTTCCAACGGAAAATGTGTGATAGGACCTTGTTGTCGTAAATTCCGACCGTGTGTAGGCTCCATCACACATTTTCCATCGGATTTTCCGACACACAAAGTTGGAGAGCAGGATATAAAATTTTCCGACAACAAAATCCGTTGTCGGAAATTCCGACCGTGTGTACACAAATCCGACGGACAAAGTGCCACGCATGCTCAGAAAAAATAAAGAGATGAAAGCTATTGGCCACTGCCCCGTTTATAGTCCCGACCTACATGTTTTACGTCACCGCGTTCAGAATGATCAGATTTTCCGACAACTTTGTGTGACCGTGTGTATGCAAGACAAGTTTGAGCCAACATCCGTCTGAAAAAATCCTAGTATTTTGTTGTCGGAATGTCCGAACAAAGTCCGACCGTGAGTACGGGGCATTAGACTCCTGTAGAAAGATAGCAGGCCATTTTCATCGAAGTGTGAAAGATATTATTATTATTATTATTATTATTATTATTATTATTATTATTATTATAGGTACTTATATAGCGCCGTCAATTTACGCAGCGTTTTACATATACATTGTACATTCACATCAGTCCCTACCCTCAAGGAGCTTACAATCTAAGGTCCCTAACTCACATTCATACATACTAGGGACAATTTAGACAGGATCCAATTAACCTACCAGCATGTCTTTGGAGTGTGGGAGGAAACCCACACAGGCACAGGGAGAACATACAAAATCCAGGCAGGTAGTGTCGTGGTTGGGATTCGAACCAGCGACCCTTCTTACTGCTAGGCGAAAGTGCTACCCACTACACCACTGTGCCGCCCGATAGTAATATACTCAGACTTGAGCAGAGTAAGGCTGGCGTTCTGCAGCACTGCTTGAAGGTAGATGTAGTCACCCGTTGGAACTCCACTTTAGAGATGCTTGAACGAATTATGGAACAGCAAAAGCCAATACACGACATGTCAAATGAACATGTTATCGGTGTAGCTAGGCCACTAAGCAGGGAGGAATGGAAAATAATTAGTCAGGTGGTGGCGGTGCTTAGCCCTTTTCGAGATGTTACTGAAAAATTGAGCCAAGGGAATGCAAGTCTGGCTCAAGTAGTCCCTCTCTTCACCTATCTTGTCAAAAAGATGGATGGCTTTCAGAACAACAGAGAGCCCTTGCCTGGCGGCATAGTTGCAGATGTTGCTGCAATTGTAAGGAGACTGAAGACACAATTAAATCAAAGGATGAACGAGCTCATAGAGGCATGCCCTGAGTTAATTCTTGCCTCTATGTGCGATCCACGAATCAAGGGAAAAATGGCACTCCTCAGGAGTTCCCTTAATACCTATAGGGATCTATTAATTCAGAGGGTGTGTGACAGTCACAGAAAATAGTTTAGGCCGTTAGAGGGTGATGAGGAAGAAGAGCAGGAGGAGTCTGATAGTGACATTGTGCCACCATCACCTACTGGTATTAGCACCACCACTGCTGCGCACACCACCAGAACACCTGACATTTGGAGTTTGGCATTACATTCATAGTTGGACCCACAAAACTGCCCACCATGAAACAAAGCATTGTGTCAGATCATGTTAAACTTTACCTGTCAGAACCACATTTGCCCTCTACTACAGATCCACTACAATATTGGGATGAGAAGCGGGGTATTTGGCCTGCTCTTTCTGTGGTGGCCCAACAGCTACTTTCCAGCCCCCCGACCTTTGTCCAAAGTGAGCGGGTATTTTCTATCACTGGAAATATTCTGTGCCCACAGAGATCACAACTGGCCCCACAGCTGATGGAGCAGATGACATTTCTCAAAGTTCATCTCCCAAAGCTGGGCTACCCTGACCTAAGCTTTGAAACCAAGCAATTCTACTACTTCTTATCTTTAAAATAGCAGAGGCAGATAAAGCATTAAACAAAAATTGTGTTCGCTTTTTTTCCTTTATTATATATTTATCGGCGTATAACACACACTTTTTTCCCCTAAAAACAAAGGGTAAACAGGCGGTCACAGTCCGCCCCAGGAGCCACCCATTCGGGGGGTGTCAGGGTGGCCATCCTGCCTCTCCTGGCCCTGGGACAGCGCTCTCTGCATAGTCTGAAGTTGAGAAAAAAATCACTTGCCAGCCCCTTCTACACTGCTCCTCCTGTGTCAGTGTCATTGTAAAACGAAGCTTGTAAATATCTCAATAGCTCAGTTTTTTCTGGCTGCTCTCCTCCGACTGTAGCTTTGATTGGAGGAGGAGAGCGGTCACATGACCATCTATGTAACATCAGAGGAGAGCAGTCATGTGACCAGGTCAGTGAAAAAAATGGAGCTATTGAGGCATATGGAAGCTTCATTTTGCAATAGGAGTGGCACAGGAGGAGCAGTGTGTAAGGAGCTGACAGTGATTTTTTTTTTATTAACTTTAGAGACTATGGGGTCTCCTGGGAGTGCAGGGGGGCTGTGTAATAGATGGGGGGGATGTATAAAGGATGGGGGCCTGTATAATAGATGGGGAGGTGTACTGTGCAGGGGGAGGGGACTGTGTACTGCAAAGGGGGCTGTGAATTTTTTTTTCTTTTTTTCTTTTATACACATGTTGTGCTATTATGTTCGAAACACAAATACATTTAATAAATGTATACAGTTTTGCAAAGTGTTGTGTTTGTATTATTATGTATTATGAAAGTCAAATCTAGTGAAGGAAATAGATCAGTTGTTAACACTACTAAACGATTGACCCATTCTATCCTATGGTAACCCATATTATATGCTAATCTAACTTAACACAATGCTAACAATTATTATTATTATTATTATTATAACCAAACCTAACCCTACTCATGCTGACCGTACGGAACCCTATGCTCCGTAAACTTTTGTTAACACAAAACGGAACCCTACTATGTTAAGCCTAACATAACCATACTTTGTTAACCAGAACCCTATGCAAACTACTGAGACTGTAGGGTTGGGGTTTTGGGACTACCAGGACTGGGATTAAGGTTAAGGTTGGGGACAATAGGGCAAGGGATTAGGGTTAGGGACTACCAGCAGTGGGATTAGGGTTGGGGGTTTGGGACTATAGGGACCGGGATTAGGGATAGGGGTCCACTGTATGTCCCTGCTTGGTTCTCTCGCTCCGGAGCCGACACCGGGAAGCCACCTCTCTCTGACTGCTGGATGCACCCCCGCTGCCGCCTGGAAGCCCCGAACACCGGAGGGAGAGTCCCCGGCCGCATCAGGTCGGGTCCCGCTGGAATCACTCTCCCGCGCTGAGCACCCACCCACGGACTCGTCGGCAGTGCCGCCCTCTGATCCTGATGAGTAGTAGGTGCTGGGGAGGTGGCGGGAGCTCACCACGCTGCACCCCCCACGGGTTCCGCCTAGGATGGGGATTCCTCCCAGGGCACCCCTAAGCCGCAGCAGGCCGGTGTTTGGGGGATGGCCTTGGAGGATCCGATGATGGGCTCCTGGAATGACGTCGAACACTGGGAAAAATATCTGAGCTCAAGCGCACCGGAAGCCTTGACCTCCGCGCACGTGTGGAGGTGGGAGGTGGTGAAACTGGGCTTTTCTGCCTGAATCCCTCTAGCAGCCCAGTCACTTGTTCTTTTAGCCAGTCCTGGCCATTGTTCACTGCTGCAACAGCCCTGAGCTGAGACAACAAGCTCTCCAAATCACTCATGGCAAATGTCCTTTTCTCTTCCTGTTGCAGTAACGGAAGACAGCAGGCTTGAAGATGTCCCGTCTGATCTATCTTCCGACTGAGCACCTCCCAGACCTTTACCATATACCAACTCTTGAAGCCACTCCTGCTCCACTCTTACACCAATCAGGTAAGTGCCCACACTTACGTGCCCCACCTATTAATTACTCCACCTCGTCTCAAACCCCTTCTGACCCAGTCATGTTGGCCTTCCGTCTAGTCTTTGCCTCTACTCCAGGCCTCTCTTTCAAACAGCCAAGAAGGTATAGCAAAGAAAATGGCAAGTCATTAGTCTAAACACACATCCCTCCAACTACATACATATATGTCCCTGTCTTGTGTATATCATGCTACACTTTTAAGAAAGGTCAAAATAGGTAACAGCTGAAAACATTTTACTAATCAATTCTTATTAGTGAAGGAACCACGATTCTCACATATTTTGAATATTTACTAAAACAATCAACATTCTAAGCAATAATAAAATTGATGCCTGCATTAAAAAGTATACACACAGCAAGGTGACCTAACTTTAGGCACGTGTACAAAAACCACATTGCCCCTTATATAACATAGGAAATGCTGTTTGGTGTGAAAAATTTGTGGCTGCGCAATGAACATTCTCCCGTTTGATTCACGCATGCTCAAACAAAATTCTCCACTTATTTTACATAACTTTTCTTATGGGAAAATTAGATGCTCAGACAGATGAGTGGATATAGACGTTATCCAATCAGATTGTACAGTGTATGGGGAAATGAGATGCTTAGACAGATGAGTGGATGCAGATTTGGCCAGATTGTACAGTGTATGGGGGAGTGATATGGCTACACTCCCTACTGCTGGTACTTTGTAGAAATAGTGAGAATAGTAGAGTTTTGAGTATATATATATATATCTATAGTTGTAAAAAAGAAAAAACGTAGAAGTGGTTATGCACGCTGGAGAACGCAAATGCGCTTGTGCGCAACATACATATTTTACAAGCTAAATCATGTGTGCCTTGTCAGGCGAGGTTGAAATGGTGTGGTCTGTCAATGCGCATGTGCAGTTGAGTAAGCTGAAAGAAGGTGTAAAAAGGCTTGACTGGTTGTAAGAAAGATCTACATGGGACAGAAATTGTGCGTGTAAACAAGATTATATGCATACATTTTAGTCTGGTAATAGAAGATGGGAAACTGTAGTAAAGTTATCCACAGTATTCAGACAAAATGTAAATATGGTTTGGTGCATGTGAGTGCACCATCATTTTTGATAAATGTCTTGAGTCCCATTTTTTATGCAATTGCTCCAATTTCTCCACTGCACCACAGGCGCAGGTCTTTAGTAAATCAACCCCTTAGAGCCGGTGGCAGGTGTGTTTAATGAGGATCATCTTGAAAATCAAGGTCATTTTTTGGAGATTGTGAAACTTCTTGCTGACTACAGTCCAGTCATAAAGAAGCACCTAACTAATATTGTAGAGAAAACAAAGAGCCGTAATCCAGAGATAAAGGGAAGAGGGAAGTTTATAGTAGTTTTACTTAGGAAAGTTATTTGTGATTCTTGGTGACATGATAAAAGGAGGAAATAGTAAAAGAAGTGGAGAATTCTGGATTATTTTCAATGCAAATGGACTCCACACAAGATGTGTTAACTCATGATCAGTGTGCTATTGTTGTTCAGTATGCTGCTGGTGATAAAGTTAAGGAAAGATTATGTCTCGCTACTATTGAAGATTCCAACAGTAAAAGCCTACATGCCTTACTCACTGAATCACTGTTTGCTTTAGGACTTAATCTAGAAAAGTGCATAGGTGATTCTTTTGATGGAGCAGCTAATATGAGTGGAACTTACTCAGGCTTGCAATCGTTAATGAAGGAAGTTTGCCCTACGCACATTCACACATGGTGTTATGCACATGTACTCAACTCGGTTATTGGCGATACAAGTACCGTGTGTGTTCCAGCAATCAGTCTATTTGGGCTCTTTAGCAACCTATCAACATTTTTCACGGATTCATACAAAAGGATGAAACTCTGGAAAGACCAGATGGAAAAAAAAGACTGGCAGTTCTAAATTTCAAAAGCTGGAACATATTGGCAGAACAAGGTGGTCAAGCAGAGCTAAAGCAATTTGAAAGTTATTTGGATTTGATGATCATTCCAAAGAGTTATGCTGGCCATAGACGCACAGAATTTCAGCCGTTTGCAGAACGAACGTCAGCCAGTCGTCAGTTGAAAGTGAATTGTCCACTGGCAGAATAAACTCGTTTACATGATCGTTTACATATTTGTAGTGATCTTCGGATAACAATATAAACATATATAAATGTATAGAACGATCGCCCAAATGAAGGAAATTACATAAGTAACCCGGAAACACAAACCCCATGTTACCTATGTATGACTGGATGTTTGATTGTGGATCGTGTCGGACTATGTTCTTTGACAGCAAACCTTTGTCTTTTGGATATTTGGAGAAATGGATATTCATGATGATCAGATGTCCAGATCAATTGCTATAACCATGCTTGGGGTATGGGCCATTACCCAAAAGAAAAAGAGGAATCGTCGGATTTGGTCCAAGTAGTGGTTGTTTAACTGGGACCAAGATGCCCCAGTTAAAGTCCAATTGGAGGAAACGCGTCGGGTGAGCTACACTCTTCCCTACAACACTTGATTTTATTCATCTACGTGATCACGCTATTTTAAACAGTTTTTTGATTATGGGTGATACCCAATAACTATACCATTTGATCTGCACTATTGGCGCATTTTATACATTTTTTCGAGCTTTACACACTTCAGAGACTTTCATGAGGTTGGGATATTCCATCTTCCCCTCGGTCTCTCTGGACTGGCAGTCGTGATTGGCAAAACAGAGGAGGGATTCCCCTTGAGATCCGGGGTTCCTTGGACGACCACTTCCATCTGGGATCTCTAATGCTTGTCTGATTCGGTGTCATCGGCATCCGAATCCACCGTTTCTGGTAAGCGTATTACATCTGTTTCCTGTTCAAGATCTTTGAGCTGATGATATACAGACCTGAAGATTTTCCATTCATGTTGGACTCACTTTATACATTTTTTATGGGACTATTATTTCATTGTGGCTCCATTGACACTTCATTTCACCATTGAATTCTATTTATTTATTTTATTTCTTTTATTTATACTTTTTTGCTTCAGTGGGTCATTTCCACTGATCACTTTATCACTTCTCAGTTTGTTCTGTATTAGCGCTACATTTACTACATGTTTTGAATATTGGTCATATTTGTATGTAGCTGCTTCACTTTAGTCTATTGGGTTAGCGCAGTATTATTTATATCCCAATATTCCCATATCGGTCTTCTACATGAACAAAAAGGACAATAATCCAGATGACTACCGCAACTACCTACACATGTCAGAGGAATCCTTTGGTGAGTTGCTCGCATTGGTGACGCCAATGCTCCAGAGGGAGGACACATATGAGGCCATCCATTACACCAGAACAAAGGCTTATTCGCAACCTTAACATACATTGCCACTGGTAGATCATTTAAAGACCTGAAGTTCTCCAATGGCATTTCTGCACAATCTCTAGGCCGAATAATTCCAGAGACCTACAAGGCCATAATCCGGGCATTTCAAGATAAGTACGTCAAGGTAAGCACAACATTAAAATCATTTTTAATCATTTATAAAAGTCATATATGCAAGTTATAACAACTTTATTCCATAAAATGAACAACATTAAGGTGATTAATCTTTGGATTTGTTAAGATGTATAGATACTAACATGTTATATGTCATGCAATCACAAAACAATGTAAACTTTTACAACCCTGATTAAAATGCTAATGGATATGCCATACATTTGTAAATACATGTATATAAACACAATCACATATCTCATACGCAGTACATTGAACAATAGAACAAGCAACAGTTTCAAAAAGAGTGCGAAATTCTCTAAAACTATGTATTTATAATTGTGCATATGTGAAATCTCGACCAAGAATTGTGGTTTACGTCTGGTGTTCCCACCGGACCCTGCCAGTTTGATGCCTGGGGAATTGCTGGTTGAACCTGCTGGGTGTAACTAGTATATTAAGCTATATATATTAGTAGTGATTTCAGCCCTTAAACCTTTATTAAGCAATTGAAGGAGCAAGGGTTCAAATAGTTGCTTCTGTTGCTCTGTCATCGTTTGCATCTTGTTTGCAGTTAGGCAGCCAAATGCATCACAGCTATTGCTCATCGCTTGCAGTGCTGCTGTTGCTTGAACAAGAAAGGCATTAGTAGTATCATCCTTATTTCTTTTCTTCTGTCTATGTGATGATCCTGCACATGATGGTTCAGGCTGTGATTCCTGTGCTGCTTCTTTTTTTTTTTTTTTTTTTTTAAAGATAAAGCTATGTAAAATGTGATTTATGCAATCAATTAAGAAAAAATAAATAAATGTAATTACTTTTTTTTCTTCACAGTTCTATATAACAAAAGAAGATTGGAAAGCCATTGCACATCAATTCGAAGAGACATGGAATTTACCGAACTATTGTGGGGCCATAGATGGCAAACACATGCAAATTAAGTCCCCCCGCACACCTCAGGCTCATACTATCATACCTATAAAGGTTTCTTTAGTTTTGTATTGCTGGCAGTAGTAAATGCCAAATCTGATATGTTGATATCAGCAAAAACAGTCGAAATTCAGATGGAGGGACCATTGCGAAAACAGAATTCTATGCACGTCTGAGGAATTGAAAGTAAAAATTGCCAACCAGTGACTAAACCACTGAGGGCCTTAATTTTGTGTTCATTGCTGATGATGCATTTTCTCTTGGCGAATATCTGTTGAAACCATACCCCATGAAACATTTGTTAGAGGAGCAATGAATTTTCAATTACAGACTTTCATGGGCAAGACGAGTAGTAGAGAATGCATTTGGCATCACGTTCAATCGATTCCACAATTTCCACACCCAGATCAACCTCTCTATGGCCAAAATTGATCTAGCCCTTGTATTGTATGTATATATTGAATCTCGTCTGAGTTTGCACTGCTGCTGATATCTGTTCTTAATGGGATTCTGTCCCTGGATTTAACACATTATTATACACTAAGGGTGTTTGCCCTGAGGGGCTTACTGTCACAGTCTAGACACTGTATGATAAGCAAAATAGTACTTAGTATTATTATTATTTTTATGCACATTTATGGAATTACTTATGGTTTGGTAGACACATTGGGATAGTGATATCTTTGTTTACTTTATGGTACAGTTAGTTATTATCAGACACACATGGGGTAGCGCCATTTCCCCATTTATTATATCTAATACCCAAATAGTCCCATCAGGAACTAATTAGGGGAGGCTGCAACCCCTTCATTCCTAAGCGCTGACTTGTTACATATATTAACTTACAGATCACCTTAGGGTGAAATCCGTCTGCAGCTATGGATATTTTTGGATACATGAACACCAGAAATAAAGATATAGAAGCGATATTCAGTCAAGAGCAGGTTACTAGCAACCAAGATATGCATGGGCTGTTGAAACAACTTAAACACACCCTAGAGAAACAACTTAGGGTGTGGTGGGACATCTCTACTTTAGAGATGTATGTTACCGAAAAAATAACCCCCAGGAGGTTGAGGTGGGACGTACACCCCAATGATGCAATTGATAACACTGACCTCATGAAGGACTGGTACTCCCTCTTCAATAAATGTGAGGGAGAGTTACTCCAGAACATCATAAAAAGGAGACAGTTCAAAAATGAGAGGGATTGAATCTAACATTACTGAAATAAAGAACTTACTCCTACCCTTTGCTCACCTTAAAGAATATAAGGATAAGGAAAAAGAATTGCAAGAATCCATTTAAAAAATATGACAGTAATATACAAGCCAAGAAGCAGAAAAAATTTAAGAGAGATGTGTTAGACTACAAAAATTCTAACTCAATACTCAAGTGTACAAATAACAAACATATGGGGAAGATCAGGGCGAAGAGCCGGAAGACCCTTCTATGGAGGAAGAATCTGAGGAGCCAATACCAACCACTCCTGTGGTAGTGATGGGAGACACGCCCAGGAGAATGGAAAATCCACATCAGAGTCAAGGAGGGCCTATAACTCCTAATATACAACTAAGAAGAAGAGACATTAGGAGAGAGGATCATCGAGAACCTTATTTCAGAACTCAGAACTAACAACAGATATAATGTACCCACACGTAACAGATATTCCCCATTAAGAAACCATGATTCCAGTGGATATCGTTCCCCGTATAGAAGAGGGAATAGGGACCATAGGGATTTTCCCCGAGCCACATACCAGGACAAACCACCTGGGAGATGGAGACCTTGCATCCGCTACAGGAACACCGGATGGAGAGGAGGGAATGTGAATGGAGGACCATGGCCAAGAGGTCAATACAGGTGCTCGAGAGGGATAGAGGGTCCGAATGCTCATCAAGGATACGAAATAAACCCACAAGCTGGAGTCAGGAGAGAGTATCACCAAGAAAGAAACACGGGACCCATATACAGAAATATAGAAAGAGAAAACAGGCAAGAGGAAGACGAGGAGGCAAGAAAAAGAAAAAGGCCTCGAAATTATTAGGCCAAGGGATCTTCAACCTCAGCAATGTACAGTTCACACAGGATGAATTAGGAGTGCTAGAATTGGGACTCAAATATGCACCAGATAAGCCGTTAGATAAATTTGAGGCCTTTATTGACCTCCAAAAGTTCCTAAGAAAACTGAATATAAAAAAACATCTTGCCATGAATCCAGGAGAAGTAAGAGGAGAAGACTCAGAGTTTGTGCATACTAATCTTAAAAACAATTCTATATTCAATCCTAAAACACCAAGTAATCAATGTATGAACGTTTTTAAAAAAAATGGTGGAGGAAGATATCAAAGGAATGAGAATAAGCAACAAGAGAGCACGGAACATCTGGAAAACTATTAAGGATATAGGAAACAAACATGAGGTGGTAATCAGGCCAGCAGATAAAGGGGGGGGGGGGGCTGGTCATTTTAAACAAAAAGGATTACCAGGAGGAGATGAATAATCTTTTAAATATAGAAAATACCTATAAAAAATTAACAGGGAACCCCAAGAGAAAGTATGAAAAGAAGTTGAAAACTTGTGGAGAAAGGGAAAACCAAGGGAATTCTGAACCCCAAAGAAGCGGAATATATGATATCGAATTCCACTAAAACACCAGTGGTGTATTACACACCCAAAATTCACAAAAGATTGGAAAAACCACCAGGGAGACCCATCATAAGTGGGATCAATTCCATCTTCTCCAGACTTGGAGAATATCTGGATCAATTTCTTAAACCCCTAGTCAAAGAAGGTAAATCTTATTTACGAGACAGTATGCAATTGATACAGGAACTTCAGAAGATTAAGGAAGCAGAACACTGGTTGCTTGTGACAATAGACGTTAATTCTCTGTACACGAATATTGAGCAAAAGGATGGCCTACGGGGAGTCGAAAAAGCATTACAAATGAAAACAAGTATGAAACAACAACAAATTAGTTACATTCTAGAAGGGCTGAAGCTGGCCATGGAATGTAATTATTTCTGGTACGATAAGAACTATTATGTACAAACAAAGGGTGTCGCAATGGGAGCTCGTTACGCTCCCAGCGTAGCTAATTTATTAATGGATATGTGGGAAGAAAAGTACATTTATGGTAAAGACATACCCCAGATCAAAATGTACAAGAGATACATAGATGACCTCATCATCTTATGGGATGGGACACCAGAGAGCCTTACCAAATTTATGGAGAGCCTCAACATAAACAAATATGGTATCACGTTTACCAGGAAGTGGAGTTATGACACGATTGAATACCTGGACCTGGAGATTTTTAAGGTGGGGAACACACTATCCACCCGTACATTTTTCAAAGCCACCGACCGCAATGGGTATATCCCCACTTCAAGTTGTCACCATCCACGGTGGAAGTTCAATGTCCCCAAAGGACAACTATTACGCATACGTCGTAATTGTGACACGCGGGAAGACTTCACCTACCAGGCGGATATCTTAATCAAAAGATTTCAAGAAAAAGGATATGAAAGAGATCGACTTCTGAAGTTAAAAGATGAGATCATGCATATGGACAGAGACGGCCTGTTCCAAAGTAGGAATAAAAAAAAGAATAAAGAAGTAGACATAGCCTTTATCACCGGGTTTAATAGCCAATTTAAGGATTTTGAACACATAGTAAAAAAGTATTGGCCGATCCTTAAGGAAGACCTTGTCCTATCAAAAATCCTTCCCGCGAAACCAAAATTTATATACAGAAAGGCACCCAACTTAAGGAATTATCTTGTAAGAAATGTTATAAACCCCCAAAACCAATTAACATTTGCCCTGATTTGAAAGGGTTTTTTAGATGCCAAAGATGCTTGCCATGTAGAGTTACAAAAAAGCAACCTAGAAAGAAGATCCTGTTCAAATCACGTACTGACCATAAGGAATACAGTATCAATAAATTAATCACATGCCGAAGCCCACATGTCACATACGTTATAGAATGCCCTTGCCACCTCCAATATGTGGGTAGAACCACTCGCCCCCTGTTTGTTCGCATTAGGGAACATATCAAAAATATCAGAAAGGGGTTCCCCAATCACAGCTTGTCCAGGCATTTCGATGAGGCCCACCAAAGAGATCCTAGTGAGCTCATCTTTTATGGCATTGATTCCGTACAAGAACACTGGAGGGGGGGCAATAGGGAAACCCTTATCTCCAGAAATGAAACCAGCTGGATATACCAGCTGGGATCCCTTGCCCCTAAAGGGTTAAATCTGGACATCGACTTAAACTGCTATATAGCTAACCCTTAAGGTCTGGGACATAACTGATATAAAAAAGGGGCAAGTACCTGATGAAGGGACTGTGTATAGTATGACAACTTACATCTAGGATCTAACATATCCATATGCCTATGATCTAGGGGGGTAGGAGTCTTATTTTATTTTTACTCCTACCTTTATTTCTATTTTTATTTTAGGGTCAGTAGGGCCTACTATTATAGAGCATTGCTCAAAAAAACCCTTTTAGTACCTATTTTCTACTATTTTTATTAAGGTCTCCAGTACATCTTTGACACCCTATATCCTATTCCTTAGAGCTTAGACATATGTGTCTGATAAGATTAATTAACACTCAACATCCACTGGGATGGCATTAATCATAAATATATGTATTTACAATAATACGGAATTTCCCTCACTATTAACTTCCTTATTAATAACCATTATTATAGTTATTTTTTATATTTATATTTTTATTAACAATTTGTTACTACTTCTACTTTTATTTATTTTTTATTTTTATTTTTTAAATTTATATTATTTTTAATTTTTTTATTTTCTTTAATTTTATCCTTCAGTATTGCTCTCTACTATTACAGTTTTATAATTACCTCCATTTATTCAATTTTTTATTTAATTTTCTTTTTTTTATTAATTTATCTTGTGGGTAACTTATGCTTTTATAAATGGTAGTTTGTAGATTACAGTGCACTTTATGCATATTGGTTTCATAATACCATCTATGCAGTAGGTACCAAGTTGTGGATATAAATATTGTTTTTAATGTAATGGACAGTGCAATTAGCAACCATCCCTTTGTTATGTGTATATATGGATTTCAGCGATTTAATCGTAGTGTTCCCCCCCATTTGCATATCTGGACGTACCTACTATATGTTTGGGGGGGATACCACTTAGTCCGCAGGCTTATTTGTGACATTTAGAATAACACATACCTGGCACTATGTCACGCATTTTATTCAAATTAATTTTTAAGTTTTAATTGTGTAACTTTTACCCTATTAAATATTCACTTCTTGTTGTGTTTCTAGCGGCCCCGTACCATAAGAATATCCCCATGTTGGCATTTTTGGTTGTGTCCATTATGCAATTGGGGGAGGTACTAGGGAGCTCGCATGCCTATATTATGTGTGGAGTGTGAAGCGTCGACACCGTCTTTGATAACGTCCTATGACGAAACGCGTAAGGCAGAGTCACGCTCACACGTCACACCCGGAAGCCCTGGTTGGAACGCAAGCTGGGACGCACGCCGCTTTTGGCTTCCTGGTTTTGCTTTTGAACAGCCGGGCTATACTGGGTTAGCTGCTTTGATTTTTACGCAACGTCTTTAAATAAACATGAACTTACTTCACTATGGAAGTCCCCTGTTTCTTCTTTCTAAATTGAGGAAAATACATTGGTATGGTGATGAGGCACGGAGAAGTCCACCTCTGAAAAACATCAGCTGGAAACCCCAAATTGAGCTACTGGGATACACCCACGGACGACCGGAGGCAATCAGGACACCCAAAGGAACATCTACTCCAGACACCCACTCTATGCCCACTACCCCTGCAGGGGTGACTGCTTCTGGTGAGTGTGGACACATTGGGGGAGCACCTGGAGTCACCAATTTTTTTCTGATGAATACAGAAGTCACCGCTGATACATTCATTTACTATTTTTATTTCTAATGCTTGGACTGCACAAAGACTGTGGTCCTTCATTGAGTTTATAATTCTGACAATTTGGATCTTTTCACAGAGTTCTGTCACATATATGAATTTGCACATGTAGTCCTGATATATATATATATATATATATATTGGTATATGAACTTAAGTAGTTTTTTACACATATGGTCCTGATATATCTTTTCACATTGTGGTATATATACATGTCACATGTAGCTTATGCATGGTTTAAGGTTTTTTTTGATTATATAGGTGATTTAGTTGTTGTCACTTCACAACACCCCACCCTGAACAGTAGCCCTTGTATTGTATGTATATATTGAATCTCGTCTGAGTTTGCACTGCTGCTGATATCTGTTCTTAATGGGATTCTGTCCCTGGATTTAACACATTATTATACACTAAGGGTGTTTGCCCTGAGGGGCATACTGTCACAGTCTAGACACTGTATGATAAGCAAAATAGTACTTAGTATTATTATTATTTTTATGCACATTTATGGAATTACTTATGGTTTGGTAGACACACTGGGATATTAATATCTTTGTTTACTTTATGGTATAGTTAGTTATTATCAGACACACATAGGGTAGCGCCATTTCCCCATTTATTATATAAAAATTGATCTAGTGTTTACTGCTGCTGTATTTTGCACAACTATTTGACGCGCAAAAAACATCAATCGGTGGATCATGAGGACATTTCTCAAGGCAATATTATCCCAGGAGACTGGAGAAATGACTGACAGTTGTTAGCCAACATTGCTCCAGCACCACCATGAATGCCCGACAAAACAGAGAAAATTACAAGCAGTACTTCGGTGGACTTGAAGTTGTCTCTTGGCAAAACATGGCTGTGTAATTATTTTTCTCCTGGACCTGTGTCTTGAAAAACCTGTTATTTGTACATTCGATTAATTTCTGCTTTTTGAGTTACATAAAAAAAAAAGTCAAATGTCATGAGTTAAGGCTTTGTAATAAATATATAAACAGTTTCATATTTGTAATAAACATTATATAATCTTACTTGAGTGTCATCCTTGTCCTCTGATTGTGGTTCAAGATTTGTTGATAATGGTTGAAAGCTGGAAATTGAAGGTCTTGGGATCTCCTGATTTGATAGCATAGCTACACATGATTACATAATGAGCCAATGATAATTATGTCTGGAAAAAGTAGTGAGCATGCATGTACATTCGTTGAACGACAATTTTTAAATCCCAAAAGTAGTTCTAAGTACATATGCATATTTTTGTCTAACGAAAGTGCAAACTACCTTGAACCTAGCTCTTAAATAACAGAAAAGATGCACTTTACCTACAAAAAATGTTCGTATCCACAGACGTTCTTATAGAACGAAAGATCTATGAGCGAATCGTCAAGCAGAAGTGACGTCCTAAAGAAGTCTCCACCCATCCACTAACGGTCGCCATTTTACTGACACAATGTCGGAGGACGAAAAGAATGCTGTGGAGCAGTAGAGCAGGTCTCCCGAAAATCCTGCCATCGGGACCACCAACCACAAGCAGAAAGTGAAGGCATCTCCTATGACATTTGAAGAAATGGTGCATATGGTGGAAGTGCTGGAAAAGAGTGACTATAATGGAAAGTGTGGACATTACACCAAAACCAATGCAAGAAAGGACCGCATTCTGAACAAAATTATGAAAATGCTGATGAGAAATCTTGGAGTCTACCGTTTAAAGGATCAGTTACGAAAATGTTGGTCAGATCTGAAGCATCGTGAAACAGGAACAGTACCACAAAATCAAAATAATTATTAAAGTAAGCATGCATTTCCTATTACTTTGCAATGTTGTTGTAATGTGAACTCTTTCACTTATCATTTGGCACTTTTTTTATATCCAATTTTTGGTTGTAAACTGTATTGCCTTTACCAAGATGCTACAATGCATAATTTTCATGCATTACATGGTCATAGGTGAAGGATCCCTTTTGTCATTAATTTATTTTTGTTTTTTTGTTTTTTTTTGGGGGGGGGGGTTCCGGACATTTTCCAATTATTGGATAACATAAATGTTATAATTCAATTGGCATTAAAAATGTTTTTTGTTTTACCCCCAACAGGAAATAAAGATAAACAGCAGGATATGTCGTACAAACAGGACAGTCAGCGAAAGAAGAAGTCCAGGTCAGCTGAGAAAGTAAAAGATGACTGTGTTGAAGTGCAACATGTCCAGGGTGTACAAAAAGGGTTGGATGAGCTCTTGCCAAGATATATTTTAACATCAAACCAAATAATGATATATACTTATGATAATTATGTGATTCATCGGTCAAGAAGAAGTATGTGATCATTCCTTGATTTTACAGGAATATTTTTGAAAGAAGCTATACCTACTATCTTAGCTGTTGCTCTCATGTATAAGGATGACAACGGACAGCAGAATGAGAAGGCCAACATGATGAGGATTCTAAGACAGCCTGATGTTACCAGCACAGGTAAAAAAAGTGAAACCATACTTTTTGTGCTCTCTCTCACTGTGTATATAGATCACTTCTTTTTATATGACTACACAAACGTAATGGGTATGAAATGTAAACCATATGATAATATTGCATAATAACTCCAGTTTTCTATTTTTCTGTACTGGGGGGTTGGGACTGCCTCCGTGGCTTCCAGTTCCAGCCGAGGGATGTGAAAGTGAGCAGTGTGATGGCTGGTGCGAGCCCTGAATTGCTGTAGTGACAGCAGGAAATGGCTCAAGATGGTGGACCACTGTTCCAGAGGGAAATGTCGGAGGCAGAGACATCCTAATCTACTCCTGGTGACAGCAGCACCAGCCACTCTAAGGTAAGAGGAACCCTGGGGTTGTGTTCCTTACCATATGTGCATTAGCTTCACGGGCGTGCTCCCCTTCTTGGTGGTCAGAGGGGCGAAGATGTGCTTCTGGGACCCTGCTGCTGGTCGGTCCTGGGGGGTACACTCTTGGTGGTGTTTTGTTTTGCGCTGGCAGGCATTTATGGTTGTTCCCTTGGTGGTCTTTTTTTTCCCTTTTGTTTCAGAGTAAGGCCACATTCAGCAGAGCAGGGTACGGACTTGGCAGCGTCAGTCAAGGAGCTTTCTAGCACCTTTCAATCCTTTAAGATGCTGTTTTCGAGTTTTGATCTTTTGCAACCCCAGGTTAATCATCCATCACGCAGCAGAGCATTATACCTGGTCAGTTGGCGGTTCCCTCCACCATTGGAGGGTTGCCAGGGGGCACCAGAGAGGTACTAGGAGGAAGATCCTGATAGTGGGTCCTCAACCTCCCTAGAGGAGTCAAAAAGAGAGGGTGTGGATGCTGAATCCACTAGAGCCTCTTTGTACAACCTCTTCCAGGAGGAAGTGGAGGATCTCCTGTGAGCCTTCCGTACTACCTTGGGGATCCAGGAAGAGAAAAAGTCACTGTTGCTCCACGACCAAATGTATGAGGGTCTGGGAGAACAGAAGGAGGGTCTTTCCAGTCCATAAAGTGGGATGAAACAGCAGTCTGGAACAAGTCTTCTAGGCTGGACGCAGCTTTCTCCCAGGTGCCCAGAAAAACGTACCTAGCCTTTGAGGACATGGGTGTGCTAGCTGAACCCATGGATAAAAGGATGGAGTCCCTCCTGAAAAAGACCTGGGACTCGTTCTTAGGAAATCTCAAGCCCGCCATGGCAGTCACAGTGGTGGCTCGCAACATTGAGTTTTGGCTGACACATATAAAGGTGCATATTGAATCTGGGACCTCAAAGGAAACAATACTGTCTTCCTTTCCTATGCTTTTGAGAGGGGTAGCATACATCACAGATGCCTCTGTGGAGTCGGTACGCATTTCCACAAGGTCTTCTGCCCTGGCCAACTCAGCCAGAATAGCTCTCGGACTTAAAACTTGGCAGATGGATAATGCATCCAAAGTAAAACTCTGCGGGGTACCGCTCACAGGAGATCTGTTGTTTGGTCCAGATTTGGAGGCTGTTCAAGATCAGACAGCCGACAAAAAAGGCTTTTCCCATTAAGAGGAAGCACGGGGAACGAAATTTGTGCCTCCGAGAGCTGAGGGTCCGAAAAAGGTTTGGGGCCACAAGGGCAAGGGCCATGGGGGAGCGGCTTTTTGTCCTCCTGAACAGCCCCAAAAGACCCAATGATGGGTTGACCACTGTGGGAGGAAGACTGGGGGCTTTCATCCCACAGCGGGAGTCGGTCACCTCCAATCAATTCATCCTGGGATTTGTAAGGAGGGGGTTCCGACTGAAATTTTCAAGTCCTCCCCCACACAAGCTTCTCATCACAGAACTTCCAAAATGTGCAAAGAAGGCGGCTGCTCTTCTATCCTCCCTGCAAGAACTGGAGCAGCAGGAAGTAGTGGTGCGGGTCCCGGCAGAGGAGATAGGCAGAGAGTTCTACTCCCACGTCTTTGTGGTACGCAAACTCATTTTAAACCTGAAACCTCTCAATTGTTCAGTAACCTACAGAAAGTTCCGCATGGAACTTCTCAGTGAAGGCACTGCTCCCCCCGGACTGCTACATGGCGTCCATAGGCTTAAGAGACGCCTACCTGCATATTCTTATCACAGAGGGCAATCAAACGTTTCTCAGGTTAGCATTAAGGTCTGGGGAGGAGACATTCCATCTGCAATTCCGGGCTCTTCCTTTTGACCTATCCTCTTGTCCTCGCATCTTTACAAAAGTCATGGTGGAGACCCTAGCTTTTTTGTTACTAAGAGGTATTTCTGTGATTGCAGATCTGGACAATCTGCTCCTGTTTGCTCCCTCCCCGGAGCAGTTGGTCCGGGATCAGGAGGCAAGAAGCATTTTGGAAAATCTAGGATGGCCCCTGAACCTAGAAAAATCCAACTTGGTCCCATCCCAGAGGGTCACATATTGGACTCAACCCAGCAGAGGGTCTTTCTTCATCAAGAAAAAAATCCAAAATTGGTGGACAAGGCAATGGCATTGTTGCAGAGCAGTCGCCAGATCTCGATAAGACAGGCCATGTCAGCCTTAGGCATGACATGACTCCCTACCGTGCAGTGGGCAGTCCTACATTTTCGCCCATTGCAGCAATTCATCCTAGGGGTTTGGGACCACACTCAGGAGGTCCTTTGACTCAACGGTTCAAGTACCAGGATGGGTAAAGAGATCTCTGAGGTGGTGCAGGATGTAGCTGGCCAGCTAAGACCTGTCCTAGGTTGCTAATGTGACTTACATGCATATACAGCTAGACCTGCTAATAACCTTAATATAGTTTATATGCTCACATGTGAGAGATAAAAGCAAAATTAAAACCAAAAAGCATAGAGTTAAGTCTTTGTGACTCATCATGGAGTTTTTGGCCAATCACAGCCACTCTCACACTGAGCAAGAGGTTTAGCCAGTCACAGCCAGCCTTACACCTATTATTTGGTCTGGAAATTACCCAGCACATTTCTAGATCTCACTATATCAGAGAGAGTGGACCTGAACAGATTGCAGATCCAGCCAGAGTTCAGTTTTATGGAAGCAAGTGGCCAAAATAGGTATTTAATACAGTTATATATGTTACTATAGTTATATAATGTGATTAGAACTGTATACTGAACTAGTTATGTGTTCACTTGTAGTTCCACCAAACCAAACCAAACAGCATAGCAAACATCAAACGTTCAAAACATCAAACAAAGTGAAACTATTTCTTAAGCCTCAGATATACCCCTCAAAGAGATCATAAAGTGTCTAAGGAACTTTAAAGTGAAAGTACATATACTGAAGAGAGAAATACATCTACCATTTTATGTAAAATGACAAGATTGAACAGTTGAATCGCCATTTTGTTATACTTTATTCAACACGTTTTGTACATGCACTGCCTGCTGCTAAATTGTCAGTGTTATATATGAAGAAAAGCTGAAGTTAATAAAGAAGATATCATAGAGGTTTGGTGTGCTCTTTAAACCTACTGCTTCCATAGAACGGCGCTAGAGGAATTATAGAGTAAGAGATAGTCTTGTTTGGACTAAAAGGTCAGAAATTAAAATTCTTCTAATGCCACAGCGCATAAGACACTTCATAGTGCTGCGCCTGCCACACAGGAAGACAGAAATACTTGTTTCACGGCCTGGAATGGTTTGCTGCCGGTTTCCAGGACCGTCACGACAGATGCAATGGCACCAGCTGGGAAGCACAACTAGGTCCGCGGCTGGTGCAGGGTTCCTGGAGAGGGGAGGACATGAAGAGGTCCTCGAATTGGCGTGAGTTCAGGGCAATCGCACTGGCTATCAAAGCTTTCCAGCAGGAGCTTCATGGACAACACAGGTCTGCTCGGACAGCTCCTCGGCGGTTGCCTATATCGACCGAGAGGGGGGCACCAGGAACAGTTCCCTGTGGGACTTGGCGGAAGCAATTTTCAAGTGGGCCGAAGTCAAGGTGCTGTCCCTCTCAGTGGGACATCTGAAAGGGGAGTTGAACCAGTTGGCAGACTTCCTCAGTAGGAAAACGCTGAGGAAGGGCGACTGGGTCCTGAGTCAGGATGTCTACAGGATGATCACTCGAAGATGGGCAGTCCCATGTGTAGACCTCTTCACTTTGAGGGAGAATGCGAAAACTCTCTGCTTCTTCTCCCTGAACAGGTGGAACGGGGCGATAGGGGTGGATACGCTCTCCCAGAGCTGGAGTTTTACCAGGTGTTATGCTTTCCCCCCTCCTGCACTAGTACCCGCAGTGCTGAGGAAGTTCCAGACAGAAGACACAACTCTGATCCCAATAGCGCCACACTGGCCCAGGAGGCCGTGGTTTTCCATCCTAAAAGATCTGGAGGTGGAGCCCTCTGGGTCTTGCCGGTCCGGGAAGACCTCCTCATTCAGGGTCCGATCTGTTGTCCCTAGGTGGAGAGGTGGAAACTTCAGCCTTGTTACTGAGGAGGAAATGCTGAGGGGTAAGGGTTTGGTAGTGACCTTTATTGGTTGCAGGAAAAAGGAGACCCGCACTATTTACCTAAAAGTCTGGTAACGGTTTAATACTTGGTGCACAGAAGGCTTCTTTAAAAACGCACACAGCCCAGTAGCAGTACTGGAATTCCAGCAAAGTGGAGCAGACAAGGGGCTGGCTCTTAGCACTCTGAAAGGCCAGGTTTCTGGTCTAAGCTTTTTTTTGAGGAACAGCCAGTGGTAAACCCATGACTATTGAGGTTCTTTAAAGCCCTAGGCAGGCAAAGACCTGTTAACCGCCACCCCCCCTCCTATGTTGGATCTCTCTCTGGTGTTACAGGCTCCTTCAGGGGAACCTTTTGAGCCAATGGAGTCTTGTTGTCACATACCTGGTGGTAGAGTCTGGTGTGCAGAGGGAGGCCTCTCTTACACCTCTGACTCAAGGACCCTGATAGAGAAAACAGGAGGCGCAGGAGTACAGAGTCGCATGAGTGCCTGGCAAGGTTGCTAGAAGACGAGCTGTACCGGAACTGAAGCAGGAACTGGAATGGACTCAGGAACAGCTATCAGACAGGAAACTGGAGCTCAGGCAGGTGCAGGCAGATGGACTGGAAGTGTAGATACACAAGTCCAGAGCAGGTGGACACTGGAGCAGGGTCAGGTGCAGGCAGGTTCGGCAATAGGCTGGCAGCAAGGTAGCAGAAGGAGCAGGCAGGAACGTGGTCTCAGTTACAGGCAGGTTCGGCAACAGGCTGGCAGCGAGGTAGTAGAAGGAGCAGGCAGGAACATAGTCAAAACAGGATGAGGTCAGATGCAGGCAGATAAGTGGGGATAGTCAGGAGCAAGCCGGGTAGGGTCAACTGGAGCAGGATACAGGCAATCAAGAATCAGGGGTCTCAGGTAATGCTGTAGGCCAGATAGCACCGATCCAAGGAAGTAAGGCAGTTTAAATTGTCTGTTAGCGCCACAAACGTCAATGTTGGCAGTTTGTGCGGCACTAGTGCGCGTGTGCATAGTTGTGTGCAGGTGCGTGAAAAGTGCCTGCGCAGCCCTTCTCAGTGGGACATGCAGAACAGGAGGACATCTATAGTTGCCATCTTGATTGCTAGTGTGCAAGGTATATCTCTCTCTATATATATATATATATATATAGATCTATATCTATAATCTCTATCTATACAGTATATAGATATATACCTTAATCGTACTAAAAAGTCAATGTATCTATAATCATCCCACAGGTCAGCATCCTCATATGTTGACCTGCCCCATAGCTACATGACCATGATGCTATGAGGATGAATCTAGATATAAAAGTAACATTTTAAAAGGAAAATTCTAAAAATAGACCCTAAAAATCAGTAAAAAAATTGAAGTTACACTTACCGATAACATCTTTTCCATGAGTCTTTCAGGACAGCCACCTTTGAGAGACCTCGGCTCCTCCCTTCTCAGGAAACACCGCCCGCTTCCAATAGAGCTTTAAGTCACACGCCCCACAGGCCCTTCAGTTCTCCACAAGTACCTCTGGTCAGCTATTGAGACACCAGAACATATACCACTTTCATATATATATATATATATATATATATATATATATATATATATATATATATATATATATATATATATATATATATATATATATATATATATATATATATATATATATATATATATTTATATTATATACACACACACACACATGCACACACAGTATCTCACAAAAGTGAGTACACCCTTCACATTTTTGTAAATATTTTATTATCTTTTCATGTAACAAAACTGAAGAAATTACACTTTGCTACAATGAAGAGTAGTGAGTGTACAGCTTGTATAACAGTGTACATTTGCTGTCCCCTTTAAAATAACTAAACACACAGCCATTATTGTCTAAACTGCTGGCAACCAAAGTGAGTACACCCTTAAGATAAAATGTCCAAATTGGGCTCAATTAGCAATTTTCTCTCCCGGTGTCATGTGACTCGTTAGTGTTACAAGGTCTCAGGTGTGAATTGGAAGCAGGTGTGTTAAGTTTGGTGTTAATCGCTCTCACTCTCTCATACTAGTCACTGGAAGTTTAACATGGAACCTCATGGCAAAGAACTCTGAGGATCTGAAAAAAAAAGAACTGTTGCTCTACATCAGGGGTCTTCAAACTACGGCCCTCCAGTTGTTCAGGAACTACAATTCCCATCATGCCTAGTCATATCTGTGAATGTCAGAGTATTACAATGCCTCATGGGATGTGTAGTTCTGCAACAGCTGGAGAGCCGTAGTTTGAAGATCCCTGCTCTACACAAAGTTAGCCTAGGCTATAAGAAGTTTGCCAAGACTTTGAAACTTAGCTGCAGCAACAAGACCATACAACGGTTTAACAGGACAGGTTCCACTTAGAACAGGCCTAGCCATGGTCGACCAAAGAAAATGAGTGCATGTGCTCAGCGCCATTTCCAAAGGTTGTCTTTGAGAAATAGACGTATGAGTGCTGCCAGCATTGCTTCAGATGTTGAAGGGGTGGGGGGGTGAGCCTGTCAGTGCTCAGACCATACGCTGCACACTGCATCAAATTGGTCTGCATGGCTGTCGTCCCAGAAGGAAGCCTCTTCTAAAGATGATGCACAAGAAAGCCCGCAAACAGTTTGCTGAAGACAAAGCAGACTAAGGACATGGATTACTGGAACCATGTCCTGTAGTCTGAGGAGACCAAGATAAACCTAATAAAGGGTCTGGAGGATCTTAGTTATGAGGAAAGGTTGCGAGCACTGAACTTATTCTCTCTGGAGAAGAGACGCTTGAGAGGGGATATGATTTCAATTTACAAATACTGTACTGGTGACCCCACAATAGGGATAAAACTTTTTCGCAGAAGAGAGTTTAACAAGACTCGTGGCCACTCATTACAATTAGAAGAAAAGAGGTTTAACCTTAAACTACGTAGAGGGTTCTTTACTGTAAGAGCGGCAAGGATGTGGAATTCCCTTCCACAGGCGGTGGTCTCAGCGGGGAGCATTGATAGCTTCAAGAAACTATTAGATAATCACCTGAATGACCGCAATATACAGGGATATGTAATGTAATACTGACACATAATCACACACATAGGTTGGACTTGATGGACTTGTGTCTTTTTTCAACCTCAGTTACATAGTTACATAGTAGGTATGTAAACCTATTTGGTTCAGATGGTGTCAAGCGTGTGTGGCGGCAACCAGATGAAGAGTACAAAAACAAGTGTATCTTGCATACAGTCAAGCATGATGGTGGGAGTGTCATGGTCTGGGGTTGCGTGAGTGCTGCCGTCACTGGGGAGCTACAATTCATTGAGGGAACCATGAATGCCAACATGTACTGTGACATACTGAAGCAGAGCATGATCCCCTCCCTTCGGAGACTGGGCCGCAGGGCAGTATTCCAGCATGATAACGACCCCAAACAAACCTCCAAGATGACCACTGCCTTGCTAAAGAAGCTGAGGGTAAGGGGATGGACTGGCCAAGCATGTCTCCAGACCTAAACCCTATTGAACATCTAGGGGACATCCTAAAATGGAAGGTGGAAGAGCGCAAGGTCTCTAACATCCACCAGCTCCGTGATGTCATCATGGAGGAGTGGAAGAGGACTCCCGTGGCAACCTGTGAAGCTCTGGTGAACTCCATGCCCAAGAGGGTTAAGGCAGTGCTGGAAAATAATAGTGGCCACACAAAATATTGACACTTTGGGCTCAATTTGGACATTTTCATTTAGGGGTGTACTCCCTTTTGTTGCCAGCGGTTTAGACATTAATGGCTGTGTTTTGAGTTATTTTGAGGGGACACCAAATTTACACTGTTATATAGTTGCATGCAAAAATTTAGGAACCTCCTGACAATTTCCATTATTGTCATTTATAAATATTTGGGTGTTTGGATTGGCAATTTTATTTTGATCTATCAAATAACTGAAGTTATTATTTCAGTAGTGAAATGAGGTTTATTGGATTAACAGAAAATGAAATTAGAAAGGTGCATAAATTTGGGCACCCCAACAGAAAAAAATCACATCAATATTTAGTAGAGCCTCCTTTTGCAGAAATAACAGCCTCTAGACGCTTCCTATAGCCTGTAATGAGTGTCTGGATTCTGGATGAATGTATTTTGGACCACTCCTCCTTACAAAACATCTCCAGTTCAGTTACGTTTGATGGTTGCCGAGCATGGACAGCCCACTTCAAATCACCCCATAGATGTTCAATGATATTCAGGTCTGGGGACTGGGATGGCCATTCCAGAACATTGTACTTGTTCCTCTGCATAAATGCCCGAGTAGATTTTGAGCAGTGCTTTGGTTCTTTGTCTTGCTGAAATATCCAGCCCTGGCGTAACTTCAACTTTGTGACTGATTCCTCAACATTTTTCTCAAGAATCTGCTGATATTGAGTGGAATCCATGCGACCCTCAATTTTAACCAGATTCCCAGTACCGCCACTGGCCACACAGCTCCACAGTATGATGGACCCTCCAACAAATTTTATTGTGGGTAGCAAGTGTTTTTCTTGGAATGCTGTGTTCTTTTGCCGCCATGCATAGTGCCCAAATTATTATTATTATTATACAGTATTTATATAGCGCCAACAGTTTACGTAGCGCTTTACAACTTGAGGGTAGACAGTACAAATACAATTTGATACAGTAGGAATCAGAGGGCCCTGCTCCTTAGAGCTTACAATCTAAGAGGGGAGGTCAAGAGATACAAGAGGTAATAACTGTGGGTGATGTGCTGATTGAGAAGATAAATGTACAGTTGTTAGGTGGGGGCCAGATAGGCTTCTCTGAAGAGATGAGTTTTCAGGGATCGTCTGAAAGTGGATAAAGTAGGAGAAAAACGGACGGATTGGGGTAGAGCATTCCAGAGGATGGGGGAGGCTCTGGAGAAGTCCTGAAGGCGAGCATGGGATGAGGTGACAAGGGAGTTTGAGAGCAGGAGGTCTTGGGAGGAGCGAAGAGAACGATTAGGTTGGTATTTTGTGACTAGGTTAGAGATGTAGCTAGGGGCCAAGTTGTGGATGGCTTTGTAAGTTATAGTAACTCAATCTGTTTCATCAGTCCACAGCACCTTATTCTAAAATGAGGCTGGCTTGTCCAAATGTGCGTTTGCATACCTCAAGCGACTCCGTTTGTGCCGTGTGTGCAGAAAAGCCTTCTTTTGCATCACTCTCCCATACAGCTTCTCCCTGTGCAAAGTGCGTTGAATTGTTGAAGGATGCACAATGACACCATCTGCAGCAAGTTGATGTTGTTGGTCTTTGGAGGTGGTCTGTGGGCTGTTTTTACCGTTCTCACCATTCTTCACCTTTGCCTCTCCAATATTTTATGTGGCCTGCCACTTCTGGCCTTAACAAGAACTGTGCCTGTGGTCTTCCATTTCCTGACTATGTTCCTCACAGTGGACACTGACAGCTAATATCTCTGCAATAACTTTTTGTAGCCTTCCCCTAAACCATAATGTAGAACAATCTTTGTTTTCAGTTCAGAGGAGAGTCAAATAGAACAACAACTTGCAATTGGCCACCTTAAATACCCTTTCTAGGAAGTTCAAGGCTTAATGAGTTCACCAAACCAATTGTGTGTTCCAATTAATCAGTGCTAAGTAGTTACAGGTATTCAAATCAACAAAATGACAAGGGTGCCCAAATTTTTGCACCTGTGTAATTTTGTTTTGATGCATATTGCGTATTTTCTATTAATCCAATAAACCTAATTTCACTACTGAAATATTACTGTGTCTTTCAGTTATTTGATAGATCAAAATTAAATTGCTGATCCAAACACCCAAATATTTATAAATAACAATCATGGAAATTGTCAGGGGTTCCTAAACTTTTGCATACAACTGTACAAGCTGTACACTCACTACTTTACATTGTAGCAAAGTGTCACTTCTTCAGTGTTGTCACATGAAAATATATAATAAAATATTTACACAAATGTGAGGGGTTCACTCACTTTTGCGAGAATATATCATTTTAGACCCAAAAAGAACTGCTAACATGTATTCTCCATTTTTACCACTAGATGGTGTAGATATATCTGCATTACATCTATAGGCAGTTAATAGGTTTAATTGTTTTTAATTCTATTTTTACGTATAAAGTATGGTATTATTAATTTACATTATGCATATTTTTATCTTTTATTTCATTTATCTTATGCGATTTATGTAAATATAAGATAGGGAGTAGATTGTAGACCCTCATCATAGTACACTATATAGCGATATATAGATATATATGTGACTGAATGTGATTGATATGTGTTTTTTTTTTATGCCAAAGATTTCTTTACAACAATATGTGGTTGTAACATCTGACATGTGTAGTTTGCAGTTTGGGGAACCCCCTACTGTTAGGGTTTTTTTTTGTATATTTTGGCCAGGGGGGGTTTATTTGTAAATTGTGACAGATCACGACACATGCGATTGTATTCAAGGCTCCAAGAAAATGGCTTAGTCTTGACTTCCTGATGACGTGCGCACGTGTTTGAAAAGCATTAAAACACAGGCCTGACACGCATTAACCGGAGCCATCCCTAAGTAAAAATCCCTCTGGGTGGAACGCACACAGAGTCCTTGGATGGCAGTGCAGCATCTACCGGGAAGCTGCACATGTCTTATTCCTATTTACCTTTGTGTACATGTGAGTGGATTTTATTGTGACAATTTAATAAAAATATACTACACTATATATGCCCCTTTGTGGTTCACTTTGGAGCCTTTTATTACAGTGCCCCCGTTGGGGAAGAGGAGTCTGCAAGGAGGAGAGCTTAATAAGATATATGCTTGATGGTCACTTGGTAGCCAAATAGGTGTGGTGAGCCCATGTTGATTTGTTGCACTTTGGGTGGAGAACGTTTATGAAGATTGGAGCACTTTTAGATTCACAGTTTTTAGGAACACGGTGACTGGATATTTGATTTAGAACACACATTTGTTTTTTTTTTGTTTTTCTTTTTATGAACTCTTTTTTTATCCATTATGGGGGAAATGTTGCAGATGGCATTGGTTTTCATTACATTCTCTGGCCTCTTTAGATCGGAGGGATTTCAGTAGTAACACATGCAGGGAGGAATTTGTGTAAATTTGAACGGTGCATGTAGGCTGTTCTTACAATTTCAAGCACAGTACACAGTTCTAACACTGAGAATCTTGTTTTATCATCTATGATGGGACTGAGCACCTCCATCTTGGCTCTCTATTCAGCACTGTTATAATATTAGCTCTATCCAACATTGCATCTTAGTAACACACCACACTACTTTTTTTTTTTTTTAAGGCAAACACGCTGACACATACAGTTACATGCAGCCTGTCTCTCTGCTCACAGTATTGATACACTTCTGCATTAGCCATGTTTATTTTGTTCATATTTGATTTGCACTGACTGGTGTCAGCCAACAAATTTGGATGAAACTGACATTTCGGCAGTTTATACCACAGATGGGTGATAAGAAGCATATTTAATCCTGATAAGTCATTGCACACATATGTTGAAGTCTGGTGCAAGATCCACACTCAGAACTGCAATGTCTTTATCGGGAGGTAAACACAAAAGTGGTGTGATGAAAGGAAAGAAAAGAGGAACAGAGGAAAATTGAAACTTCAACAAGCAAAATTACCACATTTTTTCAAAAGAGCCAGAGCAGGATGAAGCAGGTGAAATGTCAGTGGAGGCTGGAACTTTGGTTTCTGAAATTCCTAAAACATCTAATGTAGACCTTTTAGCTAAAGATGAGACCAAGCAGAGAGAATTGCCTACCAAAATGCCAAGGGAGAAGACTACATTGTCTCCTCTACAGGAAAAATCACCTTCCATAGAGGATTTCTTTCTCCATTCTCATGATTTGAGGAATGCTGGAATCTCTGCTGAAATGTTCTGGGAATTTCACCCTAAACAGCCTACTCAAGACACACCGTTCAATGGAAATATTGTTTACTTCAGAAAAGGTATACAAGGAGCGAATATTAATAGAAAATGGGTTACTTTCAACGAGAAAAAGAAAGCCCTGCACTGTTCAATTTGCCTAATGTATTCTGCAGACATTATATTGTCATTCTCATTGGTTTCAGGGCTGCAATGAATGGAGACATATTACGACAAGACTCACAGAGCAGCCTATATTGTCAATATTAGAGGCAAATCGATCAAGCACAAACTTTCAGTTGACCTGTTTTCTATGAGGCACAACCAGGTACTTCAGCACTGTGCTGTTCTAAGCACCATCATAGATATTGCTTTTTTTTATTGGAGTCCAAGCATTGCCATACAGAAGCAGCCAGAGTCTGCAGCTGATGTCTTTGATGACAATCTTGAAAATCGAGGACATTTTTTGGAAGCTGTGAAACTTCTAGCGGAATATAGCCCAGTACTAAAAGAGCATTTGGCAAAAGTTACAGAAGTGGCCAAAAAACGTGACCCATCTCAAAAAGTGCAACAAAAATGTGTCACTTTTCTAAGCAAGTCCTCTATATCAAAGTTATTCATAATTATTGGGGACATGATAAAAGAAGAAATTGTTAAGGAAGTTAACAACGCAGGGATGTTTTCAGTACAAATGGACTCTACTCAAGATGTCTCTGCTCATGATCATTGTGCGATATGTTGGGGAGGATACAGCTAAAGAGAGATTGGTAAGTCTTCCGATTGTTGAGGACTCAAGCAGCAGGAGGCTTACCTGACTTGTTAGGAGAATCCTTGTCTAACATCGGACTGAATCTGAAGCAGTGCATTGGCGATTCTTTTGATTGACCCACTAACATGAGTGGCACTTACACAGGATTACAAGTTTTGCTGAAAGAAATGTGTCCTACTAATATTCAGACATGGCGCTATGCTCACATTCTCCATGCACCCTGGACGCTCCAAAAACTTTTTCTGGACGTCAGATTGCTGGCAGAAAACGCTGGTTGAAAACCACTTATCAGTGTTTTGTAATAGCGTTTATTCACGTTTTTTAGCCTGAGCGTTTATGGAAGTTTTTAAAAAAATTACACAAAGGACACTCCAAAAATCCCACAATGCATTAACAAAAATATAATTTTTTACCCTAGGAGCCATTTTAGAGCAGAAAGAGCACTGTCTTCAGCAGGGAGCTGTCTACTGTTGCTAGCTCCATTCACTATGGATCCAGCCGTGAAGACAATACAGGAAATACTCCTCCTGATTTTGTTGCGTCGGATCAGAAGACAGAGAGAATTGAATTAGAGGACCAGAGCTCGTCGGTACTGGACCCATCCGTTGATGGACCAACGCATATCTTCTGGATATTTCAAAATTACCGTAGTGGAAAAATTTCCCCAGGGGGCTTTTAAGCAGCAAAATATTTCTGAAACAATGTTTAGTAACCATGTTTAGTAAAAATATTATTTAATTCAGACATAGAATGCATTACATAAATACAATCAATATCACATAAAATTTCCAGTAGTCGACATCAGCAACAACAAAGGACCATCTCCCATGGTAATCAATTCATTGAAAAAGTTCATAATTGTACAGTTACATTGTATCAATGCTATCAATATGAATCCCCATGAATACCCCAATGCATTTCGACCCTTTATCCTTTTCTGGTCTTCTTCAGGGGGGTTTTTACTTTCTAAAGAGATACATCAAAAAATTCCATTAGGATTTTCTACAATATATAAAACATAACAGATCATTTTGTGATATTTTGAAAGTACATCTCCATACATATGGCGAAGTATTTACCATTTGGGAATAGGAAAGTGGGCTTATGTCGCATAGTTTTCAAAACCGTTGCGTGCGGTGGTCCCACAATGTTTGCTCATTCCCTCTGTTGCCTCTGGGCGCGTCCATAGTCCACGGGGCTTGCAAGGAGCCACGCATTGGACCCAGTGGGGAAGGTGTAGGGCGAGGCACCTGTAATTTGATATTTGTAAAAATTAGTATATCGTCAGCGGGTGTCGGGTGGGTGTTCCGTATTGTATGGAGATGTACTTTCAAAAACTTTCAAAATATCACAAAATTATCTGTTATGTTTTATATATTGTAGAAAATCCTAATGGAATTTTTTGATGTATCTCTTTAGAAAGTAAAAACCCCCCTGAAGAAGACCAGAAAAGGATAAAGGGTCGAAATGCATTGGGGTATTCATGAGGATTAATATTGATAGCATTGATACAATGTAACTGTACAATTATGAACTTTTTCAATGAATTGATTACCATGGGAGATGGTCCTTTGTTGTTGCTGATGTCGACTACTGGAAATTTTATGTGATTTTGATTGTATTTATGTAATGCATTCTATGTCTGAATTAAATAATATTTTTACTAAACATGGTTACTAAACATTGTTTCAGAAATATTTTGCCGCTTAAAAGCCCCCTGGGGAAATTTTTCCACTACGGTAATTTTGCAATGCTTTTTTGGGGTGTGCAGCTGTGTCAACTCTTGCATGTGTTACTTTACTTTGATCTTCTGGATATTTCACCAGCCTATACATTCAGCTGCGTAATTATCCTGAAAAGTTTTTAACTTTACAAGGATGTCTATTGGCACATTTGACAATTTTCTAGAGAGGTTGCGACCATGTCTTACTCGAATGGACACCCAGATGAGGATGAGCGTGTCTCCTAAGGAACGTCTCCTGGTGACAAGCAGCTATTTCATTATTTTAGTCATGTGTATTAATGTTAAAAAAAAAAAAAAATCATTAAACAGTCATGTTTTCCACAATTATATTTAAAAAAATATACAGTTTTTGGAAAATATTATTTGCTTTTTTACATAAGCAATTTTTTTTAATGGAATTTTTTGCTTGGACAATGTTTTATCCACAATACATTTGCTGGCTTGTTGATTTTTTTAAATATTTTTAAGAAAAAAAAATTGGATAGAAAAAATGTTAGTTTGTAACTTTTTTCCCCAATTTAAAAATGTTATTAATATTTTTTAATGTTTTTGTAGGTTCCTGGCCACAGGACAATTGTTTGTTTCGCTACATCACTACTTTCTGATGGGTGTAAGCACGGTGGAAAAAGTGACCCGGGAGACCTGCCTTGCTCTGTGGGAGGAGTTAAATAATGATATGATGCCTGAGCCTACAGAAGAAACGTGGGAACAGGTGGCTAAGGAATTTTGGGAGAAGACAGTCTCCAAACTGTATAGGAGCTCTGGATGGAAAGCATGTCCGAGTCCAAAAAACACCTAACTCTGGGTCACGTTATTTTAATTATAAAAAGTACTTTTCAGTTGTACTTCTGGCATTGGCAGATGTAAATCTGTGCTTCACATTTGTGGATGTGGGGGCCTACGGGAGTCAGAGGGATGCCCGAATATTCCGGGAGTCTGCACTGGGTCATCGGTTGCACGAAGGACAGCTAGGGATTCCTTCTTGTAGGCCACTTCCGGGCACTACGGACCCCAGTCTTCCACTGGTGAAGATAGCCGCTGAAGCTTTTGGCTTAGCAGAACATATAATGCGTCCATATAGTGGAAGCGGACTTATAAATTCTCTGCTGGTAAGTAACTATAGCCGAGCCAGACATTTTGTGGAGTGCGCCTTTGGAGTATGTACAGCAAAGTGGCGTGTGCTTCTCTCCGCCATTCAGTTTGATGTGGAGAACGCTATAAAAGTCATCCTAGCATGCTTCGTGCTGCATAACTTTTTAATTGTGAATGAGAGGGTCTCCACAGAACTTGCACCCCCAAACCCAGGACATGATATGCAATTCATGGACTTGCGCAGCACTGCTAGAATTCTAGAATCCCCTGCAGGTAGTTTGGCCTGGCAAGACCAATATATTTAGTTAAATTTTTCTTGATATTAGCCTTTTAGTTACTTACCTTAGGGGATAGCGGTGCTGTCACATGGTATGTATGACAGCAGAAAGTCCATCAATTTAGTCCTTGTTATGGAATTCTTAGTATGAATGGAGAGGGGCTGAGACTAAAATGGGGGGGGGGGGGCTTGAAAGGGAAGTTGAGAGCAGACTTCAGGATATGCAAAAAGAAGAGAACTGGAAATGGATTGACATTTTGGTCAAACATAGGGTAGCCAAATATGAGCAACTTACCCATCAGGTCCAGATATTGTCCCAAGAGATCAAGGATATAGGCCATAAGGTCCCTATGTCCTGGCTCGATACCCTCGAAAGAAATACCAAAAGACAAGAAGATGACCTCATAAACAACAAATTGGGTAAATTTAGAGGAGATCTAAATGATTATACCAACAATAGAGTGCTCACATGGATGATTAAACCCTTGGTATCCCATCCTCCTAATCATCATTATTCTAATAATTCAAATCCAAAATTTTCTGCATCTTCCCATATCCCACCACTTCTTCCCTTGTTCAAATCCACCATACCCCACAATCAACCACATACTCTAAGGCCTAATCATTCTAAAGATCAAAATCACAAAAATCTAATTATAAAAAAGCCAATCATGATAAGAAGGCAACTTCTGATACAAATATCCTTCAGAGCAAATTGTTTAAAGATCTACAAAAATTCTGTAATAGAAACAATATGGCTACTATGCTATGTACTTCTACCACTCAGTTGCAGTCACAGGATGCAGTACAGACTACCCCTGCTGGTGCACATGTTGCTGCCTCAGGAGTATCAATGACCCCTGATACAATATCAGTGCACCAACATGTATCCCCTATGGAATTGATCGACTCTGCAGTTACAGTTCCTTCCTCTACTATGGAGGTAACATCAATCCCTAGTTCAACACACATGTACAGTACTGAGCACAGGGCCTCCACCATACCCTTTACCACCACTACTAATAGCCTCTTTAGTTTTGGCTCACAACCACCAGTGGACATTGGTTTAAATACCTTGGTCCATGACTCTTTTTTTTTAGTCATGAACCCCTCTCCAGTAGCTACGCAAAAAAGAAAATACGACGGAGAGGCTGCAGAGGGGGAAGAAACAAACAGAGATACGAGCCATTTCAAGTCTCGCCAACTGTAAAAATCTTAAAATTACTCCAATCATATTCTTTCTCCTGAAGAAACATCATTGTTGAATTGGGGACTTAATTTTGCACCATCCTATAAGCCTGATCCATACCTATTGTTTAAAGATTTAAACAAATATATCAGATATCTCACTCTAAAAAGGTTTTTTCAGATACAAAAGACTAAACGAACTGAGACTGACAACGTCTCCCACATTGATGTGATGTCTACCCCGGAATCAGAACCTATTGAGTTTGATTTCGAGGCCGACATCATAAATACACTTCAGGAACTATATCTAGACAATTCACACACCAAATTTAGATATCTATACCCAACATCTACATACTTCACCACTAGGGATGAGCTTCGTGTTCGAGTCGAACCCATGTTCGACTCGAACATCAGCTGTTCGATCGTTCGTCGAATTGCGAACGATATGGGCCGTTCGCGCCAAATTCGTGTGGCGCATCACGGCCCATAATTCACTGCGGCATCGCAGTGCATTGCTGGCTGATGATTGGCCAAGCATGCACTATGACCCGCATGCTTGGCCAATCACAGCGCTGTCGCTAGAGAGAGCTGTAATTGGCCAAAGCCAGGGTGGCTTTGGCCAATTATGGCTCAGGGGGTTTAGAACACGCCCCAAACTATATAGGGCCGCCTACACGGCGGCCCTGTGTAGTGTGTTCCGGTGTTGAGAGACAGACAGAGAGACAGTGTCATTTCATTTGAGTTAGCTAGATTAGGCAGGACAGTCAGTGAGTTAGCTGCACTTACAGTGTATTGTGTACATATATGCATCCCAGGTGGTGTGTGTGTGTGTGTGTGTGTGTGTGAGAGAGATTATATATATATATATATATATATATATATATATATATATATATATATATATATATATATATATATATATATATATATATATATATATATATATATATATACATATACATATACACACACACACATACATACATACATATATACACATACATACACACACACACACACACACTGTATTCAGCTTAGCTAGATCCATTCCTGTTATCTTCCTACTGACAGGCAGGCTTGTCTTGTTACAGTATTTACAGCTACCTGAAGAAAATTGCTGGTGTTCTTTTGATCTTATTAGTACCACAGTCAGGCAGCTAGACTATTTACAGTTAGTGTAGTGAGACCTCTGCACAGTGTTCAGCTAAAGCTACAAGTTAGGGTAGTGCGTCCTCCACACAGTGTTCAGCTAAAGCTACAAGTTGGTGTAGTGTGTCCTCCTCACAGTGTTCAGCGAAAACTACAAGTTAGTATAGTGTGACCTCTAAACAGTGTTCAGCTAAAGCTACAAGTTAGTGTAGTGCTTCCTCCTCACAGTGTTCAGCTAAACCTACAAGTTTTTTTTTTGCGAGCTCTGCACAGTGTTCAGCTAAAGCTACCTGTAGAAGGTTGGTGGTGTTTTCCTGATCCTATCACTACCGCAGGCAGCTAAATAAGCTACAAGTTATTTTTTGGTGAGCTCTGAACAGTGTTCGACTAGAGCTACCTGTAGAAGGTTGGTGGTGTTTTCCTGATCCTATTACTACCGCAGGCAGCTAAATAAGCTACAAGTTAGTATAGTGCAAGCTCTGCACAGTGTTCAGCTAAAGCTACCTGTAGAAGGTTGGTGGTGTTTTCCTGATCCTATTACTACCGCAGGCAGCTAAATAAGGTACAAGTTAGTGTAGTGCGAGTTCTGCACAGTGTTCAGCTAAAGCTACCTGTAGGAGGTTGGGTGGCGTTTTCCTGATCCTATCACTACCGCAGGCAGCTAAATAAGCTACAAGTTATTTTTTGGCGAGCTCTGCAGAGTGTTCACCTAAAGCTACCTGTAGAAGGTTGGTGGGGTTTTCCTGATCCTATCACTACCGCAGGCAGCTAAATAAGCTACAAGTTAGTTTTTTGCGAGCTCTGCACAGTGTTCAGCTAAAGCTACCTGTAGAGGGTTGGTGGTGTTCTCATAGTACTGACAGGCAGTTGATTTTGCTAGCTGCAGTATCTATATCTATACATATATATCCCAGCTTAGTGCAGCTACAGGCCATTAGTATGTCTGGAAGGCCAACAAGGAGAGGCAGACAGTCACAAGCCAATAAAAGAGGGCAAGCAGGCTCTGTGTCTAGAGGCAACAGTGCTGGTCGTGGAGACGGTGCATCCTCATCAGCACGTGGCCGTGGGACACGCTTGGCCTTTTTTTCGGCAGCTGGCCGCGTTGAGCCGCAACATGCGGAAGACTTGGTCAAGTGGATAACCAAGCCGTCCTCATCCTCTCTCACCCATGCTCAGGGTACTTTGTCTGGAAAAGCAGCGGCCTCTTCCCTCGGCTCAATGTCATCAGTGACTCCTTCCTTAGCCCCACCATGTTGTCCTGAGGAGTCCCTCGAACTGTTTGACCACAGTGTTGGGTACATGCTCCAGGAGGATGCCCAGCGTTTGGAAGGCTCTGATGATGATACTGAGCTAGATGAAGGCAGTAACGTGAGCACAGACAGAGGGGGTGCCCAAGAAGGACAGCAATCTGGCAGTCATGCTCCCCCTGCTGCAGCATACTGCCAGGTTTGCTCCAGTGATGAGGAGGGAGGGGATGATGAGGTCACTGACTCAACGTGGGTGCCTGATAGGAGAGAGGAGGAGGAGGAGGAGGAGGCACATCACCAGCAAGGCAGGATGCCCTCCAGGAGCCAGCCTAAGGGCAGCACACTGATTGCATCACACCCCAAAGCTCCACATGTGCAGGGCACTGCAGTCTCTGCGCGTTATTCAAAAAGTTCTTTGGTGTGGGCCTTTTTTGAGATGAGTGCATCAGAACGCACCACTGCTATTTGCAACATATGTCTCAAGCGTATCTCGCGTGGCCAAAACATCTCCCGCTTGGGCACCACATGCTTGACCAGACATATGTTGACCAGCCATGCAGTTCGTTGGCAAGCGTATCTAAAAGACCCACACCAAAGAACAAAGAGGACCTCTCCTTGCTCCTCATCAGCTGAGATCTCCAACCCCACTATACCATCAGTCCTCTCTGAGACCTGCACTGAGAGGAATGAAGGTGTAGAATTAGGTGTGTCACAGACAAGTACTTGTGGGCAATCTGCTTTCGGTACACCGACGTCAGATTGTAACAGGCAAATTTCCCTGCCCCAGCTGCTGCACCGCCGAAAGAAGTTTGTTCCCAGCCATCCACATGCCTAGCAGTTGAATGCTAGCTTGGCAAAATTGCTAGCACTTCAACTGCTGCCTTTTCAGTTGGTAGACTCTGCCCCCTTCCGTGAGTTTGTGGAATGTGCGGTTCCTCAGTGGCAGGTACCCAAACGCCACTTTTTCTCACGGAAGGCGATTCCGGCTCTCTACCAGCATGTGGAAGGCAATGTCCATGCCTCGCTGGATAGGGCGGTCAGCGGTAAGGTGCATATTACAGCTGACTCATCGTCCAGCAGGCATGGACGGGGACGTTACCTAAGTTTCACGGCGCATTGGGTGACTCTGCTGGCAGCTGGGAAGGATGCAGGACAAGGTGCAGTAGTGTTGGAGGTTGTTCCGCCACCACACCTCCAAAATGACACTACTAATGATTGTGACACACCTCTCTCCTCCACCCCCTCCTCTTCTTCTTCCTCCATGGCCTCTTCCTGTGCTTTGTCCTCGGAACCAGCGGTGCTCCGTAGGCGTTCAATGGACTACGCATGTACGCAGGCCAAAAGATGCCGTGCGGTACTTGAGCTGGTGTGCTTAGGGGACAGGAGCCACACTGGGGCAGAGGTTCTGTCAGCTCTGCAGGGGCAGGTTCAGAGGTGGTTGACGCCACGCCAACTTAAGGCAGGAATGGTGGTTTGCGACAATGGCACCAACCTCCTCTCTGCCTTCTGACAGGGACAAATGACCCATGTGCCCTGTTTGGCTCACGTCCTTAACTTGGTGGTGCAGCGGTTATTGGGCAGGTACCTGGGCTTACAGAATGTCCTGAGGCAGGCCAGGAAAGTCTGTGTGCATTTCCGCCCGTCATATAATGCCAGTGCTCGGCTGGCGGACCTCCAAAAGGAATTTAACCTGCCCAAGAACCGCCTAATCTGTGACATGCCCACCAGGTGGAACTCAATGTTGGCCATGCTGCAGCGGCTGCACACGCAGCAGAGGGCCATTAATGAGTAACTGTGCGACTATGGCACCAGGACAGGGTCAGGGGAGGGGCAATGCATGCACTGTCCTGTCACCATTTGAGGAGGCCACGAGGATGGTGAGCAGTGACAGTGCATGCATCAATGACACTGTCCCCCTTGTCCACCTGTTGGAGCACACGCTGCGTGGAATAATGAACAGGGCACTTGAGGCAGAACAGAGGCAGGAAGAGGAGGACTTCCTTAGCTCTCAAGGCCCCCTTTATCCAGACAGTGTTCCTGCATGCCCGCCAATCACACAGGAAGAGGAGGAGGATTGTGTCAGTATGGAGGTGGAGCCTGGCACTCAGCATCAGCAGCAGTCTTTAAGGGATCAGTCCCAAGAAACACATGGACTTGTACATGGCTGGGAGGAGGTGGCTGCGGACCATGTCGTCCTTAGTGACCCAGAGGACTCCGGACCGAATGCCTCAGCAAACCTACGCTGCATGGCCTCCCTGATCCTGCAAAGCCTGCATAAGGATCCTCGTATTCGTGGTATCAAGGAGAAGGACCAATACTGGCTGGCAACCCTCCTTGATCCACGTTACAAGGGTAAGGTTGCAGACCTTATCTTGCCGTCGCAGAGGATGAAACATCTTCGGGAGGCCTTGCAGAAAGGTTTGTGCAACGCGTCCCCAGAGACTGGGAGGTTGCAAACTCCTGTTTCTGGACAACGTGTTGCTGAGGCTTCGGTCAGTTAAAGAAGGAGCGGTGGAGAAGGTGGCCGTCTGACCGATGCGTTCAGACAATTTTTTAGTCCACAACCCCAAGGTATGATCGCTTCCAGCAACCATTGCCAGCGTCTGTTTTACATGGTGCAGGAATACCTAGGGGCAAGATCTGAATTGGACACCTTTCCCACCGAAAACCCTCTGGGTTACTGGGTCTTGAGGATGGACGCAATTGAGCTACTGGCCTGTTCTACATCCAGCGTTCTTTCGGAACAAACATTCAGTGCTGCTGGAGGCTTTGTAACCGATCACAGGGTGCGTCTGTCCACCGACTCGGTCTATTGACTGACCTTCATAAAAATGAATTAGTCTTGGATCACCACCAGCTACCAAGCACCTAATGCTGATGTAACAGAATAATTTTTTTTGAAATCTCAGATCCCTTCAAAGACTGCCTATGCTGATGCTGAGTGACTATCCTGAGTAATTATCCTCTTCCTCCTCAATGATCACGCAGATAGCTTGTAAAAACATTTTTGGTTCTGGGCGCCGTCACCAGTGCCTAAGGCCCAACTTTTCAGCCCCTGTTTAACAGGGGCGTGTAATTACAATTTTTGATGCAATACTTTGCAGCAGGGCTCCTTCCTGCATTCCAAATAGAGTATCTGTGAGGGGTTGCAGTGTTGTGGCACCAGCACCAGTGCCTAAGGCCCAATTTTTCAGCCCCTGTTCAACAGGGGCATGTAAATTACAATTCTTGATCTAATATTTCACAGCAGGGCTTACAGTGTTGTGGCCACAACAACACCTAAGGCCCAAATTTCTGTTGAGTATATAGGGCAGGCCCCTACTTTCAAACATCCAACTTACAAACGACTCCTACTTGCAAACGGAAGGAGACAACAGGAAGTTAGATGAAATCTACCCCTAGGAAGGGAAATTCTCTCCTGTAAGAGTTAATATGGGAAAAACATTTCTCCTTTCCACGGATGCTTTATCACCAATCCTTGTTTAACAAAAAAACCCAAATTTTCAAAACACATTTGTCATTGGGACAAAAAGTGAGGTTCAGTCTTCTGAAGAGGAGCACAGACAGCAAAACAAATGTCACAGGGGTGATAACCCTTCCCTATGTTCTCCAAAAAGCTTAAAAAAGATTTTTTGGCTGGAGCTAAACACGTTAAAAATGTACCCGTTCAAAATTACAAACAGATTCTACTTAACAACAAACCTACAGTCCCTGTCTTGTTTGCACCTCCTGTATACTGCTGTTTAGAGTATATAGGGCCTGGTGGCCCCACACCTTTCCTTTTTTTAATTTGGGTGCGGGGTTCCCCTTAATATCCATACAAGACCCAAAGGGCCTGTTAATGGACTGGGGGGTACCCATGCCGTTTGTCTCACTGATTTTCATCCATATTGCCAGGACCCGACATTACATTAAACCCGCAAGCAGTTTTAAATGACTTTTTTTCCTTTAAAAACTACATTTTGTGCAGGGTCTATTCTAAGCACGGGAAACACATGCCACTTTACAGGCATACTATAGACACCCCCCAGGTACGATATTTAAAGGAATATTTCACTTTTTTTTTTACTTTAAGCATCATTAAAATCACTGCTTCTGAAAAAACGGCCATTTTTAAAAGTTTTTTTGCATTGATACATGTCCCCTGGGGCAGGACCCGGGTCCCCAAACCCTTTTAAGGACAATACCATGAAAATTAGCCTTTAAAATGAGCACTTTTTATTTAGAATGTTCGAGTCCCATAGACGTCAATGGGGTTCTAACGTTCGTGCAAATTTTTGGTCCGTTCGCAGGTTCTGGTGTGAACCGAACCGGGGGGTGTTCGGCTTATCCCTATTCACTACCAGTTGTACATTCTACCTTGAAATCTGTCTTCTATCCATATCAGTCTAAAGGTCCACATCTTACTACCTTTTATAACATGTTTTTTTCAGATATGAAGAAACTATGTTCTCATCCAGCATCATGCCCCTTGGATTTAAGCCATCTAACCCCCCTAGAAAAAAAAAGTGCTTAAATCCCTTGGCAATAATGACAATTTAATGATTAAAACAGCACACAAAGGAGGAGGAATTGTTCTCCAGGATCGTTACAATTACATTAAAGAGGCTTATCGCCTACTTGCTGATAGATCCACATATCAAAAATTAACTAAAGATCCACTTCTTGAATACAAACTTGATATTAATCTTTTAATCAAACAACCCACACAATCCAATATTTTAGAAAAATCTGAGGTTTCCTTTTTAATTAAGGGTTTTTATTGTACACCCTACTTTTACCATATTCCTAAAGTCCATAAAAGTCTAACTAATCCCCCAGGCAGGCCCATTATAGCTGCCATGGACAGCATAACCCCAGGTTTGTCAAAATACATAGATTATTATCTCCAGCCTCTGGCCCAGGGTTTGCAATCTTATATAAGAGATGGCACTCACCTGTTGGAACAACTTGAACAGTGACTACATATGGATGTCTCTAGATGTAAGCTTACTATACACATCAACCCCTCACGCATTTGGACTAGCAGCTCTGGATAATTTCTTGTTTCAGGACCAATATACTACTAACAGACAAGCTGCCTTTATCCTGGAATGCACAGAGTTTTGTCTCACACACAATTATTTTGTTTTTTAAGATCAATACTATGTGCTGGTCCAGGGTACTGCCATGGGAGCTAACTTTGCTCCCTCATATGCCAATCTCTCGATGGGCCTATGAGAGCATAAATATATATGGCACAATAATCCTTATTCTAAACATCTCATCTATTATGGGAGATATAGATGATATTATTGTCATCTGAAATAAATTTACCAAAAAGACATTCAGGATTTTGTTAATTATTGTAATGATAACACACATGGTTTAAGTTGCACTCATGTTTCAAACTGAGACAAATTGGCCTTTCTTGACTTAGAATTGTACCATGTTGAGGTTGTAATCCATGCTAGGAATTATTGTAAACCAATAGCTGGCAACTCACTGCTACACTATAAGTGCTACCACTATCACAAGTGGAAAAACAATATCCCCAGAAGACAATTCTGCCGACTTAGGCGTAACTGCACAAACATCACAGATTTCATAGAACAAAGTAACTTACTTAGCAATAAACTTAAAGAAAAAGGCTACCCAGAATCTTTGATTCAAGAGGCCTACACACATTATGCACGAGATACACCCATTCAGAGAGACAAAGGAGTTTTCGACCAGTTCGTTTTACTACTAGATTCCACTACGACCACAAAAAAAAAATGGAATCAATTTTAAAGAAACCTGGCCTATACTGTTGGGGGACTTACATCTAAAAACCTTATTGCCCAATATACCCAAAGTCACGTATAGAAAAGCACCCAACAAACTAAATTGCTCCCAGTAAGCTAAAACCTTGCCCCATCGGGCGTGGCTTAGCCAGCGAGCGAGATGGCAGCACACTAGAGGAGCTCCGTGGATAGACGCAGCCGAAAGCACATTACCCTGAGCACCTGGATCGGGAGATGGGCAGACTGACTCACCAGACCCCTCACCATAAAACTCGCCATACCCCAGCCTCTGCCGCCTCCAGAAGCATAGCAGAGCTCCTGAAAACTAAACCCGCGGACCGCGGCAGTGTGAAGGAACACAAGATGGCGGGCGCACAGCACGAGGAGGACGAATACAGCGAGGACTCGCAATCCGCACTGGAAGACACAGGTAGGAGTGGGAAACGCTCAAACAAACCCCTAACCTACTCTGACATGTCTGTCTTTGCTGCAGACATTAAAGCAACGTTCTCAGATGCCATCACAGACCTGAAGTCTAATCTGCTGGTACTCTCAGACAAGATGGAGGCAGTGGAAGTGCAGGGAAGACATAGAGACAGAGCCCTCCTCAGATTAGACAGGATTGCTGATACACATGTCTCACATTTCATTGAAATGAACCGGCACATAGAGGACCTCGATAACCGAGGAAGAAGGAACAATATAAGGGTGAGAGGGATCCCTGAGTCAGTGGACAGTGACCAAATAGTACCTGCCTTGAAACGTGTCTTCAACAGCCTCTTAGAAAAGCAGGAGGACTCAGACATAGAATTTGTCAGAGCACACAGAGCACTCAGAGCTAGAGGCCCAGACACAGCTCCCCCAAGAGATATAATATGCTGTTTGCAGAATTACCCCCTCAAGGAAGAAATAATGAGGAAGGCAAGGAGAAATGAACACATAATCTTTAATGGGGCAAACATTATGTTATACCAAGATCTCTCTCAGATCACACTGAGAAACCGCAGGGCGCTTCGACCCCTACTAGATAAGCTGAGAGAAAAAGACATTCGTTACTCCTGGCGTTTTCCTTTTGCCCTAGTGACCACAATTGCAGGGAAACAGCTTATCCTGCGCACACCAGACGACCTCCCTGAATTCTGTGCTGCACTGGACTTAGACCTAGTTGACCTACCCGAATGGTATCAGGAGTTTTCCTTGCCTCCCCATTCCGGAAGCCCGCCCAGATCCCCTCTATCCACACCTGAGAAACAACTCTCTAAAAAAATGAAGCATGGAAGGGGAGGAGGATCAACAAGGGGGACTCCCAACACACGCTCCACGCTATCTAGATTTCGCAATCTCAACTAACACAGTGAACTCTAACCCGGAACCTCACACCCGGAACCCCTCTAAGAGTTTACTTTACTAAGGATTTAACAACAGGACTGATCACGGTCACTATCTGCCCCCGGGAACTCACGGATTTATGAGAAACCAACTAGCTATACATCTACAACCGCAGTTAACGACCAAAGCAGACATAATCAGAGTTCGTGTTACAAAATGACATCTGGTTTTTGCAGTTACGGTCTAGAAGCGGCATACCACCTCATTTGTCCTATGAAAAGGCGCTACATGACACTGACTCCAAACAGATGCTTACCTTTTCAGGTTGTGTCTTACACTAACTGTTCACAGTTTTATGCAATTAAATCACTAGATATGACCTATCATAGGCCACAGGTCGGTCATGCAATTTGGGGAAATTTTTCTTTTTTTTAAACCCGAATAGTAGATGCTGACCCTTAAGGGCAGGATGTGACCCAATGTGAGATTCATCGAATAGGAGCTACCAACAGAAGTGAACCTAAGAGAGGGACGCAGGAGCAAGATGCTTCCCCGGGATCCAAACATAGTTAAAGCCTGAAAGAGGCTGCGTCGTTCATCTTTTCTCCGTCATACTTGTTTCGACAGTTATCTAGTGTACAACAAGTGTTATTTTTTGAGACTTTTATTTTTTCCTTTTTATATTTTTTCGTTCGTTGACCTCCCACGTACCCTCAAAAGTGTATCAGAGCTGAGTTTTCTTGACTTTGATACACTACTTAACTACTTTAGCGTGGTGAATTAACTAACTAAAGTAAATACAATTACTCTATTTTGGAGGTGTTTTCACCTCGTGTTACCTTATTTTCTTATAACTTCTCTTCCTTCTTTCTCTACCTCCTTACCCATCTCTTCCCCCCACCCCCCTAGCAACCAATACTAAACTACAGTGGAGACTGGTCGTTAACTAGCACATTAGATTCTTTTACAGGACCTACGCTACGACTACAGATATCCAAAGATTCTGATGGCTTATTCGACATTGGGGAAATCCCCCAGGGTGATTTCACATAACATACGAGGTCTCAATACCCCAGAAAAACGGACATCGCTCCTACGAGAACTGAAAAAGGGTAAGCCTCACTTTGTTCTCCTCCAGGAGACACATTTTAAAACAGGTCTTGTACCAAGACTCACCAATAACTATTTCACTGAGGCATACCATGCGACGAACGATAACGCTAAAACCAAAGGAGTCTCAACTCTGGTGAGCAGAGATGCCCCATTGACCCTCAGAGGTAGTCTGATAGACCCAGAGGGTAGATACTTGTTTCTAAAAGGCTTGTACTATAACAGACCCATCACATTAGCAAACGTATACTTCCCCAACTCAGGGCAAGTTACCTTCTGCCAAAAAATAGTACGAGAACTGTCAGGGTTCGCATCAGGACTACTTATATTGGGAGGAGACTTTAATGTCCCATTAGACCCAGCAGTTGATTCCTCCTCAGGGAAATCCTGCATCAAATACAGTGCTCTTAAAAAAATTAAGACCCTTCTTAATTCTCTACAGTTAGTAGACACATGGAGGTTCCTTCACCCTAGTGACAGGGACTTTTCCCATCATTCAGTCCCACACAATAGATACTCCCGCATAGATCTATTGTTCATAACCCAGAGAGATCTACCTAATGTAACAGGCGCACAAATAGGGGTCCAGGTGCTATCTGACCACGCACCCATATCCCTGACAATAGACTTAAGCACACCAACTCCGAGATCAAACACATGGAGACTTAACTCTTCACTTATCACAGACCCAGAACTGACGCCCAAAATAGCTACCGCTCTGTCGGACTACTTTAGAAACAACACTACCTCAGCAATGGATCCAATGACTATATGGCAGGCACACAAATGCTGCATTAGAGGAGAATTAATTAAAATAGGATCCCAAAGAAAGAAAAAACAAGAACAAGAAATAAATACACTGATAAGCAAAATCCATAAGCTGTAAAACAGTCATAAACAATCACTATCAATGAAATCAGCTCAGGAATTGCTTGACACCCGCAAGACGCTACAACAACTCTTTGACCACAAAACTAAAAGAATGTTATTCTTTAAAAAAGCAATATACTATGAGACGGGGGACAAAACAGGCAGAATACTAACCAGAGCATTGAAAGAAGCTAACTCAAAGAATAACATTGCTGGGATCAGATCACAAAAGGGAACACTAGATGTCACAACAGAGGAAATAGCAACACATTTCCAAAAATTTTACTCACAATTATATAATCTACCCCCACAACACAAACCTCACGACATAAAGGTAAACAGACAACAAGCAATACAAGACTACCTCACTGAGAGTGGACTCCCCAAACTCAGAGACACAGAGACCTCCCCCTTAGAAGAAGAAATAACAGAATCAGAAATCAAATCAGCTATAAAGGACCTCAAAGCAGGGAAAAGTCCGAGCCCGGACGGCTTTACATCCATTTACTACAAAACATTTGACCAAATTCTAACACCTCCCTTACATAGAGCATTAAACGCTCTATCTTCAACCTCCACAGCACCAACCGAATTCCTAGCTGCACACATTACTGTAATACCAAAACCAGGGAAAGACCCCACTGATTGCACAAGCTACCGACCTATCTCACTACTGAATTTAGACTTAAAAATCTTAGCAAAGGTAATGGCGAATAGATTAAGGCCCATTTTACATGACATTATAGGCCCGGAACAGGTGGGCTTCATGCCCAACAGGGAGGCAAGGGACAATGTGATCAAGGCCCTTTTACTAACACATGCAGCTACCAGTGGGGGCTGTGAGGGCCTTCTCCTGTCCACGGATGCGGAGAAGGCCTTCGATAGAGTCTCCTGGGACTATATGCTAGACACGTGTAAATATGATGGGCTAGGTCCGAAGATGATGAAATGGATCTCAGCTCTCTATGACAAACCGTCGGCTCAGTTGAAGATCAACGATACGCTATCAAATAGGGTCTTGATCACAAACGGTACTAGACAGGGGTGCCCATTGTCCCCTATTCTATTCATTCTTTCTTTAGAACCATTTATCAGAAAGAGTAACCTAGATAACTCAATCACAGGATTTAAGGTGGCAAACAAGGAATACAAGACCGCGGCGTACGCAGATGACCTGCTATTTTTCCTGACTAACCCCCACGTAACAATCCCTAACCTAATGAAACAATTCACACACTACGGATACCTGTCAAACCTTAAAATAAACTACACAAAATCAGAAGCGATGAATTTATCCCTCACGGACGAAACCCTGACCAAAACCAAAAACAACTCTTCTTTTAGGTGGGAAACCAAATCCCTCAAATACTTAGGGATTAACTTGACACCAAAATTAACATCCCTATATGAACATAACTTTCCAGCACTGCTACAAGAAATAAAAAAGGACCTAAAAAAATGGCACAATAAATATTTTTCATGGTTTGGGAGGGCGGCAATATTAAAAATGGTCATTCTCCCCAGATTACTTTACCTACTCAGATCACTCCCAATTAAGCTCCCACAGGTACTCTTTAGGAACTTACAATCTATCCTTATACAATTTCTTTGGGGACACAAAAAAGCCAGAATCAAATTCCAATTACTCACCAGATCGAAAGATCAGGGAGGTATGGGTTTACCAAACTTCTATAACTACTACCTGACCTCTCACCTCACAAGGGTGATTGATTGGCACTGCCACATTGAATCCAAAGACTGGGTAACACTGGAAACCTCATTACACCAAACCCCACTGAAATTTTCCCCTTGGATACCCTGGAAGAGTCAATACTCAATATTCAAAGAACACCCTCTGACAGGCACTATGCTCAACCTATTCCAGAAAGTATCAAACACCACGACTTTGACTTCAGTCCCTAGCCCACTCTCACCGCTAATGGACAATCCCGACTTTCCCCCTGGAATTAAAAATAAGACTTTACAGACACCTGAAGGCAAACAACCACTACTCGCCACAAACTGTATTCATAAAGGGAACATTAAAGACATCAACTCACTTAAAGCAGATAGTGAACTGCTGAAATTACCTACATGGTCATATTTTCAAATACGCAGTTACCTCACCAGCAAACCTAGAAACTCACTTTGTTTCAGACAGTTATCAGAATTAGAGGACATTTGCCTGAAAGGCACACAACTATGTAGAGCAACCTCAATTACATATAGCTGGCTACAAAGGACAAAAGAGGTAACAGGCGATAGATTTAAGGCTGACTGGTCCAAGGCCTTACATGTAGAGATCACTGACAATCAGTGGAACGCAGCATGCATTATGTCACACAAATGTTCCATAAACACCAAAACGCAAGAAACGTCATACAAGCTCCTGACACACTGGTACATAACACCTGACAAACTTTCGAAATGGTTCCCTCAATCCTCTGACAGATGTTGGAGATGCGAGGAAGAAAAAGGCACTCTGATACATATCTGGTGGGAGTGCTCTGTTCTAAGAGAATTCTGGAACAGGGTCAGGGATCTAGTGAAGCTAATCACAAAGACAAGTTTGAAACTAGACGCACCTTGCTGTTTACTCCATATTTCAAATTTCCCGCTCAGACGATATAAAAAATCACTGACAAATAATTTACTCAATGCGGCAAAGGCCCTAATACCACTTTATTGGAAAAATAAGAATTCTCCATCCATACAAACCTGGTTAAAAAAAGTTGATGAAATTTGCCACATGGAGGACACCATAGCACAGTCCACAGACAAAGCAGAAAAATACCAAAAAACATGGTCTCCGTGGTTTGCTTTCAAATTCTCTAAAACTTATGACGAGCTGATGATGCAATGAGAAACTCAAACAGAGGTTCTAACAAAGATACATAAACCACCTGTAAGTAATAACGACCACTCTCCACCAGACGAGATAAATATCAAAATAGAAGTAACAAACAAACGCCTAAGACAAACTATCTTAGACTATAATACCCCACCCCTAACACCCTTCTCTACTTTCTAACTGTACTATCCTTTAATAACTCCTAGAATCAAAGTTGTCTACAATAGCAGAATTTACAGTGATACATTGAGTACCATATGTTACCTAATAAAACATTGTTATGATGTTCCATAAATTAAAGACTAAACGAACCAAATGTTACATATTGGCCCAAAGCTATCAAGCAGGAGCGAGACGTTACTTTCCTGCTATAGGCCAGAAGTTTTTGTTCACGAAAACCTGTGATATATTTGTATATTTGATACATGACTTTGATTGTAAGCTGTCTATGACTTTTCAATAAAATCTCTTTAATGGAAAAAAAAAAAAAACCTTGCCCCATCAAGTCTATACCACACATATGTCTACTTCCGTTGCATGGTATGTTCCAATGTAAAAAACTCTTATGCAAAACCTGCAGTTTTGTGCAACATGGTCAGAAACAATTTACCACAAAAGGAAAAACCTACGACATCAGTGAATTCTATAATTGTTCATCTGATTACGTTGTATATTGCCTCCGTTTCCCCTGTCACCAACTTTATGTAGGCCCCACTTTGGCAGAGGTTTGGCCAGCATCAGAGAAAGTTCGAGGAAGGCAAAGACAAACACAGTGTTCCTCGTCACTTCTCCAAATATCACAAAGGATGCACTGATGGCCTAACGGTATGGGTAGTGGAACAGATGCCAAAAAATCTCTCTGAGGCTGAGAGGTGCTATAAGCTCTGTTAGCCCTTTGAGGACCAATGGACGTATTTGTCCCATGTTTTTAATTGCCTGTATCACCTGATTAAGAACTTAAAATACTTTTTTTTGGTTTGAGTCAAAATATTAGTTCTTTACAAATGGATCTAGTTTTTTGCCAGTTATTTCATGAAATTGGCTTAGTTACAGCAACTGAAGTGTATGAACTTGAAAAGAAAAAAAAATTGCTTCTTTTGGCGTTCCCTAAAAAGTGACCTAAATAGTCAGATGTTATTGGATCATCTGATTTGTTTGTTTTGTATCTATTAGGTACATATATGTCTATATATGATGCTTTTGCATCTCAACATATATGTCTTGAATTTTTAGATTATTAGTGATCCAACTATCCTGTATATGGTCCGACGTCCACAAGACCATATTGGTGATTCTGACATCGCCTGATAGTCACTGGATGTGACCTTTTTCTGCTCTTTCTGATGTTGCGTTTACCTTTTTGGTCAATGCCAGGATGTTTTGGTGAGCACTTTAATAAAATAAAATATTGTTAACATTGCTAATACGATTATTAAATCATGTTTATGTTTGATACTAATGTTATATATTTTTATAACTTGGACAATGATATAGATGCATGGTGAACAGCCCCGAAGAAGCAGCTAATTAGTCTGCAAAATGCGTCGGCTATCCATACACACAAGCATCTGTTTAAGCTTCTGGAATTGGAGTATCAACCTTGGTCACAAACATATATGACCGAATGTTATTAATGTATCTATTTTAATTATGTACACTTTGTAATAAATTAAATATTTTTTTTCAATTTACCCCTCTGTGGTTGTGTTTACCTCAGTGACAGAAATATGCATCCATGAAAATCCCATCACTCTTTGAGGGATAGATTTCTTCTCTCTCTCGTTTCTTCTCTTGGTTTTAATCTATACAACAGGATGTGGATGCAATATTCCGTCCCTAGAATCTGTCCAACAAAACTATTAACATTTACAACATGGTATGATTTTACAGTTAAAATGTAAAGATACAGAGCCCCAAATACTTTCTCTATGACAGATTACAATATGGTATGATTTTACTCTGGAAATCTAAAGATATAGACACCCAAATATGAATCCATTGGCTACAAACCGACATTTTCGCAATACTTCAAAATGGGTCAAAAACAAAATCTCCCTTTGGACAAATAAGTTTGCATAGCTGATCTGTCATATGCACCCCCTCTAAGATATCTCACAATACAGTATTTTACTCTGGAAATTTTAAAAGATACATAGCCCCAAATACCAACCCACTGGTTACAAACTGACATTTTTGCAATACTTCAAAATGGGTCAAAAACAAAATCTCTCATTGGACCAATAAGTTAACAATGTAGGTGCATCGTACGCACTCCCCTCTATGATATCTTACAATATGGTATGATTTTAAAGTTACAGAACCCCAAATATTAACCCATTGTTTAGAAAAGCAACACTTTTCAAAAGTTATAAATACTTAAAAAACAAAGTCTCCCATTGGAGCACCATATTTACACTTACACACCTCCATGCATACATCTAAGCAGGGAGTGGATTGTTCAGGGATGATGTGGCTGAAATTATTCTGTTGAATCTCTGTAGAACTGGCTGGTTTACTGCTAGGAATTTTTTTCAGTACCCTGCGTTTTTCTTGCTTTTTTACTTTTATTTTTTTACATTTGTCAATACCAGTGTTAATTTTGACTGCAAATTCTTATTTAGTTTTAAAGAAATTCAAAGAGAAGCCTTGCAAGCTACCATGTGTTCACACTTAAGATCAATTCAAAAGAAATATAGACAAGCTGCTGACACTGGTCACATTCCCATACATATATGCAAAAGAAACTCAAACTACCAATCCGTGTGTGTGTGTGTGTGTGTGTGTATATACACACACACACACACACACACACACACACACACACACACACACACACATATATATATATATATATATACACACATATACATATACACAAACATGTAGCGCCCTGGGGTTTAGTCAGGGAGATCCTCACCAAATTCCTCAGGAGTAGCTACTGTAGATAGTTGTTAGAGATCCATTGATTTCTCCCTGAGTTTGGTCTTTTTGTACTTTTCTCTTCTGCCACTAGGTGTCCGGGCACTTGGTGGCATTAGATGTGAGAAGGACATTTCAAGGTCACGTTATGGGTATATGGCATGTCTCAGCCAATGGGCAAGGGTTTTCTAGAGTCCCTTAGCCTGCTGGGAGAACCTATATATTCGGGTGGAGTCAGGTGATCCATGTTCTGTGCCACCCGGACTGTCGTTTGGGTGGATGTGTGTCGTCTGCCCCGGGCTGCTAGACTGAAGATTGGGCCTATCCCGGATGCGTATATGCTTGCTATCAATAGCACCCACGCAATTTGGGAAATTGCAGTGCTGCCGGAAGAGATCCGCTATCTTTGCCCATAATCAGTTGTAGGTTTTGGGAAGACCAAAAAGCATTACTCTCTAGTCCATAGCAAGGAACTATTTCCTTTCCACACTGAAAAAAATGTTTAGATTTGTTGACCTGGAGTGGTTATAACTTCTTCACCATGTACCAACAAGATGGCTGTCTCTTTATCCAGCAATCAAGAGTTTTATAAAAAAGGCCAGCTGTAAAACCTTACTTCCAAAGCATTGATGAGGACAAAACACCTAAAGTGATATGGCAATTTATTGTGAATGAAGACAGTGAGATCACAGAACTAGACCCACCATCAGATCCTGAGTAATATCTCCAGTTTTCACACAACTGCTTTGACTATTTTTCAGACAACCATATTAAAACTGGAGCGAAATGACTTGATTGCAGTTGATGTTTATGAGATCATGACATCAGTTAAAAGGTAAACTAATCCAAAGACAGATAGACCATTTTTTTGGATACCTTGTTGGGAAATCTTTAAACAAACTACCTCACCTGCAAGCAAAAAAATTAAATAAAATAGTATCAGAATTCCTAAAATGTTATCAAAAAGCTGTTCAGTATTTAGAACAGTGGTTTAACTTTTCAGACAAAAACTATTTGTCTAAAATTCAATGCTTAAGTTTGAAGCAGAACCTTACTTTTAATAATCTGATGGCATCAGTTGAAGCTCTGAATTTGGACTCTTTCAATAGATGACCTTTATGAAGAATATGCTTGTGCTTGTCCACACTTTTAAAAGGTTTCTATCAGTACTGAAGCGTTTGATGTTCTCACCATGTTAAATGGTTAACAATATTCATGAACACTGGACCTGAAAAACTGCCAAACCTCTTTAAAAGTGGTTTCATTTGTCATTGACATTCCATGCTCAAATGCAGGAGTTGAAAGAGTCTTCAGCATGATGGGATTGTGCTGGTCTGACACAAGGAATAGATGTAGTATTGATCTAATAAAAAAACTTCCGGTGACAGCCCATGTGGGCTGTCATTCTTTTTACAGCTTTGGAAAACAAAATAAACCCTTGCAATGTACAAGAAGTGAAAAGATTACACATTTAGATGTGCTGAAAACAAAAGATACCGAGATGGTGCCATGTCGTCTAATATAGAAGGATTTGAGTATTGTCATATTGCCATGTAAGCTGAATTAGACATAGAATGAATATTTCATTGATAGTCAATTATAATAGTAAATATAATATCTTGTTGTATTACTATTAATATATTCTTGAAAATGTAATACTGTTATTTACACATTACAAAATATGTGGATTTGTTTGTGGTTTATTATATATGGTTACATATTATACACATTGTTACTAAAAGTTCTTGCTCATTGGGAAAACAATAAAAAAAATCTGTTCATTTATTGCAACTTGTTTTGTTTAGGTTTTCTATTTCTTAAAAGATGTTTAACACATTTAGAAGTATGACCTGTTTTAGGTAGTTAGTATTTTACGATTATGCACCGTGCACAATCACTAACAAATTCACAGGCAGCTATATTTATAGCAATCTCAAGCATAACTTCGATGCAGTGCACTCGTAAAAGGAAGTGTCCCTGATGGGATGGGTGATATACAATGTACGCTGCTGTTACTAAGGGGTTCATTTGCTATAGCGCCTAGTCGGTAAATGTGCAATTGCATGGTCATAATCAGCTAAAATCCCCAGAAAAATGGCAAAATTTAATCCGAAAAGGGATTTACTATAGCGTGCAGGAAAAAATAGTCGCAAGAGAGAATATACTAATTCACAGAAATCAGCGACCGTCTAAATCAGTTCCCGTGGTGGGAGCAGGAGAATTGAATATGAAAATAATGTTTAGAGCATAATCTCAAATTAAATGGTTCCTAAACATGCAACATATTGTTTGTAGATGATCTGATTTTAAATTTCTTGAAGTATTGATGTTAAAACAGAAATATGCTTGAAAATCTAAGGAGATATACATTTCCCCTGTTTCTACAACTGTGCAGTGACACAAGTGCGCATGCCCAGACTAGAAAACTAGTCACAGTCCTTCCCTCATTCAGTTTAAACTGCGTGCTATAGTAAATACCAAAATGCATTCGGGACCGTGAAACTGTGCGAACTAGCAAACTATGCAAGATTTATATATAAATGCAAGTGTAAACCATTGATTGTATTAACTGTTATTTCCACAAAAACATACATTTAAATTTTGAGATGAACTGTTTAATTTCTAAAATAAATTATCCTTGCTGTTTTTTTTTTTTTTTTTTTTTACTTCTTAACACTTTCTTTTAAACAATGCTAGTAATGTGTTCATGTTTTTCTTTAACCACTTTGCCTACCGGCACTTACACCCCCTTCCTGCCCAAGCCATTTTTCAGCACCGTCGCACTTTGGGTACAGTGTAGCATGACTGCGCAATTGTCATTCAAAACAAATTTTTTAACATTTTCTTCACACAAATAGAGCTTTCTTTTGGTGGTATTTTATCACTGCTGGGTTTTTTATTTTTTACAAAAAAAGACCCAAAATTTTGAAAAAAATATGTTTTTTACTTTTTTTCTGTCAGTAAATGTTGTAACCAAGTAATTTTTCGCTGATGTGTGCTGAAGAGGCAGCACTGATGGGCACTGATAGGCTGACCTGGTTAGCATTGATGAGGTGGCACTCATGAGGAGGCACTAATATGTGGCACTGATGGGCACTAATAGGCGGCACTAATATGTGGCACTGATGGGCACTAATAGGCGGCACTGATGAGGAGGCACTAATATGTGGCACTGATGGGCACTAATAGGCGGCACTGGTGGGCATTGATAGGCAGCACTGGTGGGCACAGATAGGCAGTACTGATGGGCGACACTGATAGGCCTTGATCGACAGCAGTGATGGGCATTGATGGGCAGCACTGATAGGTGGCACTGACTGCCAGCACTGACTGGCATCGCTAATGGGCACTGATTGATGGCAGTGTTGGGCACTGATTGGTGACACTGTATTTCTATATCGTAATCAGGGCACTGATGATCAGTGCCCTGATTACATTCCTAGATGTGTTCCTAAACAGAAGAAAATTACCAAATACCAAAGAAATTTAAAAGATTTTATTGATCAAAAAGTTTATAAGTGGCAGGAAGAAATAATTTCCCAAGAGTCTAAAGAGTCTTCAGTAGAAAGAGAAGTAGAAATATGAGATATAATCACCCAGATGACAATACAACAAATCAAACCAATTCTCAAAAAAATAAAAAAGAACCCGTACCCTCCAATAAACCTGAACCCAGTCAACCAAACCAATATTCGCGTACCCCGCAATATTCGTTTCCAACCCAAAATAGATTTGCTACACTCATAAATAGTCCACAAGAACAATGTGACCATTATGATTATGGTAGAAGTTATTATCCACCAAGACTCCCGAGAGGAGGTTTCAGGGGTAATTTCAGGGGTAGACCAGCACCCTATCAAAGCCAATACCAACGGGGGGATGGAGAGGCTGGAAAGAGCCCTACAGGATCCCACCCCCACCGCATTACCAGAGAGACCATTCAGAAGGAGAGGAACAAGGGGAGGAATTGGAAAGAAAAAGAAAGAGAGACAACTAAATTTATAATTGTTTAACCTAGCAGGAGTTGAGTTTTCTAAAGAGGAGATGGAAGTCTTAGCATAACGACTCAAATTTGCACTGGATAAATATCTGGACAAGTTTGAAACTTATATAGACATTGAAAAATTTTCTAGAAAATGAAATATTAAAAAACATTTTTGCGGACAGCCCTCTGGGCCTCCACTAACCATTAAGGTAGATGATTATATACAGTGGGGCAAAAAAGTATTTAGTCAGCCACCAATTGTGCAAGTTTTCCCACTTAAAAAGATGAGAGTGGCCTGTAATTGTCATCATAGGTATACCTCAACTATGAGAGACAAAATATGGAAATATTGTCTGATTTTTGAAAGAATTTATTTGCAAATTATGGTGGAAAATAAGTATTTTGTCAATATCAAAAGTTCATCTCAATACTTTGTTATATATCCTTTGTTGGCAATGACAGAGGTCAAACGTTTTCTGTAAGTCTTCACAAGGTTGTCACACACTGTTGCTTGTATGTTGGCCCATTCCTCGATGCAGATCTCCTCTAGAGCAGTGATGTTTTGGGGCTGTCACTGGGCAACACGGACTTTCAACTCCCTTCAGAGGTTTTCTATGGGGTTGAGATCTGGAGACTGGCTAGGCCATTCAAGGACCTTGAAATGCTTCTTACGAAGCCACTCCTTCGTTGCCCGGGCAGTGTGTTTGGGATCATTTTCATGCTGAAAGTGCTGAAAGACCCAGCCACGTTTCATCTTCAATGCCCTTGCTGATGGGAGGAGGTTTGCACTCAAAATCTCACGATACATGGCCCCATTCATTCTTTCATGTACACGGATCAGTCCTCCTGTTCCTTTTGCAGAGAAACAGCCCTAAAGCATGATATTGCCACCCCCATGCTTCACAGTAGGTATGATGTTCTTTGGTTGCAACTCAGCATTCTCTCTCCTTCAAACAGTTGTGTTTCTACCATCAGTTCTACTTTGGTTTCATCTGACCATATGACATTCTCCCAATCCTCTTCTGGATCATCCAAATGCTCACTAGCAAACCTCAGATGGGCCCGGACCTGTACTGGCTTAAGCAGGGGGACACATCTGGCACTGCAGGATCTGAGTCCCTGGCGGCGTAGTGTGTTACTGATGGTAGCCTTTGTTACGTTGGTCCCAGCTCTCTGCAGGTCATTTACTAGGTCCCCCCGTGTGGTTCGGGGATTTTTGCTCCCCGTTCTTGTGATCATTTTGACCCCACGGGGTGAGATCTTGCGTGGAGCCCCAGATCGAGGGAGATTATCATTGGTCTTGTATGTCTTCCATTTTCTAATTATTGCTCCCACAGTTGATTTCTTCACACCAAGCTGCTTGTCTATTGCAGATTCAGTCTTCCCAGCCTTTTGCAGGTCTACAATTTTGTTTCTGGTGTCCTTCGACAGCTCTTTGGTCTTCACCATAGTGGAGTTTGGAGTGTGACTGTTTGAGGTTGTGGACAGGTGTCTTTTATACTGATAACAAGTTCAAACAGGTGCCATTAATACAGGTAATGAGTAGAGGACAGAGGAGCCTCTTAAAGAAGAAGATACAGGTCTGTGAGAGCCAGAAATCTTGCTTGTTTGTAGGTGACCAAATACTTATTTTCCACCATAATTTGCAAATAAATTCTTTCAAAAATCAGACAATGTGATTGTCTGGATTTGTTTCCACATTTTGTCTCTCATAGTTAAGGTATACCTATGATGACAATTACAGGCCTCTCTCATCTTTTTAAGTGGGAGAACTTGCAAAATTGGTGGCTGACTACATACTTTTTTGCCCCACTGTACATAGTGGGCTTAAAAACAACTCTGTATTTAATAAAAAAAGGCACTCACCATTTCATAGAAGTGTTTAAAAACATGGTGCAGGATGAAGTGAAAAAAATAAAAACAAAAAGATATAAAAATAATACTAAAATTTGGGAAGGTGTCAAGAAATTAGAACAAGACAAAAATGTGGTAATAAGACCGGCTGACAAACTGGGGGGGGGGGGGGGGGGGGTGTAGAGATATTGACCAAAGAGAATTATAACAAAGAAGTTCTCAGATTACTTGGCGATAATAAGACAACCTATAGAAAACTAAAAGGTGACCCTACACCAAAGCTAAAAATTGAACTCACTGAGTGGGTGAAAAAGGAAATTAAAAAGAATATTTTAGATGAAAAAGAAGGGAAATATCTTGTCCCCCATGCCCCTATACTCCCTGTTCTTTACATTGTTCCCAAAGTCCACAAATCCAAAGATAATCCCCCAGGATGGACCATTTTGAGTGGGATTGGCTCCCTTTTCTCGAAAGTGGGGGAATATTTAGACATATTCCTCCAGCCCTTGGTGATGAGGGGCGAATCCTATCTAACAGTAGCTAACTCATAAACATTCTCTCTAAAATAACCATCAATCCAAATACATTCCTAGTAACAGTGGATGTAGAATCCTTGTACACGAATATTAAACAAGATGGGCTTGCAGCAGTAAAATGGGCTTTGAAAAACCAATCCCAGCTAAAACCAGAACAAATAAAATATGTGGTAGAAGGATTACAACTGGCCATGACAAATAACTATTTTTGGTACCAGGGAACATACTACAACCAAACCAAAGGGGTCGCAATGGGGGCTTGTTATGCCTCCAGTGTGGCCAACTTGGTACTCAACAAATGGGAACAAGAGTACATCTATAAACACTAGTGGGGTGGCCTCAAACTATACAAGAGGTATATAGATGATGTGGTGCTGTTATGGGAGAGCTTGGAAACTAGCTTAGTACAGTTCATAGAATTGATGAACGTTAACAAGTACGGGCTAAAATTAATAGCCGTATGGAACAAGATGTCAATCAGCTATCTAGATCTAGTATTAACTAAGACAACAAAACAAAATTACCACACATACGTTCTTTAAAGATACCGATCAAAATGGGTATGTACCTATACAAAGTTGTCACCATCTTAAATGGCTTTCAGCAATTCCCAAAGGACAATATATGAGGTTAAGGAAAAATTGTGACACCATAAGGGATTATGAAGCACAATCCTCCCATCCTCACTTAAAGATTTGTGGAAAAAAGTTATTCACCCCAGGTATTGCAACAAAGCCAAACACAAGTTCTACATATGAATAGAGATGATCTCTTGACAAAAAAAATTCAAAGCACCCTTTAGAGCAGACACAGCCTTTTTAAAAGGATTTAATCGCCAGTTTAAAGAGGTAGAAAAAGTTTTCAAAAAACACTGGCCTATTCTTAGTCCTCATGCACATGGACGTTTTAAAAAACGAGCTGTAAAGCTAGGTTCGACGCCTGGAAAAACCGGCGTTAAAAACGCCATTTTTACCGCGTTTTGCATTAGCAGTTTTGCACGTTTTTCCGCGTTAGCGCTAAGAAGTGTTTTTTTAATGAAAAACACATCTCTCATCTATATACACTCCCAAATTTCCCACAATGCCACAGAAACCAAAGAAAATATGTTAATGAGCATGTGTCGGTGCCATTTTGGTAGGAGAGAGAGAGAGAGGAGAGAGTGTTTCAGAGTCTGTTAAGTTTTCAGTATTTTTCTGAGAAATATGGATCCTGTCATGCAGAAGATCGATGAGGCAATCCTTCTGATTGTTTTGTGGAGGCAGCGGAGAATGAGACAGGAGGCGGAGAATGAGACAGGAGGCGGAGAGAAGCAGCAGACGTCGATTTTGGGTGCATCCAATGGTATCCAATCGGTTTTCTACGGGGTACTTTGGCAATATTTATTCCCAACTGCGCTCATATCCAACAAAGTTCTTTAACTTTACAAGGATGTCAGTGCCGCTCTTTGATGACCTGTTGGAGAGGCTCAGGCCAAGGCTCACAAGGATGGACACTGTGATGCGTAGCTCTGTGTCACCAGAGGAACGGATGCTAGTGACACTCAAGTAAGTGAATACACATATGGGAGTAGGGGTTAGGGTTACGGTTAGGGGTTTGGATTAGGGTTGGGGGGTTAGGGTTGGGGGGTTAGGAGATAGGGTTAGGAGATAGGGTTAGGACTTATGTTTATGCTTTTCTCTTTCAATAACTAAATTTATTATGTTATCTTAGGTTCCTTGCCACGGGACAAAGTTATGCTTCCTTGCATCACTACTTCCTCCTTGGCCTCTCAACAGTCTCAAAAATAATAAAGGAAACATGTGTGGCAATATGGGAGGAATTGCATAACGTTGTAATGCCAGAGCCAACCGAAGACATCTGGGAATCACTTGTGGACACTTTTTGGGAAAAAACTCAGTTCCCAAATTGTATAGGAGCCCTTGATGGGAAACACATCAGGGTGAAGAAGCCTCCCCACTCTGGATCGTCATATTTTAATTATAAACAATATTTTTCGGTGGTCCTCCTGGCATTGTCCGATGCACACCTCAAATTTCTGTTTGTTGATGTGGGAGCATATGGAAGCCAAGGTGATGCCCGCATATTCCGCGAGTCGGCCTTCGGACGTCGTCTACATGAGGGACGACTCAATATTCCTGAAAGCAGGCCTCTACCCTGCACTGAAGAACCCAGCTTGCCATTAGTCATGGTGGCAGATGAGGCCTTTGGACTGGCTGAAAATCTAATGAGGCCATACAGTGGCACTGGTCTCAGCCGACAACAAAAAATTTACAATTATCGGCTCAGCCGTGCACGCAGTGTTGTTGAATGTGCATTCGGGGTGTGCACGGCCAAATGGCGAGTTTTGCTGACAAGTATGCAATTGGATGTTGACAACGCCATTCAAGTCGTCCTGGCATGCTGCGTTCTGCACAATTTTCTGCGGGACAGTGACAGAAATAATGTTGAACAGGAGCCCATTAGACAACTTCAGAGGGTTCAATTTATGGACTTGCGTTCAACTGCACGTGTCATGAGCATTCGAAACCAATTTGCAGAATTTTTTGAATCCCCTGATGGAGAGGTATCATGGCAGAATGATTATATCTAAAAAATATTTGCAATACATCTACCTATGCTTTCTTGTGTTTTTTGAAATAAAGCATTTCAAAATTGAAGTTTGTTATTTTTTGGTCCATTTATCAACGATTGTTCTACAAGTCAATTTGACTCTGCCTTCGGGGTAAGCCTAGTCTAAGCCCAAAAAAGAGCAAGCTTACGCTTGTCCGAAGGCAGAGTACGATAGAGTCCTTTGCACTCTGCCTTCAGGGCAAGCAGAGTGCAAAGGAGTGCTGTTGTGCATCATATAAAAGACAAATTGAACACATTTATTTTCAATCAAAAAAAAAAATTAAATAAAGGATTGGGATCACAACTGGTATTTCAAGAAAAAAAGAATTTATTTTGGGATCACAACTGGTGATAGGTGGTGGTGGATGCTTGATTGCATTGGGGATGTGGGGATTGGGGACGGGGTAATGGTTGGGCCTGGCGATCACTCCCAAAATCCTGCTGGTAGCGGGGTAGAGGGTATGAGGGCTGAAAATGGGAGGTGGAAGGTGGAAATTCACCATACGAGTGCAGGTTATGGTATGAGGTCTGGGACGGCATAGGTGGTGGTTGGCGTTGAGGAGGGGGCTGATAGTGAGAGGGGGGTGCTAGCACTGCTGAGGTCCCAGGGGCCATTGGGGGATCATGAGAAACATTATATGGATCGCATGGAGGTGGCCCGCCACTTAATTTAGCATGACGGTATTGCATTGCAATAGCGTACATGCGATCCATACAAAGTTTCTCTTGGTCTTCCCCAATGTCCTCCAGGATGTGGTAAAGGCTGCGGCAGAAGCAGGCGCGTGGGTTGTTGATGTCTAAAAAGGCATCCATACTGCGCCTCTCCTGCCACACTTCCTGCAGCAGTGCTAGCACCCTGTCATCAGCCTTGGGATTATAGCCGCCCCTCGCCTGACGTCCACGCCCACGGCCATGAACACCGCCACGACCGCGCTGCTCTCCACCTTGATGACTGGCAGGAGACGGTGTTTCCACAGCCCTCGATTCCTGCAAAAGAACAAAAATGTTTACATTGACATGTACATGGACAGACAGACAATGAGATAGACAGGCAGACCGAAGCAGTTACCTCATCTGTGCACTCAACACCTCCCTCGCTGATTGGTCGTGGAGATCCAGTGCTGGTCATAGGACTGCTTGGTCTCTGAACCTCTGCATCTTCCTCATCGACCTCTCGGAGTCTAAAGTTAGAAGTTGTCCTGCAGACAATACAAATTGTATAAACGTAACTACTTTAGCCCGGACCATTCAGCTGGCCAAAGACCCGAGCACTTTTTGCGATTTGTCACAGCGTCGCTTTAACAATGGTGGTCGTGCAACGTGGCTCCCCAAAAAATTTACGTTCTTTTTTTCCACTCAAACAGACCTTTTTTTTTTTTTAGGTGGTATTTGTTCACCTCTGGGTTTTTTTTGGGGGTTTTTTTCGGAGCTATAAAAAAAGTGTAAATTTCTGTTTTAAATTAAAATTTTTTTAAGTAATAAATATCCCACAAAAAATAAATAAATATAAAATTTTCTTTTTGGTTTAGGCCGATATGTATATACAGATTTCAGTTAATAAAGTTTTTTTTGCCAAAAGTTATAGCGTCTATGAAACAGGGGAGAGTTTTATGGCATTTTTCTTACAAATTTTTTTTTTATTAGTAATGGGGGAGATCAGCGATTTTTAGCATGACTGCGACAATACGGCCGAAACATTGGACAATTTGGACACATTTTTGGAAAAATTGTCATTTTTACAGCGATCAGTGCGATTAAAATTGCAATGATTGCAAATTTTTTTTAGTAATGGGGGAGATCAGCGATTTTTAGCATGACTGCGACAATACGGCCGACACATTGGACACATTTTTGGAAAAATTGTCATTTTTACAGCGATCAGTGCGATTAAAATTGCAATGACATACTGTAAAAATTACACTGGCATTGACCTCTTCCTCTCCCTGACAATCGCCGGTGTGCCCGCGGACATTGAGTCCGCAGGACCCGCAGTCGGACTCATGGACCTCACAATGGGAAAGCGCGCCGCCAAGGCGGCAACTTAAAAGGGACGTACAGGTACGCCCATTTGTGCAGCCGTGCCATTCTGCCGACGTATATGTACATGTGGCGTTCGGAAAGTGGTTACAATAGCCATTGAACATACTGCCTGAAAAGCAATGTACATAGGCAAATATATGAAAAAAACAAAAAACTTACGGTCTGGTATGGCTCTGCATATTTTGCCTTAGGAATAGCAGATTGCTGTGGTACGCATGTTTTTTCTTTGTTGGCGCTGGTGCTCCACTACCGCCTTGTCTTCGTCCGTGAGGTCCCTCCTGACACGGTCACGTAGGGACTTCCAGCGGCGCTGCATAATTTTGCCTAAAATAACATGGAAAACAAAGGGTTAAATATGCAATCTTCATTTACATTACACACAAACAGATCATGCATTCAAGGAAAATAGACTTACTTATTTCCTTTCTTTCCGCATTTCTCATTTGTTCCCAGCCAGGGGTAATGGCAGCACTGATGTCCTCCCAGGCTTTCACCTTCCGTATGTGGTCTCCATGAAGTGGATGTGCCACATCCCACAGTTCTGGATGGGCCTGTACCGCACTTATTAGCTCCACTTGGGAAACTGCACTAGCCATCTTCAAGCCAATATAACCACAGTCACACGGCTGTGCAAAGGACTCTTGGGTAATCTAATGTCCAGACAGGAACTTCCTGTTTTTACAGAGATTAGTGTCCAATCATCTATTTTTAACCAAAAAACGCGAAAAAACGCAGCGGTCGCGTTTTTGCGCGTTTTTACAGCTCTAGCGCCGCGCCTCGGAACGCACTGGTCCTGGGTTTTTTTTACAGCTTAAAAACGCCTAGGCCATTTGCAGCTCAAAAACGTCTAGGTGGGCATGAATCCATAGACTAACAGACAGGCGTTTTTAAGCTGTAAAAAACGCTCAAAAACGCGGCTGTAAAAACGTCCATGTGCATGAGGACTGAAGATAAAGACCTGAGAAGTGTATTACCTGTGAAGCCACAGTTTATCTATAAAAGAGCACCAGGACTACGCAATAGAATTGCACCCAATGTTCCATACCCTCCCAAAACCTTGTCCACCTTCCTGGATAGGGAAGGTTTTCATTACTGCACCAGGTGCAAAGCATGCAGAACTTCTAAGAGAACAAAAAGAAAAATTGAAAGTTCCCAATCAGTAGTAACTAAACATAATTTTAAAATTAAATCTTTGATCACTTGTGACTCAGAAAATGTTACCTATGTTTTGGAATGTCCGTACCCAAAACAGTATGTAGGTAGAACTACACGCAAACTACGCGTTAGAATTAATGAACATATAGCAAACATCACTAACGGCTTTCCAAAACATAGTGTATCTAACCACTTTAGATTATTTCATAAGCAAGATCCCACATTATCAACATCCTATGGCATCGACAGTAAAAAAACATTGGAGGGACAAATTAAAAAAAAAAATCATTATCACAAAATAATTATATAATTTAGAGATACTTTACAACCAGCAGGTCTCAATATAGATGTTGATTCAAATTGCTTTTTAACAAACGATTAGTTTGTGGTTTATTATTAGATTTACCGTACTGTCATATTGGTCTAACACCGATTTAAGTATTGTTCAGTGCCGGTTCACACCTGTGCGATGCGATTTTGATGCAAATTTTTTCATTGCGTGTTTGATTATTACCAGCGCGATTGTATTGCAAATTCAATGCGAATTGTATGCGCTTTTCATGTAAATTAGGCACAGATGCGATTTGTGCTCAGGCCAATCGAAAAGGCAAGAAAAAATGGGTGTTAACTTCCTGTGCTCTTCCTTGTTTTCCTTTGTGGGAGAGTATTGTCGTTGAGGAGTGTGGTTTGTCTGTGAGTAGTCAGTGAGGATTTTGATTTTTGATCATTATGTTTCATCAAATGCCGTTGATCATAGCAGCAGTTGTTACTGCTACTGCTGCAGTCGTGATGGACAAAGCCAGGAGGGAGAGAAGGAGGATGATGAGGAAGAGACTGATGAGTACAAGAAGATATTGGGTCCATCCAATTATTCAAAATAGGGAAGAGAGAGGCCAGTTCAGGATCCTCTACAATGATCTCAGGCAGCATGAGAAGTTCTTCAACTATTCCCGGATGTCAGTAAATAGGTTAGTACCTGTACCCTTATTCCTTCTCCTCCTCCCTCCTTCTTACTATCTATCACTGACATGCATCCTACTGACCACCAACGCCACTGACCACCAATCCAACTTTTGATCGCTTTTCTCCTTTTTCTAGAACTCTTTCCTATTACCATTTTATTTGATTTTGTGTATGGGCTTTAGCCTGTCACTTACATTGAATTTGTGGTTTTATTCCTTAGTTTCGATGAATTGCTTCGGCTGCTTGGTACACGTTTGGAGTATCAGAACACCACCTTTCCGAATAGTGTGGAGCCAGCAGAAAGGTTGCTTGTTACATTAAGGTAAAATTTATAGATATACTTTGTGTGAAATTTTATGCTTTGCACCATAGTAAGCTATAGTAAGGAATGCAGACAGATATGACAACAAAATTATTTTCCAAAAAAAGTATTTATTTTTTTATTTTAAAAAACGTAATATGTAAATTTTTGGGATTACATACTTGGTATGAAATATTTTGGAAACAATCTAGCTCCCTCTGACTCTCTGACCTCCTCTGACTCTCTAGCTGTCTAACTCAATCTGACTCCCTTACTTCCCCTGACTCTCTGACCTCCCCTGACTCTCTGACCTTGCTTCCTCTGACTGTCTTGCTTCCTCTGACTGTCTTGCTTGAACGTAACTGAACTTAAATATTAAGTTACAAAACTTTAGTAACTCAAACTCTATCTCTCAAACTCATCCTCCCAGTCATCTCCAACTCTCTCATCCTCCCTCCCTCCCTCGCATCTTCATCTCCACTTTCCCCCTAATCTTTGTTCTCTACATCTCTATTTCCCTCTGAAGTGTGTCCTTGAGGTTCCTCCACCTAGTGCGTATGAGTCCTTCTGTAATTAAAAAAAAAAAAACTAATTTATTTTATATTTTTTGTCAGGTACCTAGCAACTGGAAATTCATTTGTCAGCTTACACTACGAGTTCAAATTAGGAAAATCTACGGTGAGCACAATTGTGCGCGACACCTGTATCGCCATCTGGGAGGTCCTAAGAGATGTGGTCATGAGAAAACCAAACAAAGAGGAATGGAACACCAAAGCTGAGTTGTTTTGGGAGCGCTGCAACTTCCCTAACTGTGTTGGTGGCATAGACGGCAAGCACATCAGAATTGTAAGGCCAGTCGGTAGTGGGTCAAAATTTTTTAATTATAAAAAATATTTTTCTTTTGTTCTTCTGGCAGTGGCTGATGCAAACTACTCGTTCACCTACATCGACATTGGTTCTTAAGGGAGCAGTTCTGACTCCAGCATTTTTTCCCACTCTACTTTTGGAAGAATGATTCCGGAGAACGCACTAGACCTCCCAAACGAACGACCACTCCCTGGAACATCAGAACCCTCTCTCCCTTTAATATTTGTTGGTGATGAGGCTTTCGCTCTTTCAGAAAAAATGCTCAGGCCATATGCTAACCTGTCACTGTCTGTGGAGAAAAGGGTCTTTAATTATCGGCTAACAAGAGCACGCAGAGTTGTGGAGTGTACTTTCGGAATCCTGGCAAACAAATGGCGTTTTCTTCACACGCCAATAAGTTTAAACATGGAAAACGCCATAATTGCCGTAAAAGCTGCCTGTGCACTCCACAATTTTGTCCGCGAAAGAGATGGATACCTTTTCAAGGACTCTTTAATGGATGAGATGGAAGGCGCAGATTGGACACATACAAGGGGCAATTACAGAGGGGCCAGCATCCGTGAGAAATTTACGAACTTCTTTATGAGTCCTGCCGGTCAGGTATCATGGCAGCTTGATGCCATTTAATAAAGACCAATAACTTTTTCTCTGTCAATGTTGCATCGTCTACTATCTGTATTTTTTTCTATAAATGTAATAAAGTTTTATTGTTTGACAGTGTGTCCATCTATTTTTTGCACTTTCTGTGTCAACATACAGAGCATGCAATATCATTCCAAAACATTGGTGGTCAGTGGCGTTGGTGGTCAGTGGGATTGGTGGTCAGTGGGATGCATGCCCTTACATTGGTGGTCAGTGGGATGAATAAATAGAAATAGTGTGGAGCCAGCTGAGCGATTACTTGTCACCTTAAGGTAACATATTTAATAAAAAGGCAGATAGCCAAATGCGTATGTTTTGTTTTGTTTTTTTCATGGCAGCTGAGCCACTCTTGGCCTCACGTATATGATGTAGGTGTTGCGTACACTACGCCATTACGTAGATCAAAAACCTGAAACAGTAAGCATGGTGTCAATTTTCCCAGTTAAAAATAAAAAATTGAATTGGAGGATACTGTTCATGTGTCATTATTTTACAGAGTGTGTTGTGTACATATCGATCTTCACATACCATCTCCTCACTACAGATAACCTTAACCCTTTCCGTAACCGTACAATGTAGCCTAACCCTGACATCTCCAATCAGTGCTTCAATAGACAAATACAGTGATAAGCAATATACTTACAATTGGGTTTATAGGTTCCAGGAGGTAATCTGTAACTGTCATGGTACATGAGATGGATGATTTGCGCCATAGTAAGCAATAGAAGCAATGCAGACAGATATCATACCATTGTTCTCTTTCCAAAAAAATGTTTTATTTGTTTAATTTGTAATCTTCATGTAATTACATACTTTTTGAAACATTTTTTGGAAATAATTATACTTCAAACTTCAAACATTGTAAAGAACCACATAACCAAGAGATAATACTCTGTCTCCTACTTCCCTTTCTCTCACCCTTCATTCTTTCTCCCCCTCACTCGATCTCTTCTTTCAAGTATGACCCTCTCACTTCCTATGACCCTCTCACCTAAACCTCCACCTCACTCTCTCTCTTCATCCTACATTTCCTACATAATCCACGCTGACCTGAAAAGTTGGTAGGACCAAAAAACTTTTACATAACGTAAACAAATGCAATATGGTTAACAACATGAAAGAGGCTGTGCCGTTTAACAGGTAGGCATCTATCAATTTAAAATAATAGTTCTGTTTCTCAGGTGTTACTAGCTTCAAAAGGTACAAACAGGGATATCACTCTATCTGGCGGTTCACTCGTGGCGGGCCCATATAGCATAACCGCATCACAGACCTTGACATTTTGGTCAGAGTTGGGATACAAGCCCGGGCATTGGTGGACAGGCAATCCCACAGACCACCAATGTCAGGGCTTGTATGACCACCAATAAATGCCCTTACATTGGTGGTCAGTGGGATGCATGCCCTTACATTGGTGGTCAGTGGGATGCATGCCCTTACATTGGTGGTCAGTGGGATGCATGCCCTTACATTGGTCAGTGGGATGCATGCCCTTACATTGGTGGTCAGTGGGATGCATGCCCTTACATTGGTGGTCAGTGGGATGCATGCCCTTACATTGGTGGTCAGTGGGATGCATGCCCTTACATTGGTGGTCAGTGGGATGCATGCCCTTACATTGGTGGTCAGTGGGATGAATAAATAGGTACTTACGTTTATGTTTGCGAACTTGTGGAGTGAAGTCTTCCCAGTCTGAATATAAAGTTTTACATATTTCTTCCCAGCCTCTGCCCTTCTGGGCATTATTTTTATATTCAGCTATATGGCTGTCCCATATATATGGCCTGTCACGAACAAGCCTGATGAGTTCCACATTGTCGATGGAGTTCCGACGCCGAGGGGCCATCTTATCTGTTTGCATATGGACATGAGACAGGAAACAGGAAGTGAGGGGGCGGTACTGGGAGAGGTGAGGGGGCGGTACTGGGAGAGGTGAGGGGGCAGTACTGGGAGGAGGAGCTGGAGGTTACGAATTCACACATATGTGAACCATCAAATGCGATTCCAGAACGATTTACATTGATGTCTATAGAGACTAAATTCGCAACGCAATGCAGTAAACTCGCACAAGACCCTTTTTTTTATTGCATCGCATTCGTAGAGGAATCGCAACGCATGTATGTGAACGGCCGTCATTGAAAACAATTTCTTCAGGGATGACATGCGAATTTAAAGTGCTTTTGACGCATCGCATTCGTTATGAACTCGCATCAGTGTGAACCGGCACTTAGATCTGGTTATCTTACAGGGTTCACCCAATTAACATATTTCATGCCCAACCAAGGTATTGGACATATTAAGTAGTAGCTGTATAAACAGAGGTAGACGCAACTTTATGGTTAACCATTTCTTAAAAAATTTTCTTTAAAAATTAAATTTATCACATTGTTTAGACAATGGAAGCCACCTATTTACATCATGTCTATTAGTAATATAGGTCAGGCTAATAGCGAATAGTGATGCCCATTGTGTCAATTTAAGGCAATAGGAATTTTCTTTTGTCACCCACTAGATGGTGCCAATAATAGGATTCCACCTAGTTAATAATATACTAATATTGCATGAATAGAGGTAGTTTAACACTCAGCCTATAATCTCATTTAATCAAAATACATACATTTTACGTTCACTGCTAAATTTAATTGTTGTCATCTATTTTTCTATTTGTTATTATTATTTTCATAATATATATATATATATATATATATATATATATACACACACACACACACACACACACACATTCTGTATATGGTATACATCAACGTTGTTAGCCAGGTGAATTGTGAACAGCGGTACTCACTTTTGCTGGAGGCGAAAGATATATTTATAATCCACTAGATGGCATCAGCCTTTTAAGTTCTATTTGACTGATTCCATCATAAAATTCACCCACTAGATGGCTCCAGTCCTCTATTATTCATTTGACCAATCACATTGAACCAGGGGGAAGAAAAAAGGTGTCCATCCACTGACCGCTACGCCTCCTGACGACGTTATTAAGATGAAACATACGTCGAGGCTTATCCCGGTCACACTATCCTTTTCCGGCCACTTCTGGTTTTAGCTGTTCAGGTGGTGGAATGCACACCAATTCACCACAAGCACGAGCAGACTGGGCGGCTGTTTCACCACACACCTGACATTACTAAGCCTGTTACCTTCAGTGCCGAGGGAAGGCACTTTTAAAGTAAGCGGCCACTTGGCCTGTTTTTATACTCATCTTTTAAATAAACAGAATTACGCTATGGTATTGCCTTTTTCATCTTTTCTCTGAAAACATCATTGTGGCGGAGTTTCCCCTGGCTTATCCATCCGGTACCAGTACAGCTTAAAGATTATTATCATACAAAGCCCCACCTGACCCATCTTTTTAATTAAAAAGAGGTCATGGTGGTTTGGCAAGTAGGATACTTACCTTTATTCACCAGGTTTCGCTGTATTCAAAATTGCTTTTGGCAGTGGTGATGGTGTAATACATCAGAAAACTTCACGTAATTTATGGACTTTTTTTTTGCTATACTTGCTGGCTGTTCATTGATGCACATTGCACTTTATCTATATTTTGTCTTCATTGTTCACCTAAGATTACCAGTTTAGAAAAGCTTCACACCAATTGTGGATGTTTGTTTTGATATATCTACTGGCTGCTTACTGATGCACATTACACTTTATTGTTTATATATATATTATATATATATATATATATATATATATATATATATATATATATATATATATATATATATATATATATATATATATATATTTTTTTTTTTTTTTTCTTTGTACTTTAATGATGATTTCTGTGCAGTCTAACTAATTGTTCACATTGATGTTTATTGAGCACTAGTACTTTATTGGTATACTTAACTTTTCACTAGCGCCCCCTTATACACCCCCTATAAGCTCAAAGCTCTCTTGCTAAGCACTTTGAGGGGGGCAGCTTTATCTTTATTTCACCCATAGCACGGAGTTCTTCTTTTTTGCTTTTTAATTCCTAGATGTACCCCTGCGTGGAGATGCTTCTGATCAGCTTTCCTCGCCACACACTGTCAGTGTGAGGTGAGGAGAGCCGTTTACCGGCATCTCCGTGTTTACATGTGACCGGCTGTGATTGGACACAGCCAATCACATGGTTAAAGAGCCGCGGATGCGGCTCTTTACAGAGATCGGGGTCGCGCCGTGGTGTCCTAGCAACATGGTGCGGCCGCGATGTGCGCCCCCGCGGGTGCGCAGGAGCGGCTGTTTTGGGAATCTCTCTCTTTATATAAAAAAAAGTTTTTACATATTTAAAAAAATAGACTATTCAAACGTTTACATGTATTCTGTGCAGTATATATATTTGTAGATATACTGCCATGTGCATTGTATATGCCCAGGGACTTTGCAATTTCGGATATATTTCTTGTTACACTGAGGAGTATGCAATTTAGGATATACCTCTTGTTACTCTGAGCATGAGACTTAGACCCCTTTCAGGCGCTACAGCGTTAAAAATAGCGCCTGAAAAAAGCCTCAGCTGCAAACCCAGTTTGAAAGCCCGAGTGCTTTCACACTGGGGCGGTGCGCTGGCAGGGCGTCACAAAAAGTCCTGCCAGCAGCTTCTTTGCAGCGTTGTAGGATCGATTAATACACTGCTCCTGCCCATTGAAAACAATGGGCCAGCGCTGCTATACTGCCAGCAAAGCGCCGCTGCAGCGGTGTTTTGCAGGCGGATTTAACCCCTTTCCGGCCGCTAGTAGGACTAAAACTACGGTAAAGCCTGCTCACTCGGTCCTCGGTCTAAAGACATTAAACACCAACAAAACAGTACTGTGACTTTTGAATACTGGACTTTTTTTCCTTTTACAGTATAGTTCTTAGCAAGTAAACATTTTTTTTTCTCCCCCACATCCCCAGTACTTGCCTTGGCATGCAATCTTCTACCTCTGTTTAAAGAGGCACTATCACCATAAAATGAAATGTTCCTATTTTATTTTATATTGGTGCTATCTTATATGTATTTTGTTTTCTCATATATATTTATTTAATTAAATATTTTACTCTGCATGTGTCACTATGTGCATCCATTTTGTGATATTGTGTCTTGTAAACTGCCTCCCGCAGTGTATTTACAGCACTTGTTCCTCACTGTGGGGCTTTGGGAATTGAATGTAGTCTATGAGTCAGAAATCTGACTCATAGACTTGCATGTGTCTGGGAGGTGATGTAAACTACATTATCAAAATGAATGGAGGAGATAAACAGCTAGCTTTACTTTTTATTTTCATATGCAAATATATTAGACCCCTTTCACACTGGGGCGGTTTGCAGGCGTTATTGCGCTAAAAATACCGCCTGCAAACCGCCCCTAAACAGCCTCCGCTGTTTGTTCAGTGTGAAAGCCCGAGGGCTTTCACACTGAAGCGGTGCGCAGGCAGGGCGGTGAAAAAAGTCCTGCAAACCGCTTTTTTGGAGTGGTGAAGGAGCGGTGTATTCAATGGGACAGCGTGGCTATACCGCGGCAAAACCGCAGCTATAGCCGCGCTGTACGAGGGATTTTAACCCTTTTTCGGCCGCCAGCGGGGATTAAAACCGCACCGCTAGCGGCCGAATACCGTTGCAAGAACGACGGTACAGTAGCGCTAAAAATAGCGCTGTTGTACCGCCGACGCCCCCACCGCCCCAGTGTGAAAGGGGCCTAAAAGTGGATGTAAATCCTCACATATAACCAGTGAAGTGAACAGCCTCAGATGATACACAGAGATGAATTAGATCCTCCTACATAAGTTTTACATGTATATCTGCTGTCTTCAGCTTTAGCTTCAGCTAGAAAGTGCTCATAGCATTACAGATTTTCTCTTCCTGTTCAGCACTGGGAGTAGATTATTGGAATACAGCCAAGACAGCTGTTTAGAGGAAAGGCACACACCCCCACTCCACATTGGCAAAGGAAGGAAGTAATGTGCAGAGCCCTGCTGTGAGAAGGCAAGCTTTCTGCTAATATATTTATAGCAACCTCCCACGACACAAATTTCAGGCTGCTTTTATCTCCTGTGTTGGAGAACTTGTCAGAAGTTATCATGCTGATAACAGAGCTACGGAGCAGGAGAAAGCCACGAAACCCAGTGCTCTGGAGAGAGATAAGAAAACACTACAGATATATGTGCCCAGCTCAAATTTAATGAATCGGGTTTACATCCACTTTAACCACTTCAATACAGGGCACTTAGACACCCTCCTGCCCAGACCAATTTTTAGCTTTCAGTGCTGTTGCAGTTTGAATGACAAGTGTGCGGTCATGCAACACTGTACCTAAACTAAATTTTTATCATTTTGTTCCCACAAATAGAGCTTTCTTTTGGTGGTATTTGATCACCTCTGCGGTTTTTATTTTTTGCTAAACAAATAAAAAAAGACCGAAAATTTTGAAAAAAATAAAAGTTTTGCTTTTGTTTCTGTTAAAAAAATTTGTAAATAAGTAAGTTTTCTCTTTCACTGATGGGCACTGATAAGGCGGCACTGACAGGCACTGATGAGGTGGCACCAATGAGCGGGCACTGATATGCAGCACTGATGGGCACTCATGGGTGGCACTGATATGAGACACTGATAGGCATCTGTGGTGGCACTGGCAGTGGTAGGCACTGATTGGCAGCTGCCTGGGCACATATTGGTATTTCCCTGGGGGTCTAGGGGGCACACCTGGTGGTCCAGTGTGGTGGGCATCCTGATGGTCCTGGGTAGGATCCGAGGGGGGGCTGTGCTGATAAACAATCAGCACAGACCTCCCCCCCCCCCTGTCAGGAGAGCAGCCGATCGGCTCTCCTCTACTCGCATCTGTCAGACACGAGTGAGGAAAAGCCGATCACCGGCTCTTCCTATTTACATCGTGATCATCCGTGATTACCACATGATCAGCCGTGTCCAAAGAGTCTCCGTCAGAGACTCTTTACCTAGATCGGTGTTGCAGGGTGTCAGACTGACACCCCGCAACAACGATTGTCGCGATGCGTGCCCCCGGGGGAGCGCAGCGGCTCGATATCCTGATCACGTCATATGACGTCCGGTCAGGAATATCAAACCACTTTGCCGCTGTCATTTTGTAATAGGGTGGGCGGCAAGTGGTTAAAGAAAAAATTGTTCCATGTGTATTTCTTTTTTTTAATGCATAAGTAATCTAGTTACAGATTTCTCTTAGTGGTGGTGTCCCTTTAAGACATCTTTCTCTCTACAGATTCTGTACCAGTTTGGCAGTGTAGTGATTGCAGAAGTGTCATGGACACAGCAAAAGAAAGTGTTATTTCAATGATCTGCTCCAATAAGAGTATTCTTTCCTGAAAAGTGCTAGAAAGGGATCTTCTGTTTCATGCACACTGTGTCATTCTGTGTTTACTATTTCAAGTGAGGTTTGGATATCAATTAAAGAGCATGAAGCCACAAGCAAACACAGAGCTGCTCTAACTGCCTGTGCAGGTTGGACCTCTGTGACATAATTTTTTGGAAAACTTGAACCCTCAGAGTGAATATGACCTTGCTTTACAAGAGAGAGTTTTTTCATACCACAATATTGCCCATAACCATAGTTTCAAATCAATGGACTGCACTTCAGGATTAAATAATTAAAGTTCTAAAATTTGTTGTGCACGGACAAAGTGTAATGCAATTGTCACAAATGTATTTGCTCCTTGGTCAACAGATGAGCACAAACATGACCTTGATAATGTTCATTTTGTAGTACTTTCGGTAGATGCTATAAACCATGGACATGTGAAATTGCTGCCTATTATGGTCCGCTACTTCAGTCTGGGTTCGTTCACACTATTGCTAATTGGAACCGCATCTAGTTTGAATGTCAGGAAATTATGACTGGCTCTCAATGAATCTCCGGGACAGCTGCGGAGTGAATTGCACAGGAGTCCTGTGCGTCTCCTGGTCCGAATTCAGCCTAAAAATTCGGACTGAAATCAGACCTGAAAACGGTGAACAGGGACGCAACTGCACTGGACCTCTGATGTGAGCCACTCCACACGGACATGTGAACCCAGCCTTAAGGTACAAGAGGAGAGCACCTCTGTGGAGACAAAATTTCTTGCTTTTGTTGAACTGAAAGGTGAAACAGTTGAACGTATTTCAGAGGTGATAGAAATTATACAACAATTCCACCAGGAAAATGAAGTTGTGGCTTTCTCTGCCAACATTACAAACACAAACTTTGGTGGACTATGGAGGCAAGGGAAAGAGAATGTGCACACTAAAGTCAGAAGAGCCCTCCAACGAGAAGTTATAGGTCTTGGATGTCCAGCTCATATTGTCCACAATTGTGTCCGAACTGCCCTAGATCTAATCCCAGTGGATGTTGAATATATTCCTGACAAGATTTTTGGATATTTTTATATATTTACTGTTAATGTTGAAAGACTGAAAAGTTTTTGTGAGTTTGTGGGCAAGAATATCAAAACATCCCTGGGCACAGCAATGTCAGGTGGCTCTCAATATTATATGCTTTAGAAAGAATTCTTATGCTCTATGAGCCACTGAAGTCATTTGTTTTTGTCTGAAGAAAAGTGTCCAGTTGTCCTTAGAAAGATATTTGAAGACCCTACAACTGAACTGTGGCTCACTTTTATCCACAATACTATGTCACTTTTCCATGACACAATAAAATTCCTGGAGGGGCAAGATTGCTGTGCCGTGGAATCCACTGAGATCCTCAACACCCTTAAAATGAAGCTGTCTTCTAGACATGAGTAAGACTTTGTGCCAGTGATGGTAAAGAAAAAAACAAATCAAGGAGCTAGAAGGAGCTAGGGTTTTAACACAAGGTTTCCTACTTTAAAGTTGCTCGCTCTTTTTTTGGTGCCTCATTCCAATATTTACATGGAGAAAGCATATAGATGACCTTGAAGACCTTCAATGCTTGCTTGTGAGTGCCTGCAACGTCTGATATTGAAAAGGCAGTTAAATTTCTAAAACACAAAATGCCCAAATCTAAACACAGTATAATGTAGTGAATAACCTGAAAATGGAATTGGTACCCAGTAGTCGTAGACAGCAGAACTTTGTGAAACTTGTTGCTGGTTCGGAATCATGAAAGACAGTGGTGAATGACCTGAAGATGGAATTGGCACCCAGTAGACAGCAGTGGAAGAGCAGTGAACTGGTAACCAGCAACTATTGGGGCAATAAGAAGTCAATTCAGAGCACAACCAACATTCCACACAACATAAAGTGATAAATTCTTGTGTGTTTTTTCTTTAAACATTTTATACTTACCTGCTCTGTAATAGTTTTGCACGGGAGCAGCCTGATCCTCTTTTCAGGTCCCCTCCTGACACTCCTGCTGAGTGTCCCCCAGAGCAAGCAGCTTGCTCTGGTGGCACCCAAGCAGGCACACTCCTAGGATGTGGATCTGTGTGTCCATTCACACAGAGCCATGGCTCGGCCTGGTCCCCTCTCTCCTCACTGCCTGTGATTGACAGCCAATGGCTCCCACTGCTGCCTCAGCCTGCCATAAGGAGTTAGTCCCCACAATGTCTAAGCTCTCATGCACATCGCTATAGCACGATGGGGCTCAGGTATTATGCCGCGTACACACGGTCGGACTTTTCGTCTACAAAAGTCCAACGGACGCTGACGGACTAAAGCTGGCTGGTAATCCGATCGTGTGTGGGCTTCTCCGGACTTTCAACTGACTTTTTTTGCCTCAAATCCGACGTACTTTAGATTTGAAACATGCTTCAAATCTTTCCGACGGACTCGAGTACGGTCGAAAAATCCGCTCGTCTGTATGCTAGTCCGACGGACAAAAACCCACGCTAGGGCAGCTATTGGCTACTGGCTATCAACTTCCTTATTTTAGTCCGGTGTACGTCATCACGTAAGAATTCGACGGACTTTTGTGTGATCGTGTGTAGGCAAGTCTGTTCGTTAGAAAGTCCGCCGCAAGTCCGTCGAAAGTCCGCCGCAAGTCCGTCGAAAGTCTGTCGGACAGGCTGTCGGACTTTTGTAGACGAAAAGTCCGACCGTGTGTACGCGGCATTAGGGGGTGCTACACACAAGATTTGTTTTTCCTTCATGCATGCATGACACAGAAAGAACACATTGCAGGAACCTACCTTAAAGCTGAACTTTGTGGAACTTGTTGCTGGTTCTGGATCAAAATAGGCAGTGGTGGATGACCTGAAGATGGAATTGGCACCCAGTAGTCGTAGACAGCAGTGCATGAGCAGCGGACTGGCAACCAGCAACTGTTAGAGCACAGCCAACATTCCACACAACAGGTCGAAAATACTGTTTAAGAGCAGACCCAGGACATCACTCAGAAAGAACACATTGCAGGAACCTACCTCTAAAGCTGAAACTTTTTGCTGGTTGGGGATAGGGAAGAGCTTCGTGTTCGAGTCGAACCCATGTTCGACTCGAACATCGCCTCTTCGCCCATTCGCCGAATTGCGAACGGTATGGGCCGTTCGCGCCAAATTTGTATGGCGCGTCACGGCCCATAATTCACTGCGGCATCACAGTGCATTGCTGGCTGATGATTGGCCAAGCATGCACTATGACCCGCATGCTTGGCCAATCACAGCGCCGTCAGTAGAGAGAGCTTTAATTTGGCCAAAGCCAGGGTGGCTTTGGCCAATTATGGCTCAGGGGGTTTAGAACACGGTCCACACTATATAAGGCCGCCTGCACGGCGGCCCTGTGTAGTGTGTGTTCCGGCGTTGAAAGAGAGATAGAGAGACAGTGTCATTTCATTTGAGTTAGCTAGATTAGGCAGGACAATCAGTGAGTTAGCTGCACTTACAGTGTATTGTGTATATATATGCATCCCAGGTGTTGCATATATATATATATATATATATATATATATATATATATATATATATATATATATATATATATATATACACACACTGTATTCAGTTTAGCTAGATCCGCTCCTGTTATCTTCTTACTGACAGGCAGGCTTGTTTTGTTACAGTATTTACTGCGTCCTGCTCACAGTGTTCAGCTAAAACTACAAGTTAGTGGGGTGCGTCCTGCTCACAGTGTTCAGCTAAAACTACAAGTTAGTGTAGTGAGACCTCTGCACAGTGTTCATCTAAAGCAGGGATCTCAAACTGACGGCCCTCCAGCTGTTGCGAAACTACAAGTCCCATGAGGCATTGCAAGGCTGACAGTTACAAGCATGACTCCCACAGGCAGAGGCATAATGGGACTTGTAGTTTCACAGCAGCTGGAGGGCCGCCAGTTTGAGACCCCTGATCTAAAGCTACAAGTTAGTGCAGTGCGTCCTGCTCACAGTGTTCAGCTAAAACTACAAGTTAGTGCGGTGCGTCCTGCTCACAGTGTTCAGCTAAAACTACAAGTTAGTGCGGTGCGTCCTGCTCACAGTGTTCAGCTAAAACTACAAGTTAGTGGGGTGCGTCCTGCTCACAGTGTTCAGCTAAAACCACAAGTTAGTGCAGTGCGTCCTGCTCACAGTGTTCAGCTAAAACTACAAGTTAGTGGGGTGCGTCCTGCTCACAGTGTTCAGCTAAAACTACAAGTTAGTGTGGTGCGTCCTGCTCACAGTGTTCAGCTAAAACTACAAGTTAGTGCGGTGCATCCTGCTCACAATGTTCAGTTAAAACTACAAGTTAGTGTAGTGAGACCTCTGCACAGTGTTCATCTAAAGCTTCAAGTTAGTGCAGTGCGTCCTGCTCACAGTGTTCAGCTAAAACTACAAGTTAGTGCGGTGCATCCTGCTCACAGTGTTCAGCTAAAACTACAAGTTAGTGCGGTGCGTCCTGCTCACAGTGTTCAGCTAAAACTACAGGTTAGTAGGGTGCGTCCTGCTCACAGTGTTCAGCTAAAACTACAAGTTAGTAGGGTGCGTCCTGCTCACAGTGTTCAGCTAAAACTACAAGTTAGTGCGGTGCGTCTTGCTCACAGTGTTCTGCTAAAACTACAAGTTAGTGCAGTGCGTCCTGCTCACAGTGTTCAGCTAAAACTACAGGTTAGTAGGGTGCGTCCTGCTCACAGTGTTCAGCTAAAAATACAAGTTAGTGCAGTGCGTCCTGCTCACAGTGTTCAGCTAAAACTACAAGTTAGTAGGGTGCGTCCTGCTCACAGTGTTCAGCTAAAACTACAAGTTAGTGGGGTGCGTCCTGCTCACAGTGTTCAGCTAAAACTACAAGTTAGTGGAGTGAGACCTCTGCACAGTGTTCATCTAAAGCTACAAGTTAGTGCAGTGCGTCCTGCTCACAGTGTTCAGCTAAAACTACAAGTTAGTGCGGTGCGTCCTGCTCACAGTGTTCAGCTAAACCTACAAGTTATTTTTTTGCGAGAAATACAAAAAAGCTTGGCCAATCCCCAGATGACGTCCTATCGTGACGAAACGCGTAGGGAGGAGCCTACGTCGTCATCATGTTCGTTCTCGGATGGGCTTTACACGAACTTAGGAAGTGGAGGCTACAGACGGAGACGCTGAAGTTTTTATGCTGCAATAATCCGCTGTTTTTATACTACGATCTTGTAAGTGCAATTCTTTTATTCAATAAATCAACTGCTTGGACGTATTACGCTATGGATTGTTTTCTGTTTTATACTCCTGGAAATCATCTGCTGCTAACGGTTGCTGTACGCTAAGGTTGTGGGGAGACCGATTTCCCTGTGCTGAGTGAGACTGCCGTAATAGCATTCATCACGGTCCTGTAAGCGCATTTGATTTTACACCCTGGGTGTGACAAGACACAGAAGATTATCTTCACCTGCATCTTCACCTGCTTTTTCTTTTTTGGCACTTTTTTCAAATCACTTTTTTTAGGAATACTTTCTTATCTTGTGGATTTCATTCATGTGGGTCCTTTTCTTACACATATATTTAATATTCACTTGTTGTAATTTATTATTCATTTGGATATTAGTGTTCATTCATATATTCAATTGATATATATTTAAATATCACTCATTGGTTCACTATATTTTTGTGTATTTAATTAGTTCATTTATGGGGATAAGACTGCGCCTTAGTTTTTCTCCTTTATTTTCTTTTCACTAAACATTTTTCTAGCGCCGCATCTTTTTTGTATTCCTTATTATTGTGAGGTTTGAGACTAAACCTTTGGTGCTGGCCGCTTTGGTTTCACGTGTATTTCATATATTTGTTTGCGCAGCTTTTTTCTTGTTTTTCCTATTTTTTTGCGAGCTCTGCACAGTGTTCAGCTAAAGCTACCTGTAGAAGGTTGGTGGTGTTCTCATACTACAGGCAGGCAGTTGATTTTGCTAGCTGCAGTATCAGTGTGCATATATATATATATATATATATATATATATATATATATATATATATATATATATATATATATATATATATATATATATATCCCAGCTCAGTGCAGCTATAGGCCATTAGTATGTCTGTGTCTGGGAGGCCAAGAAGGAGAGGCAGACAGTCACAAGCCAATAAGAGAGGGCAAGCAGGCTCTGTGTCTAGTGCTGGTCGTGGAGACGGTGCATCCTCATCAGCACGTGGCCGTGGGACACGCTTGGCCTTTTTTTCGGCAGCTGGCCATGTTGAGCCGCAACATGCGGAAGACTTGGTCGAGTGGATGACCAAGCCGTCCTCATCCTCCTCATCCTCTCTCACCCATGCCCAGGGTACTTTGTCTGGCAAAGCAGCGGCCTCTTCCCTCGGCTCAATGTCATCAGTGACTCCTTCCCTAGCCCCACCATGTCCTCCTGAGGAGTCCCTCGAACTGTTTGACCACAGTGTTGGGTACATGCTCCAGGAGGATGCCCAGCGTTTGGAAGGCTCTGATGATTATACTGAGCTCGATGAAGGCAGTAACATGAGCACAGACAGACGGGGTGCCCAAGAAGGACAGCAATCTAGCAGTCATGCTCCCCCTGCTGCAGCATACTGCCAGGTTTGCTCCAGTGATGAGGAGGGAGGGGATGATGAGGTCACTGACTCAACGTGGGTGCCTGATAGGAGAGAGGAGGAGGAGGAGGCGGCACATCACCAACGAGGCAGGATGCCCTCCAGGGGCCAGCAAAAGGGCAGCACATTGACTGCATCACACCCCAAAGCTCCACATGTGCAGGGCGCTGCAGTCTCTGCGCGTTATTCAAAAAGTTCTTTGGTGTGGGCCTTTTTTGAGACGAGTGCACCAGATCGCACCGCTATTTGCAACATATGTCTCAAGCGTATCTCGCGTGGCCAAAACATCTTCCGCTTGGGTACCACATGCCTGACCAGACATATGTTGGGTCCGGTGCGACTATGGCACCAGGACAGGGTCAGGGGAGCTTGTTTTTTTCCCCCACGCCAGTGGGAAATGATCAGGGATGCATGCACTGTCCTGTCACCATTTGAGGAGCCCACGAGGATGGTGAGCAGTGACAGTGCATGCATCACTGTCTCCCTTGTCCACCTGTTGGAGCACACGCTGCGTGGAATAATGGACAGGGCACTTGAGGCAGAACAGAGGCAGGAAGAGGAGGATTTCCTTGGCTCTCAAGACCCCCTTTATCCAGACAGTGTTCCTGCGTGCCTGCCGATCACACAGGAAGAGGAGGAGGAGGAGGAAGATTGTGTCAGTATGGAGGTGGAGCCTGGCACTCAGCATCAGCAGCAGTCTTTAAGGGATCAGTCCCAAGAAACACATGGACTTATACGTGGCTGGGAGGAGGTGGCTGCGGACCATGTCGTCCTTAGTGACCCAGAGGACTCCGTACCGAATGCCTCAGCAAACCTACGCTGCATGGCCTCCCTGATCCTGCAAAGCCTGCGTAAGGATCTTCGCATTCGTGGTATCAAGAAGAAGGACCAATACTGGCTGGCAACCCTCCTTGATCCACGTTACAAGGGTAAGGTTGCGGACCTTATCTTGCCATCGCAGAGGGAGCAGAGGACGAAACATCTTCAGGAGGCCTTGCAGAAAGGTCTGTGCAACACGTTCCCAGAGACTGGGAGGTTACAAACTCCTGTTTCTGGACAACGTGTTGCTGAGGTCAGTCGAAGAAGGAACGGTGGAGAAAGTGGCCGTCTGACCGATGCGTTCAGACAATTTTTTGGTCCGCAGCCCCAAGGTATGATTGGTTCCAGCAACCATCGCCAGCGTCTGTTTTACATGGTACAGGAATACCTAGGAGCAAGATCTGACTTGGACACCTTTCCCACCGAAAATCCTCTGGGTTACTGGGTCTTGAGGATGGATCACTGGCCAGAGCTTGCGCAGTATGCAATTGAGCTACTGGCCTATCCTGCATCCAGCGTTCTTTCGGAACGCACATTCAGTGCTGCCGGAGGCTTTGTAACCGATCACAGGGTGCGTCTGTCCACCGACTCGGTCGATCGACTGACCTTCATAAAAATGAATCAGTCTTGGATCACCACCAGCTACCAAGCACCTGATGCTGATGTAACCGAATATTTTTTTTTGAAATCTCAGATCCCTTCAAAGACTGCCTATGCTGATGCTGAGTGACTATCCCTAAGTAATTATCCGACGAGTTAACCCTCAACAAGCTGATTGATTAAGTCCCATTGAAATCGTGTCTGAGACCAGGAAATGTCTCTAGCCAGTGCAAGTTCAAAGCACAAATCCTGATGACCAACAGCACAAGAGTCACATTACCCTCCGGGGCTCCGGAGTGAGACAGAGTCCTACAGTCAACATGCATCGTGCAGCGAGACTTTACCCCACACAGTTCTGGGAAGCAGCACCATGTTCATTGGAACTTTATTGTTGCAGCTAAAAGGAAACAAGAAGAGCGAGAGACCGTACTGCATGTTTTACAAGTGATATTTTTTATTTTATTTAGTATCCGGAGATTGACCCAATTGTTCTACATTTCACTGCTCATAAAGAAGTTAGAATGTTTCCCAGATAACAACCAGTTCAGGGATTATGCCCGCACAAGTTTGGGTCAGTGTAGGGCAGGGAGGGGGGAGGGGGTTCAAATGTTTTTGGTTCGGTTAAACTTAAAAGTGCATACTTATAATAGAAAACAGGTAACGTTATATGTGCCAGATCTATGGCAAAGTACATATGTGCCATATCACAGGTATTTGAGTCAGATATATCTGCAAGTTAAGATTTTGTGTTCCCTATACAGAAAGAGCAAATTGTTTTATATAAATGCTATATTAATGGTTAAAAAGTCTGGCCTATGGCATCTTTGAAATTTCTAACATGGAATGTGAGGGGCCTGCGTGAGAAATTTAAGCGCGCAGCAGTCTTCACATTCCTTAAGAAGCAACATGCGGATATAATAGCACTAGTGGAAACACATATCGAGGGAAGTGTTCAGATGGCGCTCCGCAGGCCATGGGTTGGTTGGGCATACCACTCTACCCACACATCACACTCTAGGGGAGTTTCTGTATTAATAGCTAAATCAGTACATTTTGAACTATGCGAGCCAACTACCGACCCGAATGGCCGTTATGTATTTATTCATGCCAAAGTATATGGAGAGCCCTTGCTTATAATGGCTTTTTATGTACCACCTCCATTTAATGTATCCATGGTCAAGGAAGGTATATCATATATGACCCGTCATCCAAACATAGCAGCGGTCTGGCTAGGGGATTTTAATGCTACTATGAACCCGGCTCTAGACAGGCTACAGTTGACATCAACGGCTCCCGATGCTCCCGCCGAGACTAAATTCTATAAGCTTATCTCCACCTTCCATCTGATAGATACATGGAGACATAAATTCCCACTGGTTAAGTCATATTCATGCTTCTCATCATCTCGGGGCTTTATGTCCCGTATAGACTTTATACTTATTTCCCGCAGATTGACCCCAAGATTATCGGAGGTAATGTTTTGTCCTAGAGTACTGTCGGACCATAGTCCTTATTGGATTACATTAAGTATTCCAGTGGCAAAACCACCACGAGCATGGCGTCTAAATCCATTCTGGCTATCTCTTCTACCAGAAGATGAGGAACTCATAGACAAATGGAAATTGTACTTTATTGAAAATGATGAGTCAGCATCACCACCTGCAGCCTGGGACTCATTTAAACTATTTGCTAGGCATACATTGATAACGGCGATTAATAAAATCAAGATGGACTCTTCTAGTGCCCTCAGTAAGGCGCTGGAGGACTTGTCCTCTGCAGAAAGAGAGTATGCCAACACCCCGACAGCAGTAACTGTAGGCCAACTTAAACTACAGACTAGAATGGTTAATCAGCTACAGTACCAGAAAGCCAAACAAAATATTTTTTTTTTTCTAAGCAGAAAAGGTTTGAACATGGGGAAAAGGCAGGCAAGTTACTTGCATACCTGGTCCACAGCGAGGATAGACCCCCAGTGGTTATCACACTGCATGGCCCCGGAGGACAAAAAGTCACAGACCCACCTACAGTAACCTCAATGTTTAGGGACTTCTTCGCAGACTTATACACAACGACAGCCCCCACTGAGACCCATCATATGTCTCTTTTTCTTGAAAAAGTGTCCTTCCCACAGCTAACAGAAGAACAAGTAGAACTATTGGAAGCACCACTTACGTTAGATGAAATATCAACTGCCATTTCTAGATTCGCTAGGTCCAAATCTCCTGGTTCAGATGGACTTCCAATAGAGTTCTATTCCCAATTCAGCAAAAAACTAACCCCTAAACTTTTAAAATTGTATAATTATCTATTTGAAACTGGGACCTTACCTCCATCTATGACAGAGGCTACAATAGTCCTCATCCCTAAACCCGGTAAGGATCTGGGGTTCCCGGAATCTTATCGGCCGATATCACTCCTACAGGTTGACATCAAAATACTTGCCAAAGTTCTATCGATTAGGCTCAATCAGGTAATATTAACATTAATACACGCAGACCAGGCTGGTTTTATGCCTGGACGCAATACCTCGTTTAATCTCAGGAAACTTTACATTAACTTACAAGCTACACACGAGGACGTTGGTACACGGGTTGTTGTGACCTTAGACACAGCGAAAGCCTTCGACTCGGTAGAGTGGAGGTATCTCTGGAGATGCTTGGAGGGCTATGGATTTGGCCCAAAATTTATTAAATGGGTCCAACTTCTATACCAGGCACCCAGGGCCAGAGTGGTGGCCAATGGATGGTCGTCTCAGCTATTTGACCTCAGTAGAGGCACGAGACAGGGCTGCCCCCTATCCCCACTACTATATGCCCTGGCGGCAGAACCACTGGTCATGTCCATCCGAGCAAATCCAGAGATCAGGGGACTTAAAATGGGCTCTCTGACTGAAAAGATTAGCATGTATGCAGATGACACGCTATTGTACCTGGCAGACTCGGGCCCATCATTATGCAATGCACTTCACACGATAGAACAATTTGGAATATTTTCAGGTCTAAAAATTAATTGGGACAAATCCCAAATTCTGCCAATTGATAGTTTACAACCCTCAGAATCCCAAACCAGGCTCCCACTGCAGAGAGTAGATGTCATTAAATACTTGGGGATTTATATAACCAGATCCCCTACAGACTATATATCTCTGAATATAACCCCTCTTATTTCCCTAGTTAAAAATAAAATACGGGTTTGGTCCAAATTACCATTAGGAGTCTGGGGACGTATAAATTTAATTAAAATGATTATACTACCCAAAATACTCTATGTTTTATGGCACACCCCCGTTTATTTACCCTTAAAACATTTTAAATCTCTAGAGTCCCTTTTAAAGACATTTGTGTGGGGTAATAATAGGCATAAATTGGCATGGCAAGCCCTCAAAAATCCGACCGATCTGGGCGGCACTGCTCTACCCGATTTTAATCTATACTACATTGCAGCACAGCTATCACAGCTTTTTCACCTAGACAAAACAGACGGCGAGAGATTTCTTACGCTCATATGTCCTAAATGGGCGCAGTACACCAAAGACACGATATATGCAATAGCGGCAGACATGGGAGGGATGGAACTAGGAGACAGAAGACACACCATACTATACCACTACAGGAAAATATGGAATTTAGCGGCCTCTAGACTTGACATTTCACAGTTTAACGACTATACGCCGTTATGGCAAAACAAAAACCTTCAGGAGTTTAATAAAATACAGGACACATCTATATGGTCCACACAGGGAATATTTTACCTGCATCATATATTAAAAGATGGACAACTTAAAACCTTTGACTTACTTAAAGAAGAATTTACAATACAGGACCAGATGTTCTATAGATTCTTACAAATCCGTCACGCAACACAATCACAATTCCCTGACTCCTGCCCTAGTACTGCACTTAATGTACTCATTGCCATAATTAAGAGCACAGATCAAAAATTAATCTCGGCATTTTATAACTTGCTCTTAACCCCTGTAGCTGCTAAAATAGCATATGGCCTTAAACCACGATGGGAGAGGGAGGTGGGACCGGTGGAGGATCAGGAGTGGAGGGAAGCATTGGAAGCCTGTAAAACTGTATCCCCTAAACTCTCAGATCATTTGACGCAGCTTTATATTCTTCATAGAGCATACCTCACACCTCTCAGAGTGGCGAGATACAAGCGCACACAAACCACCACATGTCAGATGTGTGGGAGAGAGACAGGTACCTTTTTCCATCTTATATGGGCATGCCCTAAGATAAAAGGCTTCTGGAAACAAATTTTAGCATTTTTACACGACACGATGGGTTCACCTCTAGCCCTAGACCCCCAACAGTGCCTCTGGGGTATAGTTCCAGACACAACTGATAAATACACTAAAACCTTTTTACACTAAACACTCTTTGCAGCAAGAAAGGTTATAGCCAAAAAGTGGATGAGACAAGAGACCCCCAAAATAGTAGAATGGAAGGTGGAGATAAATAATACCCTACCATACAAGAAATGTGTATATACCGTATTTATCGGCGTATAACACGCACTTTTTTCCCCTTAAAATCAGGGGAAAGTCGCAGGTGCGTGTTATACGCCGATCCCCTGCGATCCGACCTGTCATATTTTCAAAATCGCCGATCGCGATTTGAAAATGGCGCTGCCGGCGCCGAAATACACAGAGCCGGTCCTCGGCTCTTTCCGGCGGCTGTCGTTCATTTTCGGCTCCACTCGTAGTCCCGAGCGGAGCTATCCGAACCTACTCGGCTAGGTTCGGATAGCTCCGCTCGGGACTACGAGTGGAGCCGAAAATGAACGACAGCCGCCGGAAAGAGCCGAGGACCGGCACTGTGTATTTCGGCGCCGGCGGCGCCATTTTCAAATCGCGATCGGCGATTTTGAAGCCCAGAATGGTTGGGATCACTGGGGGAAGGCTGCACTGGGGAAAGCTGCACTGGGGAAGACTGGACTGGGGAAGGCTGCACTGGGTAAAGCTGCACTGGGGAAGGCTGCACTGGGTAAAGCTGCACTGGGGAAGTCTGCACTGGGGAAGTCTGCACTGGGGAAGTCTGCACTGGGGAAGTCTGCACTGACAAGGCTGCACTGGGGAAGTCTGCACTGGGGAAGGCTGCATTGACAAGGCTGCACTGGGGAAGGCTGCACTGACAAGGCTGCACTGACAAGGCTGCACTGACAAGGCTGCACTGACATGGCTGCACTGACAAGGCTGCACTGACATGGCTGCACTGACATGGCTGCACTGACAAGGCTGCACTGACATGGCTGCACTGACAAGGCTGCACTGACAAGGCTGCAATGATGGGCGTTTAAATGTAAGTTTTTTTTTCCCTTCAACTTCCCTCCTAAAAGTTTTTTTTCCTTAAAATTCCCTCCTAAATTGGGGTGCGTGTTATACGCCGATAAATACGGTATATATATATATATATATATATATATATATATATATATATATTAATAGAGGTTGCCCAGCACAGTACAACAAGATCTGGGATAGATGGCTTCAGGAATCTTCTACCTGTGTCTAGTATAAGTGTATGACCGTAAAGAGATAAAATAGGTATAAGTATGGATGAACAGTATTAACAACCAAATATGTACACCTTGAATGACAAGATAAGCCAGATATGCTTGAATTTAATAGTATCTATTTTTATTTCAATGATAATAATTGTAATACTGTTATAGTGTAAGCATGACAACGTAACCTTTTACTTCTTTTCTTTCTGTATGCATTAAATATTCAATAAAACCTTGTTTGATTTTAAAAAATGTACCCGTTCAAAATTACAAACAGATTCTACTTAACAAACCTACAGTCCCTGTCTTGTTTGCACCACCTGTATACTGCTGTTCAGAGTATATAGGGCCTGGTGGCCCCACACCTGTCCTTATTTTAATTTGGGTGCGGGGTTCCCCTTAATATCCATACAAGACCCAAAGGGCCTGGTAATGGACTGGGGGGTACCCATGCCGTTTGTCTCACTGATTTTCATCCATATTGCCAGGACCCGACATTACATTAAACCCGCAAGCAGTTTTAAATGAGATTTTTTCCTTTAAAAATGACATTTTGTGCAGGGACTGTTCTAAACACGGGAAACACGCGCCCCTTTACAGGCATACTATAGACACCCCCCAGGTACGATATTTATAGGAATATTTCACTTTTTTTTTTTTGCTTTAAGCATCATTAAAATCACTGCTCCCGAAAAAACGGCCGTTTTTAAAAGTTTTTTTTGCATTGATACATGTCCCCTGGGGCAGGACCCGGGTCTCCAAATGCTTTTTAGGACAATACCATGCAAATTAGCCTTTCAAATGAGCACTTTTGATTTTGAACGTTCGAGTCCCATAGACGCCAATGGGGTTCTAACGTTCGTGCGAATTTTCAGGTCCGTTCGCAGGTTGTGGTGCGAACCAAACGGGGGGGGGGGGGGGGGTGTTCGGCTCATCCCTAGTTGGGGATCACAAAAGACAATGGTGGATGACCTGTAGCTAGAATTGGCACCCAGCAGACAGCAGTGGATGAGTAGTGGACTGGCAACCAGCAACTGTTGAGGCAAGAGAAGTAATTCAGAGCAAAGCCAACATTCTACACAACAGATGGAAAGTAGTGTTTAAGAGCAGACCCAGGACATGACTCAGAAAGAACATTGCAGGAACCCACCTTAAAGCAGAAGTCTGTGAAACCCAGTAGTCGTAGACAGCAATGGATGAGCAGCGGACTGGCAACCGGCAACTGTTAGAGCAATAAAGAGAGGTAATTCAGAGCACTGCCAACATTCCACATAACAGATCAAAAGAAGTGCTTAACCGCTTTAGGACCACCCCATAGCAGATTTACTGCTACAGGGTGGCCGCTCTGTGCAGAGCCACGCATTTATACACATGATTCTGCACTTCCGGGCTTTTACACAGCGGGAGCTTCTGATCATTCAGTACTCTGACAGAATGAATATGTAAACAAGGCAGATTGTCTTCTGTACACACAGAATGACATTGATCCTGTGTTTGCAAGACATACAGAACGTTATACACGGCTGTGCTACGGAAGAAAGTGCGTATCATTCTGATGGCACCTGAGCAACAATTTGCACGTCTTTACAGGTTCAAAAATTCACTATCAAACAGGATACGACTAAGGAACATTTTTTTTGTGCACTTGAAGGTAATATTGTGACCAAAATATTTATGATAAAGTAATTTATTAACAATACCAAAATTGTTGTAAATAAAAATTGTTACATATAAAAAATAAAATAATTGTTTGTCTTTGGTTGAACTTGTCACGATTGTTCATTGTTTGAGGAGCCGCCTGAAGGCAATGCTGAGGAGAGAGATGTGTTGGAGGCAGAATCTCCGAGCCCCAAGCTTGTTGTTGTAATGCAGTGTTATATTATATTAGACTATATAAATTCTACAAAAGTTTTCTGTGCATGTCGGGTGTTGTGCCCTAATAATTTTTTGTTGTTTTTTGTGTTTCCTCTGTATATCTAAGCCTTCTACCCTGGGCAGTCCTTTCATAACTCTGGAAAGCAAAAGAGAGTCTGAGAGCAGAGATGTGTGCGGCGTGGGTATATCATTCCCCAAAGCGTCATATGATGTAGTGTTGAAGTTCCCTTCGAAAGGGAACGTCTCAGGTTATGACTGTAACCTATGTTCCCTGAGAACAGGGAACGAGACACTACGTCTCCCTGCCATGCCTCGGGGCCTGTAAACCAAGCAGTCCTTTCAGACAAAAAGATATTGTCATGTTTGGCGGGCGCCCTTATATACATCCAGGTTGCGTGTTAATCATTCACACTGATGATTCACGAGCTGTCGCCGGTCAACATGATTGCAGTGAGTTGATATTTGATTTCAGACACCTGTCACGCCTGAGCCATTCCCCAAAGCGTCATATGACATAGTGTCTTGTTCCCTGTTCTCAGGGAACATAGGTTACAGTCGTAACCTGAGACGTTCTTTAAACAACAACATAAAACACTATAAAAAAATGCTCTCTCTCATAATGACACAATTCCATGTAATAGCAGTAAAACCACAAAACAAAAATCATTACTAACTATATTTATTGAAAGTATGAAGTTTTTTTTCGTAATTGTAAACAAACAAAAATGTGATTTAATGATGTTTACCAACAAACGTTACAATTTTTAAGTTACAAATTTAACCGGAATAGATTCTCGCCTCTAAGGGAAAATGGAGAGATATACTATGGAAGAAGCTACAGGGACCACATTAATTCACAATCAAATAGGAATTCAGATACCCTAGGGATTTTCCCAGGAGAGGTCCCCGAGACAGACCACCAGGAGGATGGAGGGCCCGAGGAGCCTACAGGAACCCCGGATGGAGAGGTATGCAAGGAAGAAGAGGAGGACCATACAGGACGAGGGAGGAGCAACAACCAGAACCTCACCAGTACTATATGGAACCTGAGACACCCAAGGGAAGACTGGGACAGGTATCCCGCAAGAGAGAGAGGGCACACTCAGAGACCGGTAGAAAGAAGAAACCAACTAGAGGTACCAGAGGAGGGAAGAAGAAAAAGAAGAAGAGAACACTAGGAAAGGGGATCTTCAACCTCAGTGATGTCACATTCACAGAGGAGGAGATGAAAATCCTAGATTTAGGACTTAAATTTGCCCCTGAAAAAGCCCTAGACAAATTTGAAACATACATTGATCTATAAAAATTTATGAGAAAGCTTAACCTGAGGAAACACTTCTTATTGAATAATAATCCAAAAACAAACGAAGAATCACCATATGTGCAAACCACATTAAAAAATAACTCTACCGTCAACCCCCCAACCTCAGGGAACCAATGCCTGGGAGCTTTCCAAAAAATGGTTGAGGAGGATCTGAGGAAACTAGAGAAACGGAGAAGCCATAAAATTAAAACTGTCTGGAATATTATTAAATCCCTGGGCAAAAGGAAAGAAGTTGTAATCTGGCCCGCGGATAGAGGAGGTGGACTGGTGATCCCTAACAAAAGAGATTATGAAGAGGAGATGGCTAACCTGCTTCGGGTGGAGAACACTTATAATAAACTCAAAAAGAACCCTAAGCGCACCTATGAAAAGAAACTGAAAGCGTATGTCAAGAAAGGAAAAGATATAGGCTTTCTTAACAGCAAAGAAGCTGAATACCTGGTATCCACAAAAACTTCAGTTATCTACTATACTCCTAAAATCCAAAAGAGACTTGACAAGCCACCTGGAAGGCCTATTATTAGTGGCATAAATTCAGTCTTCTCTAGGTTAGGTGAATACCTAGACAAGTTTCTCAAACCCCTTTTCTGCAAAGGGAAATCCTACCTATGAGAAAATGGAGCCCAGGATTATCTATTAGCCACCATAGACGTAAATTCCTTATACACAAGTATTGTACAGCAGGATGGATTATTGAGTGTGGAAAAAGCCCTCCACGAGCTTACGTCCATGAAACAAGAACAAATTAACTTTATCCTCGAAGGCCTACAATCGCTATGACATGCAACTATTTTTGGTATAACCAAGAGCATTATGTCCAAACAAAAGGAGTTGCTATGGGCGCACTTTATGCCCCTAGTGTAGCTAACCTACTTATGACCATGTGGGAAGAAGAGTATATCTATGCTAAGAAAATTCCTCAACTAAAATTGGACCTTGAAATTATGAAGAATGGGAATGGCCTGCACACTAAAACTCACTTTAAGGCAACGGACAGAAATGGGTATATCCCAATAACTAGCTGTCATCACCCTCAATGGAAAGGGAACATTCCCAAAGGCCAGCTCATTAAACTGCGGAGAAACTGTGCCACAATAGAGGACTATCTAGAACAAGCAGATATCCTGATTGAATGTTTCTTGGAAAAAGGATACAAGTTAGATGTACTGGCCAAACTTAAGACCAATATAGCACAAATGGACCGAAAAAATCTGTTCACCAAATCTAAGAAAGAGGATAAGAAACTAAACATGGCGTTTATTACAGGGTTTAACACTCAGTATAAAGAATTCGAGCACATCTTAACAAAATACTGGCCTATTCTAAAAGAGGATCGTGTCTTAGCAAACTTATTACCAAACAAACCCAAGGTAATATACAGAAAAGCTCCTACGCTGAGAGACTACTTAGTCCACAATGTAATAGAGCCACCTAAGTCCATAAAAATATTTCCAGACATGAAGGGCTTCTATAAATGCCAAAGATGCCTACCATGCAGGGTTAGCAAAAAACAACCCCGTAAAAAAGAAACCTTCAAATCTACAACTGACAATAAAGAATATCGCATCAAGGAACTCATTACTTGCCAGAGCATGCATGTAACCTACATCATAGAGTGCCCATGTCAGTTACAATACGTGGGTAGAACCTAGGGCTGTTGAAATTAATCGTCGAATCGATGCATCGCGATTCGACCGTCCATGATGCGGCATCGATTCTATAGCTTTAAATAATCGATTATTGAGGATGACGTCATCCTCGCGCCGTGCCGCCGCGCCATGACCTGCCTCCGAGTGAAGCCGAAAGCAGCCGAAGCTTTCGCGCCGTTTTCTCCCGCCTCCCGCTGACGTCATCCTCCTGTGTAGCGGCTTAGAAAGAGGAGACACAGACAGTGGAGCAACACCTGTCCGACCTCCTCCAGCCTCCTCCAGCCTCCTCCGTGTCCCGGACTACCAGTCCCCCCAGAGCTTTCCTCCCAGTGGGCTCCCGCTGTGCAGTGTGTGCACTGCAGTGAGTGAACAACACAGCAGGCTGTCACAGGGGGAGAGGGAGAAGGTCCGTCAGTGCCACCCGACTCAGGGCACGGACGGAGAGACCCAAGCTAGGCCGCACTTGGTTGTCCTCAGACTCCAGTCCTCACCAGGTTGAGTGTCCTGTCAGTGTGTCCAATGAGTGCCCTCACTCCGAGTCCTCACACGCAGCAGCAGGAGAGGAGACCCGCTCCAGACCAGCAGCAGCAGTGAGTGCCAGCCAGGCCAGCCAGTCATCTTGTCAATGCCAGCCAGCCACTCTACCACTGCAGTGCTCAGCTCAGTAGTACCACTACCACCATCATCTTAATCAGGTAGGTAACTGACTGTGTGTGTGTCACATCATCATGTTAGTGTCACCATATCACACAGACATACACACACAGTATGAATGAAGAAGTGACACTCAGTAAACTTGTCATTCTGTCCTGTCCTCAGACTCCAATCCTCATCCTCACTCACAGGCAGGCAGCAGCAGGAGAGGAGGAGAGACCTGCTCCACCAGCAGTGCCAGTGAGTGGCTGAGTGCCAGTGCCACTGCCCAGCTCAGCTGTAACACGTCACCGACTCGTCATCATCACAGGTAGGTAACTCACTGTCTGTGTCACACACAGTAGTATTAGTAGTAGTAGTACTAGACAAATAGTAGAGGACGGTGTTACACTTAAACTAAGATAATATATTATAATGAAAAAATATCATATAATCTGTATCTCTGATGCATTATGGAAGGAGTGGACTGTGTCTGTCATTGCAAAATGCAAATGCCAAATGTATTATTGTAAATAATAAATATTAATAATGATGATGGTGCTTGCCATGCCATTCTGAATTCCTATTCCTAAACATTAACCCCTTTGCGCCGAGTGGACGCATTTGCGGCCTCGGCTTAGGGGGGGTTATACCAGGATGATGCCCGCAGCTGCACTGCTGCAGGCATCATCCCGCCCGGTACCGTTTTTACAGCGGGCACCGGGGTTGTTATCCCGGAGGAGCGGACTGGACATCCCCTGCCTACCGCTGCTCTAGCCTCTCAAATTAAAGACATAAGAAAAAAAAAAAAAAATTATAAAAGCGGCCCGCAGCAAAGAAAACGCATATAGAAGTTGGCTCGCAAAGTCGCACCCGGCCCGCATAGTTAGTTACAGTGTTCAAATCTCATGTGAGGTATCACCGGGATCGTCAGAGCGAGAGCAATAATTATAATTATAGCACTAGACCTCCTCTGTAACTCTAACCTGTGGTATCCGTTATTTTTTTTTTTGTCTCCTTTGGAGATTTTTAGGTACCGTAGTTTTGTCACCATTCTACGTGTGCGCAATTGTAAAGCATGACATGTTTGGTATTTACTCGGCGTAACACATCATATTTCATATTATACCAAAAAATTTAGGCTAACTAACTTTGCTGTTTCGATTTTTTAAAATTCATGAAAGTATTTTTTTTTCCCCAAAAAGTTGCATTTAAAAGACCGCTGCACAATAAATTAAATACAATGAGACATAAAATATTGCAACAATCGCCATTTTATTCTCTAGGTTCTCTGCTAAAAAATATATATAATGTTTGGGGGTTTTCTAAGTAATGTTCTATCAAAAAAATATGGATTTTAACTTAAAAAACACCAAATGTCAATAGGCTTAGTCATGAAAGGGTTAAAGTGAGTTTAAGTGACCATGCCATTGCCATTTAATTAATTACGGTTTAGGTCAGTCTAACTCTATTCTCTAATCTATCACAACTTCATTGATACCTTTGTATGATTTATGGTTTTGCTCATCACTGCCCCGCACACATGCTGCTGCGGTGAGTGCAGTGCATGTGTGGGGCAGTGATGAGCAAAACCATAATAATATCATACACAAACAAGATAACTATGAAGTTGTGATGTGAATCAATCACTAAGACATTGACAATGACAATGAATACATAAAACTATAAACTATTTGTTTAACATATCATGACATACATACAATCATACTACACACTTACACTAGTAGAGGAAACTTGTTACTTTTGTTTTCTGGTGATCTCGTGGCAGGCTTTAGGTTTTAAACACTTAATTTTTTTTTTTCTTTTTTTTTTTTTTAATACTGACAGAGTTTGTAGACGACAACATTGTCATCATCACCCCTGTCACAATTACATGGCATACTACACTAGTAAAAATGGCAGGAGACCAAAAAGAACGAGAGATAAAAAATGCACCTAGCTTTTTAAAAGCAAACATCTGGGCACATTTTGGCTTTTATGAACATGAACAAAGTGGGAAGCATGAATTGGACAAGTCATACGCTGTGTGTAAAGCCTGTCACACAAAAATTAAATATCTAGGGAATACTACTAATATGAGAAACCACGCTAGCCGTTTTCACTAAGAGATGCTAACACCTGCCACCACCACCACCACCAGTGCCGCCAAGTCAATAGACCCAGCTCAGCCAAAAATTGATGCAATACTCTCAACTTTGCCGCCCAACTCTGAAAAGGGGAAGAGAATAAACAAAAGCTGTGGCAGCTTTCATAGCTAAGGACCTGCGCCCTTACTCTGTTGTGGAGAACACTGGGTTTCGCTACCTGTTGAAGACGATAGAGCCGCGTTACAAGATCCCATCACAAAGTCACTTTACAGAAAACGTTATACCTGCACTCTACCACAAAACCAAAGCTCAGATAATTGCATCAATGAGCCAAGCAAGTCGAGTCGCAATAACGTGTGATTCATGGACTTCAGTCACGACGGAGTCTTATGTTACAATAACAGCACATTACGTTAGTAAGGAGTGGCAGATCTTGTCGCATGTGCTGCAAACGAGAGCCATTTATGAGTCTCACACAGGTGCTCATCTGGCAGAGCTACTGTCTCATGTTGTGGAAGAATGGCAACTGTCTGATAAATCTGTAGTGCTTGTGACCGACAACGCGTCAAACATGATAGTTGCAGCTCAAGTTGGGAAATTCCCCCATGTAAAAAGCTTCGCCCATACACTGAACCTTGCATCCCAGCGAGCGCTGAAAGTGGCCACACTCTCCAGGCTTCTTGGCAGAGTGCGACGAATATCCACATTCTTTCACCGCAGCACTAGCGCAAGCCACTGTCTAAAAGAGAAACAGAAATGTCTTGGCCTGAAAAATCATAAGCTGATAACGGATGTGCCAACAAGATGGAACAGCGCATATGACATGGTCGAGAGGTTCTTAGAACAACAACCTGCAGTCTGTGCCACCTTGCTGTCTCCAGAAGTCAGAAAAGGAGAGTCCGATCTCTGCACTCTCAACGAAACAGATGTGTCAAATGCAGAGGATGCTGTGAGTGCATTAAAGCCAATGAAGGATGCAACCATGCTGATGTCAGAAGAGCGTAATCCAACAGTTTCTCTCATTGCCCCTCTAAATGCACAACTCCTCCAGAGCATGACAGACACCATGGGAGACACACCCATGATCCATGAGATCAAGAATGCCATCAGAACAGATCTTCAGAAGAGGTACAGCAGCGAGGCAGAGAAGAAGATCCTTCATACAGCCTCTGCACTGGATCCTCGCTTTAAGGGACTGCCTTTTATCCTCACAGAGGAGGAGAGATTGGAGATATACAATGGAGTGACTGAGGAGGCTGCATCCTTGGAGGTAATTCAACTAATTTGAATTTCATCATGTTTCTTGAAACAATCTGTAACTAGTAGCTAGCTACAGCTTGCTACATAGTGTAAGCCACGCTTCTGAATCTGATGAGGTGCAGGAACTGCATCATCCGTTTCCCGTGCTTTTTCATCACCCCATCGGAATCATAGGCAATTGACAATGTGTTTTATTTATTTTTTTCTATTCTTTTTCGTTCAAACACAGATTACATCTAAGAGGACACATGAGGAGGATCAAGTGCCTAGAAGAAAAGAAACTCTGGAAGAAGAAGAAAGTTCACCCGTCGAGGATAACCATTCTCCATCTCCTCCCAAAAGAAAGGCCAGATCGCTGCTCATGAGTTTGCTGGGACAGTCTTTCACTGACACTGAAGGTACAAAAGAACCCAAGACCCCCTATGCCAAGGCTGAAGAGGAAATGGAAAAATAATGTAAAGCCCAACCTATGCCTCTCACTGAGGACCCTTTGAACTGGTGGTGTGAGCATGAGGTCATATTTCCCCTCCTTTCTCAGCTGTCAAAGCAATACTTGTGTATCCCAGGCACAAGCGTGTCTGCAGAGCGTGTTTTCTCCACTGCAGGAGATGTGGTAACTGCAAAAAGAAGCGCACTCAAACCAGAGCATGTGGATCAACTAGTGTTCTTACAGAAAAATCTACACATTCCCAAATCTTGAGCAGCATTGCTTGCGCCTTGCAGTGACCCATTTTTTTTATCCAGGAAGTGCTGATGTACTGTTGTCGTGTCTGCCAGTGCCACTGCCCCTGCCAAGTTGCCCAGCCCGCTGTTAGTCTGCCACACGACTGACCACTGTGACCAGTGACCACACCAGTGTTGTTAATTTTATATATTTTGTTTATAGCACAGCACTGTCAGTGTCTGCCACTGAGATTTTGATTTTTGAAGATTGTCAAAAAAAGATTTTAAAAAAAGTAGGGGTTACTTTAACCCTCAGCCAAATACTAAAAGTTCCAAACAAGTGATGCCAATTGCCAACCAAGCCTCATCCCCTCAGCCCAGTCTCTGTCTCCCCTCCCAGTCTTGCCCTATCCCTAGTCCCTCTACTCCCCTTCCCTCTCCCCCTACCCTTCCCGTTAAGGCCCTCTTCCCCTTTCCCTCTTTCCTTCCTTCTTTTCTCTCTCCCTCTTTCCTTCCTTCTTTTCTCTCTCCCTCCCTCTTTCCTTCCTTCTTTTCTCTCTCCCTCCCTCTTTCCTTCCTTCTTTTCTCTCTCCCTCCCTCTTTCCTTCCTTCTTTCTCTCTCCCTCAGAGAGAAGGAAAGGAGGAGAATCTTTCTTTGTCTCTCTCTTTGTCTCTTTCTTTGTCTCTTTCTTTCTTTCTTTCTCTATTTGTCTCTCTCTCTTTCTTTGTCTCTCTCTCTCTTTCTTTGTCTCTCTCTTTCTTTCCTTCTTTGTCTCTCTCGCTCTTTCCTCCTTTCTTTGTCTCTCTCGCTCTTTCCTCCTTTCTTTGTCTCTCTCTCTCTTTCTTTCTTTGTCTCTCTCTCTCTCTCTCTCTCTCTTTCTTTGTCTCTCTCTTTCTTTGTCTCTCTCTTTCTTTGTCTCTCTCTTTCTTTCTTTTCCCTTTTCCCTTTCCCCCTTTTTCCTTTTCCCTTTCCCCCTTTTTCCTTTTCCCCCATCCCCTTTGCCTCCCCTACCAAATACCAATGTCATACCCCTCTCTTCCCCCCCCACCCCCTTCTACAACCATCCCCATCCCCAGTCCCCACCATTTCCCTTCATCTCTACATCCCACTTTCTTTTTTTTTTCCCTCCCGAGTCACTCCTATCTATTGCCTATGTCATTGTCAACAAGACCTTATAACGCCAGTTATGCCACTCTAGTCTAGCGTCAACTCAACGCAGTCACACACAGTCACACTGTTTTTGACTGACTGGTGGCAGCAGGCCTGCAGGTGGCCGTGGCACTGGCAATTGCAAACAATCAATGATCATCACAGTGAATTGAACCTGGAGTATATGTATGTCATATAAATATTATATTTGTTATAACTTTTCTAGCACTGAGGAGATGGAGAATGGTTTTCTATTGTTGTGTCCAACTGTCCATTTAGAATTTTTATACTAGTGTCGTCATGTGACTGTGGCGTGTTCAATGTCACAGTGTGTCTGTCATGCTCTGTGACTGCCTGTCTGTTTCTGATGGTTTAACCTTCAACAAAATCAATTCTGTATTTAATTCCAGACAACTGACGCCCGCCAAGCCACCAGAGGAAGGCAAATCCTTGAAAGAATAAATTGAATCTTAAAACTTGGAGTAAATCTTTATTGGATCACACAAATATACACACACAAAAGAAAAATCACACACCGACCGGCGACCTGATGAGTGGCTGACTGTGCCACTTGCCTGCGTTGTTCACACAGTGGCCTGCCCTTTCTCATGATTCACAACTGACGTGACGTCACGTGTGTGTTTTTTGTTGGTATTGTGTGTGTATATTTCTGATCCCATAACGGTTTAACTCAAGGTTTTAAGCTTCAATTGATAATTTATTCTGTCAAGGATTTTTGGGCTTCCTCTAATGGTGACTTGGCTTGGCTTCAGTTACAGGTGTATCGTGGTAGAGTGCAGGTAACGTTTTCTGTAAAGTGACTGAGTGACGACTTGAGTGACAACAAGCTTTGCTAGCACTGGGGGGAGATGGAGAATGGTTTATTTTTGAAGATTGTGTCGGACACAATCTTCAAAAATGTGTCCATTGAATTTTCACACTTGATGTTATATTGTCAAATGTCATGTTTGGGGGGGTCAACTTAACCCTCAGCCAAATAAAATTCTAAAATTGTATTTAATTCCAGACAACTGACGCCTGCCAAGCCACCAGAGGAAAGCAAATCTTTGAAAGAATAAATTAAATCCTAAAAACTTGAAGCAAATCTTTATTGGATCACACAAATACACACACACAAACAAAAATACACACGTCACCGACCTGACCTCATGTCTGACTGTGACTGTGCCTGTGTGCCATTGCCCGGCGCCTGACCTATGGCCTGCCCTTTACCATTATGATTCAGTGATGTGTGTGTGTGTTTTTGGTATTGTGGTGTGTAACTGTACAGTACCTGACCGCGAGATTGTGTTTCCAGCGCGATAGCGTCGCGCTGGTTCTCGGCGACAGGGTACTGTGAATGTCGCGCTGGCTCGCTCATCGGGAAAGGAAAACTTTGTCTTCCTCCCGCGATGAGTGACAGGCAGCGCTGACAGCTGTCTGGTATGAATCCTGAGGCGGGAACACCGCGCCAAATTTTCAATGAAAAAACCGGCGTGGGTTCCCCCCTCGGAGGCATACCAGGCCCTTGGGTCTGGCATGGATTGTAAGGGGAACCCCCTATGCCGAAAAATCGGCGTGGGGGTCCTCCCCAAATCCATACCAGACCCTTATCCGAGCACGCAGCCCGGCCGGCCAGGAAAGGGGGTGGGGACGAGCGAGCGCCCCCCCCTCCTGAGCCGTACCAGGCCGCATGCCCTCAACATGGGGGGGTGGGTGCCTTGGGGGAGGGGGGCCCTGCGGCCCCCCCACCCCAAAGCACCTTGTCCCCATGTTGATGAGGACAAGGGCCTCTTCCCGACAACCCTGGCCGTTGGTTGTCGGGGTCTGCGGGCGGGGGGCTTATCGGAATCCGGGAGCCCCCCTTGATAAGGGGGCCCCCAGATGCCGGCCCCCCACCCTGTGTGAATGAGTTTGGGGTACATGGTACCCCTACCCATTCACCTAGGGGAAAGTGTCAATAGAAAAAAAACACACTACACAGGTTTTAAGAGTCATTTATTAGTCAGCTCCGGGGGTCTTCTTCCGACTTCGGGGGTCTCCTTCCGACTTCTCCCGGTGTTCAGCCTCTTCTCCCGGGCCCCGCCGCTATCTTCTTCCAGCTCTATTGCCAGCGAGGGGCCCGGTCTGCTGCCGCTGTCTCGCCGCCGCTGTCCCGGTGTTCGGCCTCTTCTCCCGGTGTTCGGCCTCTTCTCCCGGGCCCCGCCGCTATCTTCTTCCAGCTCTATTGCCAGCGAGGGGCCCGGTCTGCTGCCACCGTCTCGTCGCCGCTGTCTCTCCGCCGCTGTCTCTCCGCCGCTGTCTCTCCGCTTCTTCTCTTCTTCCCCGATGTTGACACGACGCTCTCTCCGGCTCGAATGCTGTGTGCGAGCTGCGGAGCCATTTATATAGGCGGTAACCCCACCCCCTTACAACGTCATGGTCCCAGCATGCGCAGGGACTCTGGCGTCATAAGGGGGCGTGGCCCCAGAGTCCCTGCGCATGCTGGGACCATGACGTCGTAAGGGGGTGGGGTTACCGCCTATATAAATGGCTCCGCAGCTCGCACACAGCATTCGAGCCGGAGAGAGCGTCGTGTCAACATCGGGGAAGAAGAAAAGAAGAGAAGAAGCGGAGAGACAGCGGCGGAGAGACAGCGGCGACGAGACGGCGGCAGCAGACCGGGCCCCTCGCTGGCAATAGAGCTGGAAGAAGATAGCGGCGGGGCCCGGGAGAAGAGGCCGAACACCGGGAGAAGAGGCCGAACACCGGGACAGCGGCGGCGAGACAGCGGCAGCAGACCGGGCCCCTCGCTGGCAATAGAGCTGGAAGAAGATAGCGGCGGGGCCCGGGAGAAGAGGCCGAACACCGGGAGAAGTCGGAAGGAGACCCCCCGAAGTCGGAAGAAGACCCCCGGAGCTGACTAATAAATGACTCTTAAAACCTGTGTAGTGTGTTTTTTTTCTATTGACACTTTCCCCTAGGTGAATGGGTAGGGGTACCATGTACCCCAAACTCATTCACACAGGGTGGGGGGCCGGCATCTGGGGGCCCCCTTATCAAGGGGTGCTCCCGGATTCCGATAAGCCCCCCGCCCGCAGACCCCGACAACCAACGGCCAGGGTTGTCGGGAAGAGGCCCTTGTCCTCATCAACATGGGGACAAGGTGCTTTGGGGTGGGGGGGCCGCAGGGCGCCCCCCTCCCCCAAGGCACCCACCCCCCCATGTTGAGGGCATGCGGCCTGGTACGGCTCAGGAGGGGGGGGGGGGGGGCGCTCGCTCGTCCCCACCCCCTTTCCTGGCCGGCCGGGCTGCGTGCTCGGATAAGGGTCTGGTATGGATTTGGGGGGGACCCCCACGCCGATTTTTCGGCATAGGGGTTCCCCTTACAATCCATGCCAGACCCAAGGGCCTGGTATGCCTCCGAGGGGGGAACCCACGCCGGTTTTTTCATTGAAAATTTGGCGCGGTGTTCCCGCCTCAGGATTCATACTAGACAGCTGTCAGCGCTGCCCGTCACTCATCGCGGGAGGAAGACAAAGTTTTCCTTTCCCGATGAGTGAGCCATCTCGGCGCTGGCTCCTGCGACGGGGCTCGTAGGTGTCAAATCTCGCCGAGAAGTGCGGCGAGATTGACACAATATCGCGGTCACCTACTGTATATTTGTGATCCCATAAAGATTTGTCCAAGGTTTTTAGATTTAGTTGACAATTTATTCTGTCAAGGATTTTCAGACTTCCTCTAATGGTGGCTTGGCTTGGCTTCAGTTACAGGTGTATTGTGGTAGAGTGCAGGTAACGTTTTCTGTAAAGTGACTGACTGGGTGACACAACTCCGAGAGCTTATAACGCCGATCTAGCCATCCATCTGTGTTGACGGGGTGGTGGTGGTGGTGGTATTGGCAAACAATCATCACTGTGAACCAGGAAGTTCTGCAACACACTGTGTGACTGTGGTACAGGTTCACTGTGATGTTTGCCAGTCAATAACTGGAAGTGCTCTGTTATAGATGTAGGTGTTACTGGTGTTTACAAGTTATAGTTTACTTTTTAATAAAAGAAAATATTAAAATGTAAACTACTGCACCAGGCCAGCACTGTATGTATGTATTATACACAACAGTTTGATGTCACAGTACTCTTTTAAATAAATACTGTTGATGTCTGCTGCACTGTTCATATTCAGACTTTGCTATATGCAGGGAACTTGGTGTAATTTGTTTAAATAGCAGATACAAATAAATATATTTAATATTTCTTCAATTTCTGACTGCTTGAATTAATTTTTTGAGGAAAAGTTGAAAACCATGGGTACTTGGGTATTAATCGTGATGCATCGTGATGCATCGCGGAATCGAATCGAATCGAATCGTGGATGGGATAATCGTAATCGTATCGAATCGTGAGGTGAGTGAAGATGCGCAGCCCTAGTAGAACCACTCGCCCCCTGTATGTACGCATAAGGGAGCATATTAAAAATATTAGAAAGGGGTTTCCCAAGCATCACCCTCTGGCCTAATCTTTTATGGGATCGACTGCATCAAGGACCATTGGAGAGGTGGAAATAAAACTATACTAATATCACAAAATGAAACTGCTTGGATATATTGGTTGGGGTCCCTTGCGCCAAGGGGCCTCAACCAAGACATTGATCAAAATTGTTTCATAGCCAACCCCTAAATATGCTGCACAATAAAGCTAACCTCAGTCTAATGCTAACTCATAACATCATGGGAGTAGCGGTATATGGGCTTATAATGACCCCTACCCCCTAGTGCAAAACCACTCTGGGGACTCATACCATGTATTAACATACTATATATGTTATTAAATATCACTACTATGACATATCTATGTCTCTATGCATCCAGTGACCCTTAGTCATACAGACACTTCATTAAGCTTCCTCCTCCTAACAGTATAAGGGACACTAATAATAAGAAAACTGTGTATGCTGGTAACCTTGCCCCTCCCCTGGTGAACCCCTTCTGCATTAGGATTACTTATATGTGGGTACATTTTTATGATGGTAATTTGATTCTACCATAATTTATATTTTACTTTCACCACAATTTAAGTACCCCTCTTATGCCCGTGATCATTTATATGGTCGCTCTTACTAATCAAAACACACAGCATAGCAATAAATTCTGTATTGAGGACACATACCGGTGAGGCAGGATGGAGCCTGGGTATGGGTAAAATTACAAGCATTAACATGCCCACTATAAAAGGTATTAGTTTCCATGTATTAACACAACGCAGAGGTTTACGAGTTAATGTCTGTAGTGTAATGTTATTATTTCATAGAAAACCCTCAGTTGCGGTATAGAATATCCTAATCTCGTCTATGTCACATACGATGTATACAAATTACTTGCCGAGGGCCTGCCATGGGGTCCACCTAAATGGATTAGTAAACACTAATGTAAGCCTGCTATTTCCCGATAATACATCATTGCGGACATAGCACAGTAATTGTTTCTAACACTCCGCCCCTTCCTATACTGTGATTGGCTGCCCCGTGATTGGGGGACGGGACGAACATGGCGGCTCTCCAACTTAATGACGTGGTGCGTGGCGTGCTGGCACCGTCGCTGAGGACGTCTATGACGAAATGCGTACGACGGCGACACGCATGCTACGTCATTTCCTGGTACAGGCAGCTGGAAAGCAGCGCGCTGCTGCCATCTCCAACACAGGCCACCAAGCGTTCGCTGCACTGACACACACATGTACCACTAGCCGGCCATATCACACCAGGGCCCTGTGGACAGCCCTGTGCGTATATGTATTAGGCATCCCAGGTCTATTTTATTTTTTTCATTTTTTTTTTGTATCCAGTTGTAAAATCTTTTTAAAATAAACGAACTAAGTTACTACACTATGGGAGCCCACTTCTTTTTTCCTCTATGAGGAACATACCACAGATTACATCAGAAAGCACCTGGAGAAAGGAGGATCATCCCAGACATTTGAACAACTAAGACGGTGGAGCAACCGTAGTGGTTATAACTACAAGCGTATTACCCCTGGGGGGGTGAGTGGATCTGGTGAGTGGGGACCATGGAGGGGGAGCACAAAAAGTCACGAGAGGATTTCCTGAAAGCACTTAAAGTCACCATTTTTGTGTTACTCACTCTGAGTGAAGATTCAAAAAACTACACGGACTATTAGTTGCACATATATTTATAGACTTTCTTTCCCTTTTTTATTTTTATATATTTTTATATAATTTTTAAACATTCACTAAGAGATCTTGCATACAATTAAATCACTATATGTGTGCTAACCACTTCTGATTTAACTATATAGAGTTGCATATACTATCCCCTTTCGGATTTATATATACATCTTCTTCTCAGTAACCACGCTAGTGGACTCACGTTACCCGAGTGGGGTTTGTTTAGCATTTACTGTATCCATAGCAGATAACCATGCTCTTGTATTAGTGTGATTATCCTTGACCTCATAATTGGGTATGTTTGATACAGTGATTGGTTTAGCACATATTTGATCATTATATTGTGTTGTAATATTAGCTTGCAAACACACTATTCATTTATTGCTGTTTGGTATACCCCATCACTGTAGGTATACACCACTAACTGGCTACCTATACGCAAACTAGGGAGCGCCACCATCCCCTTTCACCATATATTCACAATTTTAACCATGTTCTACATCAATATGAAGTTCCTTCATTTGTAGGACTTGCAGGAAAACAGTATTTACACTGAACTACATTTAATATATTTAACAACTTTTTTCTTTCATTTAGCTCACTGAGAGACAGGATTCTACCCAAGCATCAGAAACAACTTCTGAAAATAGTGGTCCAGATAGCCTCTTTTTTCAGCATAATCTGCCGACAGTCCCATGTTTTTTTTATGGACACTAAGGAGTGGAGCAACCTGAGAAAACGACAGGTTGGACACTAGTTTAAAGAACTGCATTGGACACATATAATCTCAAAAGGAATACAATCTGTACAACCATACTGTAGCATTGCTTTTAAAAGGCACACCGTGAAAAATAAAATGTCCAAAAGAAAAAGGACCTTTATTTAATTGCCTGGGATATTGCACATTTTCAGATTGCCCAGTTTGTGTAGAGGTCACTGTGAGGGATGAGAGTACCCTGAAGGCCTTTCAGGGAGAGGAGATCTATCACAGTATGGAAGAATTAAAAAGAAGATATGTACGGGCTGATAAACAAGACATTTTTGGAAAACAACTTGAATCAGTGCTTCCAAGGGCCCTACATTTGCAGTGTATGGACAAAATCCAACCTAAAGTCTTTGAATCAGGATGCAGAGACCAGGCACCTACAGCTGCAGTCCTTAAAAACATATCCTAAATGACACGAAAGAAATGCAGAAGGCATGACACTGAATTACAAAGTCTTCTCAAAATGGTGTAGGAAAAAACGGATGAAGACAATGACGTTCTCCAAAAGGTGCTCTTGCACCCCAAAGGAGTCATGCTGTGGTCCAAAAACACAATCAGACTGTCCCATCAACGATGCAGGGATGATATTGTGTATATTGACGCCACAGGTAGCATTGTGCAAAAAGCGCAATGGAAATCAGCACCTTTTTATGTGTACGAGTTGGTGGTGAGGCATCCTATTAAAGGATCCTCCCCCCATCCCTGTTGCAACGTACTGTATGTCACCTGCCAACACACCACTGCATCAGTGTTATTTTTTATGAAGTCTTTTCAAACAGATTACTACAAGTGGTTTGGAAGGAAATCTGTGAGGAGACCTGTGATGATTATGTGTGGTGGGTCCCTTGTTCTGATGCAAGCTGTTGCCTACACTTTGTCACTGGACAGTTGAAAGAGGTCATGAATATGCCAATTCTTCATCAGTGCCTAAGCCACATCATGAAGAATGCCAAAGTGTTCTGCAGGAAACAGCAAGTTGATTATATATTGTGTTGTCAAACAAGGTTAGTCACATAAAATAATAAAATAACTTTGGAACAATGGAATGGACATAGTCATGGTTTACAGTTGAACGATTCTTTAAAAGGTGAACCAAAGAACCACAAACTCACAAAAGTAGTTACTATCAAGATAGTTTGAAGTAGTGAATATAATTCAATAATTGTCTTTAACTAAAAATTAGGTTACACTTTATTTTAAGGTGTCTTTCTTACACTGTAATTAATTCTGCCAGAGTATTGAAGGTCTGTAATGTTACTTTACGTTACAAAGAGAACCAAAAACTGTAATGCCCCGTACACACGTACACACGGTCGGACTTTGTTCGGACATTCCTACAACAAAATCCTAGGAATTTTTCCGATGGATGTTGGCTCAAACTTGTCTTGCATACACACGGTCACACAAAAGTTGTCGGAAAATCCGATCGTTCTAAACGCGGTGACGTAAAACGCGGTGACGTAAAACACGTACGTCGGGACTCTAAACGGGGCAGTGGCCAATAGCTTTCTTCTCTTTATTTATTCTGAGCATGCATGGCACTTTGTCCGTCGGATTTGTGTACACACGATCGGAATTTCCGACCACGGATTTTGTTGTCGGAAAATTTTATATCCTGCTCTCAAACTTTGTGTGTCAGAAAATCCGATGGAAAATGTCCGATGGAGCCCACACACGGTCGGAATTTCCGACAACACGCTTCAATCGGACATTTTCCATCGGAAAATCTGACCGTGTGTACGGGGCATAAGACAATTTTAACATGATAAATGTACACATGACAATGATCAACTTTTGTTTTCTTCTGAGAGGTATTCCTGGTTTTTGTCTGTAATACATGTTAAACTTACATTTATCGTGTTTGTCAGTTCCCCCAAACATTACAGACTGTCCATGCATCTTTTTGGCCTCCTGACAAGTGCTGCCACACTGATGGAAATGGATGACATTATTACAAGCAAGGCAGTCCTGTTCTCAAGTCCTCAGAGTGGTGACAACGTGGAAAAACACTTCCAAAACCTTCAGAACAGGTTGCAAACAAACAATTGGCTTTTATGAAAGCAGTGACCATGCAGAAAATGACTGAGGTTTGTCTGATTTGTGCAGTGTAAAGCTGTATGTTTCTGGTTCACTTCAATGTAGTTATAACATACTTATATCATGGTATATGATGTTAGCTTGATGCTGCAATTATGTTAGGGCACTGTTGCCAATTTGAGTGACACAGCATGAATTGTCATGTAGCACTGGCTTTATGTGATGACATATGGGCCTCAAAAATCATCACTCATGATTTCATATAACATCAAGTACTGATACAGTATATGTTTCCCTCATTTTTTGGAACCACACTTAATAATACAGTTGTTTGTTTCCCTAAATACAGACTGAAAATATCTGTTCAATTGCAGATTACCATGGGACCCACAAGATTTCAAACTAATTTTGTGGAATTAGTGGCAAACGCACCTGTAGATGAAAAGGGTGAGCCAAATGAGTATCATTCACCTACATTCATGCCTAGCCTGGTGAAATCTTTCCTACCTCAGGCAGTTTTGAGGTCTGGTCTCATGCTGGGTAAGTGACAGGATTGCTTGGGATGAGGTTGTGGGATTTGAACAACGGCTAATATTTGACATTGTTACAGCCATATCGTTAAACTTAAAAAAATATCTTAAATCGACATGTAATATATAATTACCTCATTGTAGTGAAATAAAATAGGATATGGCATATTAAATCCATTCATTTGTGTTCACTGCGGTAAATAATATGTTGTGGGTATTCATCAGAATACATTTTAAGGTCTAAATTAGTTACTTTTATATAGGTGATCTTGGCTGTCATGGAAAAGGACCAGCCTACAATCATTTGTCCAAGATTTTTAGGTGTTGCGGTCAGTCAGGCGCACAGGTACATGTTTGATAATATCTTACACAGTGAATACATAACTTGTCCAAAATTAAATTCATAATATGTGTACTCTTTAACTCTCAGTAATTATTTTATCCAGTAATGTAGAACTACACTGAGGACAACAAGACTCAGGGTATAATGGAAAAAAGCCAATGGGATCTGAAAAAAATGAGATTCCAGAGACGTCGTCTCACAAGGCGTGACGACTTTGTTCAGATTTATCAACAGACTCCTAATGCTCTCTTAATGGAGTTCTCTGACTCTGCACGCAAGAGAAAAGTACGTTTATTGAAATTTGTACCTTCAGTATAAGTACTTACCTGCACGTATTTCCTAATTAATCCCTCCAATGAATCTGCTTTATTTAAGACATACAGGGTAAATGTTGAATGCTGGAGAGAAAGGAAACCTTCCAAGAAAGGCATCTATGTGTCGCCAATAAAGAAGGGTTTCCCATGCAGGACAACCAAAGTGGTATTGCAGTATCATATAAAATATTAATCACACTTCATTGTTCCTTACGATTTTAAATAACAATATGGCTACTGTTTATATAGACAAATAAACCGCGCTAAAGTGAGTCCAATAAAGTCTGTGATAGTAAACAATCTGTGGTAATAAACAATGAAGTCCAAAATCCTTCTGTGTGATGAGTGAAGAAAATAGAGTGACTGTGTGGTGAACTGCTTACCAGAATGTAAGCCAAAACAGGCAGGTGGCTTAAACCCAGCCCGGGCCTTTGGGAGCACTTCAAATGGACAGAATCCTTTGCGCTCGAACAGCAGAACGAATCCACATAGAGTTAAATTAAAAACAAAAGACCATAGTGTGATACTGACATAACATACTTCATCAAAGAAGGAGGGGGTGTGTTCACACAAATAATCATAAACTAGATATCATGCAGGCACCCTGGGGGTGTGAAACCACTCTGGGACGCCAGAAAAGTAAAACGTGTACAGCATGCAATAGAAGATATCCTTATATCTACTGTAAACAACCACCAGTTGCCATACAGCTAAAGGAACACCCAGTGCCCAGGTACGCGGGGCCGCTTACCAGATAGAGAACTAGTGAGGGCATCAATAGTAACAGGGTGCAACTTGTGTGTGACCTGGGGTATAAGTTGAATGAACCTACAGGGGTTCCTGCTCACCAGAAGGACGTCCAGAGATAGCCCAAACGAAGCACTGGCAGAGTATCTCGATCCCGTCCTGGCAGGTCTTTCCGGGCTCGATGGGTATGTATGTTAGAGAGGAGAAGTAGCCAATGGTGTGATAACGTACAACTCCAGTTTATTAAAAACAAAGCAAGCACTTACATATAAAAAACGAATAACATCGATGCCGGCCGGCACTCAAACAGCTCCCGTCTACTCAGAGCAAAGCGTGGTGACGTCAGCACGTCCCTCCCAGACGCGTTTCGTCACAGGTTGACGTTCTCAATGGGGGCTACTGTTTATATTATACTGTATACCATTTAAAAGGTATTCTATTTTATTTAATAATATTCCGAATCCAGATTTGAAATATAAATGCACTAATAAATTTATGATTTTTGAAGGCACAAATCTAATTTTAGTTTATGTGATGTGAGAAATATATCTTCCTGTATGTGATGTGAATGGTTTAGGCTGCAGTAAAAGGACGCAAACCAGGTTTGGAGGGACCGAAGACAGTGACAGACACCGGCTCGACTGGATCCAAGTTAGATAAGGTATGACTTCAATGTCTTTGTTACTGTTTTTGTTTTATGTTACTGTTCGTATATATAGTCAGGGGACACACTGGGCACCTTTGCTGCCATTGTGCTCTTGCTGGATGTCCAGTGTGCTCCTGTTCCTTTAAGGGGGCTGCCTCCAGGCTCACCTGCCCCACATCTATCCATTCCATGCATGTGCATCCACTGTGGAGACACTTATAAATTTGTAGTGTTAGGACTGCAAGCAACACAGGGGCCGTGACGAGGCCTTGCAGCTTTCACATGCCTTTGCAAATGTGTGCTAACTAAACCCCTGCTTTTAACAGATGGTTAGACAGGTTAATTTGGTTGGTCAGCAGACTGGTTGGTGAGTTGAGCTATGGAATTATTTTTTTCTTACATGACTTCAATGTCATACTGAAATGCATGGTGTAAAGAGTTTTACAGTGTATCTAGTGAGCTATATCTTCCTGCATAGAGATTGGGTTTAAGTACCATGGGGTCTCCTTGCACTTTAAAAAAACATCATAACCAGGACACCTCTGGTTTAATATTTTGGGGTATCGATAGAATTTACCCCACTGGAGGGGTTACATAGTCACATAGTTAGTAAGGTTGAATAAAGACACCAGTCCATCCAGTTCAACCTGAGTGAGTGTGGGTGTGTGTCTACAATTGTCCCTAACCCTGTACATCCCACACTGACATCAGTCAATACCCTCAATCCAAGGTCCCCATTCATTTACTAGGGCCAATTTTGGACAGAAGCCAATTAACCTACCAGCATGTCTTTGGACTGTGGGAGGAAACCGGAGTACTTGGAGGAAACCCATGCAAGCACAGGGAGAACATGCAAACTCCAGGCAGGTAGTGTCGTAGTTGGGATACGAACCAGCGACCCTTTTTACTACCAGGCGAGAGGGCTACCCACTTCACCACTGTGCCGCCCGGGTTCAAATCTGATATGAGAAATATCCAAAAGAGAGTCTCGTTGGATATGTTTGATGAACACATTGATGCCCGGTGGCTTAAATGTAGAATTGGACATCAATTGTTTTATCAGTGATTATTAAGGCAACGAAAATCGGTCTTGGTTTCACTTTTATAATACTGGTTTACCTTTTTGTGTTATTCTATTCTATTATTCTATTCTACTGTATGTTTTATATATCATTGTACTGTATGTTTTATATATTGTCTCGGATGAGATCAGTGTAAAATGTTAAAAGTAGGTGATGGGTTGAGGTTCTAGGTAATTCGCCCACTACACCCTTTGTAAGTTCATTCCCAAATGCCTGCCTCTGCAGATCTTTGTGGTCATTAATTGTTTATAACTCCAGTAACACTCATTGAGTGAAAAATTGAATTTTTTATAACTATTTCTTGCTGATAGCAATTTTATTGATAATTATCTTGGTTTGATGGGATTGAGATGGACTTTATAGAACCACTCTCCCACCATCCCAAATGGGAGATTACATAATGAGGATTATATTAATTTTAATTTTAGTATCATACCATGTAAAATGATGCATTGAATGGGAAGTTTTAATTTTGTTCAATTTATGCATAACGTACGTTTATTTATTAGATTTTACACATGGTTTTTATATACAGATTTGCCAACTGCCAGTTAATACATACTATTTAGATGGTATTTTGATAAAGAGCCGTTCTTTATGTAAGAATAATAATTCCTCTAGTAGTATGAACACAAAGGAGCACGTTATTCCATAAATGTAGGAGATTACACAATTTGTGTTTGTAATTGGATTATAATTTTATTCAGCTTTATGTTCTTTGTAAGACGTATAAAAGTGCAAAAGGTTCCCCTGAATGGACTTTTAAGGCAATCGATTCATATAATGTAAGAAAAATATATAACGGAGTATAGAAAAATATATAAAAGTACATAAATTTTATTTATAGACATACATTAAAAACAGTTATAACGAAACATTGGTTAATCTATACAGTTCATATAAATCACCATGAAAAAATATAACAAAATATCCTCATACCCAATAACACGCACATTCATTTTAAGAGGGAAGTTTCAGGAAAAAAACTTAAATTTTAATTAGGGACTTTGAAGCAAAATAAGGGTCAGTGCCCATCTGCAGCCTCACCATTGCCATCAATGCAGCCTGATCAATGCCCATCTGCAGCCTCACAAGTGCCATCAATGCAGCCTCGCCATTGCCATCAATGCAGCAGCCTCACCATTGCCATCAGTGCAGCCTGATCGATGCCCATCTGCAGCCCAGAGGGGACAGGGAGGGGGCGGGACGAGCGCTGACAGATTACATACAGTGAGAATCTCCTATGATAGACAGAACAGTGGTCCAATGGCGGCCCAGGAGATGGGAGTTCCTATTACAGAGGCCGCCAAGTAAACAGGAGATTCTCACGTTATGTAATCTGACGGTGCTCGTCCCGCCCCCCTCCCTGTCCCCTCCGAGGCAGCTAAAACTGAAGTATTGGCGTATAACACGCACACACTATTTGCACCCGATTTTCATGGTGAAAAAGTGAGTGTTATACGCCAATAAATACAGTATATAGAAAGTCAGTAAGTCAGTTAGACAAACCTAAGGCATACAGGTTCATAGAAGATTATACATTTAACACTTTAGTATTATGGCACTTACATACGGTTGGTTGATAGAGTGGTTTGACAATGTTTTGTTGGTTCACATAAAAGCTTGCAATTAGAGTAGCACCAAAAATTTGGGTTGGTGGGATGGCTGTCTTGGGGTCAATAAGAGGGCCTCAGAGTGATTTATGCAACAAGAGATGAGTATTAGTATCCTTAGGAGAGGGGGAGATCCCTTCTGCACTCCATGGCAGCGGTATGGAAAAAGGAATATACTGAGGCAAAAAAGCGTGTACGTATAAATGTGTGTAAATGTCCATTGATTATATGCATATTTTAATAGGGATAACAAATAAAATTCAAAAAATAGGCCTGTAAGCAGATGAAAAACATGTCCCAACATAGAGATATTCACATACAGGTACTAGTGAATTAATCTCAATATAGTTGAGCAATGGAATATTAGCTTAATATAGGCAAAATAGATTGATGGTAGTGTCAGTAGCTAGATTAAATGGAATTGGGATATTGCATATATAGCAAGTAAAAATTCTTTGGTTCCATGTATGTATAGATAAATTTGAATTTTACAAAGACCTCCAACTTTTTGTTCGTAAAATAATTCTTAAAAAACTTTATCATAAACAACAAGGAAACACAGGTTGTACTCCCCAAGAAAATCAGGTGTTCTGCCGAATAAGTTCCGCTCGGCGGATAAGTTCCTCAGTGTACTGCGCATGCGCAGTACGATCCGGCGGAAATAGCCGAAGCGGAACAGCTGAAAATCAGCTGTACACGGCGGCTGTAAGAGGGCCCCTCGCGGGCTCGCTTCGCTCGCCACGCTTCGCTCGCCACGCTTCGGGCACGGCCTCGCTGCGCTCGGCACTTTTAGATTCCCCCTCCAGGTCCACTTGGATGGTGGGGAAGGAATCTGGACCCAGAGCGCAGGCGCCGTGTACAGCCGATTGTGGATTTTGAGCTTCGGCTATCTCCGCCGGCTGACAGCAGTTGGTACTGCGCAGGCGCTGCGCCTGCGCAGTACAGGGGAGGAACTTATCCGCCGAGGGAACTTTCTCGGCAAGACACCGGCACTTGATCAACTGATCTCTCTTCTTGAGGAGAGCGACACAGCAGACCTGATCGATTCCATAGATTTATCTTGAATTCTACAGTCTATTGAAAAACAAGATACATATTCCAAAGCGAACCCATCCAAATGAATAAAGAAAAAATCCGACTTATGTCCACCCCCGAGTACCAGTCCCAATGCTGCGGCCTTTTTAAAACTAGTAAATAATGACTTGGATAAATTGAAATTAAAAACCAAAGGCCCTCCAAATCTCAGTAAAAAGGAATATGACGCACTAAATTCACTTGCCAAAAACAAGCAAATTTCCATCAAACCTTCGGATAAGGGTGGGAACGTTGTTCTCCTAAGTAATGAAGATTATCTCAACATATGCAAAAAAATTCTCAACAACTCTGACGGGTATCATCAGATTCCAGCTAGCATTGTAAATAAGTATAACAAAGAGCTTTATACTCTGATCGACTCTGCCTTTCTTAACAATACAAATTACCAAACAAACATGGAATTTCATTAGAAATAATTTCCCAAAGGTCCCTACGTTCTACATACTTCCTAAAATCCATAAAAATCCCCTTAACCAGCCGGGTAGACCCATCATCTCAGGAATTAATTCCATCAGCGACAATGCCAGTAAACTGGTAGACAAATTCCTCAGACCCTATGTAACCTCGTTACCATCTTACGTAAGAGACACTGTTCACCTTCTACAAATCATAGAGGAATACAACATTCCTGATCAAGCTTTGCTCGTCACCATGTACGTAGAAACCTCATACAGCTCAATCCCACATGAAAGCGGCCTGGCAGCTATTAAACATATTCTTCAACAAAACACTGCCACTGATCTGGTCTATAATGAATTTATTCTCTCATTGCTGGAGTATATTCTCAAACATAATGTTTTCACCTTCAATGGCTCTCGCTACCTCCAGGTGAAGGGGGTTGTGATGGAGACATGTTGTGCCCCATCGAATGCCAACCTGTACCTGGGGGAGTGGGAGCAAATGTTCTTAGCCGACGAGAACCTAGCTATCTACACTAATCACATTGTGGGATGGCTTAGTTATATTGATGACATTCTAATTTTTTGGGATGGCCCCCTTGACATGCTTGACCAATGTCTCCTACGAATGAATAAAAATGATTTTAACCTCAATTTCACAATGTCTTATGATAGAGATTCAATAACATTTCTAGACATAGAAGTTTACAGAGGCAAACAAGGGGACCTCTGCACCAAACTTTACAGAAAAGACACTGCAGGAAATACAATACTACACGCCACCAGTCATCATCCACAACCCCTAATTAACTCTATTCCATACTCTCAATACCTAAGAATTAAACGTAACTGCACTGATGAAGAACATTTCATCAAGGAGGCAGCTAAGTTACGTAACAGACTCCTTGCTAGGGGCTACTCACATGCCTCCATAAAAAGATCCTATAAAAAAGTGCTGATGAAACCAAGAAATACTTTGTTCCACACTACCAAACGCACTGACACTAATAAATTAAGGATCATCACCACATTTAACCAACAACAATACCAGGTCAGAACAATTATTGAGAAATATTGGCATATGTTGACTTTAGATCCATCCATAGGACATTTTGTCCCAGATAAATCTCTTTTTACTTTCAGAAGAGCCTCATCTATTGGTGACAGGGTTGTTAGTAGCGAACTTAAAAGTGAATCCAATAGATCACATTGCAAATTTAGAGGCACCTTTATGTGTGGCGCCTGTCATTACTGTAAATATATGTTAACTCAAAAAAAATCCAACCCTTCCCTATGGCAAGACATTTTATCCAAAACATTTCGCCAATTGCAGGACTCCCGTAGTAATTTATATGCACCAATGTAGTTGCAATTGCTTCTACATTGGGAAGACCAAACTAGAATTTTGGAGGAGGGCCTACAGACACATCGCCAGCATGCAAACTTGCAATCCAGACCTCCCCCTTGGACGTCACGTAGCTACTGTACATGGCGGAATTTTCTCCAAGGTCAAATTTTTGATCCTTGACAGGATACATCCCAACCCAAGGTGTGTGGGGGGGGGGGGAACTGGAACAAGACCTTCCTACAAATGGAAGTAAGATGGATCTATTCATTGAAAGATACCCTGCCCCCTGGTTTGAATGAAGCTATATCCTTCAAACCATACCTAGAGGGATTCTCATCTGGGGGAATGGAAAGGTAAATCCCTCCATCAATCTTTGCCCCCCCCCCCCCATATGTGCCATATTATCTCCCTCCTTCTTTTCATTTATCCATAATATCAGTCTTCTCTAGCAAAGAGCTCTATCCATATATGTTTGGACAGCATACCCCTCAAATTATCACTACAGTAATTTTCCTTTAAATCTGTTACTACGTAATTTCAATAATGTAATATCATTACTGTCTATGTTTGCTACATTCTTGTTTGGATAATATATCTTTTCAATCACTACTATAGACTATTCTTATCTGCTGCAATTTAGCAAAACAATGTAAATATTAGTATGAAATTCTTCATGACTATTTTATGCATTTTGCCAGCATTGTTATACCATGCAACATTTTAAGTACTACTACTACTAAACCTTGTTTAGCGTATTTATATGCTCAGATTGATATTTTACAATTCTCCTGTGTACAGGGCATGCAATTAGATCTAGCCCAATCCTTTTCATGTTCTGAAAAAAAAAAAAGATTTTTTATCACCCCTCCCCCTGTCCTCTACCTTAATCCTCTCTTTATCCATTATTGCCGCTTATTTAAGATTGGTTGCTCCACATTCTCCAATGCACCAAATGGTGCTTGTATGGCCCCTTTTTTTTTTCTATACACATGTAATATGTATTTATTATGCATGCTCTATTTCTCCAGACTATTTTTGCATTAGTTTATGTACGTTTCCCTCCCCCTCCCTTTGGCTGCGGTTGACCAGAGGAATTGCCCGGCACAGAAAGCCGCCCAGTTCTTCTTCCTGGGCGGTGTCCTTGGAGGCTGATGGATGCATTACACCTCCGCCCACAGCCTCCATCTTGCCACTCTGGCGGACATGCGCAGTCCGCCGGAGATGGCATTTCATGTCGGTGGACTAGGTGTGTGTGACGCCGCTCCGCCGTGCAGACGCTTGCGCATGCGCGGTGGGGGCAGCGCCGCGCACACCTAGTCCAGGGGGCAGCATCGTAGGTTTCCCCGACAACCATCCTGGACATCAGCTGTGAGCACTTTGCGTGCCAGCTGACCGGGATTTACTACTACTTAAATACCTTGACCACACCACTCCCAAACCAGGCATCACTTTGCTGGATTTGGGCGGTTTGGCTGGTCTATTCATTTCTCCTCCAACAGGTATTGACTATTTATTTACTCACTGTTAATCTGTATATTCAGTATTAGCTCATACTTAGACAAAGCAATGTGTTATCCAGTCTCACTGATAATAAACACTGAGTCTCCTTTACAATATACTTCTCTTTCTATGTCCATACAGATTTACATACTTCCTCATCTCCCTTTTATCTATACACGTAGAACCACAAAATTTTTACTTGATATATATGCAATATCCCAAGTTCATTTAATCTAGCTACTGACACTACCATCAATTTATTTTGCCTATATTAATAAGCTAATATTCCATTGCTTAACTATATTGAGATTTATTTACTAGTACCTGTATGTGAATATATGTTGGGACATGTTTTTTATCTGCTTACAGGCCTATTTTTTGAATTGTATTTGTTTTCCCTATTAACCACTTGCCGACCGCCTCACGTCTATATACGTGAGCAGAATGGCACGGGCAGGCAAAATCATGTACCTGGTACGTGATTGCCTTCCCGTGGGCGGGGGGGGTCCGATCGGACCCCCCCTCGGTGCCAGCGGCGGTCGGCATTTGTCTGGGAGCGTTCAGAGATGAGGGGGAGGCCATCCGATCGTCGCCCCCCCCTCGCGATCGCTCCCAGCCAAAGAGAAACATCCCCTGCCTCTGTATAGTACACAGAGTTTCCGTTCCAGGGCCGAGGAGAGAAGACATCTGAGTAAGTGTAAAACACAACACAACACAGTAGAACATGCCAGGTATACATTACACCCCCGTCCCCCCCCCCGATCACCCCCTCCCCCCTCCCTGTCACACTGACACCAAGCAGGTTTTTTTTTTTCCTGATTACTGCATGGTGTCAGTTTGTGACAGTTAGAAGTGGTAGGGCAGTATTAGCCCCCTGTAGGTCTAGGGTAGCCCCCCTAACCCCCCTAATAAAGTTTTAACCCCTTGATCACCCCCCGTCACCAGTGTCGCTAAGCGATCATTTTTCTGATCGCTGTAATAGTGTCACTGGTGACGCTAGTTAGGGAGGTAAATATTTAGGTTCGCCCCCAGTGTTTTATAGCGACAGGGACCCCCATATACTATTTAATAAATGTTTTAACCCCTTGATTGCCCCCTAGCTAACCCTTTCACCACTGATCACCGTATAACCGTTACTGGTGACGCTGGTTAGTTCGTTTATTTTTTATAGTGCCAGGGCACCCGCCGTTTATTACCAAATAAAGGTTTAGCCCCCTGATCGCCTGGCGGTGATATGCGTCGCCCCAGGCAGCGTCAGATTAGCGCCAGTACCGCTAACACCCACGCACGCAGAATACGCCTCCCTTAGGGGTATAGTATCTGAACGCATCAATATCTGATCCGATCAGATCTATACTAGCGTCCCCAGCAGTTTAGGGTTCCCAAAAACGCAGTGTTATCGGGATAAGCCCAGATACCTGCTAGCACCTGCGTTTTGCCCCTCCGCCAGGCCCAGCCCAGCCCACCCAAGTGCAGTATCAATCGATCACTGTCACTTACAAAACACTAACCGCATAACTGCAGCGTTCGCAGAGTCAGGCCTGATCCCTGCGATCGCTAACAGTTTTTTTGGTAGCGTTTTGGTGAACTGGCAAGCACCAGCCCCAGGCAGCGTCAGGTTAGTGCCAGTAGCGCTAACACCCACGCACACACCGTACACCTCCCTTAGTGGTATAGTATCCGATCGGATCAATATCTGATCCGATCAGATCTATACTAGCGTCCCCAGCAGTTTAGTGTTCCCAAAAACGCAGTGTTAGCGGGATCAGCCCAGATACCTGCTAGCACCTGCGTTTTGCCCCTCTGCCCGGCCCAGCCCACCCAAGTGCAGTATCGATCGATCACTGTCACTTAGAAAACACTAAACGCATAACTGCAGCGTTCGCAGAGTCAGGCCTGATCCCTGTGATCGCTAACAGTTTTTTTTATAGCGTTTTGGTGAACTGGCAAGCACCAGTGGCCTAGTACACCCCGGTCGTAGTCAAACCAGCACTGCAGTAACACTTGGTGACGTGGCGAGTCCCATAAGTGCAGTTCAAGCTGGTGAGGTGGCACGCACAAGTAGTGTCCCGCTGCTACCAAAAAGACAAACACAGGCCCGTCGTGTCCATAATGCCCTTCCTGCTGCATTCGCCAATCCTAATTGGGAACCCACCGCTTCTGCAGCACCCGTACTTCCCCCATTCACATCCCCAACCAAATGCAGTCGGCTGCATGAGAGGCATTTTTATGTCCTCCCGAGTACCCCTACCCAACGAACCCCCCCAAAAAAGATGTCGTGTCTGAAGCAAGCGCGGATATAGGCGTGACACCCGCTATTATTGTCCCTCCTGTCCTGACAATCCTGGTCTTTGCATTGGTGAATGTTTTGAACGCTACCATTCACTAGTTGAGTATTAGCGTAGGGTACAGCATTGCACAGACTAGGCGCACTTTCACAGGGTCTCCCAAGATGCCATCGCATTTTGAGAGACCCGAACCTGGAACCGGTTACAGTTATAAAAGTTACAGTTACAAAAAAAAGTGTAAAAAAACAAAACAAAAACACACAAACAAAAATATAAAATAAAAAAAAATAGTTGTCGTTTTATTGTTCTCTCTCTATTCTCTCTCTATTGTTCTGCTTTTTTTACTGTATTCTATTCTGCAATGTTTCATTGTTATTATGTTTTATCATGTTTGTTTTTCAGGTATGCAATTTTTTATACTTAACTGTTTACTATGCTTTATTGTTAACCATTTTTTTGTCTTCAGGTACGCCATTCACGACTTTGAGTGGTTATACCAGAATGATGCCTGCAGGTTTAGGTATCATCTTGGTATCATTCTTTTCAGCCAGCGGTCGGCTTTCATGTAAAAGCAGTCCTAGCGGCTAATTAGCCTCTAGACTGCTTTTACAAGCAGTGGGAGGGAATGCCCCCCCCCCACCGTCTACCGTGTTTTTCTCTGGCTCTCCTGTCTCAACAGGGAACCTGAGAATGCAGCTGGTGATTCAGCCAGCTGACCATAGAGCTGATCAGAGACCAGAGTGGCTCCAAACATCTCTATGGCCTAAGAAACCGGAAGCTACGAGCATTTTATGACTTAGATTTCGCCGGATGTAAACAGCGCCATTGGGAAATTGGGGAAGCATTTTATCACACCGATCTTGGTGTGGTCAGATGCTTTGAGGGCAGAGGAGAGATCTAGGGTCTAATAGACCCCAATTTTTTCAAAAAAGAGTACCTGTCACTACCTATTGCTATCATAGGGGATATTTACATTCCCTGAGATAACAATAAAAATGAAAAAAAAAAAAAAAAAATGAAAGGAAACTGTGATAGGTAGTGAGGAGTAAATTCAAAAATTTATGCCCTCAGAAATCCTGAAGGCGGTGCTTGGTTTTCGGGGCCCCGTACGCGGCTAGGCTCCCAAAAAGTCCCACACATGTGGTATCCCCATACTCAGGAGAAGCAGCTGAATGTATTTTGGGGTGCAATTCCACATATGCCCATGGCCTGTGTGAGCAATATATCATTTAGTGACAACTTTTTGTAATTTTTTTTTGTCATTATTCAATCACTTGGGACAAAAAAATAAATATTCAATGGGCTCAACATGCCTCTCAGCAATTTCCTTGGGGTGTCTACTTTCCAAAATGGGGTCATTTGGGGGGGTTTTGTACTACCCTGCCATTTTAGCACCCCAAGAAATGACATAGGCAGTCATAAACTAAAAGCTGTGTAAATTCCAGAAAATGTACCCTAGTTTGTAGACGCTATAACTTTTGCGCAAACCAATAAATATACGCTTATTGACATTTTTTTTTACCAAAGACATGTGGCCGAATACATTTTGGCCTAAATGTATGACTAAAATTGAGTTTATTGGATTTTTTTTTATAACAAAAAGTAGAAAATATCATTTTTTTTCAAAATTTTCGGTCTTTTTGCGTTTATAGTGGAAAAAATAAAAACGGCAGAGGTGATCAAATACCATCAAAAGAAAGCGCTATTTGTGGGAAAAAAAGGACGCAAATTTCGTTTGGGTACAGCATTGCATGACCGCGCAATTAGCAGTTAAAGCGACGCAGTGCCGAATTGTAAAAAGTGCTCTGGTCAGGAAGGGGGTAAATCCTTCTGGGGCTGAAGTGGTTAAAATATGCACATTTACACACATTTATACGTACACATTTATACCCCCCGCATATGTCCTGTATATTCTATGCTTTATCCTATTCCTATTTCCTTACCTTGTACTAACCACACTATATTAAGGAGATTTATATATTCAGTCTACTTTTTCTTTAGTCCGGGGGTTCCTTTTTTTCCTCAGTATATTACTTTGGCCATACCGCTGCCATGGAGTGCAGAAGGGATCTCCCCCTCTCCTAAGGATATTAATACTCATCTCTTGTCGCATACATCTCTCTGAGGCCCTCTTATTGACCCCAAGACAGCCATTCCACCAACCCAAATTTTTGGTGCTACTCTAATTGCAAGCTTTTATGTGAACCAACAAAACATTGTCAAACCACATTGTCAAACGGTATGTAAGTGCCATAATACTAAAGTGTTAAATTTATAATCCTCTATGAACCTGTATGCCTTAGGTTTGTCTAACTGACTTTCTATATATTTAATTTTATCTTAGATGAACTCCTCCCAATTTCCTACACCCATGAAGGACTAGATATATATACCGAAACGCGTTGGGTGTGAGGAGATTGTTTTTAATATATTTTTTTCATGATGATTTATATGCACTGTATAGATTAACCAATGTTTTGTTATAACTGTTTTTAATGTATGTCTATAAATAAAATTTATGTACTTTTATACATTTTTCTATACTCCGTTATATATTTTTCTTACATTATATGAATCGAGTGCCTTAAAAGTCCATTCAGGGGAACCTTCTGCACTTTTGTCTCGATTATTGGATGTGGCACTCTCCACATACATAGGTCAGCCTTCTGCCTCCATTTTGTAAGACATATGGTATAATGCTGCCTGGAGATTGGATCAGATTGACTGATATTGGCGCATGTAGGGGAGCCGCACAGCATTGCATAATGTGGGTTCTCACCTCCGCGGCTGAGTCAGTGTTCAGCTCCATAGAGTCTGTGATCGTGCTGCTGTAAAGTCGGACGAGCTGACCCGTGCAGCCAAATGGTTAAAAACAAGGAGCTGTTCTCTGGTGCATAAAAGAGAGAACACGCTGTGTGGCCCCACCGTCAGATGATGCCGTGAATGAAGAAACGTGTCAGCGTGGAGCCATACGACGAACGTAGTCACGTCAGTAAGCCCAGGAATACAGCACAGACCCCCGCAGGTTACATTTGCTGAGAGCGGTAGGAGACGCTGTACGATGCCTGATGTTAACTGATTTTTGTGAACATTGCTGTAATATATGGGATTTCTTGTAAGTGTACATCGTGAACAGGGGGGGGGGTTTGCTTTTTAATTTACTTGGTTAACTGAGCGATCAGAGTGGCTGTCATGGATTGAACAGGGAAAGAAGACACCTTCTAGAGACGTTCCACTACTTTGAGATACACATGCAAAGGTGAAGATCTTATCTGATACGTTTTTTCAAGAGGGGGGTCCCTTTGCACACCCCCCCTCTTCTCTCTGTGCACGTTTGAAGGTGCTTTCTTTCGGTGACAGCAATATTTCATCTTAAGTGATTTCATCTTAAGTGATTTTAAAAAGGACTGGCTTTTTCTCTGCAGCAATTGATGACAAACTCTTTTTTTTTTTTTAATATATTTTTGTACGGACTACATAGAATGGACATATATTGAATAGATTGCTCATGTTAGGTGAATAATCGTATGTATAAGCGCTGCCCAAGTCTATCGGACTTTTTTTCTTCTAATATCTTTCTGTATGTAATGTGAATGGTTTAGGCTCCAGTCAAAGGACACAAAACGGGTTTGGAGAGACTGAAGAAAGTGACAAACACCAGCTCGACTGGACCCAAGTCAGATAAGGTATGGCTTCAATAAGAATTAACAATTTTTAAGGTTAATAATTGGTTATTTTTTTATCTATTACACTTTGAAAAAACACATATCTGTTCCACAGGAACCATTAAGAGGCACTGACATCTCAAAAAAACCCGAGAGTACAACATCATCTGTAAATAAAAACTGTGGACCATGCTGGCAACGAGCAGACCCCTCATAAAAAAAAAAAATCTGCATCAAGACTACAGAGGCCTCCACTGGTCCCAAAGCGTAGCAAAATGACTGCTGTTCTTCATCCGTACCACTGGCTTAGCTGTGATGAGATTTGATTTTGCATCATACTTGCTTGCAAGCAAGTACCCTCACATTCATGGCTTTCAGTCAAGTGTTTTATTTAGGGTTTTACATAACGGAGGGATTGTGGGTACTCCAAGCAGCCCATTTTTTCAAATTTTACACACTGGGGACAACCACTGGGTAACTGCTAGCAACCTGTTTTGTCGGAACAATCAGGTTTGCATTTATGACAGTCTTTCGACAGTGCTAAACAACAAAGAAAAACAAGTTTTGTCATGGTTAATTAGGCCAAAGGAAGACCAATTTACAGTTATTTATCCTGCTGTCCAACATCAGTCGAATTGTAATGAAAAAAGGGGGCACAATATGGGGCCACTTTCCTGAGATTGTGGACTCCCCTTCTCAGGTCAAGAGTAAGTTTTTTTAAACATTGTGTGGTGTAGTTAGGGTCGCTGCAAGAACAGAGGTATTCAGAATGAATCAATGAGTGCACAGGGAAAATTCTGGAAGTATGAGGATAGGCTATAAAAGGGCCAGCAGGTGAGGGGTTTTCCCTCTTTTCCGATTGACAGAAAAGAAAATTGGAGCTCTGCAGATTTAAAACCGTTTCTTGCCATTGCTGCCTGATGGAAGTCTTATGGTCCGTACACACGATCGGAATATTGTACAAAAACGGTCGTCCGAGGAAGGATCGTACGATATTCAGATCGTGTGTACAGTACTTCCGACAGCCGATCACGATCGTTCATCCAATATTATTCAATCGGACATACACGAAAATTTTCCTTGTGCGATTCCCGATCGTACGATTTTCGTTTAGTCAGTATAGTTGTCATCCAAAAATACAATACAAATACATCTCAACACATCACATCACTTTCGATTTTTTTGTCTGTCGTACAAAACTTTTCGGGACTTTATTAGCTATTGAATTTCTACTTGCAACTATTAGGCGAGAACGGTCGTAGGATCGGTCGTACGATATTCGGAACGAGTGTACAAGGCATTAGTGTTGCAGTTGCTGGAGAAGGCGGGCAGCACAGGAGGGGAGTCATGGCTGAGACACTGTCTGACACTAGCCCCGGAAGAGGTTGCACAGCCTAAAGAAAATGAAGGAGGCGGCTTGGCTGTGGGTGGTGAGCATACCTATGCTAATGGCGCGGGGCGGAGTGTGCAAGAACCCGCCCTGCCTGTGAGAGCAAGGAGAAGCGCTCCTCTGGAACGAGACAGCCTGGCTACGGAAGAAGCCGAAGCGCCTCGTGTGTCACGAGGAAGGTAAGAAGAAGGCGGTGGCGTGATGGCTTGGGGCCGCCGCGACAGCAAGAAGAGGTGGACTTGCTCGCAGTCGCCAGTAGGGAGAGGTGGATGGTGGGGCCAGCTCCAGCAAGCCGCAAGTAACTCGAGGCGGAGACAGCCTGAGCTGCAGTCTCCCTGGCAGCATGATGCTGAATCCTCTCAACAAGGTACTCAGTTATCAGAGGTGCCTCAACAATTAACAGTGGGACAGGCACTACAAGCCCCAGACACCAGGGTGCTGCTGGAGGATGAGGTTCAGCAAGATGCGGTGCAGCCTCCAGCAGTAGGTGAGTTAAATCATTTGACTGTGTTATCTGACACTGTTATAAAGTGTCAGTTCCTGCTGTTTCTCCAACTGCTCTGGTTTCTATGCCAGTTAACCCTCCTGTTAACTCTTCTGCTGCTGTTCTGTCTGCTCCTCCTGTCAGTTCAATCTCTCAGCACAGTAATCTGTTGAATGTGGGAATGCAAAGTGACATTTTAGTTCCTGCTAAGGTTAATGTCCCTGAGACATGTATGAAAGATGTCATGCCCTGTGAGATGTCTCCTTTAGGATATCATCTAAATGCGTTAGACAAAATCTGGAAAGGGGAATATATAGATATTCTCTCTCTCCTGCCTTCTCATAAGGGTTTTATGGCTAGACCGGAAAAGAGGGGCGAGGAAGAGAGGCGCAGGTCAATTCCCAGGTCCTTTAATAACTGGCTACAAGTCTTTTGTATTTATTCTGGCATAATAGCAGAAAAGCACTTGGAAAGGTGCGGGGGCCTTTTCCAACATTTGGACTATATTTTAGAAGCATACGAACTTTGGTGGCCTGTGTTGGTTTTATTATGATGAGTGCTTCCATCAAAAATTGTCCATACACCCGTCACTTAGATGGGGAATGAAGGACGTAGGTCTATGGCTAAATTTGAAATTGCCCTAGAAGCAGGTGGCACCTAGACAAGCCACGGCCAACCCTTCCAATGCAGCGTTTAGAAAAGGCTGTTGTTTCGCATTTAATGACAGTCAATGCCAGTGGAATACTTCGGGCAAATACAGACATGAATGTTCAATTTGCGCTGGATCACATCCAGCGTTGAAATGCTCTAAGCAAAACGCAAATGTAGGTCTGAGTCCAGCACAAAGGGATATTTTTTCCAAAAGCCTGCACTCCAATAAGGCTGGAAAGAATGTGCCCGTGGCTGGACAGCTACCCAAACAGGGAGAAGGCATATTTTCTCATTGAAGGATTTGCTAATGGCTTTCTGCTGCCTTCCTTTTTGGGAGCTGGGTGTAAAATGGTGAGAAATTTAAAGTCAGTGGATCAGTTTCCTCAGATGGTAAGGGATAAGTTGTGTAGGGAACTGGCTGAAGGGCGGATTGCAGGGCCTTTTGAGCACCCCCTTTCTTTAATTTTCGTATTTCCCCATTGGGAGTGGTGCCCAAGCGAGAGCCTAATGAATCCTACATTATAATACATACATGGTGTATTATCATACACTGTTTGTCTTTTCCAAAAGGTGATTCATTGAACGATGATATTGATGGAGATTTATGTTCAATTTCTTACGCCACATTTGAGGAGGCGATTTGTAAAATTAGGCTGTTTGGCCCCGGGGCATTGTTGGCAAAGGCTGACATAAAATCAGCCTTTCGGCTCCTGCCTGTTTAATTCTTTAGGTTTTCACTTGAAGGTTAGTATTTTTTTGACATGTGTCTCCCAATGGGATGTTCACTGTCCTGCTCATATTTTGAGGCGTTTTCCACATTCCTTCATTGGGTCCTTTGTGTTCAATCTGGTTCAGATAGTGTAGTTCACTATATGGATGATTTTTTTTTCGTCGAGCCATGGGATGACAGGCTTCGTTCGGATTTGTTGTTTGCATTTCAAGCTATGTCTCAGGATTTGGTGTCCCTCTGGCTGAGGAAAAGACATGCTTCCCCAGCACAACGCTGGAATTTTTGGGCATTGAAATAGATACCTGCAAGATGGAATTTCGTTTGCCGGCAGCAAAATTGAATAAATTGAAGTGGTGGATTGCGAGGGTGTTGCAAAAGAAAAAAATACGGTTGAAAAGAGATGCAAACACTCCTGGGTATCCTGGCCTTTGCATGTAGAATCGTGCCAGTTGGCAGGATTTTTTCGTGACGGCTCTACCTGGCTATATCTGGCTTGAAATCCCCTCTGGCTCACATTAGGATGACTAGTCCTCTTAAAGAGGATTTGATGGTTTGGACTAGTTTTCTCGACTGTTATAATGGAAAGTCCTTTTTTCAGTCTAATTTTGTAATGGCTCGGGATTTCCGTTTGTTCACGGATGCGGCAGGTCCTAGAAGCTTTGGTGCTATCTGGGGAACGCACTGGTGCTGTGCAGCTTGGCCGGAGTCCTGGGTGAGGACAGGGGCGACTAGGAACGTGGTCCTACTGGAATTGTTCCAGATTTTGGTGGCTTTGGAATTGTGGGGAATAAAGTTTGCAAACAGGCGTATTTTGGTTGAATCTGATCACAAAGATGTATTGTATGCAGTTAACTGTCTCTCGTCCAGTTCTTGGTTGGTGATAGAAGTCTTGCGACAGGTGGTTTTTAGATGCCTCAAATTTAATATCTGGTTGAAAGCGAAGTATACTCCCGGGATATTGAATAATATTGCCGATTCACTATCTCGGTTTCAGATGGACCATTTTCGGCTTTTGCTTCCAGAGGCGGACGAGGAGGGCACCCCGTGCCCGAACCATCTGTGGGAGGTGATCTGAAGGCGGTGACGGATGCTATTAGGGGTTCGCTAGCCCCCAAGACTTAGTCCAGTTACTCAGTCGCTTGGAGCAGCTGGTTGTCTTTTGCTAACACTGAAGGTTTTAATTTTAATAGTCCATCTGAAGGCACTATCTTGGCTTTCTTGTCCATGTTAATGCGGCAGCGCTTTTCAAACAGTCATATGACAAAAACATTGGCTGGCATTTCATTTTTCTTTCAGCTATTGGGCTTACGAGCTTGTACTTCCTATTTCTCTGTAAAATAGGCACTGAAGGGGTACAAGAGATTGACTTTTGTATCAGATGACAGGCGACCGATCTCTCTTGACATCTTCAGGGGCCTTTGCAGGGTTAACAAAAGTCGTTTGTTTTACCTCTTACTAAGCCTTATTGTTCACGACAGCCTTTGTGTTTGCTTTTTTCAGTGCATTCCGCATCTCGGTGTTGGTACTGACAAATAAGCAAGATCATACGGGGATTCGGTTTGATCAGGTCCTATTTGATCACTCGGGTGTTCATATTTGGCTGCGGCATTCAAAAACTGATAATGTGGCAAGGGCAGATGGGTTAATCTGCGGGAGCACGATGATGTAGTCATGTGCCCGGTAGCCGCAGTTAGGCAATTCATGGGTTTTAGGCCTTTAAGGGGGGAGTTTTTTCTCATTCACGTTAATTTAATGCCTCTTACCAAGTACTAATTTGATGCAGTTTTAAGAAAATGTTTGGAAAAAATGGGAATAACCTAAGGTTTTCCTCCCACTCTTTTAGGATAGCTGCAGCCTCTGAGGCGGCCCGGTTGGGTTTACCAGAATCTGATATTAAAGAAATGGGGAGGTGGAAGTCCCAACGTTTAAAATTATATGTTCGTCCTAATTTGTTTGTTTGAATTGTAGGTATCCAGCACACAGTGTGCATTCTGGGAGCCTCATTTGTTTATTGGATGCACAAGAGAGCGTCTCAACGCAGCTATTCAACAAACATATCTCTGCACCCGGATTCTTTTAGGTTATTTTGGAAAGGTATAAGAGGCAATGGTTTCAAATTTACTTTCACTTGACCAGGTTGTGTCAAATATTACCTCCACCATCGATTTTTGTTATTCGTGTACGGAGTAATGATTTGGGGAATGTTAAATTAGAAAGAGTCAATAGGGCTCTGGAGAAATTCATGCCCCAGATTGGTGGATTGTCTTATCGGCATGTGGACCTGGAAGGTGGTTATCCAGAGTTGTACAGGCCAGACGGAGTTCACTTATCGGAAGTGGGCATCAACATATTTAATTTGGGTTTACAGCATAGCAGAGATGGCCGCAACTCTTGGGGTGGGCCGGTCTTGATGCTCAAGCCCGGCTTGTGGGGACTGTTATTTATATTTAAAGTTGTGCTACTACTCGAGTTCTAAAACTGAGCAGGTAGAAATCTGTTTATTGAATATATATGAAGTTATGAGTTCTAATAAAGAGTTTTGCAAAAATTTTTGTTTAAAACCAATTTTTTGAAAAATAAGATGTTTTGTGTATTTCTTTAAGTTTGTGTCTGGGGAAGTTTGTTGCGGATGGGTGTGGCCTGCAATCTCATAACTGTGGTTTGTTTCCAATTGCTTTTGCATTTGCATTGTGCTGCAACCTGAGGCCAGAAAACTGCAAGTTCCGTGAGAGCCGGTTGAGGACTGAACTTCTAACTTCCATTAGAAGTTAAAGTCCATTTTAAAACAGAGCCAAGAGTTGGTGCGCCAAAGTCAGGACAAACACATGTGAATGTGTACTGCACACTGCAGTGAAGTAATGGTAGAATGTTCTTTGTGCAAGGGGTGGCATCATCCTAACTGTGTGAAGATACTGCAAAATGCCATTACTAGGGATGATGACTGGAATTGCCACAATTGTACTGGCTAAATCTAAAAAAGAAATTACATTTTCTTGAATTCAATTTAGGAAGTCTAATTTAGGAATTTCTTGAATTCAGTTTATTATTTCATTGCTTTGATTATTACATTTTTTATTGTTTCTCTACCATGTAAAATTATCTATTTAAAGTAGCCATGTAAAGTGAACATTTTATTGTATATATTTTTTTTATTAGCAGGGTCTAAGGAATACATGGCTTCTTCATTTATGTTTGTGCATGTGTGTGGTCTTTTTTGACAAGTTTATAAATGTTTATGATGTTCATAAAACAAATGGCTCGAATAAGAAAATATATATGTAAAAAAAAAAAAATCCTATAGTATTTCAGTTCATAAATGGAAAATATAAAGCTTTCAAGCATCAATGTGCGATAAATCGTGTAGTCTTAATAATTTCTTGTCAGTAAAGTATGTACTGTACAATTTCATGTGTGAGAAGAGAGTCTTTATACACCTCTGAAGTCACTTAATGTGACATACAGTGGCTTGCGAAAGTATTCAGCCCCCTTGAACTTTTCAACTTTTTGCCACATTTCAGGCTTCAAACATAAAGATATAAAATTTTAATTTTTTGTGAAGAATCACCAACAAGTGGGACACAATTGTGAAGTGGAACAAAATCTATTGGATATTTTAAACTTTTTTAGCAATTAAAAAACTGAAAAGTGGTACGTGCAAAATTATTCGGCCCCTTTACTTTCAGTGCAGCAAACTCACTCCAGAAGTTCAGCGAGGATCTCTGAATGATCCAATGTTGTCCTAAATGACTGATGGTGATAAATAGAATCCACCTGTGTGTAATCAAGTCTCTGTATAAATGCACCTGCTCTGTGATAGTCTCAGGGTTCTGTTGAAAGCGCAGAGAGCATCATGAAGACCAAGGAACACACCAGGCAGGTCCGTAATACTGTTGTGGAGAAGTTTAAAGCCGGATTTGGATACAAAAAGATTTCCCAAGCTTTAAACATCCCAAGGAGCACTGTGCAAGCGATCATTTTGAAATGGAAGGAGTATCAGACCACTGCAAATCTACCAAGACCTGGCTGTCCCTCTAAACTTTCAGCTCAGACAAGGAGAAGACTGATCAGAGATGCAGCCAAGAGGCCCATGATCACTCTGGATGAACTGCAGAGAACTACAGCTGAGGTGGGAGAGTCTGTCCATAGGACAACAATCAGTCGTACACTGCACAAATCTGGCCTTTATGGAAGAGTGGCAAGAAGAAAGCCATTTCTCAAAGATATCCATAAAAAGTCTCGTCTAAAGTTTGCCACAAGCCACCTGGGAGACACACCAAACATGTGGAAGAAGGTGCTCTGGTCCGATGAAACCAAAATCGAACTTTTTGGCCACAATGCAAAACGATATGTTTGGCGTAAAAGCAACACAGCTCATCACACTCAACACACCATCCCCACTGTAAAACATGGTGGTGGCAGCATCATGGTTTGGGCCTGCTTTTCTTCAGCAGGGACAGGGAAGATGGTTAAAATTGAGGGGAAGATGGATGCAGCCAAATACAGGACCATTCTGGATGAAAACCTGTTGGAGTCTGCAAAAGACCTGAAACTGGGACGGAGATTTATCTTCCAACAAGACAATGATCCCAAACATACAGCAAAATCTACAAAGGAATGGTTCACAAATAAACGTATCCAGGTGTTAGAATGGCCAAGTCAAAGTCCAGACCTGAATCCAATCGAGAATCTGTGGAAAGAGCTGAAAACTGCTGTTCATCAACGCTCTCCATCCAACCTCACTGAGCTCGAGCTGTTTTGCAAGGAAGAATGGGCAAGAATTTCAGTCTCTCGATGTGCAAAACTGATAGAGACATACCCCAAGCGACTTGCAGCTGTAATCGCAGCAAAAAGTGGCTCTACAAAGTATTAACGCAAGGGGGCCGAATAATTTTGCACGCCCCACTTTTCATTTTTTTATTAGTTAAAAAAGTTTCAAAAATCCAAAAGATTTTGTTCCACTTCACAATTGTGTCCCACTTATTGGTGATTCTTCACAAAAAATAAAAATTTTATATCTTTATGTTTGAAGCCTGAAATGTGGCAAAAGGTTGAATAGTTCAAGGGGGCCGAATACTTTCGCAAGCCACTGTATCTCCAAAACGCTACAGTGCAATGTTTTCAAATGAGTTGTGCATAGTGTGTGGGCCATCCTGTATTAGAACTGACCATTCTTTTTTTGTTATGAGAAATTAGGTCGTTATAGGCCTTCAAAGTCGAATAACGTGACATATCTCCAAAATAGTACAGTAAAATGTTTTCAAATGAGTTGTGCATAGTGTGTGGGCCATCCTGTATTAGAACTGAACATTCTTTTTTATGCTTATTAGAAATTAGGTCGTTATAGGCCTCCAAAGTCGAATAACGTGACATATCTCCAAAATGCTACAGTAAAAGTTTAAAATGAGTAGTGCAGTGTATGGAATGTCCCCTATTGAAACTGACCATTACTTTTTTCTACTTATTTGAAATGAGGTCTTTATAGGCCTCCAAAATTGAATAATGTGACAAAACTACAAAACGCTACAGTAAAATCGTTTCAAATTAGGTGTGCATAGGGTATGTGTCGTCCAGTCCTGTAACTGACCATTCTTTTTTCTACTTAATTTAAATGAGGTCTTTAAGGGCCTCTGGAGTCGAAAATATCCTATATCACATGATGTGTGTATAATGTATGGGACACTGAATACAAAAGAACAAAAAAACATATGCAGTAAATGTATTTAGAAAGAGATACTTTATTTTGTCTGCTTGTGCTGTAAAAAATTACATAAAACAATGTATTGAGATGTGACCTATGAAAGAAAAAAACATTAGTCAAAGACAATGTGAGTTTTAAAAAAGGATAAAGAGAGAGAGAGAGAAAGAGAGAGAGAGAAAGAAAGAGAGAGAGAGAGAGAGAGAGAGAAAGAAAGAGAGAGAGAGAGAGAGAAAGAAAGAGAGAGAGAGAGAGAGAGAGAGAGAGAGATAGAGAAAGAGAGAGAAAGAGAGAGAAAGAAAGAAAGAGAGAGAAAGAAAGAGAGAGAAAGAAAGAGAGAGAGAGAAAGAGAGAGAGAGAGAGAAAGAGAGAGAGAAAGAGAGAGAGAAAGAGAGAAAGAGAGAGAGAGAAAGAAAAAATAAGGGATGAAAGCATGAGGTCCTCCCAGAGTCAGCTTTGTGGCCATTTTTGGTCATGAATAGTTGGCCAGCCCTTGGCCCCCGGAGGTTTTTCACCTGCCAAAGATTGCTCTTATTTCGGCATTGTTCGAAATGTATCCAATACTGGCAGTGGCAGTCACATGGGTTCCAGTTTGGTCAAGAAACTCAGTGATTTTCTTTACGGATAATTTGGCCACAGCCAAAATTGCTAATAAAGGTAGATTGAGGTCCCTTCCCATCATGTCCTTCATGTGCAGGTTGACATGGCTAGGCTTGACGTGCAAGTTTCATTTGCAGGGAGAGTTCATCAATGGGGATCACAATGGCGCATCTGACGTATTATCTCAACTTAATCTGCCTCAATTTTTCTTACAGCACCCGGAAGCAGAGCTGGTGGGCAAGCCAGTTCCCTCTTACTCCTCGCTACTGGTCATGGATTAATCACATTCTGGATACAGGAGATCAATCTGGCTAATAGTTCTTTATCCAGAAATATTCTGAAAGCATATACCACGGGTTGGAAGACTTTTCTCAGGTTCATGTCTTTATACCCTTGCAGTTGCCCTGAGGACATCAATTATGTTATGACTTTCACTGCATATTGCCACAGCAAATTGGCATTATTCGCCCAATAACATCAAGTTGTATTTGTCAGGTATCCAGCACTTCAGGTCCATGCAGACTCCTGACAGTCCATCCATTTTTGTGGCTCACCCTCTCAAAGACATGTTAGGGGTTTTCAGAGAAACCAGGTGAGATCACATCTGTCTCGTCAACCAGTCACCGGTCAGATTTTCCGTGATATTTCAGACTTATTGTCTCCTTCCCCTTTTGGCGCAGGTCCCAGTCTAGTGCTCAAAGCAGCTATTTATCAGATTTTCTTTGGATTCCTCAGACCCGGGGAAGTGTCCCAGGCTAGCTGTCACGCTGTTCTGCTCATAGGCAGTCTCACCAGGTTCCCTGATCATTATGAGTTAAAACTTCCCAATAACAAGAATAGGCAGACAGGCCAGAGGTTTATGGTAAAATACTACAGAATCAACAGTAATTGGTGCCCAGTTGAAGTGTTTGACTCTCTCTGCAATCTTTTTGCAGTGACTCTTCTGGACAGCCCTCTGCACCCCTTTCCCATGCATCCTCTCACTTCAAAACAGTTTACTTCTTATGTCAGGATTCTACTCGCAAAATTAGGCTTATATCCTAAACAGTTTTCTGGACATCCTTTTAGGATCAGGGAAGGATCCGCAGCTTCCAAACAGGAGGTCCATTCTTAAATCATGTAGTAGATGGGGCACTGGAGGTCCTTTTGTTAGAGCAGATATATTCCGGAACCCCATATTGAAGTCAGCCGGGCATTCACTATTTTACTGGACTGATTGTTGTTACCCGTCTTTCATTACACCTATTTTTGTGTCTTTTGCCCTCTTTTAGGTGTACTGACCAGCTTGACCAGGGTACATCTCAAGTCTTGGTAGTTAGGGTAATTTCATTTTACAACCAAAAACGTAAATGTATTTTATGTGATAGACCAACACAAAGTAATTGTGAAGTGGAAGGAAGATGGTTTTCAATTTTTTTTTACAAATAAATATGTGAAAAGTGTGCCGTGCTTTTGTATTCAGCCCACCGAGTCAATACTTTGTAAAACCACCTTTCACTGCAATTACAGCTGCAAGTCTTTTTGGTTATGTCTCTACCTACTTTGCACATCTAAAAGAGTGACATTTTTGCCCATTCTTCCTTGTAAAATAGCTCAAGCTCTGTCAGATTGGAGGGAGAGCGTCTGTGTACAGCAATTTTTAAGTCTTGCCACAGATTCTCAATTGGATTTATGTTTAGACTTTGACTGGGCCATTCTAACACATGTATATGCTTTGATCTAAACCATTCCATTGTAGCTCTGAAGGCAATTGGTGCCACTAAATTTTATTTAGGGGTATCAGATTAAAAGGGGGGATGAACACAAATGCATGCCACACTTTTCAGATATTTGTAAAAAAAAAAAAATTGAAAACCATTTATCACTTTCCTTCCACTTCACAATTATGTGCCACTTTGTGTTGGTCTATCACATAAAATCCATTTATGTTTTTGGTATATATATATAGATTGGTTTGCACAAAAGTTATAGCAGCTACAAAATACACAATAGATTTATAGTATTTTTTTTTATTTTAATGTATTTACTAGTAATGGCGGTGATCTGCGATTTGTTTTTGTTTGAGTGTGACATTGCAACGGACAAATTGGACACTTTTGACACGTTTCTGACCATGCACATTTCTACAGCGATCATATGTGACTTGCAGGGAAAGGGGTTAACACTAGGGGATGATTGAGGGGTTAATTATGTTTACTAGAAAGTTATTCTACTGTAGGGGGCGGGGACTCACAAGGGGAGGAGACCAATCGTTGTATCAGTACTAAGAACACACCATCGGTCTCCGCTCACCTGACAGGACGTGGATCTGTGTGTTTAATCACACACAGATGCACGCTTCTGGTGTGATCACGGCAATTGCGGTTTCCCGGCAGACATTGCGGGCGCCTGGCACGCGCACCGGGTCCCAAGCAACGCACGCATGCCCACTAGAAGGCCGTGAATGACGTTATATGACGCACGCCCAGGATGGGAGATCCCTCTTGGGGACATAATATGACAATACTTTGGTAAGGAAGTGGTTAACTGTTGATATAGTAAGTGTAGTAAAAAAAAAAAATCTAATAATTTATTAAAACACTATATATATTATTCTTGTTACAGTTTCCAAGCAACCCATCTGAGTGGATAGAAGTTGCTAATACATTCAAAGAGCTGTGGAATTTCCCCAATTGTGGAGGAGCCATTGACGGTAAACATGTGCGCATTGTTCCACCACCAAATTCTGGATCCTATTACTTCAATTATAAAGGTTTCTACAGCAGCATAATGCTAGCTGTAGTAGATGCCAAATACAACTTTATATATCTGGATATTGGAAAAAATGTCCGGAACTCTGATGGCAGTGTAATCCAGCAGACAGAGTTCTATCACCGTCTCCAGAATGGAACACTTAACCTGCCCACACGTGACGACACTTGTGAAAACATGAACTTTGTGTTTGTGGCGGATGATGCGTTCGCATTAAGTGAAAACGCACTAAAACCATTCCCTATGCGTAACTTGACTCCCGACCAAAGGATCTTCAATTACAGATTATCAAGGGCCCGCAGGGTGGTAGAAAATGCCTTTGGAATCTTGGCCAACAGACTTCGCTTGTTCCTAACAAGCATAAATATGTCCATGCCTAAAATCGACATCATTGTGCTGTGTTGCTGTGTCCTACACAATTACTTACGTCAAAATTCCCCAGCATACAGCACCCCATCACCAAGGGATCCTGACACAAGCGGCTTGGGAGGACAAGAAACTATGGAGGCGCTCACACCATTGAGCAGTGGACATCCGAGACTGCCTACATTGAATGCAAGGCAATGCAGATTGGAATATCTGAACTACTTTTCTGGAATTGGGGCAGTGCCCTGGCAGTCCGATATGTAATAAAATATTAAAGAGGCTTAATTTTACATATAAAAATACCACATTACAAACCCACATTACAATTTACCCTTTATATTCTTGGATTAAAAAATGGATTAAACATGTGTGAACAATGTAATAGTGATAGCTTCAATTCCTTTCAGTATTTGTAATAAAGATGTATTTTCATGTAGGTGTGAATAATGCACAGTTTTACAACCATTACGTTAAATAATATAATACATATTATATTGTTTGTAATGTTAAAAGTGTCTGTGCAGTTTAATTACCCGTTATAATAAGTGAAACATTGCCTGTGGGGGGTGTCAACATGACTTCCTCAGCCACCCTTTAATTATCTGAGACCTCATTCTATATATTGCCGCGCATGGCTGAACAACCTTTATCCCCTCACTTCTGGGCGTTGCTGTCATTGCTGGTGCACAATCATCACCAGTTGGGGCCTGATTAGAGTGTGTTCACGGCCACTCCTTGTGATATTCTATACATTTCTTTCCTTTAATTTAACTTTTACAACCCCAATCGTTTAATTGCACATGTGTTAATGTAAAAAAAGCAAAACAACATTAAACAAGGCACAAGTAGAGAATTAAAAATAAGTATGTAAAAAACAGAAAATCAAGTACAAACAATTAAAATAATGATAAAAAAAAAAAATCTCATATCAACTTTTTTATTGCACTTGAATCAACAACTGTGTTTGTGCACATAAAGGAACAGTAGATCCATGATTCGACAAGGAACATTTTTTTTTTTAAAGAGAAACATTATTATTTTTATAGTTTTCTTTTTTCAGGATTTACATAGTGTCCTGTAATCATGGACATGCCTATCATTTTTGGTTTTCCTAGGCCTCTATAATTAGGGGAAGATCTATAACAGGGATATGCAATTAGCGGACCTCCAGCTATTGCACAACTTAAAGCGGAAGTAAACCCATCCATAAAACTGTTTCATTTCCGGCACGTGCCGGAAATGTAACACTCCCATTGGTTGTGCTCTCAACCAAACTGTCAAGCCATCCAATGGCTAGTGTCATAACTGATCACATGGGAAGCATCATGGCAGTTGTTGATTAAACAAAGGCAAAGATGGCAGCTTCCTTGGCTGAAAATGATAGGAGGGTTTACTTACACTTTAAGTCCCATGAGGTATAGCAAGACTATGACAGCTACAATCATGACACCCAGAGGCAGAGGCATGATGGGATTTGTAGTTTTGTAACAGCTGGAGGTCCGCTAATTGCATATCCCTGATCTAGAACATTTCCATTCTTCATATACTTTGTACATATCTATACCAAAATTAAACAATATAAACATATCACCTTAATTTTTATGTGTCCGGATTTAGTTAAAAGAAAGCTGACAAACAAGAGCAAAGGTATTCCACAAAGAACAACTTGGATTAAAATTGTGAGTATACAGTTTTAAGCGCATCACAATACAAGTTATTACGTAGCAAACAATCCTGACTTGCTTTGCCATTGTCGTCTCGCAAAACAAGTGGGATGCAAGCCTCTGCGCTGTGCAGTACCATGTGGTCAAGAGGAGGGGGGGTTGCCGGTGACACTTGGAGCCGTTAGGATGAACCATGTCCTTCTGCATGGAACCCCCATCATGGCGTTTGTCCGTTTTTTTCGAATATTTTTTGGGACTTTTCTCTACAGCAATGTCCGCCATGCTGCCTCTTGTTCCGCTCGTTGCCTGATGTCGCATTTGGCGCATCACAATGACATGTACAATGCTCCGCGAATCAGTAGACAGGGGTGGAGCTAGGAGCACACGGACAGTCTCTTGCTTGCATGAATGATCTTCCAGACCCTGCGATTTTTCTGAACCAGCGATCTTCCAGACCCTGCGATCTTTCTGAACCAGCGATCTTCCAGACCCTGCGATCTTTCTGAACCAGCGATCTTCCAGACCCTGCGATCTTTCTGAACCAGCGATCTTCCAGGCAGTGACGTTTCAGGCCCAAATATCTTTTCGGCCCAGCGATCTTTCAGGCCTAGCGACCTTTCAGAAAGAAGGTAAGTTCCATTCTGTTTACTTTTAAATTGTGTGTGTTAACTATTTTGTTTAGGACAGTGTAGTGTAATGACAGATGACTGCATATCAATATATATATTCTACACAGTTAAATTGTATATTAAAAAACATTCCATAGCACTTTAATTTGGAACAGTTATTAACAAATGCATTACCTGGTGGAGTTGTCGGTTGATCATGATCTTCAGGACCTTCTCTATGCACTCTTCTGCTTTTTCTTTTCTTTTCTTTAACCTCCCTGGCGGTATGATTATTTCGGATTTTAGGTGCTGAAAGCGGTACAATTATTTTGCATGGAAATTTGGCATTTTATATTGTAGGTCTGTAATTCTTAATAACACATTTAAATCTGTCCAAACAAGAGTCTAGTAGATATCCCGGGTATGATAAAGTTTGAAACACAAAAACATAAATTATAATATAATAATTAAAAAAAATAAAAATAAATAGTAATAAAATAAATTTCCCCACGATTCACTATCGCTCAAATCTGCAAGTGTTCTAATTTACTATCGCTGTTTTCTAGCTGGTCTAAAGCCACTTTTGATGTAAAAGGGACACTTTTTGGTTGCTATGGACAATCTCCAGTTTCCAGGCAGAAAGAACAGTATATATCACATAAAAATGCATGCAGGGCATGGGCCAAAGCACTAGGGACAAAAGGGATGTGAAATCATTTCATATAGTACTGTAATCTGTAAGATTACAATACTGTATGTGTTATCATTTTTACTTTTTTTTTAATTTGCCACCAGGCTCCGCCCTGTGCGTCGCGACGCTCGCAGGGAACGGAGCCTGGCAAGGAGAGGCTTCGGAGGAGGACGGAGCCCACGGACACTGCGGGGGACATCGCAGGATCCCGGGGACAAGGTAGGTAAAGCCATACCAGGATCCTGCAATGTAATCCCGAGTGTGAATCGGGGTTACCGCTAATGGTCCTGAATTTTAACCCCGAGCCACACTCGGGAAAACCGCCAGGGAGGCTACTAACTGTATTTTCTTTCCTGTCAAACATAATGTAATACATTATTTTTAGATAAATGCAATACAGAAATACATATTTTTACATAACATACATAATTAACATTTGCAAAATGCCAACCACCTTTGCATAATAATGTTTATTGTAAAAAAATGGTTCCTTACTTTTCTGAATGGTAACTTGAATTTGATTGAACTACTCATGTTCTCGTAGCTTCAAGTCTGACCATCGCTTTCTTATTTGATCCTTGGAATGGTTCACTTCATGTTTCCTTTGTAGGAGTTCAATCACTTTTTGTAGAATAAGATTCTTCCTTGTGTTAGGCCTCTCATGCTCCGCAAATCAGTAGACAGGGGTGGAGCTAGGAGCACAAGGACAGTCTCTTGCTTGCGTGAATGATCTTTCAGACCCTGAGATCTTTCTGAACCAGCGATCTTCCAGGCACAGCAACGTTTCAGGCCCAAATATCTTTTCGGCCTAGCGATCTTTCAGGCCTAGCGACCTTTCAGAAAGAAGGTAAGTTCCGTTCTGTTTACTTTTAAATTGTGTGTGTTAACTATTTTGTTTAGGATAGTGTAGTGTAATGACAGATGACTGCATAATAATAATAAAAATAATAATAATATATATATATATTCTACACAGTTTTCAGTGATAATACATAATACACACACCAAGGACATATGTCTAAAAATGTATTGCAGGTATGGGAAAGAAACACATGCTTTTATTCTAAGTTAATTAAATTAACAATTGCAGCAATGAAGAACTGTCTATTTCATACTTGAATAGATATATCTGAACAAAATGAGAAACAAATGAGGGTGAAAGTGTAACACAGGAAATTTACGTAGAAATCAGGGACAGTCCCTCTGAATCATGAACGGTTGGTAGATATATATATCTACAAGCATGTTATTTTAAAAATGCTGAGCATTTATTTGCTTTTCCTAGGTATGGCGGATAAATTCACCAGGCCTGATTTTCTGATACAATTTATTGATCTGTACAGAGAACTTTCCTGCCTATGGTAAGTTAAATCAAAGGAATACTACGACCGTAACAAAAGGCATGAGGCACTGGAGAAACTGATTGAATTATGCAAAGCTGTTTGCCCGAATCAAACAATTGAATATGTTACGAAGAAAATAGCGAATTTGAGGAATGTATTCAAAAAAGAACTGAATAAAATAAGAGTCCATTCTTGTTGAGCTATTGTTTTGTTTTTTGCTCATTACTTGTAATAATCTATACAGTTTAATAAAGTTATATGTTTAGAAATGTTACTGTGGTGTTAATATTTTTTTAATATATTGATGATATGTGTGTATCGAACTAATTAAATAAAGCATTGTTATAAAATCATATGTTATTATATTAGGAAACAGGATTAATATATTATATTATAGCCTATAAGTGCCCATCAGTGCTGCATATCAGTGCCAACATTCGTTGCCATCTGTGCTACCTAGTCAGTACTTACCATCAATCTACTGCCACCAGTCATCCTCTGTCTTTAAAAATGATTGTGAACATGGCCTCTCTGCCCAAAAACAATGCATACACCAGAGCTGTGTCTTGGCCTATGCGCACTTTGCGGGGGGGGGTGGCGGCTTCTTGCCGCCCCCCCCGCACGAAACCCCCCCCACCTGTACTCCTCAAGTCCCGCACATATACAGCCTACCGCGGCTTGCCTTGCTATGTCATGTGCAGTTGTGCACTGAACTCAGCACTTGCCGGGCGTGTACTTGGCGGGGGGGGAGACTGCCGCACCCATACAACAGACCGTGAGTGACCGTCAGTGTCACTGGCTAATACCTGACGTGCACAATGCACTTACTAGTAGCTTAAATGACAGAGGCGAGGCGGAGCCTAATGCTCCGCCTACCCACCTCCGCGCGGCATTACACGTTCTTGGGGAGACGGACGGGGACGGGGCTCTCTGTAACCACTGCCAGAGAGCCCAGAGGAGGAGCGAGAGAGGAGGACAGTGGCGGGAACGGCTCAGGTAAGGATGAGAGCGAGTGAATTATCCCCGGCCCAGGTCCTGGATATATATATATATATATATATATAAAAGAATTGAGTGTCAGGAGTCAAATTTAAAATCTTGTATACCCAGTCAGCTTTAGTAATGCAGGCAGTCACTATGCCCATCAATTGCCACCACTGTGCCATCAAACGCAGCACTGTGCCCATCAATTGCAGCACTGTGCCATCAAACGCAGCATTGTGCCCATCAATTGCCGCCACTGTGCCATCAAACGCAGCATTGAGCCCATCAATTGCCGCCACTGTGCCATCAATTGCCACCACTGTGCCCTCAAACGCAGCCACTGTGCCTATCAATTGCCGCCACTGTGCCATCAAACACAGCACTGTGCCCATCAATTGCCGCCACTGTGCCAAACGCAGCCACTGTGCCCATCAAACGCAGCACTGTGCCCATCAAACGCAGCACTGTGCCCATCAAACGCAGCACTGTGCCCATGAAATGCAGCACTGTGCCCAACAATTGCCGCTACTGTGCCCATCAATTGCCGCTACTGTGCCCATCAATTGCCGCTACTGTGCCCATCAAATGCAGCATTGTGCCCATCAATTGCCGCCACTGTGTCAAATGCAGCCACTGTGCCCATCAATTGCCACCACTGTGCCCTCAAATGCAGCACTGTGCCCATCAATTGCCGCCACTGTGCCATCAAACACAGCCACTGTGCCCATCAATTGCCGCTACTATGCCATCAAACGCAGCACTGTGCCCATCAATTGCCACCATTGTGCCATCAAACACAGCCACTATGCCCATCAATTGCCACCACTGTGCAATCAAACGCAGCCACTGTGCCCATCAATTGCTGCCACTGTAGGATTTGCAGCAATTTCTGTGCATTTTTCACACCTCATCAGTGTCGCACTCCGCTGCAGGCATCTATGTTAAAATAATGACAACACAAAAGCTGTTTACAAAACGCAGTGCGACTTGCTGAATTGGACTGCATGGGTGTCTGATTTCAGCATGGCAAAAAAAGGTGCATGTACCTTTTTTGTGCGGGTGCGGTGCAATTTGAACCATACAAAATGAATGGGTTCAAATTGCACTGTAAAGAACGACATGTGATTTGAACAGGAATGCGGTGCGATTCCTCTCCAAATCTCTTGTGGTTCCCCACGCACCGCATCAGTCTGAACCTGGGCTGAAGGTCAATTTCATTGCAGTATCTGCAGCCTCAGAAGTTGTGGAGTACATGTTTTTTATTGCTTCTTAAGAATATGTAAATGCCTTTATGTCCAATGTATGTGCATAATACAAGTACTTTTGGTCTGTCCTCACAGGGTGGTACTGTGGACAGTGCTGTCTGTCAGCCTAGGCCAGTGATGGTGAACCTTGGCACCCCAGATGTTTTGGAACTACATTTCCCATGATGCTCCACTACACTGCAGAGTGCATGAGCATCATGGGAAATGTAGTTACAAAACATCAGGGGTGCCAAGGTTCGCCATCACTGGCCTAGGACAACAGGGCCCAGGCCTAGGTCGACACTTTGCAGGGGGACGGCAAACAAATGGCCAGTGACTGGCCAGACGAGGTGCACGTAATTTAATTGGCGGAGGCAGTTCATGTACTGCAAAGTGCTCCATGCTGTAATCTGTACATAATTCGTATACACTATTAAGCTGTGATATTATGAAACTAATATGGCAGCACTCTTAAGCTGCACTGATAGGCTGCACAGGTGACCCCTGATGAGGCCACACTGATAGGCTGCACTGATGGGTACTGATATGCTTTATGTTGATATTGTTAAAGTTGTTGTTAAATTTATTTTTGGAACTTAATTCTGTGTAAAACATTTAACAGTGTAATTTACAAGGGCGTGTTTAGCGGCGGGGCAGGGTAGGGATTGGGTGGGCCAAGTGGCAGCGAGTAACTCTTAAGGCCTGGTTAGTGTCTCAGGACTTAAAATGTTGAGTGCTGTATTGTACAGTCACATCACAGTCCCTGCCCTCAAGAAGCTTACAATCTAAGGTCCCTAACTCACATTCATATATATATACATACTAGGCCCAGTTTAGACAGGATCCAATTAACCTACCAGCATGTCTTTGGAGTGTGGGAGGAAACCCACGCAGGCACAGGGAGAACATGCATACTCCAGGCATGCAATAATGTCATGCTAGGCCAAAGTGCTAACCAGTCACTACACCACTCTGTAGGGAAGAAGTGAACATCAGGGCGATGAAAGGGTTAAATGTGTGCCTAAAATGTGCTTGCACACTGTGTGGGATGTGCTTGTGTTCCTGCTTTCCCATAGCTCCCAACTGTTCCTGATTTGGAGCAATGTTCCTCTGTCCTCCTCATTTGTCCCTCATTTTGGTCCAATCTCTATAATTGTATATAAAATGCACTTTTTATCATTCAGAAAGTGTTTCCCAGTGCTGATAGGTATCCCTCATTCCTATCGTAAAAAGTTGGGAGGTATGCCTTCCCTACTGACAGACCGTCATTCTGCTTCTCTCCTGAGCAATCGGTGGGCCCGGCGGACATTGAGTTCGCCAGAACCACTAATTGGCTCCCGTTGTGCTCAATCACAGTGGGAGCGGGTTGCCAGGGCCACACGTGTCTGCATCCTAGACCCAGAAGTGCAGAATCACGTACAGGTATTTATGTACAGTATCTGTCAGCAAGTGGTTAACTAAAAAAAAATCCCACATAATATTACGTATTAGCTAAGATCAGTAGTATATTTCTTCTCTACAATATACTGTACAATGTGCAATGCATATTATAATGCGAGAACTCGGTATGATCTCAAAACTGAATTTCTCATTGTTACTTCTTGTAGTTATTAAATCATTAAATGTTTTATAAATATGCATATTTGGTAATGACCATAAGGTATTCCATTTTACAGCAGTAACAGCAAAAATATATATTTATTTATTTTTACTTGATTTTTTTAATTAAGACCCCCTTTCACACTGGGGCGTTTTTCAGGCGCTAAAGGTATAAAAATAGCGTCTGTAAAGCGCCTGAAAAATGCCTCCCCTGCAGCTTCAGTGCAGCCCCAGTGTGAGAGCCCAAGTGCTTTCACACTGGGGCGGTGCGCTTGCAGGATGTTAGAAAAAGTCCTGAAAGGAGCATCTTTGGAGCGGTGTATACACCTCTTCTTAACCTTCCTGCCCATTGAAATCAATGGGCAGCGGCGCTTTGCGGGCGCATTTAACCCTTTCTTCGGCCGCTAGCGGGGGTTAAATGCGCCCCACTATCAGCCGAATAGCGCTGCTAAACCGACGGTAAAGCGCCGCTAAAACTAGCAGCGCTTTACTACTAACGTGGAGTGCTATCAGTGTGGAAAGGGTCTTAAACTTCTTTGCCAGAAGTGGACATGGCAAGCCATAGTTTAAAATTGGCTTGCCATTCATATTAGACAGTGAAAGTGATTAAATGTCATAATGGCTATCTGATCTATGGCTATTACTGGCTGTCCCACTGCAGGGGAATAGGCAGTTAGCCCAGAGACAGCTGTCAGCTACCACTTCAAGGGATTGTAAAGGCAGATGTTTTTTTTTTTTTTCTTAATGCATACTATGTATACTATGCAAGTATACATACTGTACCCCATCTCTATCCAGCAATGTCCACGAGTGTCTCGGCTGTCCGAGACTCTCCCTCCTGATTGGCTGAGACACAGTAGTGGTGCTATTGGCTCCTGCTGCTGTCAAATAAAGTCAGCCAATCAAGAGAGAGAGGAGGCAGGGCCGGGCCATGGCTCTGTGTCTGAATGGACACAGGGAGCTGTGACTTGGCTTGAGTGCCCCCATAGCAACCTGGTTGGGGGCACCAAGCAGGAAGGAGGGGCCAGGAGCACAGAAGGAGGACCCGAGAAGAGGAGGATCCGGGCTGCTCTGTGCAGGAAAGTATAACATGTTTGTTATTTTTATGGAAAAAAGAAAAACCAAGACTTTATAATCACTTTAAGGCTTGGTTGTGACTTGCTGTCACAGCCATGAGAAGCTCTGGGTATTTGTACATGCTGAAATCTCACTGATCTCAGCATGTACAGTCTGTCTGAGAGTGATAGGACTCATCACTTTGAGGCAGGCTGTAGGTGTTTGTTTATACTTTACCACCCTTAGTGGTTGGCTAACAATATATTGATAGTAGCTATATGGTACCACACGTCTGTGTTTCTTTTTATATGTAGATGAGAGCTACGCAGGTATCTTGCCTGGAAAAAAGGAGTGATCCTGTCACCATTAGTGTTTTGCTGTGTAGTTGGGCCTTAACAGCCATGAGTGATGGGAGAAAAAGGCTAAGCGGAGCAGAGTACAGAAAAAATGCAAAAATTAGGCGTGACAAACAAACCAAGGAGATTAAACAGACAGGAAAAAATGATCTATTTTTCACAAAACCTGTGGCTCCTTCTAGTACTGAGCAGGGAGGGGAGATGGAGGAAGATGTAACTGATGATGTAGTAGCTACATGCAGTTATGATACTTCAGAAGCAACCAGCAGTATTATCAGAGAAACTGAGGCTTATGAATCTGGTGCAGAACGACCTTCAAGTTCAAAAGAATTTGATAATCCTGTTGTACTATTAGGCGTGGGCTCTGACCCTGCTGAATGGGTTCTAAATGATTCTACCCGAGACCATGTGGCTAAACATGGAATAGTACAAAATGAGAATCTGGACTTCACACAGTCTAGAAGGCTCTATGCTGACAAAGCTCGGGTGTTAACTAAACACCTGTTTCAAAAAAACTATTTTAATGGAGAGAAACAACAAAGGAGCTATTTGGTTTACTCCCAAAGCAAAGGAGTAGTGCTTTGTGCTCCATGCCGCTTGTTTGGTGGCAAATCCCAGTTGGCAGAGAGTGGTTTCAATGACTGGAAAAATGGCACAGCACGATTAAATAGAAACAAAGAAGCCTTTTTTGTGGTAATGCCTCTAAAATCCCACCCCAGGGGAACCAATTGTTCTTTTTTCAGCACGATTAAATGAACATGAGCATTCAGCTGAACACAAATCCTGCGTGCTGGCTTTAAAATCAAGAACATGTATATCGGGGAGAATTGATGAGAGACTTACAAAACAGCTCTCTGATGAAATCCAATATTGTAGAAATGTTTTAAAAAGGGTTGTTGCTACCGTTAAGGCACTTGGCATTCGAGGGCTTGCTTTCAGAGGCAAAGATGACCGTTTTGGTTCCACACACAATGGAAACTATATGATGATGTTTGAATTTCTTTCAGAATTCGACCCATTTATAGTCGAACATATTGCCCGTTATGGCAATGCAGGAAAAGGAGTCACATCCTATCTCTCATTTGCTACATGTGAGCAGTTCATTCAGCTAATGGCTGATAATGTTACAAAGCAGATAGTTCAAGAGGCAAAGGCTGCAAAGTATTTTTCTATCAGTATCGATTCAACACCTGATAGCTCCCACACGGATCAGCTGGCCTTCATCTTAAGGTATGTCAAGGAAGATGGTTTACCCATTGAGCGCTTTCTACGCTTCATTCCAAATCCTGGACATAAATCGGAACAACTGGCTGAAGTGGTCCTTGCCACTCTTAAGTCATATGGCCTTGAAATTGCCAACTGTCGTGGTCAGTCATATGACAACGCAAGCAATATGTCGGGTCATTATACAGGCTTGCAATCAAGAATTCTTGAAAGGAACCCACTGGCTGTGTACATTCCATGCTCTGCACACTCTTTAAACCTAGTAGGAAAGCATGCTGCTGAAAGTTGCAAAGAAGCCTGTGCATTCTTTTGTCTCCTACAGTACCTTTATACCTTTTTTACTTCTTCTACTCACAGATGGGAGATTTTACAGGAGCACTTGTCATCTGTGCCTAACACTCTAGCTTTAAAGAGACTGACACACGGTGGTCAGCCAGAGAAGATGCCTGTCGGAGCTTAAATCGGAACTGGACTCAAGTAATCCAAGCTTTAACAACAATTAAGGAAAATACAGCAGAGTCACCAGGAACGTGCAAGGAAGCAGAAGGTCTACTGAATAAGCTGCAACGTCTGGAGACTGCACTTATGAGTGGTTTGTGGGGTACTATCCTCGAAAGGTTTGGTGCAGTTAGCAAAAAAATCCAAAGTATTGCTATAGATGTTGGAATTGTGGTGGAGCTATATGAGTCACTGATCCAATTTGTTCGAGACACCAGAGAAATATTCCTTACTTACGAAGCTACAGCAATAGAAAAATCAAGTGTGAAGAATTACGAGATTAAAAGGAAAGGTATTCAAGCGAGGAAAAGCTCAGCAACTTCCGGCAAGATGCAAGAAGAGGAAGCTCAAGAAAAGTTCCGGATCAACACCTTTTATGTCATTTGTGGCAACTTGGTTGCTGAACTTGAGAGAAGAAAAACTGCATACGACTCTTTCTTTAGAAAGTTTAAATTTATTACGGACCTCACAAAAATTGAGCCATCAGCAATATTAAAAAATGCTACAGAGCTTTGTACTTCCTACAGCAAAGACTTGGAACAGGAGTGCTTTTTTGATGAGTGCCTCCACTTTTGTTCCTATCTCCTAAGTTCTGCTGTAGAACATACCTCTGTTCTAGATATGTCCCAAGTGATAAGAGAGAGAGAATTGCAAAGTATTTATCCAAATGTGGACATTGCTCTCAGAATGTTTTTATGCACAGCAGCAACTAACTGCTTAGCTGAGCGTTCTTTCTCAACTTTGAAACGTGTAAAGAACTACTTGCGATCCAGAATGGGAGAGGAAAGATTGAACTCACTGGCTGTGTTTGCAATTGAGTCAGAACTCACAAAATCTTTGGACTACGATGAGCTTATCAACAGCTTTGCCACACAGAGAGTTCAGCGAAAGCCACTTTAGTTTGATTTTGGCATCCTCTGATTCAACAATTTGCACTTATTTCAGTTTAAAATAGTTCTATATTAGTTTAAAGTTACATAAGTTATTAAAAACACTACAATGCCTATTTGATGATGGATTGATTGCAATTTGCACTTATTTCAGTTTATATCTATATTTTAGGTTAATTAAAGTTATCTAAGTTATTAAAAACATCATCATCTCAGTTTCATGATGGAGTGATTGATGCAAGTATGGAGTGAATGGTGTGTGATTTTTTTTTTTGTGCTAATACAGAGAGGAAGAGGTGGAGCTCTAAAAAGAAAAGGTGAAGCCTAAAGAGGAAGGGGTGTGGTTTACAGAGAACAGGGCGTGTCTTAAATAGGAAGGGGCGTGTCCTTGACAGGAAGGGTGGGTCGTATTTAAATTAGGGGTACATGAGTTTAGTCAGGCCTAGGGCAGCACAAAACCTAAATACACCCCTCTAGCTTCCTATTGAATATGACAAATAGTGGTATGTTTGTTTACTTTGGTTGGTTTTGTTTCCGGTTCGTTCCTTCCGATCATGCGCACTACTATTCCCGATATTATTATTTTCGTACGATAACCATACCATTGATACGATTATCGTTCGTTGTGTTCACAAACGGAAAACATTTTCAATTTTGTTCCTTATATAAATTTCGTACGACTGGCCTTAATCGGATGCGACAGACCTGTACTTATGATTAGATTATCGAACGATATATCCGAAAGCAGGATTTTCGTACCATATTCTTATCGTGTGTACGGGGAATTAGTCTGGTCTTTTAAATTTTTTACCAATTCTGGCTGTTTTTTTTTTTTGTTTTTTTTTAACTGCCACTGTTTGGCATTATGCTTTACCCAGTTCTTCTTTATTTCAACCTCACAGGTTTGATGTACTAGCAAACAAACCTTTTTTTTTGTTCCCTCTCCAGTTCAAATGTTATGGACTAAGGAAGATGACGGGTCACTGGAAGTGGTTGTAGGGCCTTACAACCTGCGTGGAACAGAGTGGTTGGTAGATGAGGTAAGAAACTATACTGTTGAAAATGTATCCAAAATCAAACGTGTAAGATTGTGTTATGCCCTGTACACACGGTTGGATTTTCCGACAGAAAATGTGTGATAGGACCTTGTTGTCGGAAATTCCGACCGTGTGTGGGCTCCATCGCACATTTTGCATCGGAATTTCCAACACACAAAGTTTGAGCGCTTGCTATAAAATTTTCCGCCAACAAAATCCGTTGTCGGAATTTCCGATCGTGTGTACACAAATCCGACGCACAAAGTGCCACGCATGCTCAGAATAAATAAAGAGATGAAAGCTATTGGCTACTGCCCCGTTTATAGTCCCGACGTACGTGTTTTACGTCACCGCGTTCAGAACGATCGGATTTTCCAACAACTTTGTGTGACCGTGTGTATGCAAAACAAGTTTGAGCCAACATCCGTCAGAAAAAAATCCATGGATTTTGTTGTCGGAATGTCCGATCAATGTCCGACCGTGTGTACGGGGCATTAGTGTTATTGTCATTAAAATTTGTTCATATTTTTTTTTACAATGCAGGTAAATGACGCATACCTACATCACCTAATTAAAAAGCAGCAGGCAAGTGTGAATTATATTTGAACTATGCGTATGCTTCTGTTAGATGTTTGCTGATTTTGTTATTTTGCATAATACGTTTTTATTTCATTTTAAACAGGAATCTGTTTGCATTGATTGCTGGTCAAGTCCAAAAACTTGTAAAGGTTGGTTACTTGTCACAATTACAGCTATAAGTATTAAGTAGAAGCACAAGCGCCATACTAAGTGTAGAGATTTTGGTGAATTTTTTTGTATCATATAAAATGTTACTTACAAAAGGTAAGATGTTTGACAGCATGTAACACTGCAATGTTCCCCTTAATAGTTTTATCCGTAATCTCACATTGAAAACAGTATTACAATATTGAATCCTCAAAGAATTTTGCCACACCTATAGACATCTCTTCTGTGTTGAGACAGATACCCCTTTCGCAGTAGACTACATTGTTCAAAAACTTTTGGAGGAACTGTCCATCAGTGATGAGGATGAAGATCTAGCAACCTTTACTCCACATCCACAGACTTCTCTGGTACAATACACCCAGTTCAAACCCAATACATGCTAAGGGGCCATACCTACAAACCTTCTACCAAGTGGTGTTTTCTGCAATCAAACACATGTGTAACAATTAGAAAACAGTTGCTTTCAAACAGTTCAACTCGTGATGAACAACAAGCTCTCACAGATCTCACCAACAACCACGATCTCATTATAAAAACAGCTGATAAGGGTGGTGGCATAGTAATTCAGAACAGAACAGATTTAAAGCGGGAGTCCGGCGAAAAAATTTTTTTTTAGATGCAAATACTGCAGCTGCTGACTTTTAAATCAAGGTCACTCACCTGTCCCGGTGTCCAGCAATGTCAGCACCCGAGACCGAACCGTCCCTCGTGTGCTGCCACCGCCATTCTCAGTGAGGGAATCAGGAAGTGAAGCATTGCTCCCGCAGGAGTCTATTCCCGGAAGTGGGTGCAGATACCTGTATTATACAGGTATCTGCACCCCCCTCCCCCCTGAAAGGTGCCAATTGTGACACCGGAGGGGGGGAGGAATCCGATGAGCGGAAGTTCCACTTTTGGGTGGAACTCCGCTTTAAACGAAGCCCACCGATTATTATCTGATACTGCTACATACAGGAAGTTACACACTGACCCATTGCCAGCCTTCACCATAGAAGACACCAATCTAACCAAGCAGGCTAAAGAGGTGGGTATCAACAAACAAGAATTTTTTCAGTAGAGACTTCTACTCCACAACCCTGTTTTTAACCACATACCAAAAATACACAAAAATTCAGACAGACAATCTACCTGGTAGACCCATAGTAGCAACAAAGGAAAGCATCACTAATCCATTTTCACAATACATAGTCAAATTTCTTCAGCCACTTGAACAACTGAAACACTACACATGGGCGTCCACCTACATGTGGGCTTCATTTGACGTAAATTCATTGTATGCGTTCACTCCTTCCCCCACAAAAGGTCTCCAAGTCGTTTCAGCTATACCAATCTGACCATGGGGCTCTGGGAAGCTAATTACATTTGGCAAAACAATCCCTATAACTCCCATATTATTTTTTTATGGGAGATACAGTCATGGCCAAAATTGTTGGCACCCCAGAAATTATGTATATTTCTCACAGAAAAGTATTGCAGTAACACATGTTTTGCTATAAACATGTTTATTCCCTTTGTGTGTATTGGCACAAAACAAAAAAGGGAAGAAAAAAAGCAAATTGGACATAATGTCACACAAAATTCCAAAAATGGGCTGGTCAATATTCTTGGCACCTTTTCAAAATTGTGAATAAATAAGATTGTTTCAAGCATGTGATGCTCCTTTAAACTCACCTGGGTAAAGTAACAGGTGTGGGCAATATAAAAATCACACCTGAAAGCAGATAAAAAGGAGAGAAGTTCACTTAGTCTTTGCATTGTGTGTGCCATACTAAGCATGCACAACAGAAAGAGGAGAAGAGAACTGTCTGAGGACTTGAGAACCATAATTGTGGAAAAATATTAACAATCTCAAGGTTACAAGTTCATCTCCAGAGATCTAGATTTGCCTTTGTCCACAGTGCTCAACATTATCAAGAAGTTTGCAACCCATGGCACTGTAGCTAATCTCTCTGGGCATTGACGGAAAAGAGAAAAATTGATGAAAGGTTGCAATGCAGGATAGTCCGGATGGTGGACAAGCAGCCCCAAACAAGTTCCAAAGAAATTCAAGCTGTCCTGCAGGTTCAGGGAGCATCAGTGTCAATGCGAACTATCCGTCCACATTAAATGAAATTAAACGCTATGGCAGGAGACCCAAGAGGACCCCACTGCTGACACAGACATAAAAAAGCAAGACTACAGTTTGCCAAAATCCTTCTGGTAAAATGTCTTGTGGACAGATGAGACCAAGATAGAGCTTTTTGGTAAAGCAAATCATTCTACTGTTTACCGAAAACAGAATGAGGCCTACAAAGAAAAGAACACAGTACCTACAGTGAAATATGGTGGAGGTTCAATGATGTTTTGCTGCCTCTGGCACTGGGTGCCTTCAATGTGTGCAAGGCATCATGAAATCTGAGGATTACCAAAGGATTTTGCACTGTACAGCCCAGTGTCAGAAGGCTGGGTTTGCGTCCGAGATCTTCAGGTCTTCCAGCAGGACAATGACCCCAAACATACATCAAAAAGCACCCAGAAATGGATGGCAACAAAGCGCTGGAGAGTTCTAAAGTGGCCAGCAAGGAGTCCAGATCTAAATCCCATTGAACACCTGTGGAGAGATCTTAAAAATGCTTTTGGGAAAAGCGCCCTTCCAATAAGAGAGACCTGGAGCAGTTTGCAAAGGAAGAGTGGTTCAAAATTCCGGGTGAGAGGTGTAAGAAGCTTATTGATGGTTATAGGAAGCGACTGATTTCAGTTATTTTTTCCAAAGGGTGTGCAACCAAATATTAAGTTAAGGGTGCCAAGAATTTTCACCAGCTCATTTTTCGAGCTTTGTGTGACCATGTCCAATTTGCTTTTTTTCCTCCCTTTTTTTGTTTTGTTCCAATACACACAAAGGGAATGTGTTACTGCAATACTTTTCTATGAGAAATACTTGATTTTCTGGAAAAATTTCTGGGGTGCCAACAATTTCGGCCATGACTGTATATAGATGACATTATTATAATCTGGGATGGCCTAGAGTCCCTATTTCTAGAGTTTGCCAGTCACTGCAATGCCAACTCATGTGGCTTGTCATTCACCTCTGTACATGATCACACACACAAATAGCCTTCCTAGATCCCATGCTCTATCACCATGAAGGCCAAATTCAAGCAAAAAATTACACAAAATTAACGGCCGGTAATTCTTTTGCATTACAACACATGCAATTATCTCAGATGGATCAATAACATTCCCAAAAGCCAATTCTGCAGGCTACGTAGGAACTGCACCAATGATAAAGACTATGTAGAACAAGGTGCTCTACTCAAACAAAAATTAATTGAAAAGGATTTAACTCAGCCTCTTATTGAGCAAGCATTTACCACATATTTGACAGGTACAAATAAAGTTCTCAGAGAAACACAGAATTCTGGGCGGCAGCAGTCCCGGTTCATAACCCAATTTCATTAAAAATTTAAGACCATGGAACAGGTATTGGCCAAGCAGTGGTCAATCCTATTGGCAGATTCACACCTCAAATCCACCCTGTCACCTAAACCCAAGTTTGCTTACAAGAAGGCCAGAAATGTTAAAAGTTTAGTAGCCCCTAGTAAATTAAAATCTGATGCAGAGTCCCCCCCACAAAGTTTGTGTCTGTTTCAATGCCGTAAAGCATTGTTTAACATGTAAACATGTCACTCTCGGCCAAAGAGAGTTCACTGCCCATGGCAAAACTTACTCCTATACAAATTTTCACAATTGTTCCATAGAATTTGTGGTTTACTGTCTCACCTGTCCTATATTATGTAGGGAGAACCATTTGCACTTTGCGGTAGAGATTCGCGGAGAACCATCGCTTTGCTGAAAGTTAGTGATAAGCACAGTGTTCCCTGGTATTTCTTGGAACACTATGGAAAATCTTCCATGGGACTTAATTTTATACTTCTGCCTTTACAACTCCTTTAAGATAGTGCTGCACTGTAAAGGTAATAATGTGCAAATAAAGTGCAAAAGTGCTCAGTTAAAAGATACACTTAAGAGACAATTCCTATCATAAATATATAAAAAAATCCTTGAAAGTAAAAAAAAGGGTATCACATGCTCATCTTATTCTTCTTTAGATACAAACAGCGATAAAATATATCCGTATAAATATATGCAACAATTGGTTATTTTGGTTAGCGCTGGGATATTATTTTATTCTATTTCCAGTATCTATTGCCACCCATTCCTGCATCCACCATGGATGTCTTTTCCTTTTTGGATAAGAGGCAGGTTAATTTGGAGGAGGTGTTTAACATAGCCACCCCTACCAATAAAAGTAGCGATTTGGAGAGCCTTATGAGAAAATTAGGCCACAACATGGAGAAGGTGGTTAGTTTATGGTGGGATGTAACTAACTTTGAACGTTATCTGAAAGATCGTTTTGTCCCGAGATGTTTAAGATGGGACATAATACCTAATGATGGTCTGACAGACCAGGAATCCGTTGACGAATGGTTTAAGTTTTTTAATAGTAAAGGTTTGGACTTTTAATGTACCTACTAGAGAGAAAACAGAAAAAAAATGAAAATGATAGATCAGATTACATCAGAGGTGAAAGAGGAACTAGATGCTTATAAAGACACAGCAAAATTTGCAACCCTTACAACACAATTAAATAGGGACCTCACAAAAAAGGATAAGGAAGTACAACAGAGGAAGGGCAAAAAATACAGTCAAGATATAAATGATTTTAAAACAGATTGAAAATTCAAATGACAGAGCCAACTGGGCCATACGGACCCTATCTCTACCTATTCCACACTGGAAAAAACTGTAATGCCGCGTACACACGAGCGGACTTTACGGCGGACTTTGCCCGGCGGACTGGATTTCGTCGGACAATTCGATGTGTGTGGGCTCCAGCGGACTTTGTTTTCTAAAAAGTTGGACGGAATTAGATTTGAAACTTGTTTAAAATTTATCCGACGGACTCTTCTTTCTAGCGGACAAACCGATCGTCTGTGTGCTAGTCCGACGAACTCAAACTGACGCATGCTCTGAAGCAATTACAAGACGGAAGCGCTCGGTCTGGTAAAACTAGCCTTCGTCTTGAAGCTAGCACATTCCTCTTCTGTCGTCTTTTAATACAGCCTTTTTTTAGGATTGATAATGCGAGAGGAGTGAAGTTGTTTTTCTGCTTTATATTCACACAGAGTTCTCACAAACTTCTTTCTTCATGATTTATCCTCCTGCCATGACTAATATAATATTTTGTAACAGCCAGATCTCCATAACTTTTAAATTTTAAAATATTTTTTTTTTTTTTTATTTCAACACTTTAGCTATTTTACAATGTGTGTTAAATGCTAACCACATTTTTGGTGTGTATTTTCAAGTTACCACAATTAACATTCATATTTTGTGTTGTTTTAAAGAACCTTAATGAGGTTGTTGTCCCTTGTTCATTAGACATAGGGGGGTGTATTTAACAAAGGCAAAATCATTTTTCACTCCAATTGCTAATTATACATATAATTCCACATAAAGAGCATTTTGAAGTGTGTTCGCTGTGAATCCGAGGGGCACATGCAAGGAAGCCCAAACCAAAACAATTAATTTTTATTTGACATGATTTTCTGAAAAAATCAGCAGAGCTTCCCCCGAGCTTGTTTTTGACAAAAGGCTTAAATCATTTAAGAATATCAAGTGAAACGTTCACTTGAGAAATTGCACACCAAGTGCACTTGTTGGAAGTGCAGTCGCAGAAAAACTGAGGGGAAGAGCTTAAATTCGGGGAAGCTCTGCTGATTGATTCCTAAAATCATGTAAAATCAAAATAAATTCTTTTTATTTGACAAAAACACACATAGGGGTTGATTTCCTAAAGGTAAAAAGCCTGTGCATTTTGGAAATTGCATTTGCCCTCTGCAAGAGCAGTTGCTCCCAAGCTTTATTAAATGTGAAGCAGCTCTGCTGACTTCCATCATCCAATCATGTGCAAGCAAAAATGTTATTTTTTTGGTTTTACTTGCACAGGATTGGGTACTCTTTGCAAAGTCAAGCTTTTAACTAATTTCTGATGCTCTGGAGCAATTGCACTTGCAGAGGGCAACTGCCCTCTGCAAAGTGCACAGACTATTTGCTTTTCTCAAATCAACCCCATAGTCTTTTCGACCTGTACCTGCCTACTCCCAAACAAAATGGCGTTTTTTAATCAAAAAGACATAGGCAAGAATGTAAGGTAAACCCAAAAGTATTTTTTAAATAAACCAAAAAATTAGGAAGGCAACACTGGACACACTTTTAGAATCTGGGAAGCCTTTCGTCCCCCAGGACACACATCAAGTTTCAGGACAAGAAAATAGGTATCTTGCAACTATAGGGAGCACAGGGAGCACAGTCAGAACAGTCAGAAACCAGGCAATCACTTTCGACTCTTCCGTGTAGCCTTCCCTCCACGCTTCTCTGCAGCCTTCCCTCCACGCTTCTCTGCAGCCTTCCTCGGAGGTTGTGCCTCTGGTGGTGTACTTGGGGCAGGAGGAGGAGGAGTAGGAGTGGCTTCATCTGCCAGATATGTGGTAGCAGTAAGCTCCCCTCTCAAGCCCTTCTGGTAAGCCTGTAAAAATAGACCCTCACAGAGGAGGCGTTGGCCCTTTTCCAACTCCTGTAATCTGCAGGCTATATAGGTGCCATACGCCTCCTCTACATTGGGAGGTTTACTCAGGATCCGGCTGTTATATTCTTAATATCTAAATTTTAATTGGCTTTATTAATAAGAATATGCATTTTCCATATTTGTATGAATGAGAGGACTTTGAGCTAGTGATACCCAAATGGCCATTCATTGACTGAAAATGCAGGTCAAGACCCTGTCAGAATGTGATGGATTTTGTAAATATATGTATGGGTCTTCCTATGTAACCGATACTTTGTTTGATTTATGCGTTTATGTTTCAAGAGGTCTGCTGAAAGCCTCTCACATATATCTGGTTTCATGTTTAAAAGGTTTGGTTAAAGTGAAAAACAGATGTTGCTCTCTGTTAGAAGGTGGAGAGAAAGGGGAGTGTATGGGAGGGATTTGTGTTTGGGCGCGAATTTGAAAGACTGAGTTCATATAGACACAAGGAATCCAGTCTTCTGGCTCACTCTTTGCTTACATCTCTTGACACACACATCCTGCTTCCAAGACAAAGCTCTCCTATGCACACAGAATTACTTCCAAGACACAAGAGGTTAATCGGCCATTTTTAATAGGCCATGACAAACGAAAGCACATGTCTAAAGACTTTCAGATCTTTGAAACAAATGAACTATATTTGAACATTTTTTGCATATATGAAATAACACTAATTCTGAAGATGAATGTACTATTTTTGTAAGTATTTTCCAAGTTTATGTGTGTACAATAAAACACACGGTTTTGATTTAAGCTGACTCAAGCAGAAATAATTCCAAAATTCGTCTCACGAGAATCATCATTATTAAAGGCTTTTTATACAATATTAAGCCATTTATTTCACCGGCTTGCTTCCCGTATGAGCTCTAGGGATTCCTGCTCTGTTGCAGTCATCCTCCTGGGCCTTTGGTGGAGAATGCGGAGGGGAGGCACCTGACACTCTGTGCAGCTTCTACTTGGCCCAGCCACAGCCTCCTCCTCTCTCCCACTGGGCAAGGCCTCCTCCTCTCTCCCACTGGGCAAGGCCTCCTCCTGGCTGAAGTCATCCTGTGTAAAAAAAAGGGACATAGTTGTAATTTTCTGTTATGCAATCACACACAATTTTCAGCTCCTAACTTTCAAAGATAATTACACAAAATAGTAAAGGCTATCTATTTGACCACACCATTATTTCAGATGATCAACAAGATCTGAAGTTACGTATATATTTGGCCACTACTGTCTAGTGATATGTCTACATATTACTCTTTGTGCAGAAGTGATTTTTGATGAAGCACTTTCAAAATTAACACCTTAACATCATTAATAACATTTACACAATCCCAAAATCTTCAAAAAAAGTATACCTGGCTGAAGCTGGGCGCATCCACTTCATCTATGGTGAAAAGGCCCAGTTCATCCTGGGACTCCTCAGCTGGGGTGGAGGTGGATGGAAGGCTGGAGGGAAGGCTGGAGGGAAGGGTGGAAAGGGATTGCCTGGCTTCGGTCTGCTCATCCAGGAATCGCAGTTTGTGGTAATACCACAACTTGGGTACATAAACTTGGTCAGCTGCTGCCCCGGATCTCAGCGACTCCTGGATTTTTCTGTGTTCCCGCTTATACATATTACGCAAGATACCTATTTTCCTGTCCACAAACTTGAGGTCTGCCTGGGGGAGTCGAGTCTTCACAAACTCTAAAAGTGTGCCCAGTGTTGCCTTCCTAACATCACGATTATAATATTGGGGGTGTTTGACCTCCCAGAGGTTTTTCTTCTGCTCATATAGATCAATGAAATGTGTCAAAAACTCTTCCTCTTTAAAGGGATTCATTATTTCTGCAAGACAAGACACAAGATCAAAACTTAAATGTCAGTCCCAAATCTCAGGATTAGTTTGTGTTGTAATCTAGGGGACACACACGGGGACACACACAAACACACACACACACACACACACACACACACACACACACACACTTTAATCTTACCTTCGTTTGTTCCGCTCGCTACTTCCGCACGGACATACATAGGCCATCGTACTAGCTTTATATACACTGCGCATGTGTCATGCTCCGCCTGCGTCGCACGCCCCTGACGTTCGTAAGTACGATTTGGCCCCGCCCCTTCACTCTTCGTTGCGCAGTGGGAGTAGATAGCAAAAGATGGCGGAGCGATTAAGTGAAAGTAGCGCGGAGGAAAGCCCGGAGCCCCAAACATCCACATCCCGGAGGAGATATAAGGCCACCAACATGGCTTTTGGAGAGATGGTGGAGATGGTGTCCATATTAAGAAGGGAGGACTACGATGGCAAAAAAAGGACCGTACACACGACCCAATCTGAGAAAGGACAAAATGATGTCCTCAGTTGTCACCGCTCTGGAAGAGAAATTTGGGACAAAACGTTCGAAAGAACAATTGCGGAAGCGGTGGTCTGACATCAAAAGTCGTGAGCCAGAACAATATTGGCGAATAAAGAAGCTGCTGAAAAAAAGTAAGTACTTGTGTTTTACTATTGAGATACAGAACTTGCATGCTGATCCTTATTTTTGGCGGTTTTTCTGCATCGTTCGTAAATACCGTTCTTTGGAATAGATTGGATACTTTATAAAGTGACGTTATTTTTTCGCCAAATACGATGGGACAGGGTTGGATATACATTTATGGCTTGATAATTTGTCGAATTCCCACAATGAGTTGATGTGGTGTAGATGTGTTTGAAAATATAATGCTTCATCCAAAATGATTCAGTGTAATGTAGGGACAGGACACAGCAGCTGTTTCCACATCTGGACTCACGAGCACTATAGTTAGTGGGAATGATTTAGCAGTACCACTATTGTTCTTCGATTTTATTTTTGAAAAAGTTTACTTTGAATTTTATTCTGTACGTTTTTTGGCTCTGCGTAACTTCTGCATACTTTCAGCTATTAAAACCATTCAACTATTAAAATGTTCGTCTCTTTTAGCTGATGTGTGGTCATTTTCAAATTTTTTAATAACATTTATACTTTATTAAATAATAATTTTTTATTCACTTTTTTCAACATTGAATTCAATGGGAGCATGCTTGAAATCCTCAAATTCTTCTTCCGCTCCCAAAAGTTTCAGGTCCTTCATACTTTCACCTAGAGACACCAAACAAACTTTACAATATTCACTAAATATTGATCTATCTGGCTATATCCTTTCTGTTTGATATTTTTTTAAATTTTGGAGAAAAAGCTTTTTGTTTAGAGGTCATTTCGTGACATTTTAGACATTAATCAGAGTGTACTGTGTTTGTTTTGTTGCCATGGTTACCCAAGCTTCTGTTATACACAGGGGGGAGGTGGCTGGAGCATCTCAGCTCTGATTACAGAGCCCAGGGGGAGGGGACAGACACACCATGTACTGATTTATAATATAGGAATATGATGGGGCAGTTTTGATGGCGGTCATTTTAGCCATTTAGCTATTCAGCATTCCCACGCATTTTGCTAAGGAAATGCATTTTCTAGTGTACTATGTGACCATAACTAAATTTTTGAGGGGTAATACACATAGGAGATCATTGAGGTGTCAGCATCTGTGAAAATTGCCAAAAAATATTAACCAACGTTTTACTTTATTTATTAAAACATCAGTGTGTTTTAACTATACCTTTTTTTCAAATCTCATAGGGGAGAAAAGACTCAGACAACAGTCCAAGGATCTCAGGACCCCCCCAAGTCACCAGCCTGAGGCCGAACCTACCCCAAGCCCCAGCCCAAGACCACGCCCACCCGACGACCTTGAGGAAGGAGAGGTGGAGGAAGTGTGCGAGGTTTCAAGCCCACCAAGTGAGTGACTGACACCCCAGCTTCAGTTTTACTGTATTTTGGCGTGCATATTGTAAACCTTGTTTTTATTCACTCGTTTTAGGTGAGTTTCTGGTTGTGGAAGGCCAAGCGGCAGAGCACTTCACCACAGACAGTGCACAAAGATTAATTGGCCAGATTATGCTGTGGAATGGCCACATAGATCAAATGCGTGAACAAATTCACAGCATGAAACTTCGCCTGGACTCCATGCAACAGGAAATGAAGAAATGAAGAACATGATTGATGTTTTGGGCCGAATATAATCACGTTTGGCCTAAAAACATCAATCATGTTCTTCATTTCCTTGTGAAGTTATTTTATCAAAAATTTTTGGAATATTTTGGGGGTATACCCAAATTTACAATGTGTGATGCACACGGTGTGTCATCATGTGCTATCTTCCATCATGGGTTAGCAATGTACTTGTTTTGTGTTTGCAAACCCTTCATCCTGAAAATTCTTTGGTGGTGAGAGGAACCAAAAATGGGATTGCACACACAAAACACGTACATTGCTCTCCCATGATAGGAAATAGCACATGTTGACTTGACCCTTTCTTAAAGCTCAATTTTGAGCATCTTATAAATGACCAATTTCTGCAAGGGTGACATTACATGCACCGTTCTCGAAATATTGAACTTTGTAAGTTCATTTATATTGTAAGTTTTGTTTCTAAAAACACTGTTGTGTATGTAAATCTTGTTAGATAAAGGTCTATATATTTGGGAAAAAATGGCTTGAATAATTTACTAAAATAGTATTTTTTTACACAACGTAAAATATTTTTGAAAAATAAAAAAAAAATAAAATAAAAAATATGGTAAAAAATGCACCTTTCAATGTGCACCAAGTAAAATTTTTTACCCTATACAATGTGTGTGGCTGTTTCTTGAAGTCAAAATTTGGGGTTTGTTTTTGTGGGCCTGATTAACTAAAGCTAAATGCACTTGACACTACTACAAGTGCACTAGGAGACAGACATAACTTAAAGGTAAACAACAATAAAAACAAAATATTTAGATAAACCAATTTTCTTGTTTATTTTTGATACAAACTTACAGCTGTTGCTGAATAGCAATGGCCCCCCGACCATTAAAATAATTCACATAACGGTCACGCACTTGACGTGCGGTTTGGGGGGGCCAAGCCAATACGCCCAATTTCTAGGCCTGTGAAAGTGCTACTAGCCTCTTCCAGTCTGGGCTCAGGCCCAACAGAGGATAGATATGTAGCTGAATGTCTCCTTAAAAAGTTATGCAAGATGCAGCAAGCAAGGATGACGTGGTTGATTTTATAGTCCGCCAAATTAATAGCCGTAAGGAAGATACGGAACCGGCTGGCCAGAATACCAAAGGCATTCTCCACAACCCTTCTTGCTCTGGCCAGCCGATAATTAAATACCCTCCTCTCAGGGGTGAGTGTCCTTTGGGGGAACGGCCTCATCAAGTTCTCACAGAGAGCAAATGCTTCATCAGCAATAAAAACTGAGGGGAGTCCATCCACATTATCGTCATCAGGTGGCAATTCCAGGCCACCGGTCTGGAGACGATGGCACAGCTCGGTCTGTGCAAAGACTCCTCCATCAGACATCCGGCCGTTCTTCCCCACATCCACAAACATAAACTCCAAATGTGCCGAGACCACCGTCATCAAAACTACACTATGGAACCCCTTGTAGTTAAAGAAATAAGACCCCGAATGCGGTGGTGGCACAATACGGACGTGCTTCCCGTCAATCGCCCCTACACAGTTGGGAAAGTCCCAACGGTCAGCGAACTGGGAGGCCACAGTCTGCCATTCCTGTGGACTTGTAGGAAACTGTGGAGTGCAAAAAAAATAAGATAAGGACTTTAATAAGAAAAATTGTATATCAGATTACACCAAAACATTAGTAAACAACAGCAGTCAAATATTATGAATATGTGTGTTTGTAATTGAAATGTTGAAAAACATAAGGCACACTTATAAGATTAATCACCCCCTATGATGGCCCATTGATACATTTGAATGTGGGGGAGGGGTTCTAATTAGGTTAACAAACACACCTGACTGGATGAAACATTAGTGGGGTGGGGGAGGGGTTCTAATTAGGTTAACAAACACACCTGACTGGCTCAAACATTAGTGGGGTGGGGGAGGGGTTCTAATTAGGTTAACAAACACACCTGACTGGCTCAAACATTTGTGGGGTGGGGGAGGGACAAACAAGACAATGGAGCAGACAATATACATTGTTCAATGGACTATAGGCTAGAGATAAAAATGGACCCAGCATTGCATGGTGGGGAGGTTAATGAAATACATTAGGCATGTATAGGGCAATAAATTATTAAAATAGGCATGCACAAAGATAAAGGGGACATTCACAGCAGATTGAAAGCATGGCAATTAGGTAAAGAGGACAGTTCTACAATACATCCAAAAACAGTTAATACATATCATGTAATGTTAAAGGATAAAACTTACCTTCATATATTCCTTCTGCAGGACCTGAATAATAGCAGAACAGGTCTCTGGGATTATGATCCCCAGAGCCTGGGGGGAGATGCCTGTCGAGAACTTTAAGTCCTGAAGACTTCTCCCTGTCGCCAAATAACGTAACGTGGCAACTAGCCTCTGCTCCGCACTGATGGCTTGCCTCATGCAGGTATCCTGCCTGCTGATATAGGGGGTCAGCATAGCCAGCAGACGCTCAAAGATGGGGTCCGTCATCCTGAGAAAATTCCTGAAATCATCAGGATTGTTCTCACGGAGCTCACGGAGCAAAGGCATATGACAGAACTGGTCACGCTGGCGCAACCAATTCTTGGTCCATGAACTCCTCCTCACCCTGTTCATGGACTGGACTCGGGTCAAAGTATTAACCCCAACACCAAGTCCCCACACAGCACGAACTCGAGAACGAGAACGTCCACTCGACATGGCTTCAAAACGGTCGGCTGCTCAAACAAACAAACTTATAACAAACGCACTGAAGAACAGCAAGGCCTATGAAGAACGACCTGAAAATCAGGAACGAGCGGAGCAAAACGGCCTGCAAGGCAGGTTACGAACTGACCAACACGCACTGAAAAGCAGATACAAACCTCACAAGCACAAACTGAACCGCAGAAAACGAACGAAATAAGCTGAAGTGTGAAAAGCGCGAATCGTCTCTAACCAAACTTCTACTAACACGAGATAAACACGAGATTAGCAGAAGGAGCCCAAAGGGTGCCGGAGTGGGGCTTGGACTTCCTTTTTCTAGTCCCGTCGTACGTGCTATACGTCACCGCGTTCAAAACCAGCGGACTTTTGCAGTGACCGTGTGTGGCCAAGTCCGTTCGTTTTTAAGTCCGGCGCAAGGAGCAAACAAAGTCCGACGAAAAGTCCGCCGGGCAAACTCCGCCGTAAAGTCCGCTCGTGTGTACGCGGCATTAGAGTCCACCCACAACATACTAATACTGAATCAAACCATAACACACAGCATAGACCTCATCGAGAACTATATGAGAGAAATAGGAGAGACCCCGAGACATCAAGGTTAAGAAGAAAGACGGGAATTATAACCAACATACCCCTTATCGTAACGATAGAAGACCTCCACAATATGAACAAACACCACAGAATGGATGGAGGAAACTATTTTGGAAAAATAATAACAAGAAAAATAACAATGGCCAAAATAATTGTCAGAGACCACCATATGATCAAAGAGACAATAGAGCATAGCCATACAACCAAAGAGATATTAGGGGTGCCCCCCATGACAATAGGGGATGTCCACATGAAACATATGACCAAAGAGCAAGGAGCGCATAGAGGCCCGCCACCACAAGGACCTTATCGGCCATATGAAAGGAGCCCCATTCCTACACTTAACTACTATGCACCTCTGAGCAATAGACCTGATGAGGATAGATCTGGTAGACATCACCATTCTGATACAGACTACTACAGGTCTTTTTTAGAGAGGGGTAGAGAGAATCATCCACCAAGGAATACATAGGAAACAAGAAACACCAGGAGAACTCCAGAAAGAAGAGAGGAGGCAGAGGAGGCAAAACAAAAAGAAACAAAAGGCAACAAAAGAAAAAAAAAGGTGAAGGGATTTTTAATCTAAGTGGACAGCCACTTACCCATGAAGAAATTGAAGTCCTTGACAAAGGCCTCAAATATGCACCTATAAAAACCACGATAAGTTTCAAATATATATAGGGATTCAAAAATATGTTAGAAAACTGAATATTAAAAAGTATATTTTCAGTAATCCCTGCAAACCCAAAATAACAAGCTCTAACGAAGAAATTATGCACAGCACTTTAAGGAACAAATCAATATTTAACCCCCCAGTGAAAGATAACAAACATATCGAGGTGTTCAAGAGAGTGGCTTTAGAAGAAGTGAAAGAATTTAAGATAAAGAAAAGAGAGGAACCTAAACATATAAAGAGTGGAATCCGCAAAAAATCACAAAGAGGAAGGAAGGATCTAGTAATTCGACCAGCAGACAAAGGTGGAGAAATTGTGGTCCTTTCCAAAGAACAATACAGTACAAGTATGAATTTGCTGTTACAGAATGAAGACACCTACAGCCGCCTTTTGGGTAACCCTATGTTTAAGTGTAGGAAAGCCCTAGAACAGACGGTCCACTTAGGCATGAAAATAAATATTCTGAACAAAAAAGAGGCTAAATACCTAATACCGGAATCATGTCGTACACCCATTTTATATTCGCTCCCAAAGATACATAAAGACAAGAACGATCCACCACCTAGACCAATAGTCAACGGGATAGACTCCCTCACAGCCAGAATGGGGCAATATATTGACTACTATCTACAACCAGCAGTAAAAAAGAAGCAAGCATAATTGAGAGATACAAAGCAAATGTTACAAGTTTTGGAAGATATCCCAAGAGGAGAGGGACCATAGTGGTTAGCCACAGCAGATTTATCCTCTCTATACACGGTCATACTACATCATCAAGCCTGTGAAGCCGTTAAGTGGGGACTTAGGAAACATACAACACTGCCGTGTGTCCAAAGAAAATATCTCCTGAAATGCCTTGATTTTTTGCCTAAAAAATAGCTATTTTTGGTACAACCGCAACTATTCCTTCCAAAAAACGGGTGTTGCTATGGGAGCAAAATTTGCTCCAAGCGTAGCAGGCCTCTTTATGGCGCAATGGGAAGAAGAGAAAATATTTTCCAATCCTCCAGAGGGTCTGTGCATTTACAGAAGATATATTGATGATATCTATATTCTGTGGAAAGGCGATCAAGAACATCTAACTTATTTGAACGAAAATGATAGAAATATTAAGCTTTCCTGGGAAATAAGCGATAAAAAGATCACATTTTTAGATCTAGATCCTTCAAGACAAAGAACTTTTCTCCAGAACACATTTTAAGAAAGTTGACAGAAACAGCTATTTACCCCTCGAAAGCTGTCACCACAAAAACTGGTTGTATAACATACCAAAAGGGCAACTAATGCGCTTAAGACGAAATTGTACATACAAAGAATCATTCATGACCCAAGCTGAAAACATGGCACATAGATTTATAGAGAAAGGCTACGACAACAAATTTATTAATAAGAAAATAGCAGAAGTGGCAGATATGGGTCGCAATAAATTAATGAGAGATAAATCGAAACACAAAGCCCCAAAAGATATGATACCAATTATTTTTGACTATAGCATTCAACATAAATAAATCAAAAAATCAAACATCACTGGAACATCCTATTGGCTGATAGACATTTGCAAGATATCCATCACTGTCTTCCAAAATTTTTTTACAGAAGAGCTTTTCCCAATCCTCCAGGAAGAGGCTTGACCTTTTTTTTTTACAGGCAAAGGTTTTTTTCCCCTGTAAACTGTGTTACACATGCGTCAAAACAAAATGCCCAAATGAAAAGAAAAAGGACTTCACCTCCACAAGTACAGGAAACTCTTATGAAATCAAAGAATTTATCTGCTGCAATACAGAAGGAGCAGTCTATGCCCTTAAGTGTAGTTGTGGGCTACAATATATAGGTCAGACAAAGAGACCCCTCAAAATACGCATAAGAGAACATGTGCAAAATATAAATCAAAGGCTTTGATAAACACAATGTATTTGAAACATTTCGCCACTCATCATAACAAAGACCCCACACAATTGAAATTCTGGGGAATAGAACCCTATGTGAAACATTGGCATGGGGGGTCACAAAGTCAGAACACTTAGCCAATTAGAATCAAAGTGGATTTTTACGTTGGACACTTTCGCACCCTGGGGTCTAAATATAGAATTTGATCTTAATAGATTTATTAATGATTTTTAATATCGTCATATAGTTCCTCTCCCCTCTGCACCCACCCTAACTCAGAATATGTGCAATTTATTTGCCAATGTCATTTCCGGTGCATGTGTTATTTTATTTGCTCTTACCCTTTTTTATTTATAGATCCATGTTTACAATCGATTTTTGAGACACATCCCACACGGTGTGTGGCTTACCTTGTTTCAGGCATCACACTGTTTTTATAATCCATTTATTGCATATTAATGTTTTTATTATATTATTGCATTTTTCTATTTTTCTATTTTTTATCTATTATTATTTTTTACCCTGTTGGTCACTCTGACCGCTAGGCATATGTATTTATTATAGCTACAAGCTATTTTTGGCTCACATAGTCTCTCATAGAATAGGTAACACATATACATGAGTTGTAGGTACTGCACACCCCAATTCGTAGTATTAAATGGGAAATCCCTCAAGGGGTTTTTTTTATCAACGAAAGTTAGTGTTTGAAAAGCAAAGCTGTTACATAAAATTTGATATTTATTTTTCCATATGATGGTACTAAAAACATTTTTACATAATTGCATATGTGATGGGGACTTCACGTGCCCCATCGTATGCCAACCTGTACCTGGGGGGATCGGACAGAGCCTTGTTTTTCGATGACAACGCCTCGATATACCTCCACCACATTCTTCTCTGGCGGAGGTATAGCGATGATGTTTTCCTCATCTGGACTGGCTTGGCAGGGCAACTCTCTGAATTCATGGCATTTCTTACTCAGAACGAGTTTAATTTGAAATTTACAATTCAATCGGACAAGAGAACCATTCCCTTTCTGGATCTACGCCTTTTCCTCAACCATAATGGTACAATCCACAGTAGCCTTTACAGGAAAGAAACAGCTGGCAACACAATTTTGCATTACTCAAGCTCACATCCTTGTTCCCTGGTACCTTGTACCATTTAGCCAGTATCTAAGGCTATGATGCAACTGTGCCAGGGACGAGGATTTTGAGCTTAAAGCAAAAGCCCTGTATTCTAGACTGCAAACTAGGGAATATAGCAAAATAGTCTACAAAAAAGCCTATCAGAAGGCTAAACTAAACATGAGAGAATCATTTATCTTTAAAATGTAAGGCTCGGGAAACTAATCCTACTACTAAATTTATCACTACCTTTACCGCTCATCAAGATATCTTTCGCAAATTGATCAATAACAACTGGCATTTTCTTTCCGAGGACCCTATCATTTTCAAATACGTGGCCAGCACACCACAAATTGTGTACAGGAGATCCCGATCTTTTAGGGATTAGTTTGGTGCACAGTCACCTTCCTCCTGCCGCTCCCATCCTTGGAGTGACGGGAGGAAGGGGGACTTTCAAATGTGGCCAATGTGATCAGCCCTTGGATTAGGGAAGGCGTGGGCTGCCCCTTACCTCAAGGTGGTTATCATAAATTAAAGGGTTATGCCGACTGTCGTACCATGGGTGTTGTCTATTTGGCTAGTTGTCGGTGTAGGGCATTTTACATCAGCAAGACCAAGCGTCCCTTTGCCAAATGTATACAAGATCACTTATATTATCTAGATGCAGGACTATTATACACCCCAATATGCAAACATGTGGGGCTTAACCACAGCTATGATCCATTATACATTTCATTTTTTGCATTAGAAGTCATCCCTGAGCCCGAAAGGGGAGGGGACTTCGACAAAAAAATTCTTCAAAAAGAGGCAAGGTGGATTTTTAATCAAAGAGCCACCTATCCACCAGGGTTAAACACGGCACTATCATTTAAACCTTTTCTTTAAATATGCCTATTTGTATATATATCATGTGGTGATAGTTGCTGGCCTCATCTGCTTTTGCATCAATAACCCTTTTCCCTTTTTTTTTTTTATTATACATTCTGCTTTGTTCTGCCTTGTTTTAAATCTAGCATTATTATGATTTGCACACCGACAATACTGCTGTTCGCATGTAGGGTAGCATACCCTGCGCTAGCATGATCGGTGTTGATCGGTGTGCATTTCAACATCATTCAATGTCTTGTATAGACTCTCATCTCTTATGTTTTATAGGTTTAAAATATTTGTATACCAAAGATCGCTTTCTATCTGTTTATTATTTGTGATGGTCTATATCAATGGACAATGCTTTGTTTTCATTCCAGTGCCCGCCCACCATACACCCCGGGGCTATTTGCCATTGGTGGGGAGATTTGTGTGTCCCTGCCAATGAGGGCGGTGTCTCCGTTCTGCCCTCACATCCTGTCCACATGCATGGTGTGTGACTGATGGCGCTTATGCACCACTCCTGCTGTCGGGGCTGGCGCGCATGCGCACTATAGGGACACCCGGACCGGAAGTGATGTTGGGGTAATTCGTGACCCTTCACTTCCGGTGGGATCGTGGACATAAGATGGCGGCGCCTGCTACATGCTGACACACGCATCTTGATGTCAGGGGTGTAGTGGGCTACACACCGTTGTTGGGCTGCTACCCAGGGAATCTTGACCTATATCAACTATCTCAGCAGGTAAGGGTTTATCGCCAAAGCCCTTGAGCCTTATTTGCTAGTAATCTGGGAGGATAGTCTGGTATTCACCTTATATTTTGCTCTTTGCTTTGTCTTTTGCTTTTTGTAATTTGTCCATGACCGGTTTACTATACACAGGGGGCATTGCTGTCATACCGACCTTGGAAAGCATCATATGAGATCCTGTGCTTCATTATTTAGATTATCTGCATTATATAAATTACCTCACCTCTCTTTTCCTTTGGATTCTTAATTCACAAGCTTTACCAACCTTACGAGTAACAACATAAGGGATATAAATGGTATATTATAAATAACTATCCCTCAATATCCTCATCAGTATACTTATCCTCACTACAGTGTTTCCCTGTTTAGTTTAATACAAATTTACATGGTTACATTCAACCTTGGGATTATTACCCTTTTTACCATTACCTTCATAAATCCTATTTTTAGATTGCCATATTTTCCCAGTTACACACGACCCAATCTCCTCATCGGCTATCCCGTTTGGATCTGATTTCCATTGGGAATCAGCCCCGGTCAGTGGTATTATGGTGTGTGCTTGCCTGTGCAGTGATGCGTTTTAGTCGTCCATTTCTATAGACCAGGTAAGCAATTGTAGTTTAAGCTGCTACTATAATACAGTTTTTCTCCATTGTTTTGGCTCATTTATTAAAACAGAAATGACATTCTCAAAACATGGACAAATCTCCAAACCACTTGGCAATTGTTCACAACTGAACTGAATTTCTCATTCATTTCATCAAATTGCAAATGTCTCAGTACATCTTTCAAATGATTAAGTACAAGTAGCTTACATTTTGCACAATTTCCATGTGAATAGATCTTGTTGATCTAAACTGATTGTCAATTCTCAGTCTAATGGTTGTTCTCTCCAAAACGTGTCAGCATCATTTCATTGTTTAAGTCATCATATGCACAATAGTCTGTTCAATTGTCAAAATTATTCAGTAACATAATACCATGAATACCATATATGAATCTCTTGGAACATTTGATAAAATGATTACAGCAATTGACTGTCAGGTGCAACTAGAACTTGACTAACGAAGGAGGAGTTGGTCTCAGATGACCAATCAAACAGTATGTTTAGTTACCTGACAGGTGCTGTCCATGATTGTGAATGCTGCCAAACATGTATATATAGAGCTTGACCATGCAGGACCAGTACAATTTCTGAACATGGAGGCACCTGGCCAAGTAAATGAACAAGGGCAACTGCCTGCTCCAGGAAGAGGAGGAAGGAGGAAGAGGAGGAGTAATGGCCTGTACACACGATCCGAATATCGTGCGACGGATCATACGACTTTCCCTGCTTGCTTGTGGCATCGGGACCAGAATAGTAGAAAATACTCCTGAAAAAGCTTGTACGACGACAATTGACCGCCCCACTTGTGTAGTACGGTGTAGCGTAGTGATGTAATGTACGTGTGACCCCTCTAGCCACGCCTGCAGCATAGACGACCGAGAGTTCCGTCATTGCACACGCATGGCCGTTCTGACTCAAAGTTCTTTCAGACTAGCACGGTTCTTCTAGTACGGTAGTTCTTTCAGACTAGCACGGTCGTTCGCCCACGATGGATCTTTGCATGCAAAAAACAAATCTAGCAGTTTCAATGATTGCAATAATGGCCATACAAAATGTCCTTAAACAGAATAAAAAAATCACGTAGAAGGACATGGACAAAAGAGTGGCTGCTCAACCGAGAAAAGTACTCACACATGTCTTTGCTCAAGGATCTCCAGGAAAATAATCCAGAAGATTATAGAAACTACTAAAGAATGGATGATGAGTGCTTCCAAGAATTGTTAACGTCAGTAACACCGCATATACAGAAGCAGGACACTGTCATGCGAGAGGCTATAAGTGCCGAACAAAGGCTCATAGCCACCTTACGTTTTTGGCAACTGGACGCAGTCTGCAGGACCTGAAATTCACCACGGGAATATGTCCACAGGCACTTGGCAAGATTATCCCAGAAACCTGTCAAGCTCTCATCCTGACACTCAAGGATCAATATATCAAGGTACTGTGGCTTGTAATATATATGTATGTTCAGAATATCAAATGTCAAATGTATATATCAGATGTCAAATCACATGCCAAATTGGCAACAATTGCAAGCAAGGCCACAATCCTAATTGTTGCGATAACCACAACAACACCAATTTCAAAAAAGTTAAAACTTTACTGGTTTTGACATCTTTGGGTGTGAGGAACATAACTATCTGTTCCACATATATGGTCATGTTTGGGTGCAATTAAAATAGTTACCTGGTCAGGAACCCAAACAGATGTTGCTCAAATTACCCCTAAAGTCAGAGTGACATGCGTTAAAAAAATGTAAGTTTAGCTCAACTAACAAGCCTGCAGCATATGTAAACTGTTACTTATAATATATATATTGTTAGCATAGAGAATCATAATTATTGACTCTTTATCTCTCCTTTTCCTCATAGTTTCCAACCAATACAGCTGAATGGATGGAGGTGGGCCAAAAATGTCATGAACAATGGAATTTCACGAATTGTGGTGGCGCAATAGATACACACATCAGGATAGCACCACCCCCCAATTCTGGCTCTTTTTTTTTATAATTATAAAGGTTTTTTTAGCATTATCCCTCTAGCCATTGTAAATGCCAACTATGAATTTTTATATGTGGACATTGGCAAAAACGTCCGGAATTCAGATGGTAGTGTGATAGAACACACTAAGTTCTACCAACTGCTTCAGAGTGGATCCCTGAATCTTCCACCCCCAATGAAACTGTAGAAGGTCTGAACTTCGTGTTCATCGCAGACGATGCATTTGCATTGGGAGACCACCTCCTCAAGCCATTCCCAATGAGGAACAGGACCCCTGACCAGAGGATCTACAATTATCGCTTATCAAGCGCACGGAGAGTGGTGGAAAATGCAGTTGGTATAATGGCCAACCGTTTTCGCATTTTCCAGACAACAATCAATCTGTCATTATCAAAAATCGACAATCTAGTGCTTTGTTGCTGTGTATTACACAATTACTTGCGGAGACATGCAGAGGGCTATATTACAGCTATGTCGACGGAAAATCCTAATGACAGAGGAACATCAACATCAGCCCAACCAGTGCGAGATTAACTGTAATGCCACAATGAATCAATTGACACCACTGGCTCTTCTACATTCAAGGCTGCCAAGTCAAACTGCCTATCAATGCCGACTGGACTATCTCAATTATTTTGTTGGTCGGGGGGCAGTGTCATGGCAGAATGACATGTAAGATCTTCTTCAACCCAAAGCCTGTGTGATGTTGACAGTATATCTTTAATGATAATAATCTTTGTCATGTTTATGCTTGGCTATTTCGTTTCTATAGTACAAGGTGTTAATACATTAATAAAAAATGTGACACCTTCAGTAGATTTTTTTATGTAATATTGTATCAAGCTGTCAGCAAAGCTGCCACATATGTGCCCTTTAATACTGCCTTATAGTGCCACCTGTCAGTGCCCACACAGTGCCACGAAAGTGCCAGCAATCGGTGCCACCTATCAATCCCCACAAGTGACACCTATCAATGCCCACCAGTGCCACCTAATAACGCCCACCAGTGCCACCTAATAATGCCGCCTATCAATGCCCTTCAGTGCCCACCAGTGCCACCTATTAGTGCCCATCAGTGCTGCCTTATCAGAGCCCATAAATGGTGAACATCAGTTCAGCATCATCAAGGTACAGCAATGATGATGGAAAATGATTATGAAAAATTTCTTAACAAAAAATAAAACTTTTTTTTATATTTAATTCCAAAAAAAAATAGTATTTTAACATTAAAAAAAATAAATAAATCAGAGGATCAAATACCACCAAAAGAAAGCTCTAATGTCTGGTAAATAATGTGAAAAATATAATTCAGGTACAGTGTTGTATGACCACGTTCTGGACCGGAGTGTGGTATAGGTACCCACTAAGCAAGTGGTGAATTAATTAATAAGGAATAACACATATACCAAGATGCATTAAACCAAAAAAAAAAAACCTTGTAAAAACATGTTTTATTACTATCACACTATATGGTTGTTCCAACCCACATCTCGTGCGCATAGCCTATGAAGAGACATCGCCTACATAGTACGTTCGCACTGTAGTGATGTCATAAGAGACGGCCGGGCCGATTGACGCATGCGCAGGGCACGAAAGACCGGCCATGGAAGGAGCGTACGTGCAGGAAAGAATGCCGGTACGAAAGATATTATATTATATTCATTCTCTTTTTACCTCTTCCTTCTTTGCTTTTCTCCTCCTCCCTTTCCTAGGAGGATTCTCCCTCCTTCTCCTCCTACATGACTGCATTTTCTCTTCTTTCCTTCCCTGTTTACTTTCTGCTGTCACTTCTCCATTCACTGTTACTTCCTTCTTTACACCCTTTTCTGTATGTTTGTGTCCCCTATTTCTGGGTTGTTTTTCTTTTTTTTTTCTTTCTTCTCCTCTTACCATTTATCCAATCACTTTCACTCCTTTCCCTTCCATCCATCCAGGCCTGGGCTGTGTTGTTAGCTCACTCAGCGCACCCGGGGGAGACCGAGGAGCGCTCCCTTCAGAGCGCTCCCGGACCCCCCCCTCTCTCTGGCAGTCTGTGTCATGGATCTCCACGACAACGGGCACGCCAGCTCTGCGCTGCGGGACTTCTAGACGCATGGGGGAATCCTCCACGTCGCGCTGGCTCCACCCCCCGCCGAGCACAGCCCTGTTATACATGTCTATCCCCTACCTGCTATGGATGCTTTCACTCCAGGGAGTGTTTCGTGGGGATGACGCTATGCGTCGCTCTGCCCGGGGGATATCCTAGACAGACCTCTCATGTCCTCCCTAAAAATAAAAAAAAAATAAAAAAACGGCCCATACTCATGGTTCAGCCAATCAAGCTGCTGATTGGACATCCCCACCCACTGCAATTAAACACACATTTAAACTCCTCCAGCACTGCATTAATCAGCTGCTACTGACACCACACAGACGTGCTTGGAGGAAGCTGAGACAGGCAGGTAAATGCATGGACCCCCTCTGGTTGGGATGTTTGGAAATTTTACAGACGGTTAACCGTTTACTTACCTATAATATTTCCTTGATGTGTTTTATAATCTGCAGAATTATGCGTATTCACACCCAACCAGGGAACCTGCATATTTCCTTGGACTCCTGCCCATTTTGATTCTGGGGTATTATTCAAATACTTCCTGCTGCTGAAATTGGGACCCATGATCTGGTTCCTTTTATCCTCAGTTTTTTGGTACGTGTTATATATGTTCTATATTTACATGTATTTATACTAGGCTCTCTTTTTAAGACTCTCATTGAAATATTTTCATTGCAGCAGGATTGTACCCCCCACCCTCTAACTCCATCAAACAGGCTGTCTCAAGCCTTCGCAGTAAGTGGAGGACTGTGTCTGTTCTTATATTGGGGATATCCTTTGTGAAGCAACCTCAGTCCACCCTGGTTCTTTTTCCTGTGATTCACCTGGTATCTTCCCCATCTCCTTGAGCCTCGGTTCTGTGATCCCTGTGTGGCCTTGACGGGCGGCAAATTCTTGATTCGCATTGGATGCTGATAATGTCCCTGGGAGTGCTTATATGAATCTTAAGGGGTCAGTATGAAATCTCTGTATGTATATGCCTGGAACTTACTAAAGATGTAACATATGTTAATGTCTATTGACCTTTATAATGTAAACTAGATGCTCTCTACTGCCTCCTGCTGTGAATGCCTGAGATATTGATCCATTTATGTTTGCTCTGCTTTTTGTTAAAGTGGAGTTCCACCCAAAAGTGGAACTTCCACTCATCAGATTCCTCCCCCCCTCCGGTGACACAGTTGGCACCTTTCAGGGGGAAGGGGGGTACAGATACCTGTATATTACAGGTATCTGTACCCACTTCCGGCATAGATACCCGCAGAATCTGCGGGTATTTACGCCACTTCCTGCTCCCTCCCCGCTGCCTGCTGGGAAACACACGGGTCCCAGAGGCAGCAGGGACCACGGCTTCACTTCCTGATTCCCTTACCGAAGATGGAGGCGGCAGCACCCGAGGACGGAAAGACGCTTCGGCCTCAAGTGCCGACATCGCGGGCGCCCTGGGCAGGTAAGTGTCCATGTTTTAAAAGTCAGCAGCTGCAGTATTTGTAGCTGCTGACTTTTAAAAAAAAAATTTTCGGTGGCGCTCCGCTTTAATTTTCTAGATGAAATATCCATTTTGACCAATTGTCGTTACCCCTGAAGAAGAGGTCAACCCCTTTTGCTTACCTCGAAACGTCGGGTTCTATGATGATTGGTTCTTTACTACCTGTATCATTGCATTTGGTCATTTATTTGTAGAATTAATTACTTTTTCCCATTTACATGCATCCATTTTATTGTATATACGGTTAGGTCATGTGTAATGATTTTTAGATGCTAAATTAATAAACTACAATACTTTTATACAAAAACTATAAACTTCTACTACTTTCTACTTTATTAGAGGTAACCCCGGGAAAAAAGTCCCGCTAGAGGAATCGCACTCCTTCAGGGGGTGCTTAGGTTTGGCAAAAATTGGAATGGGGGCTTACCTCTAGAAAAATATACAGTGCCTACTGGGATGACACCTACCTCCCTTCTGGTACGAAAGATAGGCTACACCGAACTGAGGTAAAATTTAATGCCAAAAGTTTTTTTTTTTTATTGTTAGATTAGGAAGGTATTAATCTGAGCTCATTCATTTTATTTTCCAGGAATCATGCCAGACAGATTTACATCACCAGATTTTCTACCCCAGTTCATTGATATGTACAGACAACTCCCCTGTTTATGGAAAGTTACGTCAAAAGAATATTCTAATAGAGAAAAGAAGCATGAGGCCCTTACCAAACTACTTGAACTTTGTAAAGCGGTGTGCCCGAATCCAAGCAAAGATTATGTTAGAAATAAAATATCAAATATACGAACTGTCTTTAAAAAAAAAAAGAACTTAACAAGGTTCGTGAATCCCAGAAGTTTGGTGCAGGAACAGATGACATCTATGTTCCACGTCTCTGGTATTACGAAAGTCTGCGCTTTTTCACAGACCAGGTGGATGCCAGAGCATCAGTATGCACCCTTCCAGGAAGATCCACTGCATCACCAGAGCCACGGTCACAAGATGAGGATCAGGACAATATTGAGGATAGCTCCAAATCACAGGTTAGTGTATAATGTTCAATTTTACATATGTAAATAATGTTTTACTTGATTAAATGAAAGTAAACATAATGTGCTAGTATGGACAACATACTAGCACATTATGCGCCACTTATCTGCAAACAAAGCACAAGCTGGCCCCACTGCAGGCCGCATTCATGCACCCACTTCCGGGAGATGGAGCTGAAGTGCCATCCCTTGTTTTCTTGTCCACACCACTCCTTCATCCCTTGTCAGTCTAATATGATTTGTCCATTTATGAAACTGAATATCAGTGATGATCAGGGCAGAACATTTCATCCGTTGATTATCTCTAAATACAGAGAATCTGAGAGCTCAGCATGTCACTGGTGATCTTTATCTGATTTTACACTGCATGATTCGCCATCTCAGCGTTCTTGAATTTAGGATGGAAGAGAGAATTCATAGGGAAGGATAAAGATATAAGACTTTCTCATATTTGTTCAATCCCCCTAGAGAGGTCACAAAAGACTGACAAGATGTTCACCTGCCATATCTACTGTAGATAGACATACAATGTCTGTGTCTATATATTATATATAGTTCTCTCTCTCTCTATATATATATATCTATATATTATATATATTCTTTGTTGGACAGATATTTTATTATTTACATGTGCAGTCCTTTGGGATTGTCTGTGTACTGTGCATTGAGAAATCTTCACTGGTTCATGTATGGACACCTGAAAGCTGAGTACATATACAGTAGCGAACTAGCAGTGAAAAGAAAAGACTCCCTTTAAAAGGTAAGTATCCCTATAGTAAAAGTCAGCAACTACAGTATATGTAGCTTCGGAATCTTTGTTTAGTTGGCACAGACACAACTGCACCATAATAGGGCAATGTGAATAAAACTTATAATGTCAATACTAATGACGTACCGCTTTTTTTTTTCGAATGCAGGATCAAGAAACCAATGAGGAAATTATAATATCCAGGCCTGTTAGTACAACCCTCAGTAGGAGCAAAAAAGGAATATCGAGACTGCTACGTCTTCATTCCTGAACAAGGCTGCATCTGTAGTGCAGAGCAAGGCTGATGAATCAGATGGTTTTGGAGTCATGACTGCCAGCAAACACAGGAGAATGACAGATCAATAGGAGTTGGCAGAGATACTTGTGTTGCAAGTGCTTTCAAAGGGGCTCAGAGGAGAACTGACCACGAAGACAAGGTTGACAGAGGAACAACAACCAATACCTTACCAACCTATTCCTTATTCCCAACCGCAGCCATCAAGCCACCAGGCAGCACAGTGGCAATATTCACCTGTTCAATGCAACAGTTCTCATTGGTCCCAAGATTATACAAACCTTTAATTTTTTTGGCTAAGTGATTGAGTTATAAGCGCAATTTGTTTTGTTTTTTTTTTGTTTTTTCTAAAATTGTTACTAAGATTGAGTAAATATACACATCTGATGCCTTTTGTATGTTTACGGTAAGATGATATACAGGTAAAAGCCAGTAAATTAGAATATTTTGAAAAACTTGATTTATTTCAGTAATTGCATTCAAAAGGTGTAACTTGTACATTATATTTATTCATTGCACACAGACTGATGCATTCAAATGTTTATTTCATTTAATTTTGATGATTTGAAGTGGCAACAAATGAAAATCCAAAATTCCGTGTGTCACAAAATTAGAATATTGTGTAAGGGTTAAATTTTGAAGACACCTGGTGCCACAAACTAATCAGCTGATTAACTCAAAACACCTGCAAAGGGCTTTAAATGGTCTCTCGGTCCAGTTCTGAAGCCTACACAAACATGGGGAAGACTTCAGATTTGACAGCTGTCCAAAAGGCGACCATCGACACATTGCACAAGGAGGGAAAGACACAAAAGGTTATTGCTGAAGAGGCTGGCTGTTCTCAGAGCTCTGTGTCCAAACACATTAATAGAGAGGCAAAGGGAAGGAAAAACTGTGGTCAGAAAAAGTGTACAAGCGATAGGGATCACCACGCTCTAGTCAAGATTGTGAAAAAAAACCCATTCAAAAATGTGGGGGAGATTCACAAGGAGTGGACAGCTGCTGGAGTCAGTGCTTCAAGATCCACCACAAAGAGACGCTTGAAAGACATGGGTTTCAACTGCCGCATACCTCGTGTCAAGCCACTGTTGACCAAGAAACAGCGCGAAAACCGTCTCACCTGGGCTAAGGAAAAAAAGAGCTGGACTGCTGCTGAGTGGTCCAAAGTCATGTTTTCTGACGAAAGCAAATTTTGCATTTCCTTTGGAAATCGAGGTCCCAGAGTCTGGAGGAAGACAGGAGAGGCACAGGATCCACGTTGCCTGAAGTCTAGTGTAAAGTTTCCACCATCAGTGATGGTTTGGGGTGCCATGTCATCTGCTGGTGTCGGTCCACTCTGTTTCCTGAGATCCAGGGTCAACGCAGCCGTCTACCAGCAAGTTTTAGAGCACTTCATGCTTCCTGCTGCTGACCTGCTCTATGGAGATGGAGATTTCAGGTTCCAACAGGACTTGGCGCCTGCACACAGCGCAAAATCTACCCGTGCCTGGTTTACGGACCATGGTATTTCTGTTCTAAATTGGCCAGCCAACTCCCCTGACCTTAGCCCCATAGAAAATCTGTGGGGTATTGTGAAAAGGAAGACGCAGAAGTGTTGAAGGCCACTATCAGAGCAACCTGGGCTCTCATAACACCTGAGCAGTGCCAGAAACTCATCGACTCCATGCCACGCCGCATTAATGCAGTAATTGAGGCAAAAGGAGCTCCAACCAAGTATTGAGTATTGTACATGCTCATATTTTTCATTTTCATACTTTTCACTTGGCCAACATTTCTAAAAAATCCCTTTTTTGTATTAGCCTTAAGTAATATTCTAATTTTGTGACACACGGAATTTTGGATTTTCATTTGTTGCCACTTCAAATCATCAAAATTAAATGAAATAAACATTTGAATGCATCAGTCTGTGTGCAATGAATAAATATAATGTACAAGTTACACCTTTTGAATGCAATTACTGAAATAAATCAAGTTTTTCAAAATATTCTAATTTACTGGCTTTTACCTGTAATACATATTAAAATTCCTTAAAACGTATAAAAGGGATTGCAACACATAACTTTTGTTTTTTTTATAATTAAAACTATAGTGTAATCTTTGTTCGTCTCTATCTCCCCCCCTCTCTCCTTCTCCCCAAAAACTTAAAGGACAATTGTTATGGGATTAAATCAATTTTTTTTTATTGGCATATGTCAAGGAAAAGGCCAATATAAAGATCTTTTTTGCATTGTATAAAAAATAAAATATGCATGTGAGAACTATACACAAACTTTGTGCAATTTTACTTATGTAAATGTTACATAGCGAACATAATAAACAATTTCAGGTAGAGTAACAACATACCCACTGAAATGTACCATAAACTAACTACTTTAATAACTATTAGACCCCCATACACACAATTTGATTTTATGCTGCTTATTGTCTTGAGATTTACAAAACCAATATAATATATGAGGTCAAACAAAGCCTCAGTGTGAAAAACGTTACGAGTTTACAATTGTATGGAATCAGGCAGGACCTTACATGATATTGTTTTAGAAAATCAGAAGACAAAAATATGCATAAAATCAAATAGTGAGTAGGGAAAGAGATGGGTATTGATTATAGGACGCATGATGAATGACATTTTTTGGTAATGACTAGATATAAAAGATTTTTTATCCATAATATTGTAGATTTGTAGAGGTTGTGAATGTATTATGGCAATACAGTGGAAGGCACACCATAGTATAGTATAGATTTCTTGAAAACTAGCATAACAATTATACACCTTACAAACTAGCCTACGTGTTTGGTGTAGGGCAGTGATTGCGTACTTTGGCCCCACAGACGCTCAAGAACTATAATTCCTATGATACTCATGTATATTCCAGAGGATATGAGCATCATGAGAAATGTAGTTCAGAAAAAATAAAATGTGCCAAGGCTCGCCATCACTAGTGTAGGTTTTGTGGCAGGGGAAGTGGGAGAGGCTGTGCCTGTGCTACAACCCCTCCCACTTCCCCTGCCGCCGTGTTTTGATTTCAGGCAGCTCCAGAGGAAAAAGAAGCCAGACCCCTCAGCTCCCTAACTCCCATTCTTTCTCCTTTCTGGGCAATGTGCTAATGCGGATGCCGGACGTGAGTCCAAGAGAATGATTTTCACCATCTGAATACGGCTCCTATTGTGGTCATCAGCAAGCTTAAAGGCCTAGGCTGGGCTAAAGCCACCTGCACTTTAAAGCTTGCCGTCCGGTAAGCTTAATCTACAGCTACGGTGGTTGGGCACTTTGTTTGTGGATGCACACTGTGGTGTTGTTATGACCTTTTGCACTTCAAAAGAACATTCATTTGTTTTGATGTCAACTGTTTTGGACTTTAATTTTAGCGCAGCTGTTTCCAACCCATATGCTTCTTCTTACCGTATGCCCAGGCGTGCTCTCCTCTGCTTTCTCCATGCTGTAATGGCACTGAGTGTAGGCCCTATGTCGCAGACTGCGTTGCGTGATCATGGGACACAGAGGGGCAGAGCTTACGACACATGCGCTGAGACTCAAAACCATGCAGGATCGTTCGCAGGACGTTCTTTCAGTACTTTCATTCCATGCATTGTGATTCTTCTGTATTGTTTATTTTATATTACTTCTGGGATCATTAGCAGCTTCCGATTATGCGAAATAGTTAGCTTACGAGTTTTTACAGAGGATTGCTGTACACATTACACGATTATCGTTCGTTCCACTGACGTACAAGAAAAATTATGGGGCTTGCTCCGTCGATATTTTTCGTTTGCACAGTCGGAATAGGGTGTCGAAAATAGTGTACACACGATCTGAAAATCGTACGATCCTTCCTTGGACGACCGTTTTCGTACGATATTCGGATCGTGTGTATGGACCATAAGGGTGCGTGGTGGTGGAATAGGGGGAAGGGGCCGAGTAGCACGAAGACACCATGCTGTCCCTGATGAAATTCGGGCCACAATTATAGACCATGTCATCAACCATGGCCTCACAATGGCGGTGACAGGTTGCCGAGTGCAGCCTAATGTGCCTCGCTCTACAGTCTCCTTTATCATGCAAACCTTTCGCAGGGAAAACAGGTATGTAGTCAGTCAGTGATGGAATTATATAATGTATAGGACAGGACACTGTGCATAGAGTAATAAATATGTTTATTTACTCATTTACATATTTATTTAGTGTGTGTGATAGGCCTACAGTATTACAGTATCTTACCTCAGTGGGATGTTACGTATGATATTAACAATGACAAGAAAAATATTGTAGAAAATAAACTATGGAATAGTTTATTTTCTACAATATTGATGATACAGTTTACAGTAGTATTCCAGTCACTGCGCAGTTATGCATTCGAATTGTGGTAAAGGGAGGTCCGGAATGAGAATGGAAGTATGGAAAGGTAATGAAGCGCCGGGCATGACAAGGTGGAACGGTGAGACAACTGAGGGTTAAATTGGAAAAGGAAGTAAAGGGGAGGAGGCAGAAGTTAACTCAGGGGGTGGGGTAATATAAAAAGTAAAGGCGGGGTTTGTACAGGAGCAGTGAGGGAGACAGAATAGGAAGAAGTTGGGAGCAGTGAGCAACAGAATGGCGGACATTGAGGTGCTATTGGGTCGATTGCGAACGGCGGTGGTGACAAAAGGGCCAGAATGGCTACAAGCACAGGTAGCGGCCTTAATTCCTGACGAGGCGGGGGGTCCGGCGCGGGGGGGAGACGATGCCACACGCCAGGCGGTCCCGGCCGCCTGAGCGTTTTTCACCAGGCCCCTCCAGCAGAACGGCTTGCCCCAATAGGAGCCCGGTAACGGACCCGTCGGCTCCCCCAGCGAAACGGGCAGCCGCCGCCACCTCTGGGGGGATCGGGCGGAATCCTCAGCAGTGGCGGAGCTCGGGGGCGGGGCTTCAGGCCGGAATGGCGCCCGCGCCTCTCCATCCAGGACGCAGGACAGCAGGGGAACGATCCCCTCCTCTTCACAGGGGTCTGCCATGGGGGAGATCCGGTGAGGGAGGAGCGGGGCCACGGCTGTGGGCCAGCTACCTCACACTGCTGGCAGCCCCTCAGCGATGATCAGGAGTCGGGAAGCTGGAGAGGACAGAGGAATCTGAAGTGAGGGACAGCGCAGCACAACATCCGGTGGACGCATGGAGAGGGGGCAAACAGCCACAAGACGGGAATCCACGGCCTCCAGGCAGGCTTCGCCTGGGAGGTTAGTTACGCCGATGCTCCAGGCCACGGAGGTACGGTCAGAAGGAGAGCTGTCGGGATCAGATGAAGAAGCGCGCCAGGAGATCGTGCCATCTGGAGGGTCCAGGGCAGCGGCGATGGGGAGCAGACCCAGTCAGCCTGGTGAGTCACATGTTTTACCTGCTATTGATAGTAATGATGACATTAGCAATTTGTTAGGTATGGTGGGCGGGGGGGCCCCGAGGTTACCAGGGGGTGCACTGGGGGCCACGGCGGGGGGGCGGGCCATCAGCCTGTTGCCTCTGGGACATGGGGACCATTGCAGGAATTGCTGGTGGGTTTAAGGGATTTGGTTCAACGCTTTGCAGGCAGCCAAGGGGGACCGGCAAAAGTGGCACCGTGGGTTGGAGGACAGGTTGAGAAGTCGGGTACTGGTGGGACCCTGGGGACGGGAGGAGAAGCTGCTGCCACGTCAGACTCAGGGGTGTCAGGAAATACCACTACGGGGGAGCCTGCGGTAGTGGTCAGGAAGGACATGGTCAGGAGAGAGGATGCAGCAAAATGCAAGGTTTATATCTGCTATGAGGGCCCGCTGGGAGCGCATTTGAAACAGGAGGTTCGGGATAAAATCGTTAAAGGTGAGTATGTTGAAATTTTCTCCCTGTTACCGCTGGAGAAGTTCAACATGGACAGGGTGAAGCCGGACGACTCAAAAAAGGAGGATGAGGAGAAGCGGAGGTATCGTTTGATCCCAAGGACTTTTGGGAACTGGTTACAGGCGTTCGCCATTATGGCTAGCGTAATAGGTGAAAAGAACCCGGAACATTGCTCGGCGTTGTTTTGCTACATGGACGCTATAGGTGAAGCACATAGGGTGTATGTGGGAACTGCTTGGCTTCGTTATGAAGAGCAATTTCGGCACCGAAGTTAGGCCAGCCCTTAGGTGGGACCATAAGGATATCAGCTTATGGATGCGTCTGATGTGTTCCGCCAGGGCACCGAATCAGTTTTTTCAGGGGGGGCCGGGGGATCATCCACCTCTGGACTGCCGGCCGGAAAAAAATGGGGGGTGTGTTGGCAGTTTAACGAAGGATCCTGCAAGTTTGGGGGATCCTGTCGGTTTAAACATGAATGTTCAGGATGTGGGGGGAATCGCGCTTTGTCACGTTGCTTCAAAAAAGGAAAGAAGCCTGGGGAGCCTACTCAGAAGAGGGACAACGCCGGTGATGGAGGTAAGGATGCGGCCTTTCTTAAATAGGTATCCGGATAGGGAGGCTGCAAAAGTGTTGGGGGAGGGATTTTCAGTGGGTTTCAGGATTCCGTGCTCCATGGCAGCAATACCTTCTATGGCCAAGAATTTACGGTCGGCACTGCAGAACCCTGGGGTGGTTTCAGAGAAACTGGTCAAGGAGGTTGCATTGGGGTGCATGAGTGGGCTTTTTGCAACTAAGCCACTGCAGGATTTGGTTGTGTCACCGTTGGGAGTGGTGCCTAAAAAGGAACCGAATAAGTTTCGCCTTATTCACCATCTCTCGTTTCCAAAAGCGGGATCTGTGAATGATGGTATTAATCCCGAAGCTTGTACAGTGTCTTACACATCGTTCGATGCGGCAGTGGCCTGGGTGCGGCATTATGGTCAGGGGGGCGCTCATGGCAAAATCAGACATTGAGTAGGCATTCCGTTTGCTACCAGTACATCCAGACAGTTTCCGGCTGTTGGGTTGCTGTTGGCAAGGGGAATTCTATGTCGATCGGTGCCTGCCAATGGGTTGCTCTGTCTCGTGTGCCAAGTTTGAATTGTTCAGCTCGTTCCTCGAATGGGTGATTAGGGATGTGTCCGGGTTAGATTCCGTGATACATTACCTTGATGATTTCCTCTGCGTGGGGCCACATTCGTCTAATGGGTGTACGATTCTTTTGGCAACCCTGCAACACATTGCGGGTAAGTTTGGGGTACCATTGGCAGCAGATAAGACGGAGGGCCCGACGACAGTGTTGCGTTTCTTGGGCATCGAAATTGATACTAGAGCAATGGAGTGTAGGTTGCCAAGGGACAAGGTTGATGGGCTAAAAATGGACGTCAGAGAAATGATGGAGAAAAGGAAAGTGCAGTTGAGGCAGTTACAATCCCTGTTAGGTAAGTTGAATTTTGCCTGTCGCATTATTCCGATGGGTAGGGTTTTTTGCGGACCACTGTCGGCAGCTACAGCAGGGATACAGTCTCCGACCCATTTCATCAGGCTTACCAGGGAACATAGGGAGGACTTGAAGGTGTGGCACACGTTCCTGGAAACCTACAATGGACGTTTGGTGTGGATGGAAGGGCCGGTAAGTAATTGCGATATGGAGCTAGTGACGGACACGGCGGGTTCAACTGGGTACGGGGCTTTCTTCCAAGGGCAGTGGAGCGCAGAGGCATGGCCGGAATTTTGGGTGGAGGCAGGATTTACTCGGAATCTGGTGCTATTGGAATTATTCCCGGTGGTACTGGCAGTGGAATTGTGGGGGGAGGCGTGGCAGAACTTAAAGATACGTTTGAAACTTGGGGGTGGTTCAGGTCGTTAATCGGCATCATCACAGCCAGTAATACGTTTGCTGCGCCACCTCGTGTTGCGGTGTTTACAACTTAATGTGTTTCTATATGCTGTTCATATGGCGGGAATTGACAATACATTGGCTGACTCCTTATCTCGGTTCCAGTGGGACAGGTTCAGGGAGCTGGCTCCCGCTGCGGAAACAGAGGGGATTCCTTGCCCGGGGTGGCTTTGGGAGATGGTATCGGAGTCGCCGCGGGATGGATCAGGAAATCGGTGAGTGGGTCGACACGGGCGGCATATAGTAAAGTGTGGACAGAATGGTTTGAATTTACACGGCTGGCAGATGCCGGGCTGGGAGGGCCGGACTGGAGGCTGTTAGTGGTATATTTTGTGTCAAGACACATGGAGGGAGGTGGGTCAGTGTCCGCGATTGAGCGGAAGCTGGGGGGGTTGGCCTTTTTATTTAAGCTGCAGAGCTTGACTGATATCACCAAGGATTTCTGGGTAAAGCAGGCGTTAAAAGGTTACAGGAGGAGTGATGCAAAAAAGGATGTCCTTTTCAACTCTGCAGGTGATGTGTACGCGTCTGGTTATGAGGTCATTTTGTTTAAGGCAATTTTTTCTATTTGGGGCGTTTCGGGTGTGTGAATTGGTGAGTCCGGCAAAACGAGTAGCAGGGGGTTTGAGGAGACAGGATGTGGAAGTAAAAGGGGATAGGGTGTTGATGAAATTATGCAGGTCTAAGACGGATCAGGCAGGAAAAGGGGTAAAGGTGCAGCTGTTCACGTTGCCGGGTTCGGGAATTTGCCCGCTTAAAGTGGTTGAGGAATTTTTACAAATTCACCCAGTTGGGGATGGGCCGTTTGTGCATGGGGATGGAACCTTTCTATCAAGGTTTCAGTTTGTTACAGTGTTCCGAAAATGCCTTGGGGCGACAGGGTTGGATGGTAGACAATTCGCCTCACACTCCTTCCTCATCGGGGCGGCTACAAAAGGCTGCCAGGTGTGGGTTGGATGAGGCAGCATTTAAGAGGATTGGGAGGTGGGAATCCAGGAGGTTTCGGTCTTATGTGCGCCCTCATTTGTTATCTGATGTATAACAAAAAAAAAAAAAGAATGATGACATAATATAAGTACATGCCTGATACTAAAGGGGTGGGGGCGACACAGATGTATTCAATTTGTTTTCTGTTGTGTTATGTCTTTTCAGATGGGGGTCAGCCATGCCTCATCTGGATCTTAGGGCACTCTTATGTTTTTTGGAGTGCAAAAAGGGGGGACGCCAGACCGGAAGGCAGGCAACTAGGGATTTCCAGGAGGGAGGCAGGTATTCGATGGTTAGGATTTCCAGGGATGGGTTGGGGCAGAGTTGTGCCGGAGGTTGAACGCTACGCTCGACTTGATCGACCTCCTGATGTTTTGGTTTTACATGCAGGAGGCAACGACCTGGGGGTCCGATCTACCAAAGAACTGGTGTCGGCTGGTAAGTGCGATTTTTTTTGGCACTTCGGGTGGCCTTCCTGGGAATGATAGTGGTATGGTCGGACATAGTAGTAAGGACGTCATGGCGCATGGCGCGATCGGTAGCTAGGATTAATAAAGCACGAATTAAGGTGAACAAGGCTGTGGGAAAATTTGTTGTTAACAACGGGGGATTGGTAGTGAGACACACGGAGTTGGAGGTTAATGTAGGGATGTACCTAAGTGGTGATGGAGTGCACCTTTCTGCGGTAGGCATTGACCTATGGGCACTTGGCATCCAGGACGGTATTGAGAGGGCCTTGTGGGTGTGGAGGCTAAGGGGTCATCCTTGCGGGCTGTGGTGGTATCTTTGGTCTCTGATGGTGGTACAAAATAAACAGAGGTGATGGAAATGGTGGGGGGCCTTTCAGTGTTACGTGCCCCTCTGGTGTGTTCTTACAGCGGAAGGGTAGGCTGGAAGACAAAATGTTTACACTGCGGGAAGGGGGTTGTCCTCGAGCTGTTTAATACGGCTGGAGGCCTGGTATTGTAAAATATGGTACCGCAGTGTACTGGTGATGGAAAAGTTTGGAAGTGGAGAATGTGAAGTTCGGGGTGCCATCAGAAGACCAAAAGATTGGGAGGTGATAGAACTATCGGTAAAAAGGTTGTACATAGTTATACATATGTTGATTAAAAAGTTATTTAAAAGTTATTTAAAAAATTGGTTTTATAGTTTATTAATAAAGGAGGCTGCTATGGCCAGTTTTTACTCCAAACAACTCCTGTGTGTGGTCTAATTTATTATAGATAAGAAGGGGAAAAGAAAGGGGTTATCAAATAAGGGGGGGGGGGGGATGACGGAAGTTGGGGATATCGGTTCTTGCACTGGTCAAGTTACTGTAAGTAAAACAACAATACGATCACATTGGTAACTCATTCTGTACGGAATACATAAGGTATAAATTACGAATGGAGTGTTGTCCTTTGAATTCTATGTCTAGGACTGGACGACAACCTGGCACGGGTGGCCGAGGAAAACTTCTCAATGAACAACAAGAACAAGAGATCTGTAACATGGTGTTTGCAAATAATGTCATCACATTGAGACAGATCCGCACTGCAATCCTACAAGACAATGCCATATTCCAAAATGTCAATTCTATAAGCATCTCAACAAAAGCCCGCATATTGAAGAAGCATCAGATGACAATGAAGCAAATTTACAGGGTACCATTTGAGAGGAACTCTGACAGAGTGAAAGAGCTGCGGTACCAGTATGTACATGTAAGTCAGTCACTGGTTGTCCATCAAGATAACCTTTTTACAATTACCATAAGCAGTGGTTCCCAAAATGTATTGGTTTCAGTACCCACTTTACCTGATTTCTGAATCCAGGTATGAAAGTATTTGATTTACGTATCTGATTTATAAACATTTTGCCTAAAAACTGCAGCTTACTGTATGATGCAATTATCATTATAATCCTTATTTTGAAGAATATAACATACAATACAGTAAGAAAAAGGGTAAAAGAGCTGCAATTACAGTAGTGCCTCCCATGTAATCTAATACTGTGGGTTGTACTGTAACATTTCAGTAAGTCTACTCGTTGATAATTTTTCCTCTCCCCTTTCTGTCAAATACCCCCTGTAGTACCTCTGCATAAGGTACATGTACCCCAGGTTTGGAACCACTGGAATACTGGCCAGTAGTATATTGAACTTGTGTAGAACATAGAACATTCCTATTTAACTGTCTGTAACTGTAGTGTATGACTCTTCTGTATGACCGAGTATGTGAGACCTCTCACATACTCGTGGATGAGGCTGGCTTCGACCTGGCCAAGGGCGAAGACGTGGCCGTAATTGTATTGGCCACCGGGCCATGGTGGATGTCCCAGGCCAGCGAGGGGGCAATATAACTATGTGTGCTGCCATTTCTGAGAATGGTGTGGCCACTCACATCCCCAGTCTTGGCCCATACAATACACAGAAGCTCCTCATCTTCTTGGACTGCCTTCATTTGGATTTGATCCCTGAAAATGAGAGGTCTCATAGGGCCTCACCTACCACAATATATAATTGTATAAGACAATGTGAATTTCCATCGTGGCCCAGTTCAGTGCTCATCCAAGGATGGATATGGTAATCATACCACCTTACTATCCTCAATCCTATTGAGGAGTTTTTCTCCGCTTGGAGGTGGAGAGTGTATGAGCATCGGGCTCAAGATCGGAGATCCCTGCTCCATGTAATGGACGCTGCCTGTGAGGATATTACAGGAGATCAGTGTACGGGGTGGTTGCGGCATGCACGCCGTTTCTTCTCTCATTGCATCGCAAGGGAGGATATACGCTGCGATGTTGACGAGAATCTGTGGCCAGACAGACAGCAGCATGTGGATGAGCAGGAGGGTGAGGACGGTGGTCAGTGAAGAGATGTTACAGTAGTTGTGAAACTCCAGTTTTATTTACAGAATTGTAGGATAAATGTAATTTTCCTTGTTTTTTTGTTTGTGTGTTATATTTCCGTATTTTATGCTGTATACATTTTCTTTTTACTCTGATGTATGGAAGTTACTTTGTGTGTGAATGATAATGGTTACAATACTGTAAAGTAATTTTTCATTGGCAGTATGAGTGCAATGTGTGATGTCAAACCTTGGAGGCTACTCTTACCCTAAAATCTTCTTTCTTTCAGTTTTATACACAATTGTGATCAGTTAGCTAGACAAAAACTGTACAGTAACCATTGTCAATGAAGGACTGGGCTAAGACTGAAAGGTGGACATGAGGGATATTTCATTGTTCCTCTGCCATAGAGACAAATCATCTAAACATTTTGACTTGCAGTGCTTACACAATGCCAAAGAGACGAAGCATTTTGGGGGCACTGACTATTTGAATGATAAAGAAATTTATTTTTGGCAAATGAGTGAACTGTTTTGGGAAACATATGAGCTTTTGAAGGTGAACCATAGTGTTGTGCCGAACCATCCAGGTTATTTTGGCAAAAGCACCAAGAGATTTGAGAATGTCTGGTCTGTTTCAAGAAATGAGCCAAAGTAATTGAGAAGAATCTTTGCCATTTTGGGGGCACTAACTCTTTATATGGGAAAGGAATATGGCTTTGAAGTGAAGAGTTTTGGGAGAGAGATGAGCTTTTGCACGTGAATTATAGTGTTGTGCTGAACTGTAAGACTGTTTTGCCAAATGATCTTAGAGTTTTGAGAATGTCATTTCTGTTTCAAGAAATGAGCCAAAACAATGGAGAAAAACTGTAAGACCCCTTTCACACTGGAGCAGTTTGCAGGCGTTATTGCGCTAAAAATACCGCCTGCAAACCGCCCCAAAACAGCCGCTGCGGTTTGTTCAGTGTGAAAGCCCGAGGGCTTTCACACTGAAGCGGTGCGCTGACAGGAGAAGAAAAAAACTCCTGCAAGCCGCATCTTTGGAGCGGTGAAGGAGCAGTGTACTCACCGCTCCTGCCCATTGAAATCAATGGGGCAGCGCGGCTATACCGCGGCTATAGCCGCTATATACGAGTGGTTTTAACCTTTTTTCAGCCGCCAGCGGGGGTTAAAACCGCACCGCTAGCGGCCGAATACGTCGCAAAAACAACGGTAAAACAGCGCTAAAAATAGAGCTGTTTTACCGCCCACGCCCCCACCGCCCCAGTGTGAAAAGGGCCTCACTGCAATGTAAACAAATTATTTTTATTTCTGTTAATTGATAATCGTCTGTTTGATATTATGCCAATGACATGTTTTATGTCTCATGTAATTTAGATGAAATCATAGATGTATGCAAATGCCCCGATGAAGCAACTTTGCGAAACATGTTGGCTATCTCTGCATACCTACGTACCTGATTTCACACATTGAGTATTAATTCACGGTTTCAACTATGTATTTTGGCTGTGTTGTTTTTATCTGATATTTTGAAATAAATGTATATCTTTTTATATATATTATTGTCTTTGGTGCTCACCTCATAACAGACATATCACCTCCTCCTAAATCCCACAACCATTAGAGAGAGCTTTGTCTCTCCCTTCATTTTTTTATACATAATTACATAGAAGTCAAAGTCATAAAAAACTGTTCTGGCCCTAACATAGACAACATACTCATTAAAAAGTGTAAGAAAGCTACACATAACTCATGTTGTGTAAACTCTTTGTGCTTGTATGGGAGTTTCACACAATATCACTACGTGTTTCGTCCTTTTATTGGTCTTCTTCAGGGTAAATTTTTTCTATGTGAAAAAGAAAAGATTTACAAATTACTATGTTTATAGGTACATCATTTATATAATTAGTATATTCTAATACAACAGAGCAGTATACATCTACCACTTTCTGAAGAGAAAGCCATGTTCTATGACCAGAAGAATCGCTGTGTCCACACGCCACTCTCCTGCCCTCTACGGATGGGCCCCTGCCTTCATGTCACTTGCAAGAAGTCACCCCTTATTCAGACTGGGGAATGAACCAAGGGAGAGGGAAAGGCACCCACAATTTTCTAGATTCCAAAATTTATAAATTATTATTATTCTACTATAGCTCGAGAGGTGCTGAGAACAGACCAATAATAGCTTTGCAATATCTGTGTGTCAGTAACAGTGCGATCTCTAGTTATTCTTATTTCTATTTTATGATCTTGCAACTGGTATATGGGCACATGCTCGAAGGACATTGATATGTTGTATCGATCTAATACTTAATTTAACATAGTTTAGTAAAAGTCACTAGAACCAATAATTTGTTCTCTCTCTCTGTGTATATATATATATATATATATATATATATATATATATATATATATATATATATAATATATATATATAAAGAAATTCCTTAGAACCAGAATATAGACGATATCAATTCAATGTCTGAATTAGTAGTATTATTATCACTCTTATTGTCTTGGGACCCGTGCATATGTTCAATAACCCAACAAATGTTTCGAATAATTGACTAATTTTATAAAAAATTACTAAAATTATTAATAAGTGAAATCAATGCAAAAGTGTACTGTATAAAAAAATAATAAATTAAAAAGTTATTTACTGTTATTAGTGTTTTGGTTATTTTTTTTCTTGTTATTATTAAAATTAAAGTGTGTATGAGTGGTCGTGCAAATTGGTGAAAGAAAGTGAGTGGAATGTTGTAAAAAATGATGTGATAAAATAAGATAAATAACCTAACAAAAACAAAAAGTGCACCTATAAAAATGTGGAGCAATGGAAAAAACATGCTAAAAAAACTGTGTTGGTGTGAATAAAAGTGCAATTAATAAAGTGCCTATTAAATAATACAAATTTTTTTTTATTACCTTAAATCATTTAGAGTGTCATCACAGCCAGCATTGGGCTGTGTATGTTGTATTAAAATAGTAGAGGGAAGTTCATCAACTTCTGTATCTGTGAAATTTCAAAAATGGAAGCTCGATTTGATGCTGGTACAGGGCAAATTAATGCAACGTTAAAGAGCAGATAAACGGAACATACATATTAGTCTGTTGGTAGCACTTATATAACGATGTTTATGAGACTAGTCACGTTTTAGCAGTTGTCTAGGGATCTCACTCGAGATCAAATGAAGGCTGTGGTATTTTATAGTGTTTCATAATTAAGCTGATAAAAATCAGCTGGCTTAGTGCTCTTAACCCTCTCCCCGAGAACCTCCCTGTGTCTAAGCCGCCAATCAAGGAAGCTGGGGCGTGACTCCCTCGGCGTCCCGGAGGATTATTCCCGACAGCTGCTGTTGTCACTGTGACAACAGCATGACGCTCTGACGTCACACGCGGGTGCGCACGATGCTCATGGCATCCAATGACGATCGTGGGACGCCGCAGGCACAACAGGGCTCCACCTAGCGGCGCAAAGGTGAAATGCGCTACTCAGAGCTTGAGAGGGGAACCACTGGAATGAACCAGAGTCCCCTCCGTGTGCTGGGAAGTGGGGAAAGGCGAGGTATACCCATCCCCGGGAGGGCAGAGAGGAACATTGGCAGGCATTCACCAAAGGCTGGAATGCAAGAAAAGAAAATCAATTAGGATTCCATACATATAAAAAAGACTCCATGTGATAAATATCCTGTTTATATCACCCTTATGTTGTCATTACTATTGTGCTTATTAAATTGGTTAATTTACATCGGCTTAGAGATCCCAGTAATATCCCAATCGGTGTTCTAATGAGGCATATGATTAAATGAAATGACAAACAGTGATTAAACTGTTTTGACAGAGTGGTGGCCTATAGATTGAAAATCCGGCGCAGCCCATAGTGGAGTGACACTTTGTTTCAATCAACCTCTCGATCAGGGGTAGGTATCCCGTCGAGGGTGGCCTGTAACTTGCTCATATTCACCAAAGTAATAAAAAGGCAAAACAGTGAAAGTAATAACTGGACCAATAGCCTGCTTTTCGCAACTCCTATGTGTTAGAGGGAGGGAAACTGGTGTTTAACCACCTAAAAAAAGAAAGAAAGGAGAAAACTGTAATGCCGCGTACACACGGTCGGACTTTTCAGCTACAAAAGTCCGACAGACTTTCGGCGGACTTGCGGCAGACTTGCGGCAGACTTTCTAACGAACAGACTTGCCTACACACGACCACACAAAAGTCCGACGGATTCGTACGTGATGACGTACACCGGACTAAAATAAGGAAGTTGATAGCCAGTAGCCAATAGCTGCCCTAGCGTGGGTTTTTGTCCGTAGGACTAGCATACATACGAGCGGACTTCGGGGTCCGTCGTAGTTACGACGTAAAGATTTGAAGCATGTTTCAAATCTAAAGTACGTCGGATTTGAGGCTAAAAAAGTACGTTGAAAGTCCGGAGAAGCCCACACACGATCGGATTACCAGCCAGCTTTAGTCCGTCAGCGTCCGTTGGACTTTTGTAGCTGAAAAGTCCGACCGTGTGTACGCGGCATAAGAATCTACAACCTATCTTCCATGGAGTTGTCAGTTCATGACATTTCCTTATTGAGTAGAGGACTCACGTTCACCCGAACCACATGGCCTAATGCGTTTACACTATTCAAAGATTTGAACAATTTATTAGAGATCTAACTGTCCAAAAGGTACTATAGTATACAAGCTGCAAAAAACATACCAACTACAGATACACCCCCTACTGAGGTTTCCCTAAGCGACACAGATCTTGCCATTCTACAAGATCTATATGATGAGAATTATCATGAGGATGAATTAGAGTGGCTAACTCAACATGCACCCACATCCCCCCCCTATAACATAGACCAACCTACGTCCAAAGTCCATTTTCAACCCAACCCACTGTAAAGGACCATATCTCCAATCTTTTTACCAAGTAGTATACACCGAACTTATCCAAATGTGTAAACATGATACTTCCATTTCCCATCTCAGATCTAACCTTAGTGGCATGGATCGCCGGTCTTTGGAGAAACTCATGAGGAATTATAGTATTATCATCAGACCGGCTGACAAAGGGGGCAGTATAGTTATCCAGGAATCCATAAGACTACTGTCTGACAAAAGCACGTACAAAGTTCTTCTGAAGATCCCACCAACGAGTATTCCCTTTTAGCTGCAGACATTATCCGCAGGGCCCGTAAGGATAATATAATCAGTAAGCATGAAGCCAATTTCATTAAGAAGAATTTCTATAGTACTCCGTACTTCTATCACCTCCCTAAAATACACAAGGAACGTACCAAACCTTCCGGACGACCCATAGTTGCATCCACAGTGTTACCAGTGGCTTTTCAATCTACATAGACCAATTCCTGCAGCCTTTGGCCCAGAATTTTCCATCCTTTATCCGCGATGGACCACACCTATTAGAAATACTTAAACCTTACACTTGGGAACCCTCTTACTGGTGGCTGTCCTTGGATGCATCATTATACACCTCCATCCCTCATGATGTAGGCCTCCAAGCAACTCAACACTTCCTCTCTAGGGACCCATTAATGAATCCCAGACAAATCTCCTTCATCTTAGAGGCCCTAACATTCTGTCTTAAGCATAATTATTTCAATTTCAATGACACTAACTACTTACAAATCAATGGTACAGCTATGGGAGCCAACTATGCACCCAGCTATGCAAATTTGACGATGGGGTATTGGGAACATCTCTGTCAGCCAGCCCACATCCCATGTTGTATACTATGGCTGCTATATTGACGATATAGTTATAATATGGGATGGGACTCCTCAGGATAATCGAGTCATTTGTCACCTATTGCAATAATAACCATTTGGAACTGTCCTTTACACATGTACAACATCAGTGTTCGCTAGCATTTTTAGACCTCGAGCTATGCCATGACAATGGCACAATCTATGCCCAGAACTTTGTGAAACCTAAGGAAGGTAACTCATTTATCCACTACAAGAGTTGCCACCATCCTAAGTGGATTAATAACATTCCACGCAGCCAGTTCTGCTGCCTCAGGAGAAACTGCACCAGAGACAGACACAATGAATATGATCACCACGGTGCCCTCCTTACACAAAAATTCCTTAAAGGATACCCAGCCATGCTGGTAGATGAAACCTGTGAACACTATCGACAAGTCCATAACACCAACCGCACCAAGACTACTTATACCTCTAATACTAAACCAAACCACATACTAGTTTTGTAACTCAATTTCATGCAAGGTTCAACCAGATGGAGAGAATTCTGTCCAACCATTGGTCCATACTTCTTGAGGATCCCCACCTCAAGTCGAGTAAACCATCCATCCTAAAGGTTGCTTATCGCAACGCTCGGAACATCAAGAGCAAAATTGCCCCACGTAAAGTTAAACACACCAAATGCACTACTCCATTGGTACTAATTCCCTTAATTGGCATGTTCCAGTGTATGAAATCTCTATGCCTTACTTGCCAGTTTGTCCAGCATGGACAAAAGACATTTAAAGCCAAGGGTAAAACATATACGTTTAAAGAATTCTACAATTGCTCTACTGATTACGTTATCTATTGTCCCACATGCCCTTGTGGGCTCCTATATGTAGGAAGGACCATCAGGCCCCTTAGAGCACGTTTTGGAGAACATAGGTGTTTTATTGAGAAAGGACGAGACCATCAGTGTCCCCAAGCATTTTCTTTGTCAACACAAAAAATCTACGGTGGGCCTGAAAGTTTGGGTTCTGGAATCTATCCCTGAGACATTGCCTGCAGCTGAACGATTTAGACGGTTTTGCCAACAGGAATTCTATTGGATCTATTCCTTAGGGACCTTGGCACCTGGAGGGTTAAATGAAGAAATTGAGGTTCATACCCTCCTGTAACTATAGTCTGTGTTTCTCCTGACAGAATTACAACATTTCCATCCTTTTATTTCACAGCTGACCCTTATGGTCCATTTTCTACATTCGGTATCCTTTACATAGTAAGTACCATCCCATGTAACTGTTACTTTTAGTATGCTGTACACATAAGTTATATTGATATTGATAGTGATTATATCCTTTTCCAAAATGGACACGGTACTTCTAGCACTGATTATCACACCATAAGACAATCACCATAATTTTTGTATATGATTGCCTTGCCTTTTTCTGTATATGTATATTTAGCCTACTGCCATGCAATGCGAGTACATGACTATCAGTGTGTGCGTATGTGTATTTTAGAGTACCATCACTTGTATGTAACATTTTTCCGTATGGACCATAATAGCTTTTACACTCTTTGATCCCTGTTTATGTACATACTTCTAATTACGCCTCAACCCCCCCCCCCCTTTTTTGTTATTATTGGTAGACATCACATATCCCTTTTTCACACACAGATTCATATGTATAAAGATTTTTAATTTAAACTATTTTATTCACTTGTTGTTTATACTTGTGTGTGTAGATATATTTCTCTCACATATATACTTTTTATGAATGATGGAGTTTCTTGAATTTTTATATGCATATACTGTCTTTGATTTAATTACTGTCCTCCCTGTGTTTATACATATATATGTTTTAATGTACTTTACATTCAATATGAGCCCATGCGTTCTATATACAGACGCAGGTACACGCGTGCACCCTTTGGTGAAGGTGCAGGCATCTTTCCTATACAATCTCGATTTTAGTTTTATGCATGAGCTTTTAGTTTGACACATTGTGTTTCTAGCCTTAACCTCCTCTCAACTACCTTGGTCCCGTTTTTGGCCCCACCCCCTGCTCCCTCGTTGGTCAGATCGTGTCATAAACACACATAATCCAATACAACACTCTTTTAGTTTTAATATTATGATACTTCCTTAAAGTGGTTGTATAGTCAAAATTTTCACTTTTAATTTAATTGTGCATGTCATTATTTTAAATCGATTGCTATTAGCCTTTTTTTTCTTACCTGTTTACTTGTGAAGTTACAGCTGTATTCACGAGTGTGGACGTGTACCGCGCATGCGCCGGATCCCCCGTCCATTCCGGCAAGCAGAGCCTCTGCCGGAAAAATTCTTAGTTTATGTCGGGTCTGCGTCATTTCCTCATGCAGACGTCAGCCCCGACATCCCGCGATGTTTCGTGCACATTACTCACAAAGAGCATGATGGCTTGAATATTGTGACCGTAGTGCGCACGTGCAGGATTACAGAGACGAGGAGGAACTGTGGGCGGAAATTCAAATTGAATAAGACGCAGAAGACCACAACCGAGATGGCGCGGGCTTACTACAGGAATGACTCTTTACAAGATCGCCAGTTTATACAGTAAGACAAAATAATGTAGATAAACATATGGCGATCAATCGATGTAGAACTATATGGTCTTTAAGAATATGTCGATTGTTATGATAGTATTGGAGGGTTTACTACCGCTTTAATAGATTACATCCTTTAGTTATATATCAACCTTAATCCAATTCTTTTGTTTTGAATTTTGTTGCTGTCAGTGGGATCATGGTGTGCTGGCGCCTGTTGTCCCACAGGCAGCTTGGCACATAAATAGCTCCTCACTAGCAGTACCTCCATAGGCCTGTAGAAGGAGCATTAGACTCCGAGCGCGTAGCCTGTTTGTTCTCTCCAGAACTTCCTCCCTTGTTGCTTCGCCTGGTTCTGCTTCCTGTGACATCATCACCTGCGTTCCATGTTGGACCTGGCTGTCTACCTGGTGGCCACAGGAAAAGACTGCACATCTTGTCTCCCATGACCACCTCCCTGTGGATTAGGATGGACCAGCGACTGGACTGCACCTTGTGCCCATAGCACAGATGAGCCTGATTTGATTCACCTTCATGTAAGTGCATTAATTGCTGTGTCATTAAAATCTTGCTTAACTTATTGCACTTAGGTGGCGCTTCATTTTGTTTCCCTCGCCTTCTTATTATAGAGCTGGCTTTTCTCTAAGGATAAAAAATATATAAATGTGTCTGCGCTAAAATACAAGCAATAAAAACTGACAATGCTCACAAAAATGAATACAAAAAGTGAAACTTGCATAAATATTTCAAAATCAAAGTGTTAACCCAGGAATGAAAATGCAATCACTCCTTAAATAAAGTGAAAAAAGAGGTCCATAAAGTTCATAAAGATTTACATAAAAGTGCATAAAAAGAAGTGTCCATAATCAGTGATATCCATCCATCCTGCTCATCCGAAAGGTGTATAACAATATAGCATGCCTTAGTGTTCTCCAGTGACCCCCAAAAGCATATGCGCTCACCTTAAAGTGTGTGACACAGTAATTAAACTATGTCAAATCACGCTTTGGAGCCACTCCTGGGCTCTATGGGATATAACGGTGTAGGTCTCCAATGTTCTCAAATAGCGTCACAAATCATCATATGCACTTCCATCATTCGGTCATTCATTTCACGTTTTCTGGAGAATGCTTTCATCTTTCTTCCTTTTCAGAAGGCCACAATCTATGTTCTGTCATCTACTTTTGAAGAGCCTTTTGTCTTCCAAAGAATAATCTTCCACCTTGTCCTTTCTCAGACTGCCATGGATGGGCGGGTCCTATGGATGGATGAATTCTTAGTAGGGCTCTGGATTAAGCAATGAACATTGTTTTCATAGTGCTGGCCTACAAATGTGTTTCCAAAAAAAATATCATAAGCTTGGATGTTGGCAGGCCAGAGTTTAATCTGCTTCTGTCACTTCTAATCATTATGTAGCAAGAGTAACACATCTGCTTCCTTGCTGGCCACTAGTCATTAATGTATCCCCGGCTCTTGACCCCAACATAACTCTTTCTACACACAACTGTTATTTTGGGGTGTGTTTGCAAGTGTCCCATGTGCCATGTCAAACAGGAATGTTATTCTGTCCCAATGCCTGATTCCTTAAACCAGTGCTCAAAAATGGCAGCTCATCCCTATAGCCTAATTTTTAGGCCCAAAAAATTCTTTGACTTTTTTTTTTTTTTAGAACATTCGTCCCCTGGTGGAGGTGGCGAAGTTTCTGCATCCAATGTTGGGGTAGGTAATATGACGTTACAAGGTGGAGATGTCCAAATAATTTTTTTTACACATGTTGTTTGGAAATGGTATACCTTCAATACCCCCTGAGCAGCAGCAGCCACCACCTCCTCATTAAAAGTATTTTTTTTTTGGCCGGTTTTTGATTAATTTATATATTTTTGTGTTAATTTTGGCTCCATGTTTGTAATAAATGTTCACATTTCAAAGAACTTGTTGTTCTTTCTTGGGCAAATAGGCTTTGGAAGGAATGTCCCTGGCTTGGTAACATCGGCATTTATACAAGTGTTTTTCTGATAGAAAACAAGTGCTTTAAAATTAAAACAGACGAGTCTCAATCCTCAAATAAGAAGGCAAACAGAAAAGGTGACCTTTCGAAATACAAAGAACACAGTTCTCATCGAGCATCCATTTTGCATTCAAATGTCATCAAGGAATGTTGTCACTTTCAGGGTGAGTCTATTCCACTCAGTCCAAAATCTGACCGCTGCTACATATTTAGTAGCGTTGCCTGGATTTTGCCCTGTCACTGTTCTGTGTATTTGAAACGAGTAGTGCATCTAACACTCTCCTCCCCTAACAAGCCAATGTTGTTTAAACCTGCCCCCTGGGCTTCCTCATTTACTTCAACACCAAAGGAGGTGTATAAATGGCCAGATCACCTTCTTTTCAACAAAGTGGTAATGACAAAAAAGCCAGCCTGGCATGAAATGCATCCAAGACAGAGAAGGATCTCCTCTTTTTTTTTTTACCTTGCACAAAACTGGGCTTTTCCATAACTGCTAGTGCTTCCAGGAGAAGTTTGCAAATCCCTGGACCTCTTGGTTCTGGATAAATCAACATAGACCTGACCTGATGGAAGAACTAGTAATACAGTTGGGCTACATACTGCATACATACTTGGGCCAGGAAGCACAACTTCACTCACAAAGCTACGTAGAGTTCCCTGTCCATGTCAAATATGGAAAGGGTACTTAAGTCTTTTTGGGAAATTAGAAATAGGGTTTTAATGCTTCTACTTGAAGTAAATGACACAAAATGACACAAGACACTAATAACCCCTTACAGAACCAAGGTGCGGGGACGTCCACCAAACCTACACCTACTACTAATAGATTCAAGCCTAGATCTCAGCGATTTCCGGAGCTGACTACTAACCCCCATATATGGGCATTTCTGATAGCAACCATTAATGACATCAAACAAATGAATACCGTATCGAATCCGGGGAATCTTGCTCCCAACTACGAGCGATTGAATCCTTACAAGACCACCCAGATCTGGAGATTAAGGCCTCAGACAAGGGTGGAAATATTGTCCTCATGACGAAGACTTATTATGAGTCTATGGTCATGAGGATTCTACAAAATAAACAATGTTATTCCCGCTTATCAGAGACCCGGATTTTGGAATTCAAACAGGAATATTTAGGTATTATTGGAGCAGCCTATCAAAAAGGTCTTATTGATCAAGACACGTAGAACTATCTGAATATCAAAAAACCAAGAGAGGCCACATTCTACGCCTTACCAAAAATCCACAAGCACTGTACGATGCCACCAGGCCTTCCGATCATTTCTGGAATTGGTTCTCTGACAGAGAACGCCAGCCGCCTTGTAGACTTTGTCCTTATGCCACATGTGTTGGGCTTACCTTCCTATACTCGTGACACACTAGATCTCTTAAAACAAATAGGAGGGGTTGCCTGTTCCTCCCGATGCCCTCCTCGTGACATTGGATGTTGAGTCTTTACACTCTAGCATCCCTCACGAGCAGGGCGTCAGGATGGCTCGCACCTTTCTACGTGAGCAGGACCATTACAGCTGGGACTATTGTGAGTTCATTCTGGAACTACTGAGATTTGTTCTTACCCGGAATTATTTTTGTTTTAAAGGTTCCCACTTCCTCCAGGTACAAGGCGTGGCTATGGGCACCTGTTGTGCACCGGCCTACGCCAACTTGTACCTGGGGGGGTGGGAACGAAACATCTTTTCTGATTCTTTAACTCTCTTTACCGACCACGCCCTCATCTGGCGACGCTACATTGACGACATTTTTCTGGTATTGACGGGCACTTATGAATTACTTGATAGATTCATTCAAACCATAAATCATAATTGCTTTCTTTCAAATATTTTATTGGTAATTTCACATACAACTGTTACATTAAGTTCCATACAACTGTTACATTAAGTTCCATACATAGTTTAATCATAATTGCTTTAATCTCAAATTTACGGTTTCCAGTAATTCTCAATGTATAACTTTTTTGGAACTAACCATCTTCAGAGACAATAAGAACTGCCTAGCCTCCATCCTTTACAGGAAGGAGACCGCAGGGAATACCCTGTTACACGCTAATAGTGCACATCCTAAACCGCTTGTAAAAAGCATCCCTTACGCACAATACTTAAGATTGCGTCGCAATTGTACTCATACGGAGGAATTTAAATCCCAAGCGGATGCGCTTCGCACCAGACTACTAGCGAGGGGACATACCAAAACGCTACTACGTAGTGCTTATAATAAAGCTATACGTCAGTCCAGAAACTCTTTACTATACAAAAAGAAAAAATCAACTGATGTCATGCCCCCGGTGAGATTTATAACAAGATTTTCGCAGCAACATAAACAACTTCGCGATATTCTAAGTAGCCACTGGCCGATCCTCCAAGAGGACCCCATCATCAAAAAATACATTGGCCTCTATCCACAAATTACCTTTAGACGGGCTAGATCCCTTGGTGATAAACTAACTTCTAGTTATTACTCGATTACCCCAAAACATAAACAATCTAGACAGGGGATCTCACAATGCAGCAAATGCTCATTCTGTCCATGGGTAAAAATAGGGAAAACCTTTCTACTACCGAATGGAGAAACTTTCACCCCAAAGTTTCATGCCAACTGTGACACCGAAGGCGTTGTTTATCTCATGCTATGCCAATGCGGTGCCTTTTATGTAGGCAAAACCATCAGACACTTAAGATGTAGGATAAAAGACCATGTCTACTACTCAGCGGAGGGCAAGATGGTCACAGCAGTCAGTAGACATCTAGATCTTTATCATAGATTTGATGTCTCCCTGATATCATTTATTGTATTATCAGTGGTACCTAAGGACCCCAGAGGCGGAGACTGGGACAAACAGGTCTGTCAAAGAGAAACTATGTGGATTGAACGCCTCAGTGCCACATATTCCCCGGGCATCAATGAGGCTCACACACACACTAGGTGCAGATGCATCCTCGGGGTTAACCTCAGTACCATGCGGCCGCCCAGCGCCACGCCCCCTCACGAGGGTGATTGGCGCTTTGGGTAACATTGGTTTCCAGGTTACCCAGTAATGCAGCCGCTCCTTCCCCGTCTTGCGCGTCGGCGGTGCCGACGCAATGGACTGGGACATGCGCGGTACGCATTAGACGGCCGGCTTGGATGACGTCACATCGGTCTTCACCGATTGGTGACTACAAGCGGGGTGTATGTACAAGAGACGCTTCTTGTGCCTCTCCCCTCACGCTCTACACGGTCAGTTGCTCTGTACCCGAGCGGCTGTGTGGATGTCATTTTTTGCTTACAGTGTCTGCTCTAATTTTGAACCACTAAGGTATGTGACAGTCTAATTTCAGATACTTAGTACACAATGGGCAGATTACTTGCACCATTGTGCCACATTGGCAACATTCTTATTTACTTATGTATATATCTTTTTACTTTTTCTTTTCCTTGTGGGTCTGCCTGTCTGACACTATAGCCACACGATTTGGATACGGACCAACCCCTATCAGGTTTCTCAGAGGCTTGACATATTTCTATCTCCTGCCTCCAACCGAGTTATTATCCTCCCTTGTCATATGCTTATCGTGGTTCATCCTAGCACTATATGGCTGAATGTTTAAAACCTAGTGGAGACATTTTTTACTTCTATGTATATATATCATTCAATCCATCAAACACTCTCATGGTAAGTGTAACTTTCTTTTACTTTATTAATTACTATGCTTACCTAACGGGTTGCAGCATATCTAAAAATAAAAATATAAATAAAATAAATACCAAATATTTACAGTTACCCCCTCCTTATTAGGACGCATATTATATATTTTTTACTAGGTGAATAAATCAGGAATTTATAACCATTATTACCAGCCATTTAGGAAACCCAATTAATATCTTTCACCACTGGCACACATATGTATGTTTGGATACTGGTAATATATTGCCATATTACACTAGGCTATTAGTAGGTCTCTCATATTGGCCTATGTTATATATTATATTGGGTATCATGTTTACTCTTCAATAGGAAAATCACTATCAGTATAAAGTTTTCCCCTTTGAGTGACAACTGCGAGACACATACACAGTTACAATTATGTACCTATATCTCCATATTGCTAGAATGATCAGCCTCTCAGACTGAGCCTACAAGCTTTTTTCTACTTTCTTACCTCTCTTCCTTTTCCTATCTTTCTCCCCCCCCTCCCCTGTTCTTTCCTGTCTTCCCCCTTTCTTTCTTTTCTTTCTCCCCCCCTTCTCTCTCATTTTCTTTTCCCCTTTCACCTCCACTCCCCTTTCCCTCCCATCCTTTCCCCTTCCCCTCTTCCTTTCCCTTCCCCCTCCCAGTCCCTTTCTTCTCTCTCACTCTATCCTCTCTTTATATATATATATATATATATATTTTTTCTCTATATTTCCTTTTATATATTTTCTCTTTCCCTGGCAGTCACAATCCCTGTGATTCGAATAGACTTAATTAGGCCTTATGCTTTTTACCAATAACACTATTATGTTACATACGTCCCCATGGTAAATGACTATTACTCTGTTTATGTATTATCACCATCGATTGGGCCTTAGTGGTGGTAATACTAAACATGTAATATCTTGACTATCTAGCTATATCTGTATAGCTTATTCATTTTTTATTTTTCATCTTAATTATTGGATGTTTTGTATATTCCAGTAATTTGTTCTGTGCTCCTGAAGAAGCGCTTTGGCGTGCAACATGTTGAGCGAGTCCATGCCATCGATTATTATCTCTGCATAGCTCCTCTTTAATTACTATACAATCGTATCTATATTGGTAATCCCAATTACTGCATAACTGATCTCTATATTACAGAGCTTTGTATGGAGTGTATAAATTGTAAATCTATGACTATGAACTGATTTCTGTCTCTGTCCTTTTATGCTTTTAAAAACCTTTAATAAACTGGATTTTTAACCATACCTACTACAGTGTTTATTGTGCCAAGAAAGTCCAAAGCCCAATTTTTCTTTCTTTCATATGTAACACGTAAGGACGTGGCACTAAGTATTATCTATGTATCCACATTACCACTGTGTGTTGATACTCTAATTATTCAATAGAAATAGGGTTTGACTTGTGTGGTGAAAGGACCGAAATGACCTCTTCCACCTCCATTGTAATAGTATCTAAATCAAGAGAATCTGTAAGTTCTCGATGTTCATTCTCTTCTAGTAAAGATATAAGGTTCTCAATTGCTTCTGCTTCCATGGTAGTTAGGGTAGTGTTTTGACTTGTTTGTTTTTTGGTATATAGATTTAAATAAGAGATTACATACAAAGAGGTGCACATCTTTGACAGCCTCAAATTTGTCTATCTGTACTACTGAGCAAAAAGTGAGGCCTTTTTCCAAAACTTTTATTTCATCAATTGAGAGAACATAATCCAACAAATTGATGATGTTGAATGGTTGGTGGGTGGATAAGTCTTCTTGTGTTCGTGTGGTTGATTGTGTAAGTTCTCATGGAGTTCTTGGTTTGTGCTTGCATACGGTCTAAAAAATCACTTTGGTAAGATAAACTAGTTCGCAGTGAATATAAAATCACTAAACAGTGCAGTACTAAACCAGTAGGGACATTCAGATGTGGCAATTGTAATTACTGCCAATATATGGATATTGGAAAGAACAGATTTACCCAATGGGCAAAAATTCAAACCTAGACATTTTGTCAACTGTCGCACTGCAGGGATAGTCTATCTGCTGCAGTGTGAGTGTAATTGTTATGTGGGTAAAACCAAAATTAGAATTTACAGACATATTGTTAGCATTAAAAAGAGAGACCCTGGCCTTCCCTTAGGCAGACACAGCCGTACAGTACATCATGATCGCACTCCTAAGGTGCGATTTCTGGCACTTAATCATATTCCAAACAACCCGAGGGGTGGAGATCTAAATAAGCAACTCTTACAGAGTGAACTTAGGTGGATATTCCGCCTTAACACAACTGTATTTCCAGGCCTTAATGAAGCATTTAGCTTCAAACCATACTTGGAGGGCTTCCAATCAGGCATATGTGAATTAGATTTGTGAAAAATTCTCTGTCCCCACTTTCTTTTTATCCCTATTTTGTCATAGTCCTCTGTCTATGTATGTATGTATGGAGGATACTCTTATTGGCGTATTTCAATGTACTTAGGCATAATCATTTTGATAGCATCATAGCCACAGACTAGCCTGCTGTGGTGTCAATTTGCATTGTTACCATTATGCATTACTAATTGGATGTTTATTATACTCTGATTATGGTCTTTCAGACTGTACAAATAAAATGTTAATCAAGAGTTTTATTTCAGGACTTGAGTTGTGCACACTTGCGGTCTTTCCACCACTGGCCACATGGTGTCGCTGTCATTTCTGGGTCCCCATGTGGCCAATTATCCACTTCCTTAGTGGCAAGCCGTAGTCCCAGGCGGGCATCTCTAGCTTATGGGGACCTGACCTGCTGCCGGGCGGGGGAGAGGCCCCCCGGGAGGAGATCGCTAGGTGGTTCCTGCCCAGGGAACCTCTAGCTCGCATCCTCATGTGCAGGCTGGGTTCCTTCCTGTTTGTGTCTCAGCTGGGCAAGCCGGCGCCATCTCGTCTGGGAGCATCCGAAGCACACAACCGCGCAAACTGTATGACGCGGCATGTGTGTTACCTGGCCCCAGCTGACTGTTTGCTTATTAGCAATCACGGTCAGCTGCATTCATCTGTTCCTATATAACCTGTCCTCTGAGCCTAGATGGTCATTCCGATAATGCCACGCCTCTGTAGACGTCTACTTAAACAAACTGCTGCAGGTATGCCACTAATACTCTTTGTAATATATATATATATATATATATATATATATATATATATATATATATATATATATATATATATATATATACACACACCTTAAATATATACGCCTACATCTGTCTGTCTTTATATTGGACATAGATTGATCTTTTTAAATACTATTGGACCATATCTGTTAAACTGGTTTATATTTAGTGCAAATACTGCACTCATATTACCCTGGCGCTTTCTCTGTGTTTATACTTACAGACCCATACCAGTCAAACGGTGATATATACCCTATAGGGCCGGTTAGCCATTGTTGATTCACACATCACTGGCTGGGTGCTTTTGCAGTGGCTCTCACCCCTCCATTTCCAGATCTGTGCTGTTGTGACTGGTGTAATAGTGAGAGTCCCTGTCACTGTGAAAAGGGATGGAAAATGGACACAGAGTTTGCATGTCAGGTGACTGCAGTGCTACAAAGCATAGCTCTGAAAGGGAGAAAACTGTGTTGGCAGCTTTCTCCAGGTTTTGGTATTCGGTCATGGGGCTCTGTAGTTTGGAGATTCCATAGTGTCTTGGGTGGGACGGGATCTCCAACCCTGTGTCCAGACTTTGTAGATTACCGGCAGGGTGTGTGCTCAGGTGAGCACATCACTTATAATAAGGGTATGGGAAGACCTCATGGCTCCCAGTTGGAGACTGCTCCACACCCAGAGAGACAGGAGGTCTTCAGGAGTCAGAGGGGCTGCAGGAGGCAGCCAGAACATGTAACTGCAAGAGGCAGTGGATCGGCCTGAGGACTAAGGCCAAAGCGGAGCTGTGGGCGCTAAAGTGAAGCCATCCACATTGAGGAATCCTGTGGTCTGTGTGACCAGGATAAAGACCAGAGGTACTGCTAAAGAGAGCCAGGTGGGCTAGCATTTTCTATTGTGTTTATTTGCTGGAGATGAACCCCTGCGTGGGAACCCTTTATGTTACGGACTTTTATTTGCCTTTTTAATAAAAATGGGCTACCCATGCCCTTAAATATAGTTCCTGACTCGCTTGAATCACTGACAAACGCATCTGCCACGAGAGCTAATGGTCCCCGATATTACACTGGCTATGTGCCCCCTTGTACCATCTTGGAGTGGTTCTAACTGCCTGCGGACCCTAGAGTAGTACAGACGTCAATTCCAACCCCCACGTATCCGGTGTCAGTTGATCTGCTTGTGTAAGTGTCTTCAACCCATTGTCCTGTTCCTATCAACCTTGGTTTAGCATGTAAACCATTGTTTAAAGTGTAATTTTAATAGGCAACCTATTTTCTATACTTATTACTGCTGTACTAATTTCTATTATATTCATATTGTAGAAAAACTAAAACAATTGTTATAAGCGACATTAAGTCTCTGAAGAAGGACGTCATCGTCCGAAACCTGTCAGGTGTCATTTTCGGCATTGCTCTCTGCAAGCCCAGAACCTCTGTACAGGGCAGCTAAGTTTCATGTCTGTAATGTCCATATTTTTATGATTAACTTTTTTGATATTTGAATTGTATATTGTGAATAATAAATATTAAATATTTCTTACTATACATTTGGTCCGCCATTTAAAATCCTGAGGGGTGTACTGTGCCTTGTGCACTAGGTTGTTCTTTTGTTGATATACTGGATCGGACTGACCAAATGTTCATGCACATATTGCCAATCCCTGCCGTATTGATCTATTGCTGATTCTACCATTGAGCCCCTTTTCGTTCAGGAATTGAATATTATTAAAATTTATTGAAACAATCTTTCACCAGAGGAAGTCCAGGTCCTTCAAAGAGGCTTGAATCTTTGTCCATTATATAACACTGACAAATTTGAAGTAATTAAGGATCTTCAATTATTTGGACGTAGGCTACTTTTGAAAACCCTGTATGGTTCTAAAACTGTTGGACCAAATCAAGCCTCTACCTTGGAGCAAGAGGCTCTTGACAATCTTGTAAGTCTTCTAGATGACAATGAATTACCGTACTTGACCTCATTGACAGGATAGACCTTGACTCCCTCCTTCGTGTAACTCCAGTAAATAAATCATCCCTTAAAAAGAAGTCATATTTATCCCACTTCTAGTTCCAATTCCAACTTAGCCGCATTTCTTAACCTCCCTGGCGGTATTCCCGAACGTGACTCGAGGTTGATTTTCTCTGCCAGGAGCGGTAACCCCAAGTCACGCTCGGGGTGCTGAGCTGTCAGCGGAGTCCCCTTACCTTCTCCTGGTGATCCAGCGACGTCCTCCGCTGTGAACACCAGCGGGAGCGCCGACTGGCATCTGACTTCCTGGTTCTGTTACCTGCGAGCAGCAGAACTGGGTGGGTAATTCAAAAGTGACACACACATAAAAGAGGTGATACAATGTAATCTGAGAGGATTACACTGTATAATCTCAGATCTGACACTTGATCACTGTACAGTGCCCCTTGCCTGCCATTTTACTCTCATTTGTGCCCATAAAATATTTATAACATGGCATCAAAAAAATCGCCACTATAAAAGTGCTTTTTGGACCAGTTGAGCGACAGCGACATGGAGTTGCTCGCAGAACTGAGCGATAGTGAGTCGTGGGGAGATTTGTCATCTGACACTGATCTGGCAAGTGACAATGGTGATGATCCTGCACCTGACCTCAGCGATGTGCGCACTTGGTGCCCTATTGACTGCGATATGGACCAGGTAGCGCCCCCAAGACTCCCCTTCACTGGATCACCTGGGATGAAAGTAGATGTTGAGCGTGACAACCCTCTGGCATACCTGCTATTATTCCTCACTGAGGATGTAATTGAAAAAAATTGTCACAGAGACAAATCGCTATCAAGAGCAGCAATCCGCTACACTGCGTGCCAGGTTTTCCAGAAGCAGAAAGTGGGAACCGGTGACCAAAGAGGATATCTGGCAGTTTCTGGGACTCATCATTCTTCAGGGGGTGGTGGGGAAACCGCTCCAGAAACGGTACTGGACCACCAATAAGTTACTGGCCACTCCGTTATTTGGCACCGTGATGTCAGAATACCGGTTTTCCCTCATCATGAAGTATTTCGTGATGCGTATGGTACCGTTAGGCCTAACCGACGTGACATACCATCTATGTTTGCCAAGAAAAAACTAAAAACCGGACAAATGGTTGCCTGGCAGAAGGGTAAGATGATGGCAATGTGATGGTGAGACAAGAAGGATGTGTGTCTCATGAGTACTGTGCACAATACCTTCACTGCCATGGTCCACACAAAAGGTGGGAAAGATGTGCTAAAGCCGCAAGTCGTGATAGACTATAATAACACCATGGGAGGTGTCGACAGAGCCGATCAGGCAATGACATTTTATCCGGCTATGCGCAAACAGCAAAAAAAATAAGAAGCTTTTCAGGCATCTTCTGGCACAATGCCTTTGGAATGCAGATATGATGTACAGAGCAAAGAGTGACAAGCCTCTTGTTCATTCTGATTTTATCTGGAAGGTGGCTGAGCAGATTTTTGTCAACCACCAGACGCCATCAGTAGCTGTGAACAGACCTGGACAACGTGCTGTTGACGTTGCCAGCCCAGAACGCATGACAGGTCGTAACTTTATGGACTACATAACGCCAACCGCAAAAAAGGCAGCACCTACCAGAATGTGCGTGGTTTGCTGTTCAAAGAGAGATGGCAATGGAAAGAAAGTCCGAAAAGAAAGCAGGTTTCATTGTCCTGATTGTGATGCCGGAATTTGTGCTGTACCTTGTTTCAAAATTTATCACACTCAGGATATTTATTGAATTTTCCTTGTTAGACAAATTTCATTATTTTGGATTACATTGAATAAAATTATATTATTTATTAGATTATAATTCATGATGTGTTTCAAACTTTATCACATCTGGGACGTCTACTAGAGTCTTGGTCAGGTTTAAGTAATTACTAAGAATTGCAGGCCTACTATACATAACACCAAATTTACATGCATAAAATTGTACCGCTTTTGGTACAAAATTCCTGACATAATCATACCGCCAGGGAGGTTAAACTCACAATTAGATATCCAAAACCTTAAAATCAGGGCACTGATGGGCAGAACTGATAGGTGGCACTGATAAGGAGGTACTGACAGGTGTTACTGATGGCTACTGATTGGCATTGTGGTGGGCACCTCTGATGGGTCTGGGCTGATAATCAATGTGCCGATTACTGGCAATTTCTGGTTCACACTGTGGTCACAACTGATCACGTGGTAAAGAGCCTCCACCAGGTGGAGATGCGGTGTCACACCACCGATTTCCGCGATCATAAGACGTCCAGTCAGGATAACTGAACCACTTCCCGCTGTCATTTTGCTATTGGTCGGGCGGGAAGTGGTTAAAGCTGAAACTTCCATGGCCTATTGGCTTTAATTGCAATAGCAAAATAGTCTATGAGTGACTAATCAAGTAATACAGGTCGTACAGCACACAATTGGCATTGATCATACTTTAATGTTACACCTGTTCTCTTCATATTAACCCCCGGTTCACCATTGTGTACATTCCAGCAGGCTGCATGTGCTCAACAGCTCCTAAATTTATTTGTACCTCCTGAAAATGCAAGTAAGATGTCCCTGCACCTTTTCCAAAAATGCGTCTGCAGAGAAACTGCATAGTGTAGTGTAGTGTGATGTGGTTCCCAGTGCGTGGGGAAGCCATTAGGATAATTGGCACCTCTACGCATCTTTTTAAGCCTGTTTTTCTCTGTGGGTGTGGGAAGGCCTGCGATGATACGCCTTCTGATGTGATGTGAACTTCCATATTCTGTTCAAGAAAAGTCAATGAATGCCTGGCAGGTCATTTTTCAGTTGATTTTTTTCATTCTGTGACAAATTGAAAATTAAGCATGTGGGAAGACTACATTGTAGTAGTTTGTATACTGGTAAAGTGCTGTATGCTGGGTCTTATTCTCAGTATCCATTCTTATTCTGTATGTATTGACTTTGCACAGTACCACTAATCCTGTTTGCTCCCCGCCCGTGCCCTGGACGACGTCATCTCTGATGAAACGCGTAGGGCAGAGAGTCGCGCTGACCTCCTTTATCCCCTCATGTCTAGGAAGGACGGATTACCTCTGGTTGTGCACCAGCCGGCACACCAGACTTAAGGCTGTTATTTCACAAATAACATGCAAGTGCATTACTTTAATTTTAATAAACTTTATAAAAGATTTTATGCCATATGGAGCTTTTTGTTTTTTAAAAACCATCCATCCGAGTGAGTGAATGGCGCACTGTGGACAGCTGTAGGTTTTCATTTGGAGAAAGACCCAGGCTGGGTATAAGCCAAACGCGCTGTCTGATCCCATGTAACGGGGGATCACCTGGAGCAGCTAAGAAGTAAACCTTACTATTTGGTGGCGGACTCTTCACATAGGGTGATGGCGGTTTTCCTTTCACCAGGAATCTTCAAGGCTCCTAGTTGCAATTACTGGTGGACTTTTATAAGAACGTTATACTCATAAATTTGATGGATTAATGTGTGGAATTATAATTTTTTAGCGCGATTCTAAATTCTTTTATATTTTACTTATCCTGTATGACGTGTAATTTTCAATATCTAATATTCTGTATGTAAAGATGCTGCAAAGTACCACTTCTCTTGTCCTGTATACTGAGTGTAATGCCCCGTACACACGGTCGGATTTTCCGACGGAAAATGTGTGATAGGACTTTGTTGACACAAAGTTTGAGAGCAGGCTATAAAATTTTCCGACAACAAAATCCGTTGTCGGAATTTCCGATCGTGTGTACACAAATCCGACGCACAAAGTGCCACGTATGCTCAGAATAAATAAAGAGATGAAAGCTATTGGCTACTGCCCCGTTTATAGTCCCCACCTACGTGTCTTACATCACCGCGTTCAGAATGATCGGATTTTCCGACAACTTTGTGTGACCGTGTGTATGCAAGACAAGTTTGAGCCAACATCCGTCGGAAAAATCCTAGGATTTTGTTGTCGGAATGTCCGATCAATGTCCGACCGTGTGTACGGGGCATTAGTCTCAGTATCTGTTCTTATTCTGTATGGACTCTGCACAGTACCACTTGTCCTGTATGCTGGGTGGATTCTTAATATCTATTATTCTGTATGTAAAGATGCAGCACAGTAGCAGTTCTCTAAGGACTCATGCACACAGCCACATAAAAACGCAGCTTTTTAATCATCTGCATCCAGGCTCAGATATCTGACCATTACTGCAGGTAACCACTTTGTGCGTGCCTACATATGAAGAGTGATGGCCACTGTCAGTCTGTCATTAGTTTAACCACTTCAGCCCCTGAAGCTTTTCCCTTTTACTAACCAGAGAAAAACACAGAGAAGAGTAACCTAGCGCCAGTGGTAGGTCACCCAGAGAATGTAACAAACATATAAAATAGATGTATAGCCTGTACCATCCATTCAAAAATTGTTAATGCATATACAGGGATGAAACAGAAAACTAGAAACTACAATAAACATAATAGTAATATCCCGTGCTGCTAGACAAACTGTAATTGGTGAAAACAGATCATACCAGGAAGCAACATATAAAATGTCCAGCGCTCGGGCTATTTTTGGAAAACAAAATACAACAAGTATAAAAGTTTGATTTTTAATGAACCTTGACGACGCGTTTCGCGCATGAGCGCTTTGTCATTTTTTTTTTTGCAGTAAATATTGTTACTTTGGACTATTGCTAACCACTGGCTCATTATTGGTTCATTAAAAATCATAAACTTTTATACTTGTTGTATTTTGTTTTCCAAAAATAGCCCGAGCGCTGGACATTTTATATGTTGCTTCCTTTTACTAACCAGGCCATTTTTTTTTTAGATACGGCACTGCGTCGCTTTAACTGACAATTGCGCGGTTGTGCGATGCTCTACCCAAACCAAGTTGTAACAGAAGTGTAAGCGTAGGATAGTTTTGCCTTAACGAGATGTGATGTGATCTGTAGAAGTAGTGTAATTGTAGATGTAGTTTGACCACTTGCTTACTGGGCACCTAAACCCCCCCTCCTGCCCAGACCAATTTTCAGCTTTTATCCTATTTTCTCTCTCATAAAAGCTAAAATATTAGCGGCAGAGAGATGAAAATGATCCCTTTTGATCGTACACCTGATGGGTTACGTGTACATGTAACTCTGTATTTTTAGCATGTGTGGAATCCTAGAGAACCACACAAAATCATTATATGGCGCCTGATTGCGGCAGGCAGGCAGTGATTGGTACTGTCGCGATCGGACTGATGCACTGTATCGGAAATCCTATCCATGACCAAGCAATCAGCGCCGTTCTGGGCCAATTCGACTCTGGTAATTTCAGAACCCAAATCATCCTGTGGGCTGAGACAGGAACTCCCCCCCCCAGGGTAAAGTCCAGCCCACATCCATATTTCAATAAATTGGGTAGCCTGATATATGGACATCGTTCCTCCACGAAGCCAGTTTGAAACTGGGGAGTTCCCACATGTTCCAGTATGCTTCTACTAATGGATAGACTATGGTAAAGTTTATTTCTGTTTTTATCCCTTTTTATTTTCATAGCAAATTGTGTGTCTTTCTGTATTATTTGTATCTTTTATGGTAAATCCTTTTTCTTTGTATATCTTTTATGCACTGCCCATTTTCGGGATATTAAGTGATAAAATGAATAAGTGACTTATGTGTACTAAGCTAGGACTCATATCTCTGGAGAGGTTGTTGTATTTTTTACCCAAGTACTCGGTCTAAGTTACGTGCCAATCGGAATGCAATTACACAGATAAGAGATCTGCCAGACGGAGATCTGTGTGTGGTGGCTCAGCAGACCGGTCTGTGGACAAATTGTTGGGTGGTGGCAGGTTATCGTTTATAGTGTGTGTGTGTGTGGAGACAGTGGGAAGAGTGATTAACACTGGGATTCAAGCTTGCAGGAAAGCTGGAGGAACCCTAGGAGCGTGTGCTAATTGCTAGACTGCTCCCCAACTCTTTTAGTGCACCAGATTGTATGTTATATTTGTATCAGCCTGTGTGTGGTCAGCTAGCTGGATTGTAGTGGAGTCTCCCTCTAGTGGTGGCCAAAGGTAGTGCGGGCTGTGAAAGTACCACAACCAGTCTTACATGCTCAGTATAAGTTCCCCCTTATTCCTTTAGTTCCTCATATACCCCAGACACGGAACGCACGTCACGGTTAGCTAGTCGCTGTGGGCGTGCATAATCGTGACAAAGTTGACGTCCTTTTTTTCCCACAAAAAGTGCTTTCTTTTGGTGGTATTTGATCACCTCTGTGGTTGTTATTTTTGCGCTATAAAAACAAAAAAAAGCGACAATTTTGAAAAAAAATAATTCAATATTTTATACTTTTTGCTATAATAAATATCCAAAAAAATAAATTCTTCATCAGTTTAGGCCGATATATATTCTTCTACATATTTTTGATATTGATTGGTTTGTGCAAAGGTTATAGGGTCTACAAGATAGGGAATAGATTTATGGCATTTTTATTTTGTTTATTTTACTAGTAATGGTTGCGATCTGCATTTTTTTGCGGTGGACACTTTAGACACATTTTTGGACCATTGACATTTATACAGCGATCAGTGCTATAAAAATTCAACGATTACTGTATAAATGTTACTGGTAGGGAATGGATTAACAGTAGGGGTTAAGTGTGTTCCCTCATGTGTGTTTCTAACTGTGGGGGGATGGGACTGACTAGAGGAGACAGATCCCTTTTCCTAATCAGTAGAGGCAGACAGACAATCTGTCTCTCCTCCCCTGTCAGAATGGGGATGTGTGTGTTGGGACCAAGGCATTATGGTGCAGGCATTAAAACATGGCAAGAAAGATATATAGCATCTTCACCACCTGTCAAACTCCCTCTGAAAAGTGATCAAACAGATCTCTGCTCTTCAGAGAGTTAATGGAAGCATTATTGAGCCCTGCGAAGCATTGCTACATTTACCTTCCAAGATACAAGAGCCGGCAGAGGAAGATCCTGCATCTCACTCCCCAACCAAGATTTCACTTTATAGTTGTAAAGTCCTCCAACCAGAGATCTGTACAGCCCATACACCTCTAGATGTACACTGGGTGGGGTTGGTTTACTAAAGGGAAATAGACGGTTGACATTGCAAGGCAAGTTGCATTTTGAATGAGGTGAATCTGTACAGACTTACATCTGTCAATCATGTACAAGCAAAACTGTTTTTATTTTCTTGCACATTGATGAACATTCTTTGCAAAGTGAAATTCCACTACATTCACTAATCTATAGGGAAAATCCCCTTACAAATTGCAGCTTGCAAAGTAAACAGTCTAGTTGTCATTAGTAAATAAACTCCTGTGGCTGTTCAATTCATCCTTTGCGGGACATTTTCTTCTAGATTTTGTTCTAAATACAAGATAAGGGCTCATTCACATGGGCATTTAAAACTCTGTTTAGATGCATACATATATAAACATAGTACTATAGTAATAGGGCTATACACAGCTGCATCTATAATGAAAAATATGCCCAGGATACAAAAAAAAAAAAAAAAAAAAAAAAAAACACACTCCACCCAGATCTGCAGATCTTATGCTTCTAAATGCAGCACAACCCATTGGAAGAATTGTACGGGTGACAATGTGAGGATCTGAAGTGTATATTTTATGCTGCATCTTCTCCTAGTCCCACCAGGAAGACCCGGCATTTCAGGCAGAAAACATGCAGATGTCCCGGTGATTGGAGCCTGAAAAACACAACTGACTTTCTGAATCTTCTCTCATTTCTGGAACCTCAGAAGGGAGAACTCCTATTTATGAATGATTTTCCTGGACTGAGCTCTGCCTTTGATATAGAAATCTCCCTATACTAAGATAAGCAATCTCTGTGCCGATATATGAATTCAGCTTTTCCCTATAAGAAGCTTCAATGTTCTTGTATTTTAGTATACCCACACCCCCACCCACAAATGGCTGCCTGCTTCTCCTCCCCACCCATATAAAGTCAGCATTCACTAATCACATGACCTCTAACAACCAATGAACTTCTTTTTAGCCCTTCCCACTCACTGATCACCTGAAATCCCTAATGAGCTATTCATACTGATGTATAGCTCCTCATTTCACAGATTAACCCTTTTATATCATTCTCTCTCTTGGATGATCTATACAAAATCTTGATCGAAGGATACTTTCACACTGGGGCGTTGGCGGTAAAGTGCTATTTTAGCGGCGCTTTACCGTCGTTTTTGCAGAGGATTTCAGCCGCTAGCGAGGCGCTTTTAACCCACGCTAGCGACCCAAAAAAGGAGTTAAAACTGCCTGCAATGCGTGGCTGCAGCGGCATTATGCCAGGGGTTCTGCGGCACTGCTTATTGATTTCAATGGGCAGGGGCGCTTTAGACTAGAGCGCTGCAAAGATGCGGTTTGCAGAACTTTTTTTGGTGTCCTGCCAGCGCACCGCTCCAGTATGAAGCACTTGGGCTATCACACTGTAGTGAGAGGAGAGGCTCTTCACAGGCGTTATTTTTAGTGCTATAGCGCTTCAGTTTAAAAGCAGCCTAAGAAAACTGACTCCCCATATACATCGATTGCATGGAGGAGGAACTCATCTGGTTTTATCTAATCAAAGAAGAAACATTGAAACCGGTTCCTCCAATAACATAACTAACCTGTGCTAGTGATCTGAACCCAAAAGGGAAAGGCTCTTATTAACCACTTCAACACCGGGCACTTTCACCCCCTTTCTGCCCAGACCAGTTTTCAGCGCTCTCATACTTTAACCACTTGCCGACAGGCCGCCGCAGTTGTACTGCGGCGGAATGGCATGGCTGGGCAAAACGACGTTATGTAACGTCGCTTTGCCGGCGGTATAGCCACGGTGCCCCATTGATTTCAATGGGCAGGAGCAGTATATACACCGCTCCAAAGAAGCGGCTAGCAGGACTTTTTTTACCGTCCTGCTAGAGCACCGCTCCGGTGTGAAAGTCCTCAGGGCTTTCACACTGGAGACAAAGCAGCGGAACTTTTAGGTCGGTTTGCAGACGCTATTTTTAGCGCAATAACGCCTGCAAACCCCCTCAGTGTGAAAGGGCTCTTAAAGAGGGAGTCCACCTACATCAACCAAAAAAAAAAAAATATTAAAAGCCAGCAGCTACAAATACTGCAGCTGCTGACTTTTAATACATGGCCACTTACCTGTCCCAGGGTCCAGCGATGTCGGCAGGCGACGCCGAGAACCCGCTCGGTTCTCGGCAGCCGCCGCCGCCATCCTAGGTGAGGGAATCAGGAAGTGAAGCGTTGCGGCTTCACTTCCCGGTTTCCTACTGCGCATGCGTGAGTCGCGCTGCGCGATCTGGACGGTCCCCGCTATCTCCTGGGAGCTGTGTGTTTCCCAGCAGACAGCGCGGTGGGGATGGGAGGAGGCATAGACTCCCATGGGAGTCTATGCCGGAAGTGGGTGCAAATACCTGTCTTAGACAGGTATCTGCACCCCCCTCCCCCCTGAAAGGTGCCAAATGTGACACCGGAGGGGGGGAGGGTTCCGAAAAGCGGAAGTTCCATTTTTGTGTGGAACTCCGCTTTAAACTTAGTAGTCATCACAAAAAAGAAGCAGCCGGCAACTCCATATCATCAAGCGTACCGTATTTATCGGCGTATAACATGCACTTTTTTCCCCTTAAAATCAGGGGAAAATCGCAGGTGCGTGTTATACGCCGATCCCCCGCTGACTGTGAGCGGAGGAGCGAACGCCACCGACATTCATACATAGCCGAGTATACTCAGCTAGGTTCGGCTAGCTCCGCTCACAGTCACGCCCAGTCCCGCCCTAAGATGGACATAACACAGGGACTGGGTGTGACTGTAAGTGGAGCTAGCCGAGTATACTCGGCTATGTATGAATGTCGGCGGCTCCCGGCTCCGCCTACAGGTCTATGAGAGGAGCCGAAAGCAGCCAACAGCCGCCATGAGACACAGGACCGGCTCTGTGTATCTCGGCGGCGCCATTTTTAAAAACTGCAGTGACACTACAAGGCTGCAAATGACACTACAAGGCTGCAGATGGACACTGATAATGCTGCATTGATGGGCATTTAGATGTAATTTTTGTTATACGCCGATAAATACGGTATTTAGGTGTCCGTTTATGAAACAGTGATGAATCATCACTGCAGAGATCGCCAGCATTCACTGTGTAAATTCTTCACAGGAGTGTGCCGGTTTATCATCCTGTGTAAATCGCTTCTCTTCAGGTGAAGAGAAGCGATCTACAAACGTGCACAATGCTCCCTGTGAATGGGAGGCTGTAGTCTCGGGAGAGATCCCGAGACTACGGTAATGTTAAAACAAAGTGAAAGTAATACATTAAACAGCACACTTCATTAATAAAATGAAAAAATTAAACTATAAGTCCACCATTCACACATATACACCCCCCCCTTATTGTAAAACTTAACTAATATTAACATTTTACACAATAATTAAACATGTGCTTTTATTCTCATGAATGGTGTATATATAAAATGGTTTATCCTGTATCTGTCAACCATCGGTACACCGTTGATGAAAATTTAAATTTAATTTTAATATAAATGAATAATTAAAATAAAATTATATAAATACAAATATTGAATAAAAAATAAAAAAATAAATTAAAAAAGTGAAATGAGATTCCCCTCTATAATAAAATTGACCTGTCCATGGGTTCAAACCATCTCTTTGGGTGCCAAAAAATATATATAAATAAATAATATTTATATAAAATATGATCTTTTTATATATTATATAAAAAATTATATATATATATATATATATTTTATATAACATATTGATTCAATAAATATATATGTACTGTCAATTAAAACCACCCAATAATAGAAACATGGTACACTCTTGTAAAAGTTAAGTGAAAAATTATATTTTAATCATTTGAGGGGTTAGTGATTGGAGAATAAGGAGAGCATGGAGGGTCTAAGCAAAAAAAGAACTGCAAAGTTCAGCCATGCGCAGAATTGCGTTTTGGTGTCAAGGGCGGTGAGTAACTGGGACCGATTGTTTGGTTCCCAGTCTAAAAAAACGTTCTTATTCGAGGAAAGCGGAAATATGGCATTCGATTGTCCTTGAAGTCAACGCCGCAGGGGACATTGCAAGCAACGTCGATACGTGTAGGCGTCGATTGAATGATATTAAAGTACAGATAAAGAAAAAACGTACCTACATTGCAAGACATCAACGTGGTACCGGGGGGAGGACCTCCAGCAAATATCACCTTCTCCTGCTATGAGGAAGAATTGAAGGGGTGCCTCGGGCCCGACGTTGTCAGTGGTTTACCGGGAGAACATGATTCTGATGCTCATAGTAAGTAATTCTTTATAAAATTCAATATAATTTTTTTTTTTCAATATAAATTTTAATTTTTTTATAAAGTAATTGAAACATTTTTTTTTTTTCACAGTGTTAGGAGAACCATCGGGTACAGACCATAATGTAGCTGAAGTATATAATGAGGGCAATGAGACAATGCTCCTCTTTGATGATGATGGTAAGTGTTTTTTTATATTAATTTTTTAAAACCGCTTGTCCCCCACCCACAGATCATTTACTGTGGGCGGGCGGCTTGGGCAGGCTGAATCACGTACATGCACGTCATCCAGCCCGCTCCTGTTTAATAACACATTGCACGCCCATTATGGTGTGCAGCACGCCCCTCCCACGACACTGGACACAGCAGATTTTGGGTACCAGTACTGGGCCGCTTTGAACAGTAGCGGTAATCAGCCTATGCTGGTTTTGTTCAGCAAACACCCAGCTGTAAATTGAAAGTGAAGCCTGGACCACAACTGCTCACTTTGCCCCCCTTCACATCGGGCCGATTTGACATGTAAAATCACATGCCAAATTCCCACCTATTGCTGGCAATGGCACTGTCCTAATTCTTGTGATGCTGTCTTTGCGGCACCGCACCGATTCAAAAAGTAGTTCCTGCACTACTTTTGGTGATTTCGGGTGTGAATTGAATAGACATCTGTGCAGCAACCCGCACAGATATCTCTCAAATCGCCCCCAAAGTCGGACCCCAATGCTGAACCCTCAGTGCCCATGTGCAGTAGTTAACCAGCTTTGAAGCCAAAAGGCCGGGTTTCCTTACAAGGAATGGTGGCGGCAGTACCCAGGAGTTGATCCTAAGATCGGCTTTGAGTGCCGACATCGTGGGCTCTCTCGACAGGTAAGTGCCCTAATATTAAAGGTCAGCAGTATTACAGCATCTGTACCCGAAGAACATGGGAGAAGTCAAAGATAATCGGGCATAGTGTCGCCTCCTCACACCTGATTTAAACCTGCTATACTATCATGTCGCAATCGCGTGCATTACACGGCACTTATGGGTTTAAATCAGGTGGAGAGGAGGCAATATATCACCTCTTCATCACCTGTCAAACACACTTTGATCGCTTTTCAGAGGAGCACCAGTGCCTGCTGCACTTGTGAAAGGGCCCTTAGTTGCATTCGGCAATGGCACCCTTAAGGGTTGTTTACACATAAAGTTCATGGGTGGTAAAACCATACGGTTGAGTCATGGTTTTATCACCCCCAATCTCTACCCCCTTTAGCTGCTGAGGCAGCATTCAAAAGGTGTACACATGCCGCGGCAGGAATTCAGCCCCATGTTACTTTTGGTGGTTGCTACAGCCTGCCCATCGCAACCCTTTCCAGTAAATGGGGCCACTCTGTAAGCGCCTTGCAACTGCATGCTTCTGCGGGGTCCAAGGGGTTAAAGAATGTACTGACAAAGCAACACAATGCTGCCTGCTTTAACCCCTTGTTTGTTGTACTGTAAAAGGTTGCAGGGCACTTGCAGAGTGGGCCTCATTCACTTGAATGGGTCATGCTTGGCAGGTGCTACACCCACCAGCTATGGCAGCATATACTATTATGCCCAGTGTATTGCTTCACACTGAACTGAAGATCTCTTATTTCCTTCTGCTGGCACCACTCTGGAGACTGCTAGCTGGGATAAGAGATGGAGTGCGGTTGGTATCACTTCACAGTGGATAGGAGACGGCACCACAGAGGAAGCACCAGCTTATGCAGCTCTTGCTCCCTACTACAGCTCCAACTTTACAAGTAGTCCCTCTGCATTGCACTCTGATGCTCTTGGATGGTGGGTCAGCAAGCTTAGACCATGATCTACCAGTCATAGTCACCTGTCCGCGATCTACTGGTTGCTGACCCACGCTCTAAAGAATTTTAAAGCATCACCTATGGAGATTTTAGTGTGCTGTAATTTTTGTTAATTTCACGTCCGCACTGTATTCTAAGATTTGGAAGGTTTGGTATCTATTTACTCAACGCAACCTCATCTTTAATATTTTACCAAACAATGGGTATTAAATTGTGTGCGTTTGCACTAAAATTAATTTATTTATATTTTTAACTAAAAGTTGCATTTAATAAAGGACAAAGAAAAAAAGACCAAAAATGTCACCTTTAATCTCACAGGGCCTCTGCTTTCCGAAAATGCACCCCAACTCTCCTTGTCTATCCTCCCCTGCTGACATTCTCAGCTCCTCCTCTTCTCTGTACGACCTCATAGGAAGCCAGTTCCTATTGGGCCCCACCTGCTGGCTGACTCCAAAGCTGGGCTTTGTGTCTCTATATTGACACACAGCGGCGCTCTGACCTTGCCCCCCCCCCCCCACCTCACATTATTTGATTTACAGCAGCAGGATTCAATGGTTCCTGCTGCTGTCTCTCATCCTGCTGAACCTGCTTGCTGCTGAAGGCTGGCTGAGAGGGCTGTTGTTTAAAGCCTGGTACAGTTTTTCTCCATTCAACCCAGTCGATTGAGCAAAAAAAACTGTCAATTCTTTGCGGGAGCCACTGTGCTAACGGACACAACATTATTACAGTGATCTCATCTGCTGAGCTGTTCCATTCTGACAGAGGAACATATCATAAGTGGCTCCTATGAGCGTAGTGTTACATGGCATTAATCGTCTATATTTTGTATATTTGTCTCACAGATGGCCCAATTACATAGGGAGTTATTCTCCACATCTTTTAGAGGTGCCTTATTATAAATATTAAAATGGAGTAGTTTATATTCTGATTAATGTGAACCAAATTAAATTTAATATGATTGTTGTGTTTTACAGATAACACTCAAATAACTTTCGAAAACGAAGACAATCATGATAGCATCAATGGTGAGTGAAAAATCCCGTCATGTAGATGGAGGATAATTTATTTAAAAAATACTCGAAGCTGTGCTACAATATGAAGATGTTTAAGTAGTTTTAAAGCATACACAATTTTTACCTTAAAGTGGAGTTCCACTCAAAATTTGAACTTCCGCTTATCTGTCTACCCCCCTGGTGCCACATTTGGCACCTTTCAGGGGGAGGGGGAACAGGTACCTAATTTTTACAGGTACCGTTCCCCACTTTAGGGGGACCGGGCCGCCCCCTCCTCCTGCCTTCACCGCCAGATCAATCTGAAAGCACAGTGCCCATGTGCAGTAGGGGACCGGCTGTGAAGCCGAAAGGCTTCATTGCAGGGTTCCCTTAACAGGAATGGTGACAGCTGCACCTGACAGATGATCCAAAGATCGGCTGGGGTACCGACATCGCTGGCTCCCTGGACAGGTAAGTGTCCATATATTAAAAGTCAGCAGCTACAGTATTTGTTGCTGCTGACTTTTAATTTTTCGTGGAGAGGCGGGACCTCCTCTTTAATACATTCCTTGCATTATGGTACAACATGACTGCAGGTCTTGTCTCCCCTCACTTACGGGACTCGCTGGCTACGCTGGGGCACCGGGAGCCATTGGCTCCCACTGCTGTCAATCAAAGCCTGTGAAAATAAAGTTGGGGCGGGGCAAAATCTACTGTCTGTGTAATGGATGTAGCAGCAGGGCTTGGGAGCAAGCACTTACAAGTGATCCCATGGGCAGCGGCTTTCCGTGGGGGCACTGGACAGACAGGAGTGGCCAGGAGCAACGTTGGGGGAGGGAGGGATGTGGGGTCTGTGAATAGGAATAGGAGGTTCAAGGCCGCTCTATGCAGTTCCATTGTACAGAGCAGGTAAGTAGAAAGATGCTTGTTATTTAAAAACAAAATGTCACCTTTACAATCTCTCTTAGTTGATTTTATTTTCTTCTCTTTGTAGTTCCTGTTGAAGGTGAAAATCAAGCTGGGCCTTCATATATGGGTAACTATATACTAGATTAATTACAAGCATTACAAATGTATAATTTTCCGATGAAGCTTTTTTAAAAAAAAACTATTACTTTTTTTTCAGAACCACCTGTTATTTGCGATGAACATCAGAGAGATGCCATGGATACAGAGGAATTAACAACTAGTAAATCTAAAACCCCTTAAAATACTGATATTCAATATAATTTTTTTTGTAGAATAATACGTTTCATAATTGTATTTTTATTATGTTGCAGATAATGAGGAGGGTAGGCACCAGGCATCAGCTGATACCATTCCAGCACCAGGTCCCAAGAGGGAGAAGGAGAAGAGAGCTCTTGGCCCAAAGAGAGGAGGAAGCCAATAATGCTTCTTTGCTTTTATCCCAAACTCTAAACTCCATGATTGTAAATTTAAAAGAGAGACAGCAGCAGCAAGATCAGGCGATCGAAGAGGAGCGAAGTTATCGCAATTCCCTTCTATCCGAATTAAGAAGGCATAATGACCTTGTGGAATCCCAGCAAGTGCTCCTAAAACAAATGGTGGAAGAACAAAAAAAAATGTCATCTGCCCTTTTTTATGTGGTGGGGTCCATTTCACAACACCTGGCCCCTACTGACCAATCCCAAAATCTATAAAAAATATTATTTTAAATGTTTTTCAAGTTTACACTATTGTTAAAAAAATTTGCACTATTGTTTAAAATAAATTGTTTTATTTTATTCCCAAATAAAATTATTTGAAGGGAATCATTTTTGTTTTGTTTTTTTCTCATCAAAATCATATTTATTTTTATTTTAAAGACATCAAAATTATTTTTATTTTTAAGACATCAGCATACATTTTCTATAATTCTACTGGGATGCCATCGGGCCCAGGGGTCTTGCCAGGCTGAAGTGTCTTTACCAACTTTAATATTTCCTCCACCATGATAGGTGTATCAAATTTATTCTGAGTAACAGGGTACCGGCTAAGTTGTGCCAGGGGGCACAGAAACATAGTTGTAAGCAGCTAGTGCTAACAATTAGGGTGCAAAAACAGTACAACGTGTAAGCTGTAAAAGCAACTCTCAGTTCCATGGATCAACAGTGTGGAGGCAGGGAATCAAGCCACCGTGAGGCTTCCCTTGGAGATGTGAAGAATTGGACTCTCAAGCGTGCCGTGAACAAAATGCTGTTACCAATGTTGCGAGCCCTCATGACCGCCTACACTTGGTCGAACGACTTCTGGAGCTTCTGCGTCTCCACCAAGTAGTTCGGTAAGATCAACAGCCTGTTTTCCTGTAAACGGAGGTTGCTAATCAACCTGGAGGCTCTGATGATTTCAAAAAGTTAATCAAGCGTAGGATGAGGGTTTGGGAGGTGCTCCAGGGGGTCCGGGTTTAGGTGGAAATCGATCCGCCTGCTACGCAGCGTAGTAAGGGGAGAAATGGGCATCAGGCAGCAAAGCCCAGTAGGTTCAGGCAGTAAAGGGCCCTCCTTCTCGCTGTGGCTGATGTGCCAGGGTTCTGATGTTGCCATCTTCCTCAACTGCTCTGCATCTGTAAATTTAACAACATAATATAGTACATATTAACATTAATGGAAAATATTTTATTTTAAAGATGACATTTATACTCTTCTGCATATTGAAACATCAGTTACATATATCTATACATACACACATATATATGTATATATATATCTAGATAGATAGATATACATATATATATATATATATATATATATACATATATATATATACACATACATATAGATATATGCCCACATATATAGAGCTATGCACACACACAAATATAATTTATATATATGTGTCTAACCTGGTGTAGAGCTTAGGTGGGGGCTGGTGAAACACGGGGAGATGTAATTCCTATCTCTCTTGGCGGCAAGATGGAAGGAGGAAGTCAATAAACTTCCTATTTCCTCCTAAATTCTCGGGTGAATTCTCTCCTCCCTCCCCAGTTCACCAGCTCTGGGCTGGTGAACTGGGGAGTGTGAATTTGAGCACAGATCGCCAGTGAAGTGCTGACATCAACATAAACTTCATAAACTGGCCGTTTCTGTGCATAATAATGAGAGCTTCTCTGCACGCTGTGAAGATCAACGGAGAACAAGTTCTCCATTGATCTTCACACTTTGATAAACTGCTAATGGTCAGAGATGAGCTGCGATCCCCAGGATCACAGCTTATCACTGTTTCATAAACGGACACCTTATTGTAAAGCCTTCACAGTGAGTACAGTCAGCGGCAGTCGAGTTTCGGTGATAAGCCCTGTTTACAGCTTTAAACATAGGATTTAAGATATAGAAAATGTTTAAAGACTTGTAAGTGCCGGTTCAAAGTGGGGCGACCTGTCAGGCGACTCAGCCGCCTGACAAGTCGCGCTCCATGCAGTGCAATGGAACTATTCTAATGGGAGCGACTCAAGTCGCTCCTACTTAAAGTGGTGTTCCGGCTGAAATTATACTTTAAATAAAAATACCCCTATAATACACAAGCCTAATGTATTCTCGTAAAGTTAGTCTGTAAACCAAGGTCTGTTTATAGCAGTAGTTTGTTATTTTATGAACTTACAGTCTGGCTTCAGATGTCCAGACTTAAGATGGCCATGGCCTGCTGTATTTCTTCCTGGATCTCACCCTTGCAGATCTTGCACATGCTCAGTGCAGCACAAGCAGTGTAATAAGTTTCAGGTCAGGTTTCCATAGCAACGGCAGTGTCAGAGGAAGTTGCTGCCTCTTCCCAGAAGGCATTGCAAACAGGAAATGATGCGATGGGCCGCGGCCAGGGAGGAGGAAGTGAAAAATAAATACAGCAGATATACAGTAAGTGCTGAGAAAAAAAAATAAAAAAAATCCAATTCGTTTACAGTGCACAATTTAGTGAGGGATGCTGAAGAGTTGTAAAAGTGGGTGGAACTCCACTTTAAAAAAAAGGTCCCTGTACTACTTTGGTGAGACTTTGGAGCGGCTTGCATTCACTATTAAAGAAGTCGTTTGCAAGCCGTGCTGAGGTCACACTGTGTGGGGGAGGCGGCTTCAGAGACAACTTTGAAGCCGGTCCAGTTTGAACCGCCACTTAGACTTTGTATGTAGTCAGCATATATAAACATTACTTAAATCTCTTTATCAGTTTTACTAACTTCTTCTCGCTGATATCTTTATTTTTTTTTTAAATATCTCTGTGAAACAATTTTTGCCAAATTTAACCACTTTTCTTTGTCAAGTGACAGAAGCAAATCTGAGGTTTATCCTCTAAAAAGCTAATTGGCAAGGGAATTGCAAAATCCATGCCAGATTAGCCAATTTTGAAGTATTTTTCAGTTCAGGTGCTTTGGAATGAAAGGCAGGAGAAGCTCAATAGCGACTCCTGCCTATGAGAACAGGGACTGAAACAAAAAGGTAGTTAAATTTAAATTAATGTAATTGATCACTTACCAATTAACAATAGTTTAATTAAAACTTCTGGAAGCTTCTGAGAAGGTCAGGTGACTAGATGAATTTCAGGGGTCTCCAAGACCTATGGTTACAGCACAGTTTGTGTCACAGATGACACATAGTGGTGAGTCTGATCAATTGCACAATTTATTAACGTGGATGTCTTCTTTTGTTTCATTTGCAGATAATTAAAAAACATGTTTTCTGCAGGTTTAAATGTTTGGTCTTTGCCTACTGTAGACATAAGGTCGTCTGCGCATATTCCGCCGCCCTCCCGGCAAATTAGGTCCGCGCTGCAGCCGTCTTTCAGCTATAGCGCAGATGGGAGGTGGTTAAAACAAAACAAAACAAAATAGTTATCATTTATAACCAGCATTTTCCATACCAAATCTCCACAAACATTCATTTAAATGACTCAATTGCATAGCAACCCATCGAGCAAAGAAGCACAACCTGATTGTGGCGGCGTATATAAAACATTGTGATCCTATTAAATATGTAAAGCCATCCGACTACTCATACGGTGCCTGAAAGTTGTGTTAAAGAGGCCATTGCATGTGAGATTTCTCCACTTGACTTCCATTTGTAGCCCACTATAAAAAATAAGATATGGAAAGGGTTTTATTTTGATCTCCTTTCTCTTTTGCCGTCATTTAAGGAAAATCGCTTGGATAATAAAGATTCAGATAAGAATGATGATGATAAGTAAAAATCTGCTCTGTGCACGTTTACTAACTGGCTCCAGGCCTTTTATATCTTTTCTAGCGTTTTGGGTGAACGACACCCAGAATTATGCAGTGGTTTATTCTGGCATCTTGAAATAATCCTTGAAGCATATAAAAACTTCCCGGGATTGCCATGTTTTTTTTACGACGAGTCCTTCAGACAAAAACTTGCCGTACATAAAAACCTGAAATGGGGTACAAAAGATGTAGGTTTGTGGTTGAACCTTCTCATACTACATAAGCCTACTTTACAAATGCAATCTTCTCTATCTTCCTAGTTTAAGAAAGGTTTATGCTTCGGTTTCAATGAAGGGCAATGTAAGTGGCAGAATTTGTGTTGTTATAGGCATGAACGTGCTACTTGTTCTGGAAATCACCCAGCCTCCCATTGTTTCAAGAAATTACATTCGAACATGGGTCCTCATTCTAAGGATAATTTTCGTGCTGGGAGTAACACCAGTGAAATTGTCCGCCATGTTACCATTCCTCCTCATTTGGCCAAACCATCAGACGGCGGACATGCTCATTGATGGTTTTTCCTCTGGCTTTCGGCTACCACAATTTTTCTGGCCCCGTTTGTTTTTGTTGTGACAACCTTGCTTCTGTTCGCCGTTTCCCTGCTGTTGTTTCTGAAAAAATTTCAAAAGAGGTGTCTAAAGGCAGGCCCCTTTTTGTTTCCTCCCTTTGTTAATTTTAGGTTATCTCCTTTGGGTTTGGTACCTAAGAAAGAGCCTTATGGGGCGTACACACGGTCGGACTTTTCGTCTACAAAAGTCCGACAGCCTGTCCGACAGACTTCCGGCGGACTTTCGGCGGACTTGCGGCGGACTTGCGGCAGACTTTCTAACGAACGGACTTGCCTACACACGACCACACAAAAGTCCGACGGATTCGTACGTGATGACGTACACCGGACTACAATAAGGAAGTTCATAGCCAGTAGCCAATAGCTGCCCTAGCGTGGGTTTTTGTCCGTCGGACTAGCACACAGACGAGCGGATTTCGGGGTCCGTCGTAGTTACGATGTAAAGATTTGAAGCATGTTTCAAATCTAAAGTCTGTCGGATTTGAGGCTGAAAAAGTCCGCTGAAAGTCCGGAGAAGTCCACACACGATCGGATTACCAGCCAGCTTTAGTCCGTCGGCGTCCGTTGGACTTTTGTAGACGAAAAGTCCGACCGTGTGTACGCCCCATAATAGTTTGCGTCTTATACACCACTTATCTTTTCCTGCTGGAACTTCTCTTAATGATGAAATTGACCCCATTTTCAGTTGTTACTTAAGCATCTTTTGATGAGGCAGTTTTTAAGATATGCCTATTGGGTAAATCTGCCTTTATGGCTAAAGCTGATATTAAATCAGCATTCCGCTTGTTGCCCATACACCCTTCAGCCTTTAATCCTTTGGGTTTTTGTCATAATGGTTTTTATTATTATGACAAATGCCTACCCATGGGTTGTTCTTTATCTTGTACATATTTTGAATCATTTTCCTTGTTTTTAGAATGGTTTGTTACTTTCCTGACCGGTTCAGTAAATATATTGTATTATCTTGACAATTTTTTATTTTTCGGTCCAGCCAATTCTGTAGAATGCATGTATCTGTTCACGGAATTTTGTTTGACTTGTCACATTTTGGTGTCCCGTTGGCCCTTGAAAAATCGATCTGGCCAACAACTTGTATTGGGTTCCTGGGTGTTACTATTAATATTGACAGAATGGAATTTCGTTTACCTCTTTGTTGGGCTTACTTGCCTTTGCTACTCGTGTTATTCCTGTTGGCTGTGTTTTTTCGAAGAGATTATACAGAGCAATTTCTGGTTATAAACCATCAAAATCATTTTTTCCGTATAACTTTCTCTTTGGTCTCTGATTTGTTGGTTTGGAATGATTTGTTTGCATCATACAATGGTTGTTCCTTTTGGCAAACCCCTTTCCAAGATGCTTCGGTTGTTTTTGTTCACGGATGCTGCTGGGAGTTCGGGTTATGGTGCTTTTTACCAGGGCCACTGGTCAGCTGCTTCTTGGCCACACTGTTGGTTTTCCATGGGTTATACGAAGAACATAGTTCTCCTTGAGCTATTCCTGATTTTGGTTGCTTTGGAACTTTGGAGAACTCACCGCCGCAATTCATGTTTGTTATTTCATTCCGATAACAAGGGGGTTGCATATGCGAATAATTGTTTGTCGTCTAAGTCATTGTCTGTTTTTAGCAGTTTTACATTGTATTGTTTTTAAATGTTTAGAATTTAATTTATGGATTAAGGTTAAATACATCCCGGGTTATACCAATGTTATTGCTGATTCTCTGTCCCCTTTTCAGCTAGATCGATTTTGTGAATTGGCCCCGGAAGCGGATCTCCTTTATCTACCTTGCCCGGAGCGCTTGTGGTCCGTAGTTTGCAATCCAGGAATGCTGCAATAGTCAACTCTCTAGCACCTTCCACGTGGGCGAATTACAACGCTGCGTGGTCCTTGTGGTGTGTTTTTTTATGAGCTCTTTGGGTATTCCTTATAATTGTTTCTCTGAAAGTTTGGTTCTTCGATTTTTGAAAGATTTAATGCAACGCTCTTATTCCTATTCCCGCCTAGTAAAAATGTTAGCCACACACCATACCCGCATCCCTACCCCCCAAGGAAAACTTATGTCGCTGACCCCCAGATCTGCACCCTGCTACACCAAATTGAGGCCATCTTAGGATCCCCCACTTGTGCCCCATACTCCTTGGGCGTTATGATCACAACGCCTTCACGAATATAACACCATTTTCTTGGCAACACAGCACAGCTCCGGGACCTTGATCCTCTCCGTGCTTTAGAGGAAGAAGTTCTTGCTTCACGTTCCCCATATCCAACCCATCACACAGGGATGCCTCCCGCGGAATACAAAACTACGGCCCTTTCTTCTCCAACACAGGTTCCCCTCAAGGAAGGAACAATTTCAATTTTGGTCTTATTTTCTAGGTTTTACTATGATCGGGACTGACGACATCGATCCTTATCCTAGCCATGGAACCTTTACTTGCTGCTTGAACTATATTCAAGATCTAATGCGATAAGTACAAGCCTAAACCTATTACTTTATCTCCCTATTGGTAACACTGAACAGACGGGTATTTCCCGGGATGTCATGGTTTGTTTGTGTTTTTTTTTTTTCTCTTTTTCTTTTTAGCGTTAATGCAATTTCAGATATATACTTATGCAGACCGCTGCTCCTCAGCATAAGATATTCTTGAGGCAAGATGTGACCCTGGCGTTTTGGTACTAGGTTCAGAGAATCTCCTAGAAGATCTTCAAACTGAGATGACAGGTGTTCGATCGACCCACGGGCCTGATTGGGTTCCTAGGGTCGAACGAAAAATTAAAAATTCTACCTTTTAACAAAAATAGGTACCTCCCAGCTCACCACTTACCCTGATCCTCCTCCTCCCCCCCCCCCCCCCGTTTTTTTTTTTTTTCCTCTCTTTCCCCCCCTTCCCCATACCCTCTCCCTCCCTTTCCCCCTTCCCCTCACCTCCCTGCCCCCCCCCCATTCCCTCCCACAACCCGGCCCCCCCAAGAATGTTGCTTAAGTTACTGATAGGGTCGGGTTTGGTTTGACAGGATCAATCTCAACATTGATATAAAACTTAAGATGTACTTTAAATGTTTATACCAGATACCACTAAGGCGATTCATGGCAACCATGTTTAACACAGAACGTTTGCTCTGACCGTTATTATCGTTTTTCTTTCCCCTTTGTTTTTTTTTTTTGTTTTTCTTGTTTGTTCTACAGGATTTCTCTTACTGTTATGCGTTATTAACAGAAACATTTCACATGTTGAATTTTGGCTCACCTATGCTCTAGTTCCTGCTATGTAGTAGGCTCTCTATACATATGCTTAAGAATAACATACCAGGTTCCCGGTCCGCAGGCGATCTGTGGTTTCCGTTCATCCTTTCACCCCCACACAGCTGTCCAATTGTGGACTTCGGCTGACATCCCAGACTTTCCCTCTCCAGGTGGACTAGATACTCTACATCCACCTCTGGTTTAACTTACCTTTCTATCTGTGCTTTCTCCCGCCTCTTCTTCTTAATCTAAATCTCCTTCCTCCTTCCCTCTATTCTATATTTCCCCCCCCCCCCTCCCTTTTTTTTTTTTTTTTTCTCTATTTCCCCTCTCCCCTCCCCTTTCTCGTCCTTCCCCCCGTTCGCACCGCTCTCTGCTTTATCCCTTACCCCTGGTATTTTATTTTAATCTTCTCCCAGTGGTCGGCTCCACAAAACCCCGTACCTGAGGTGGGCCCTCGCAAGCTCCCCAGATCCCTCCCCAGGAAGTTTTTTTTAAAATTTCAAAACAGCGGTGGTAGAATAATTGACTTGATTTAACTTAACTATGAATTCAAAATCAGCAGCCGCATGTTCCCTGACGTTGAAATGCATCTCCCTTAATGTTAAGGGCTTAAATCAACCCGAAAAAAGGTCGCAAGTCCTAACTTCACTCACCAAACACAAAGCGCATTTTATCTTTTTACAAGAGACCCACTTTCGCTCAGGCGCCACCCCTAAACTCTCAAACCACATATACCGCACAGCAGTTCACGCCACAAATCCTGAGGCCAAAACCAAGGGAGTTTCGATACTTATCGCTAAAAATGCTAACTTTCACCTAACAGAATCCCTCATAGACCCAGAAGGCAGATTTATTTTCCTAAAGGGGACTTACGCATCCAAACCAATCACTTTAGCCAACATTTACTGCCCTAATGATCATCAAGTAGCTTTTTTTAGGAAGATATGTGAACTCCTAACCTCTTTTCGGAGAGGAGTGGTTGTGATGGGAGGGGATTTCAATGTTCCCCTACACCCGATACTGGACTCCTCCACGGGAACATCTACTCTAACATACAGAGCACTAGGACAAATTAAAACGCAGCTCCATAAATTAACTCTCCACGATGCTTGGCGTACCTTGTATCCCTCAGATAAGGATTATACATTTTACTCAGCCCCACACCAGAAATATTCTAGGATTGATTATTTTTTTATTTCCCAAGCTGACTTGCCCACTCTGCATCAGTCCACTATAGAGCCCATGTTCCTCTCAGATCACCACCCGGTAACACTCACCCTGTCCTTCCCTGATACAGATTTCAGAACCAAGATCTGGAGACTGAATCCCTCTCTACTTAAAGATGAAGCTGTATTAGAGCACGTTCACACGAGACTCCGACAATATTTCTCTGAAAATTTGAACCCGGATATCTCACCAATCTCTATCTGGGAAGCACACAAATGTGTTATAAGAGGGGAACTGATTTCATTGACCGCAAAGGCTAAACGACAACAACAAGAAACTATTAACTCCCTTTTAAATACAATTAAATCTCTAGAGAAAACCCACAAATTGACACAAGCACTATCTACCCTCCAAAACTTAACACACGCACGTACCCAGTTGTTGGAGGAGTTAAACAGGGGGGTCAAAAGAAGATACATTCTTGGCCAGAGAGTTTTCTATGAGCAGGGCAACAAATGTGGCCGACTCTTGGCTCGGTCGATACAAAATTCTAAAAGCACATCCGTAATCCATCACATCAGGGGCCCTGGGGGAACTCTCCGGACCAAGAATGAAGAAATAGCCAAGGAATTTGAGAAATTCTACTCTGGCCTTTATAATCTGCAGACCGATCAATTGACTCAGACCACTCCTGAAACACGCTCTAAACATATTAAAGACTTCCTCTCCCAATACAGCCCGAAACCAATTACCTCCCAACAGACTCTTGACCTTGAGAATCGTATTTCGGCGATAGAACTAGAGGCGGCTTTGAAGCAAATGAAAGCGGGTAAAAGCCCAGGCCCAGATGGCTTTACTCTCCAGTACTATCAAGCCTTCGCTGATACCCTTACGCCCTACCTTTTAGAGACCTTTAACGCGTTTTCTGACCCCCAGACTAGACCAAAGGGAATGCTGACGGCCCACATAACGGTTCTACCTAAGGAGGGAAAGGACCCAGAGTTGGTCGCAAATTACAGACCGATTTCACTGTTAAACGTCGATGTTAAATTATACGCAAAAATCCTGGCCAACAGACTATCGCCCCTCATTCCCAATCTCATTTCTCTGGACCAGGTGGGATTCGTCCCTGGTAGAGAGGCAAGAGATAATACCATCCGCACGCTGAATCTACATCACTGGCTCACAACATCTAAGACCCAGGGATTTCTCCTTTCATTAGACGCTGAGAAGGCGTTCGACAGGGTGGCTTGGGACTATATGCGAGAGGTCCTACTAGCTATTGGGCTGGGAAGCCGTATGCTATCATACTTAATGGCCCTATACTCCAGTCCCTCTGCAGCTGTGAGGGTTAATGGTCACCTGTCGGACGCCTTCCCTATCAGCAACGGCACGCGCCAGGGATGCCCCCTCTCCCCTTTAATTTATATTTTGACTTTAGAGCCCCTCCTTAACAGATTGAGAGACAATCCAAACATACAAGGGATAACAGTGAAGGAGAGGGAGTATAAGGTAGCAGCTTTTGCTGATGACATTCTCCTATCCCTAAAAACGCCTCGCATTTCCCTACCGAACATCCTCAAAGACTTACAGTCATTTGGGAAAATTTCCAACCTAAAAATTAATTACTCCAAGTCCCAGGCTCTAAACATCACGCTCCCTTCCCAGGAATTGACCCACTGCCAAGATATGTTCCCCTTTAGATGGGATAGGAATGCGATCACATATCTGGGCATCCAAATTCCTGCCCGGCTATCTGATCTCTATCTCGTTAACCATCATCCGGCAATTATGAAGATCCAAAAACTTTTAAATGAGTGGTCAGGATTAAATGTTTCTTGGTTTGGACGCTCTGCCCTGATCAAGATGATCATCTTACCCCGCCTACTTTACTTAATGCAAGCAGTCCCGATCTCTTTATCGGCATCTTTTTTCGCGACTTATCGGAAGGCTTGCTCTGCCTTTCTTTGGAGAAATGCTCCTCCTCGCATCAAATACGCACGCCTCACGCTGTCCAAATCAAAGGGAGGGATAGGATTGCCTGATTTATATAAGTATTACGTAGCCTGCCATCTCACAAGAATCGCGGATTGGAATATCCATGCCTCTCTTAAGTTATGGGTATTCCTTGAAGGTGCTTTTTTTGATGGGCCGCTACATCTCCTTCCTTGGCTCCCCTCCAAAAACTGGCAACACCCTATCTTGACTCATCCGCTAATTTACCCATCTCTTTTAGCTCATAAGAAATCTTTGCTGAGTGGCAACCCCACTTCTTCCCCAAGCCCTCTAACGACCCTTAGAGGAAACCCAGAATTTCCACTATATCTAACACCTTTCTCAAACAGGAATGGCCCTATGAGGATGTGTTGGCTCAACAGTTTTTCTCCAGTGGGAAACCAATCTCCCTAGAAACACTGAGGTCACTCTCTAAAAATTCCTCTTTCTCCTTTTGGACTTATAGACAGATCAGACACTTTCTAGAGACTCAGGCCCCTCTAACAAAATGGACAAGACACCTCACGCCATTCGAGACCTTATGCCACCGCAAAATACCGCAGAGACACTTAATCTCTCTCCTACACACCCTGATATCGGAAACGCCTAACGAGACCCCGACCCCATCACAATTGTCTTGGACCAGAGACCTAAACACTCCACTGACTACGGAAGACTGGAACGCCATTCATGATTACACACATAAAGGGTCGCTAAACGTGGCTATCCAAGAGAATTGCTATAAAGTGATCACTAGATGGTATAGAACCCCCTCGCGTCTACACAAATTCTCTCCTACCACCCCTAACACTTGTTGGAGGTGTGGTACGGGGATAGGTACTATGTTGCACATATGGTGGAGTTGTGAGATCCTTCAGCCATTTTGGAGGGAGGTGCACGATATCATCACACACGTCACAACATATAATCTAGACTTTACCCCAGCCCAATTTCTCCTACATCATACTTCTCTTCCCAGAAGGGACTATTTTAAATCCCTTGCCATGCACATGGTCAACGCGGCCAAACTTTGTATACCCAAACTGTGGCAGTCCACCCGCGCCCCAACGATCAGGGAATGGCTCGCAAAAATCACAAATATCAAAGAGATGGAGGAACTGATCCATATTACACAAGACAGAGTTCATAAATTCTCTATGCTTTGGGCATGCTGGTCACATTTCACTACCACCGAGAGATACCGTCAATACAATTTGCGGAGTGATTGAAAACCCCCTTTGCCCTGGTTGTGGGGGCATCGGGGGGTGGGACTGGGGGGGCGAGCGTGGGTCCACTCAGGTCTCCTTCTGATATTCCCCCCCCTCCCCCCCTTCTTTTTTTTTTTTTTTTTTTTGTATTCTTCCCCCCCACAGACTTCCCTCTTTATCTTACCTTCCACCTCGTCTCTCTATACCCCTAACCCTCTTATCTAGCTGTACTTTTCTTTATCTATCCTCTTTGTTCTTTTCTGATGCTAGGCATATTTCTTTATAAGATGCTAAATGAACATACATAATCTACTCTACGTGATGGTACCCTCCTTTCGATACCTGGTTAGCTTTATTGCGATGCATATAGCATTATTTGATGGTCAAGAATGAACCTTTTATCTGTCCCCTCATTCGGTTGGTGCCCTGAGGGAGAGGGGGGGGAGGTGAAAAAATGAGAAAGAGATCCTCTGCCCCCACACACTACTGGTATTTTACAAGTTCAGTTCTTGTTCACTATGTCTCAGAATGCTTCCCCAAGCATCTTTGTAGAGTACCAAGTTGATGTATAGGAATATATCTTGTTATACAAAGTATGTATCAGATTTGTTCTGTTTTTGTATGTCTTTAAACTGAATAAAATCTTTATGGAAAAAAAAAAAAAAATGTTAGCCAAGATTTCATTCTTTTCCAAATTTCGAGATTTTCCACCCTGTTCCACTTTTTTCTTGGTTAAACAGGCCCTCAAAGGTTACTGCAAGAGTTGTTTCCACAGTGATACTCGAGTTCCAGTAACTTTACATCTTTTGCAACATTTGATGTCGGCTGCTTCTTTTGTTTGTAATTCTCCTGATGAAGCTTTACTCTTTAAGGTTTCTTTTAGTTTATTCTTTTTTGGGGCCTTCCGCATTTCCGAATTGCTGCCTAGATCTTCATCTTCATTAGATGGTTTATTGCTTTCTGACGTTTCGCTGAGTCCTGATTCTATTAAGATATTTTTGAGGTTCAGCAAGACTGATCAATTGGGTAAGGGACGGTGGATTGTAATACAACAATCACCTAGTTCATCTGTCTGTGTCTTTTTCTGGTTGTCTAAATATTTAATGTCACGACCCCTTGGTTTAAATCAATTGTTGCTTCACAGCTCTGGTGTTCCTCTTACCCAAAGTCAATTTTCAGCTGTGCTTAAGAAATGTCTTACTTATTTGAGTTTAGGCCATTTACATGTTACTAGTCACGCTTTTCGTATTGGCGCAACGACTGAGGCGGCCAAGCTGGGTTTCTCAGTGGCTGATATAAAAAAATTGGGAGGTTGGAAATCCGATTGTTTTCAATCTTAAATTAGGCCTAATTTATGTTTTTTCAGATTTTAGGTTCTCCACGCATTATACGGCTTATCGTTCATTTACTGGGCTAACGTTCAGGCCTCTGACATCGTTTATGGACCTAATTTGAATTTAGACAATGCATTTTTTTCTATTAGTTGGCATGGCTACCGTGGCATGTCATGGTTTGATTTATGTTCTATGTTGACTACATTACTTTCTTCATGATCACATCCTGATGTTATTATTGTTCACTTGGGGGGTAATGATTTAGGGTCACATAAGACATTAGACTTGGTTTCACAAATTACAATTGACTTCCTGCATTTACGTTCTAACCTTCCTGCCTCTATTTTGATTTTTTCTGAGATCGTTCCGTGATTAAAGTGGTTGCTTAATCCTGATCTCATGTATCTTGAAAAGATCTGAAAAGGGGTGAACAGGATTATTGCTAAATTTATGCCTTCTGTCCAAGGGTTTTCCTACAGACATGTTGATTTAGAAGGAGGTTTGTATGGTTTTTATCGCCCTGATATGGTCCATCTTTCTGACATTGGGCTCGATATCCTAAACTTGGATTTACAATATTGTGTAGAGTTGGCTGTGGCCCGGGTGGGGTGCCAGGCTATGTAAGTTTAGCCTGGCATTTGGGTATAGTTGGTGTATTAATGTTAAATATAGTTCGAGCTTTAATGGCTGAACTATTGGTATGTTAAATTTTAAATATAGTTTGAGCTTTAATGGCTGAACTATTGATCTGTAAAATAAGTTGTAAGTTAATAGTGTAATTTTAGTAATATGGTTATAAATAAAATATTATTGGTAAAAACGTATTTATTATGCCAATAATAAAGGGCCGCGACCATTTTTATCCATGTGTATAGTTTGATTGTATTTATTCATTATTAAAGTTTAATATGACTTTTCAGCCTCTGGTCCCATAGTTTTTCGATATACACCTGGCTCCACAATTCAATGAGGTGTCAGAGGTGCAATCAACAGTTAGTGGAGGTTTGCCTCCTGACCACTATTTAACCAGCACGGCCAGTATTTCAAGCATACCAACCAATGCCAGTATTTGAAAACTACCGGTAATGCAATTGCCTGTATTTTTAATCCCGTGGGTGAAGAGGAGAACTTATTATTCTCCCTTGTCGCTGTCAAAATATCCAAGATGGCTGCTGGTAATGAAATGAAGGCAGTGCATGTATTCAGCGCCATTTTGGATATGCCATGGCCGCATTGCGCATACACAATACTGGCACCAGGAAGACGTAAGGTATAACGAAACATGTAGGGCGGTGCTATACGCTGACACCATCACGTCACATGTGACCCCGGAACACAGGAGTTTGCTTGTTTTTAGCTTGCTGGCTGTTTAATTTGTATTTTGTACTTATACTCCTACTCATATTGCGGTTTGTCACCGCTTGTTTTATTAGCAATAAAGGTTCTCCTGCTTTTTAAAGGTTACTTAACGATTGGAGCCCTTTTTTTGTTTTCTTTACACTCATGGCTTTGAGTCCGAGTGTATTCTTTTCAGATCAGTGTCTGCCTGTCGGGTTTTTACCTCGCTATGCTGGAGTGATTCCCGGTCACTACTGGAGCACGCTGAAGGCATCAGAGGTATTGGATATCCATCAGTCCCCACAGAGGGCTTATTCTGCCTGCGCTTAAGACCCTGCTGCTGAGGGGGTCCACCTGATCTGGTAAGGGTCCCTACTTACTGAATTCCCTCTCTCCAGACTGAAATCCATCTCTTCTTACTTTTTCGTCACCCTTTCCTTCCAGTGAAGACTGACGAGCATTGGAATATACACTTTAATTGGACTTAGTTGTTCATCTTTTTATTCATTTTTTGTTTATATATTTATTGCTGTGGGTGCACATGGACATTCCCTGAAAGATCACTATTTTTTGCAGTATTTGTTATTCGCACTTTGTGTCACTTTATCTGTGACTGTTCATCATTTTGTTTAGTGCAACTTATTTTATTTTTTATTTTTGCACCATAGGGATATTTGATGGTTTTTGTTGCTGCTTTGGTATTTTAAGTATGTAGCCCTTTAGCGCAGTATTTATTTATTTTTACTTATACATAATACTGCCTGTGACATTAACTAAGATGGCTGCCATGCATGAATATTTTGCTGCTGGTGACCATCTTGTATATTGTCACCTGTATTTTTTGTGTTAGAAGGTGGCAACCATAGAGTGGGGAAGGTAAACAAAGAGTGTGAGAGTTTCTATGTATTGTGTGTGTGTATAAAAGTGACTATGCCGAGTGCGCATGCGCGGGACTTCCGGAGCGACACGCTGACCGAGAGCTCCGCATCGCTCCGGCCCTCCAGAGCACAGCACGGACGCTATAATTAGCGGATTTCGGCAGGGGGACCAGGCATCAGACCCTCTTGCATCCGGGCACCAAGCTACATGTCCGGATCCCAGCAGAAAAAAGAGGTTAATAGGCAGCTGAACTTTGGCCTAGCTCCCCCCGGGACCTTCCAAGATGGCGGCCGCAACTGCTCCATTCGGAGACACTGCAAACACACAAGGCCCGGTGTATCCTCCAGCGTTATCCACACCAACTACGGCACATGTGAGTAACATTATGGGGGCTCAAAGCTACTTGGCGTCTCCTGCGTCCACTGAATCGCTCCTCAGCAGAATGCAGAACGGCAACCCTTACTCCCCCCTTCTCAACTCCTCTGACACCATTGCAGACTCCCCACAGGCCTCCCCCATCACCAATAATCAGCCCCCAGAAATGGCACAACTGCTTAACTGCTTCTCAGACATGCTAGCTACAGGGCTTGCACAAAACGCCATGCAAATCACCACATCAATTAAAGCAGATCTCCAGTGTTTATGGGCAAGAATAGACGCTATTGAACAAGCTGTCGAAGAGTCCGCAGCACGCACCAACCAACATGCCACCTGTATTCATTCGCTACAGGATCAACTTGAGAATGCTCTGGCCAAAATTGAAGACCTGGAGAACAGAAGCAGACGCTATAACTTTAGAGTGCGAGGTATTCCTGAAGCCAACATGGATATCCCTAACACAGCCAAAGCCCTAATCAAAGAAATCATCCCTGACATTCCAGACGACAAGCTCGAATTGGATAGGGCCCACAGAGTGCTTCAACCCCCCTGCCAAGATGGACTCCCCAGGGACATAGTAGTCAAGACACACTTTTACGGGACAAAAGAAGAGGTAATGAAAAGATCCCGCTACAAAGATGACATCACCCTGTTTGGCAATAAAATCCAGATATTCGCTGATATCTCACCGACCACGATTCAAAAAAGAAGATCACTTAAACCACTCTTAGAAGTGCTCACACAAAAAATGATCAAGTATAGATGGACATTTCCTTTCCGGCTACAATTCACCTACAAAGAGAAATCCTACGGCTTTTCAAAATTTCCAAATGGGTGAGCAACTGCTTCTTCGCCTTGGGCTAATCTCTCAAGATATTCCCCAGCACAACATGGAAAATTGACCAACTTCGTCTAAAAGGCCCCCCCAAGCAGCACCCTTACCCCACTGTGGGTGAAACAGCAAACAAAGAAACAACGGGAATCCGGGGCGTGTCCGGATGTAGTGAGCAGCAGACGTGTTCCAGAGGAGCTCCGCCGATCCTTAGGGAATCCGTAGGAATCCTCCCTTAAAAATCCTTGTTTTCCCTAAAAACAGACTCCTAAGTGCTGCCAGGCACCATCAGCAGCAGACCCGGGGGATATTGTGGAGGCCAGCCGACGGATGGAGCTGTCATAGGCCCTCGGCTGGCTCCACATCCCGGAGGCAATCCGCGATTTTGCGGCCTACGCGGCCCTCGCGATCCCCGGCCTCGGGTGCCGCGATCGGTGGGCCGCAACGAACCCCACAGTGAAGCCATCCAGCTGCGAGCGACTCAGAGGAGACACGCGGGGACATTGACGGCACTTCGGAGGCCTTCAACTGGCTCCACACTCCGGAGGGGATCCGCCATCTTGAGGCCTGCGGGGCCTCCGCGATCCCCGGCCTCGGGTGCCGCGATCGGCGAGAGGAGGGCCGCCGTACATCACAGTCATACCACCCGGCGGTGAGCTGCAGCGGGGCCCGAGGGAGACCAGGAGGGACACAAAATACCCCATAGAGAAGCCCAGCTGACTCCACATACAGGCCGCCGGCCGCCATCTTGCGGCCTATTTAAAAAAAAAAAAAAAAAAAAAACAACGGGAATCCATGCCCCCCAGATGAACTCTGTTATCACCTTCGCACGTAGATCAAATCTTCCTACAGGAAATGTGTAGAAGCTTCTCCTACACACCCATGGTCTTTTTCAAGACCCGACCCACTTTGGCTACTTCTCACCATTTTTTTGCCATTCTCCTCTGAAGCACCAGATGCAGAATATCCTTTCATCTCAGGAGGACTGCCAAAGACTTACTAACTTTTATTCCTTCCCTCTAGGTCTCAGGCCTAGGCCCTATCTGGGAACATCCCGATTCCCCATAAGTCTCACCCCCCTCACTCCTCTTATCCCTTCCCTTCCCCCCCCCCACCCTTCCCACCTCCTTCCCGGCACCCCCGTACTGTTTTAATTTGCATAACAGATTTATCCAACATGATATGATGCAGGTCATTCTCTTGTTTATAGTATATACAGATTGTACTAGTTTTTCTCTGTCCAGTTTTCAAGGGCGAGCTTACCCCTTTTATTTAGAGATGGTACTTGAATAACACTCTAATTCGCTCATGTTCAGTTACTATTAACTCCTGCTATAGGGAGAGTTCTCCATTAGCTCTCTTAGTTATTTTTACTTTATATGTATTTTTCATTGTTTATAACAAATGCTCTGCGACCGGAGCGGCTCCACATACCACCCCACCTATTGTAACCGAGAGGAAATTTTACCCCTTGGTCACAATAGACGTACGACCCTATTTTTGGTCGTCCATATTTTACTGAGCCCTCTATTTTAGGGACTCAGTGCAGGTCTCTGATCCTGCATCTAAAGGATTCAGTGTTCCTTTTACACACTGGATTCCTTCTCTTTCAGTTGGTTCTATTCCTTTTTTCTGTTACTTTCTGTCCTGCTCTTTTCCCCACCCTTTCTTCCTCCCACCCAGGCGCCTTCGAGGGGAGCTGAACAAGCAAAATATCCGAAAATCCACAGCCAAGATTATGGTCCAGGGACAGATGGTGCCCTAACCCTGGATTGGGTAAGAAACCGTTTTTTATTGTCGAATACCTCACACAATGTCCATGGCTGACGAACGTACCCCACAGTCATCTCTTAACATAGCAACCCACAACGTTCAGGGACTAAACTCCCCAGTAAAAAGGCGCAAAGCCTTTCATAGCTACCAATCCAGAGGGTTGGACGTTATACTTATCCAAGAGACTCACTTCCCGAAATCTTTCAATCCATCATTCCTACACCGTAACTATCCCACCTTTTATTTGGCTAACGCAGATGACAAAAAAAGAGGAGTAACTGTACTTATCTCCAAACGCACACCATTTTCTCTGACCAAAACCATTAAGGACGAAGAGGGGAGATATATACTTGTGAAAGGTCAGATAAACGGTGCAACTCTCTCCATAGTATCGTACTATGCTCCTAATAGGGGACAGGCCTCTTTCTTCTCTTCTATGCTCAACTCGCTCTCCCCACATTTGGAGGGCAAAGTGATCATGGGAGGGGACTCTAATATTGCTTTTGACCATATGCTTGACAAATCAACAAAAAGCCTTTCGAGGCTCAAAAGGCCCCCCAATCAGAGCCTTCGTATTGCTCAACTTCTACACTCTTTGGGTCTGATTGATGTATGGAGAGAGTTGAACCCTAGTGCCAAAGACTATACTCACTACTCAGCCCCCCACAGAACATATGCTCGTATAGACCATATTTTTATACACACTACTGACATTCACCTAGCATCTCGGGCAGTAATTAGCGAGGTACCCTGGTCTGACCATTCATTGGTCTCCACCAAGCTAAACGGGTTCCTACACACAAGAAGCCCACCACAATGGCGTCTCAATGAAGCTCTCCTATCCAACCCGGTACACTGCACCATGATAGAAAAAGACATCTTAGAATACTTCCGCCTTAATGACACACCGGAGATTTCCCCAGGATCCCTATGGGGAGCTCATAAAACAGTAATAAGGGGTAACCTTATACAACTTGCAGCGAAACTAAAAAGAGAAAAACAAATTGACATTAAAAAAATTGCAAAAAGAATTCCAAATCATATGTAAACAGCACAAACAAAACCCCACACCCGCGTCTTTAGCCAAAATGGATGCCTCTAGGATTGCCTTAAACACTGCTCTAACATCCTCTGCAGAAAAACACCTCAAATGGGTCAGTGGAAGATTTTATCTTAATACTGATAAATTTGGCCCCCAATTAGCCTCAAAACTTTCCCCCAGACATAGATACCAAGCTCTACCCAAAATTAAATCCAGTTCGGGTCCATTAACACAAAACCCCAAGACAATACTGGAAACATTCCACTCATTTTATTCCAAGCTGTACTCCTATCCTAGTCAAGAGAAGGCCCAGAAACTCAACGAATTTGTTGATAGTATGCCCCTCCCCAAAATATCTGATTCTCATCGCTCCCTAATGGAAGCTCCTATTTCTATAGAGGAGGTCTTGGAAGTCATAAAGGAATCTAAAACGGGCTCAGCCCCTGGCCCTGACGGATTCTCGTCACTGTATTATAAAAAATTTGGAACTCCCTTGGCTCCTTATCTGGTCCGGTTCTTTAATTCCCTTAACAGAGATTCACCCGTAGACCCAGCGACAAACCTAGCCTATATCTCAGTCATACCCAAACCGGGAAAAGATCAAAGCTTGGTAAGCAACTACAGACCTATATCCCTCATGAACAATGACCTAAAAATAATGACCAAAATCCTTTCCAACAGACTAGGCTCCTTTATAGGAGCATACGTTCATAAGGACCAAGTGGGTTTTATACCAGGGAGGCAGGGCCCGGACCAGATAAGGAGAGCTATAGATGTCATATCTATACTTCAGTCAAAATGGGATGGTAATCCACCCCAGGAGGGGTACCTCCTGTCTATAGACCTCCAAAAAGCCTTTGACTCCATTACATGGCCATACCTTTTTGGAACATTAGAGCGATGGGGTTTCGGCTCCCATTTCTTAAATCTCCTTGCAGCTCTCTATTCCCACCCCAGAGCTCAAATCAAGATCCAAGGCCATTTATCTGAACCCTTCCCCATAACCAAAGGGACTAGACAAGGATGCCCTTTATCACCCTTACTCTTTGCCATTGGCATAGAAAATTTAGCTATTGCAATAAGGAACCACCCAGACATACATGGCGTTAACTGTGGCCAGTCAAAACACAAATGCGCCCTATTCGCAGACGATGTCCTACTCTTCATCACTTCCCCCCTCGTCTCTACCCCTAGTATCCTCTCCCTTTTAAACAAATTTGGACGGATCTCGGGTTTACAAGTGAATATGTCCAAATCCATAGCACTTAACATATCCACTCCATCACGCACAGTGGAAAGCTTAAAGGAACACTTCCCTTTTGCTTGGAGCTCAAATTCCATCACATATTTAGGTATTCAGTTAACCCCCCTAATAGAGCAATTATACCGCTTTAACTATCCCCCCATGTTCAAAAAACTTAACTCTGATCTTGATCAATGGTCACTACACAAATTATCTTGGCTAGGAAGACTAAATGCGGTCAAAATGACACTACTACCGCGAATCTTATATTTGTTCCGCTCCCTCCCCATCCCTGTCCCCAAATTTCATATCTCAAAATTACAATCCTCGATCATCCAATTTATTTGGAATAAATCAAATCACAGGCTCCCTAAAAAAACTCTTTTTAGACCAAGGAAAAAATGAGGTCTTGGACTGCCCAATCTCTGGTGGTACTACCAGGCAGCACACCTTAGTCAGTTTTCAGCCATTTACTACAGAGGCCCCAAACCCGAATGGATAGAGATGGAAAGACAAGCTATACCCAAATTCACTATAGATTATCTTTTATGGCGCCCCCATAAAACTAGACCGTCGATCCTCTGCCCCTCCCTTTCACATTCATTCACATTATGTGACACCATGCACAAACTACACAATCTAATATCTTCATGGAAACCCTTAGCACATATTTTTAATAATCCCCTCTTCCCTCCAGGCACAAACACAAGAGCGTTCCAATGGTGGCTTGATAAGGTAATGTACAGAATAGGTCATTTCTGTAACTCTGGTGGTCCCCTCACTTTAGCACAATGCACTTCGAAACTCAAAATGCCCCAATCGGAAAAATTTCGCTTGCACCAACTGAGACATTTCCTACTCTCCACCCTATCCCAAGAACCGTTTCCACTTCACACCACCCCCTATGAACAGTGGTGCTCCTCAGCCACGGACATGAAAGGGGGAATTTCGCTCATATACTCAGCTCTAGCCGAACCTCAAGAGAAAGCTGACTATATGATAACCTGGGAACGTGAGGATTCGAATGGGATCTTGATACATGGCACTCCAATGTAGCGTCTGCTTTTAAGGGGATCCTAAATGTCTCTCTTGTCGAAGCAGATCTCAAAATCATAACGCGATGGTACCTAGTCCCCACTAGGCTAGCTAAGTTCTACCCAAACTCCTCCTCTACATGTTTTAGGGAATGTGGACACTTGGGCACCCTCTTACATATTTTTTGGGAATGCCCACGTATCAGAGGATACTGGAACAAAATATTCAACCTAATTCGCAAAGTCACTGACTTGGCGATCCCACAAACTCCAACTGTAGCCCTATTAAACCAAAAAATCCCCAAAATTTCTAAATATGACCAAATCCTAATCCACTATATTCTTATCGGAGCCAAAATTACAATAGCCCGGGCATGGAAACTTCCTAAAGTTTCATTCCATGTAGCCAAACAGAAAATCTCCTGGATCATGTACCAGGAGAAAATTTCTAACATCATTCTTGACAAGACTGAGAAATTCAAACATATATGGGACCCATGGGCCCGTCATATGGGAGTGACTCTCTAATCCCTAAACCAGTTACTCATTTTGCCAAATAAGTTTCCCTGCCCGGCTACCTGATAATCCAACACAGCTCTCCTCGAGGGACCTGGCAAACCCCCCTAACTCAATCCTCTCATATCTCTCTCTCCCTCTTTCTTAATATATCTCTCTTTTCTCTCCTTTCCTTTTACTTTTTATTATTTTATTAGTAAAATAAAACTTCTCTTGATGCTTTCTCTCCCACCGAGTCAGAATGGTGGGATGTGAAATTGAAGATACAGGATTATACATATGTCTATTATGATCTTTTAGGTTATTACTTTAAAGATGTTATTTTTCACACAAGATTATATAAGTTTGTTAAAAAAAAAATAAAAAAAAAAAAATATTTCAGAATAAGACACTAACGCTGAGATCTCGAATCTTAAACTGTAATATTATTTTCAAGAACTTAAATGTTTGGCATTGTATCATTTTTCATGAACCGTTGGGAAATTACCTTTTGGCAGAGAACTGGAGCCCGTGGTGCCCAGACACAGCATGATCCCGTTTCGGGGTGTCTGGTCACCGGGACAGCTGGATTTTTGTTAAGAATACCCAATTGGAACATATAAAATTTTTATTTTATTATTTCTACATGGAAATTCCGGATGTCAAATTCTACTGTGCAGAGATTTTCAAGTGAAATCCACTTATATATATGTACCTATATGTTCAAAACTTTATATCTGCCCTTTTCCCCTGTATGGGAAAAATATTGTTGATGTTTAACCTTTTGCCTCAATAAACAATTTTAAACCGAAAAAAAAAAAAAAAAAAAAGTGACTATGCCTAGCAATGTGTGTGAGTGAGGTCCATGTAATATATTTCACGCTTGCATAAGAAGAAAAAAAAAATTGTTATTAGTCTTCTATATGTTGCTCTGGGAATAGAAAAAAAGTGAAAGAATCCTGGACCATTATAGGCACTGCACGGAAAAATTTAATCTTTTTAGTTTTTTTTAGTGGTTTATGCACATAGGTGTCCGTTTATCATACAGCGGTCAAATACCGCTAATCACTTCTCAGGCATTCTCAGAGGAGATCGCTCTCCTCTGAGTGCCTGTTTATCAAGCTGTGTAGATCGTTTCTTCTGTTGAGTTGTGAAGCGATCTACAAACGACAGGAACTCCTGAGAACGGCTCCTGTCACTGTATTCACGTGCGATATAGCGGATTACAGTAATAGGAAGTGAAAAATATCAAAGTTTAACATGAAGCACCACACATTACACACCTCACATTAATAAAAAAAATAGTTACATTCCCCTTACACAACATACATTAACCTAATTATTTAAAAACATTGTTTTTATCAATATTTAAAGATCATACATGGGCCTATTAATGTGAATGGTGTATAGTAAATGAATGGAATCCCCATATGTAATGCAGCTATACACCATTCATATAAATGAATAATACATTTATAATCATTAAAAACATATTTTTATAAAGTATACAAATAAAAATAAAATATGTTTTATAATTGATAAACCCCTGTATGACTGTAATAGAACTGTCCATGGGCAGAACCATGTTTTAGGATTTAATAAAAAAAAATTATAATAATAAATTAAAAATGATATAAAAATTACTTTAATAGTAGCATTTTAATGCAGGTAGAATAATATATGTATATATATATATATATATATATATATATATATATATATATATATATATATATATATATATATATTAAGCATCGTTAAGTGATTGAAAATAAATATATATGTCAAACAAACCCCCTTTATCTTCTAAAAATGGTACAGTCCTTACCAAGTTAATTTCCTGCAAAGATTTTTACTAATTTGAGAGTTGTGATAGGAGTGTTGGCAGCATGGAGGGTGTTCGAAAAAAAGCGAGTTTGCAAATTTACAGAACTGCATGCTGGTCTCAAGGGTAGTGAGCAATTGGGACAGTTTACATGGTACCCGGTCCAGGATGCTGTCCCAAGGCAGATAAGAAGCCATAGGGAGCAGTATAGTTGAGGTGAATGTGTGTGGTGATACTGCCCGAAACATAGCAACATGCAAGAGAAGTATCTGTGACATCAAAGGGCAGAAAAAAAAAAGTTAGCTCTTTAGCTAAATATCAGAGAGGTACTGGAGAAGGACCACCTGTTGCTGTCACATTTATAGCATATGAGGAGGAGATGAAGGGGTGCCTTGGACCCGACACTATTCTGGGAGTACATGGAGAACACAACTCCGATGCCTATAGTAAGTAATTTTAATAAATATATATTTTTTTTTTTCCCCTAAAGTTTATAAAATAAATTATCTTTATAATTCTATTTACAGTGTTGCAAGATCCAACAAATGGAGATGACCACTTGATCGATATTGAGGCTCCACCAGCTTGAGATGAGACACTTATGCTCTTTGATGAGGAAGATAGGTATTAACAGTTAGTGCGCATGCGCGGGACCTCCGGAGAGACACGCTAGTCCGGAGCTCCGCACCGCTCCGGTCCCTCGGTGACCCCCACGTAAGCTAACGATCGTGGGACCCCTCAGTGAGCATCCACCCGATCGCAGGACGTTATGGAGTGCCTGCCTGCATGTTGAGGAACCAGCCTAAGAAGGGGGTAAACCGACAACTGAAGTTTGGCCTGGCAGCCCCTGAGCCCTCCAAGATGGCGGCTGCGGCCTCCTCACACACAGCCCTAGGAGCTCAGGAATCCATACCAGACCCACCGCCCTCCCCTAATATGGCTTCTCTCCCTGGACACCTCGGACAGGACCTGACAGTCTCCCCTGCCTCCACAGAATCTCTCATAGGCAGATCCATGATGGGATTACCTCTCTCTCCCTTACTGAATACCCCTAATAGCCTGGCTGCTTCCTTACAGGCCTCCCCCCTGATCCAAAATCATCCCAATGAAATGGCTCAACTCCTCAGCAGCTTTTCTGACATGCTTGCTGTAGGGCTTGCACAAACCGCTCTGCAGATCACTACTTCCATTAAGGCTGATCTACAGAACCTCGGTGCCCGCATGGATGCTATTGAACAAGCGGTTGATGACTCCTCAGCATGCACTAATCAAAACACCACATGCATCCAGACACTGCAAGAACAGTTGGATCTTGCTCTCTCTAATATCTATGATTTAGAGAACAGGAGTAGACGCTATAATTTCCGCATCAGAGGCGTATCTGAATCGATCGTTGATATACAGGACACCCTTAAATCTTTCATTAAAAATGTCATCCCAGATATCCCGGACCACAGATTAGAATTGGATAGGGCCCACAGAGCCCTCCAACCCCCTTGTCAAAACGGCCTCCCACATGACATAGTGGTCAAGCCTCATTTCTATGCGGTGAAAAAAGCAATTATGAAGAAATCCCGCAACCTGGACAATATGGCCATACAAGGCAATAAAATACACATTTTTGCCGATATCTCCCCTGCCACGATTATTAAACGGAGATCCTGCACGTTCTAAACCAAAATTCGATCAAGTACCGATGGTCCTTCCCCTTCCGTCTCCAATTCCACTATAGAGACAGGTCCTACGGTTTCACTAACATCCAGAATGGCGAATGCCTTCTTCTGCAACTCGGTCTTATCTCCAAGGATTCATCTCATCTTTAGGACGAAGGCCGTATCAACAACTCCTCCAAGAGACCCCCACCGACCAGCCCCCTCACCCCCCTCTGGATTAAGCAACAAACAAAGAGAATCCGAAACTCTATCCCACCTCTATTTAATCGTCTGAAATAGACTCACTCTTCTCACTTCTGAGGTTCTTCCTCTTACTGATGGTGTAGTAGTTTTTTCTACACCCACCTAGGCCCCTTCTACTTTGGCCGGAACTGTCTGCATTCCTTTTGGCTTTTTTGCAGCGGTTTTGTACCTACTGTTCTTCACCCTTTTAGGGTTGGTTTGTTTGTTTGAAATTTCTACAGGTTCCCTCATATGGACCAGTGATATATACTATCAGACTGGCAGAATTCGACCTAAGGTCCAGGAACCAACGGACTGGTATACCACTGTATATTCTGCCTTTTTCCTCCCCCTCCTAACCACCCTCCCTTCGATTACCCCTCCTCATCCTTCCCTGCTTACCCTCAATCCCTTTACCAGAGATGATCTCTCGACATGGTATCAACAAATGTACTCTCCCCTCCTAGACTGATTTGTTGATTTGTTGTTTATTTTATTCCTAATTTAGTTAAACGCACTGTTTATAATGTCTTACTGTACTAACACACCTAGTTATAGATACGTTAACTCTCATCTTTGGGTCCTCTTCTCCTATTTTTTTACAAAGGGCCACGAGACCGGAGTGGTCCCACTTGCCACTCCACCTGCTGAGTTCTAGAGGAGCCCCTCTCCCCTAGGTTCATCAGGAATGCAACCCCTTTGTTGGTTGCCTCTTCACCGAAACCCAAATTTTATTGGGTTTCAGAGTAGGGTCTGGCACGCCAGCCCTACCCCTCAGGAAACAGGTACAATTTCTTCCCTGCTACTGAGTTCTCCTATTCTCTTTACCCTTCTATCCTTTTTCTGGCTCTACATTGCCCTTCCTTCTTCTTCTTCCCCCTCCAGGTGCACTCATTAATGGCTCGCCGATTTAACTTTCCTAGATTGCTGATCCTGAACAGCCGCTTCAAGACAAGTCCTCTTACTCCTCAATACTAGGTAGGATCTTTCCTGTTCTTTGTGCGCTCCCCCCTCACATCCATGGCTGACCCCTCAAAATAGCATCCCATAACACGCAGGGATTTAACTCCCCAGTCAAACGCCGTAAAGCTTTACAAAACTATCATTCCAGAGGGCTGGAAATTCTTCTATTACAGGAAACCCACTTCCCCAAAAGTTTTTCCCCTACCTTCCTCCATCACAGCTACCCAACTTTATTTCTGGCCAACGCGAATGATAAAAAGAGAAGTGTAGCAGTTCTCCTCTCTAAACGCATATCTTTTACCCATTCCCAGACCATCAGAGATAGTGACGGTCGTTACATCCTAGTCAAAGGACACATTAATGGCACCCTTTTTTCTTTGGTCTCTTACTATGCCCCCAACAGGAAACAAGCATCCTTTTTTGCGTCCATGCTTACTGCTCTATCGCCTCATCTAGAAGGTACGATAGTAATGGGTGGAGACTCGAAGATAGCATTCTAACATCTTCTAGACAAATCGCCTAAAGGTATCCCCATCTCCAAAAGACCCCCTAAACAGAGCCTCCACATTGCTTGATTACTTCACTCTTTAGGAATGATAGACACCTGGAGGGAATTGAATCCTTCTGTAAAAGACTATACTCATTATTCGGCTCCCCACAGGATCTATTCCCGAATTGATCACATCTTCTTACACACATCTGAGATTCACCTAGCATCCCATTCCTCCATTTGCGAAGTCCCCTGGTCAGACCACTCTATAGTCACTCTCAAAATCACAAGCTCCCCCACTCGAGTGGGCCCACCACAGTGGCGCATTAAGGGTTCTCTTCTCTCCAACCCAGTGCATTGCACAATTTTAGAGAATGACTTGAAGGAATATTTCCTCCTCAATGACAATGCTGACTGTACACCTAACTCCTTATGGGGTGCTCATAAAGCGGTCATGAGGGGAAAAATCATTCAATTATCCTCACGCCTTAAACGCAAGACTCAAATGGATATTCTCAAGCTTGAAAAGGAATTCCGGCCCCTTAGCAAATTACACAAGAAAAATCCGCACCAAGTTCTCTCTCAAACCTAGAAGCTACTAGAGAAGCCCTGAATTTAGCCCTTACCTCCAGTGCCAAAAAACACCTTGATTGGGTAATTGTCAAGTTTTACCTTCTTGCTAACAAATTTGGCCCCCAACTTGCAGCAAAACTTTCCCCCAAACAAAAAATTTGAGCTCTCCCCAAGATAAAATCACTCACGGGCTCTATGACTCAAAACCCAAAGCAGATTTTAGAGGCCTTCCACGCGTTCTAATCTCTATGTGGATACCAATCCCGGTTCCCCTCCTTTTATAAACTCCTTCCTTAACAACACCCCTCTCCCTAAATTAACCGACTCTCACCGATCTATTATGAACTCCCCTTTCTCTGAAGGAGAAGTCAAAGAGGTTATCAAAGGACTTAAAAAAGGTTCAGCCCCAGGCCCAAACGGCTTTTCGAATCAGTATTACTAGACCTTCTTAGATGTCCTCTCGCCTTATCTGGTCCGGCTCTTTAATTCCCTTCAAAAGGGACAGGCTCTAGACTCTACAGCAAACCTTGCTTACATCTCTGTCATCCCTAAACCAGGCAAAGACCCCAGCCAAGTCAGCAATTATAGACCAATTTCACTAATCAATAAAGATCATGACAAAAATTTTGTCCAACAGACTAGGGTCTTTTATAGGGTCTTATGTACACAAAGATCAAGTTGGCTTTATTCCGGGGAGGCAGGGACCGGACCAGATAAGGAGAGCGGTTGATATAATTTCTATACTTAGATCGGGCTGGGATGGGGGCCTTGTTCAGGAGGGATTCCTCCTTTCACTAGACCTCCAGAAGGCCTTCGATACGGTCACTTGGCCATACCTATTCACAACTCTCAAAAAATGGGGTTTTGCTCCACACTTCCTCTCCTCATTAAAGGCCCTTTATTCTCTCCCCAGAGCCCAGGTTAGGCTTCAGGGATCCCTCTCCAATCCATTCCCTATCTCCAAAGGAACACAACAAGGATGCCCCCTTTCCCCCCTCCTTTTCGCCATAGCAATAGAGACCTTAGCCATTGCTTTAAGAGAACACCCGGACATTCACGGAGTTAAATGTGGCCCTTCAATACACAAATGTGCACTATTTGTAGATGATATTCTCCTTTTTGTAACCTCCCCCCTCATCTCAACCCCTATTATACTACAGTTGCTAAACAATTTTGGCCAAGACTTAGGGTTAACATGTCCAAATGTACCGCCCTTAATATCTCCATCCCATCTCCTCTCCTAGATAGACTTAAAGATCACTTCCCATTCTCTTGGAGTACCTCCTCTATTCCTTACCTAGGTGTCCACCTCACAGCCTCCATAGACCAGCTATACAAAAATAATTATCCCCCCATGTTCAGGAAACTTAAGTCCGACCTTGATCAATGGTCACTTTATAATTTGTCCTGGCTAGGCAGGATCAATGCTGTTAAAATGACCCTCCTCCCCAAGATCCTCTATTTTTTTCGCTCCCTCCCCATCCCTGTCTCCAAACTACATGTAACAAACCTCCAATCAGCAATTATCCGTTTCACTCAGGGCAAGTTAAATCCCCAACTCCCCAAACAGATGCTTTTTAGACCCAGAAAGAAAGGAGGAGGACTAGGACTTCCTAACCTCTGGTGGTACTACCTGGTGGCCCAATTATCCCAATTTTCCATCATTTATTCCAGAGGCCCTAAACCAGATTGGGTAGGAATAGAAAAACAAGCTGTTCCTAACTATACTTTAGATTTCCTTCTGTGGCGGCCCCCCAAATCTAGGCCACCTATCCTCTCTCCCACACTGTCCCACTCGTTCTCCTTATGTGACTCCCTTCATAAATTGAACTCTTTAACATCCAGGTAGCACCCCCTCGCCCATATTTTTCACAACCCACAATTCCCTCCTGGAATGGACATTAGAGCCTTTCAATGGTGGCTGGATAAAGGCCTTTATCGAATTGGACACTTTTTTAACTCCAACGGCCCCCTAAAACTTGGCTTCTGTACGTCTAAACTAAATATGCCCCCAACCGAAAAATTCCGCTTTCACCAAAATAGCACACTTCTTGCTCTCCCTTACACCCAAAGACAATATCCCCCTCGTGGTCACCCCTTATGAACAGTGGTGTTCCACAGCCATGGATGTGCGGGGAGGTATCTCCCTGATATACTCAACACTTGCTGACCCTCCGGAGAATGCGCCTTACATGATTAACTGGGAGAGAGACCTTGAGATCGAGTGAGATTTGGACACTTGGAACTTCCAGGCCGCAAAAGCCTTCAAAGGAATCCTTAATGTATCCCTAGTTGAAGCAAACCTTAAAATCATTACCCACTGGTACCTGGTCCCGACTCAACTAACTAAATTCTACCCTCAATCATCGCCCCTTTGTTTCAGAGGGTGTGATCACCTGGGCTCCCACCTCCATATCCTTTGGCAGTGCCCCAGGATCAGGAGCTTTTGGAACAAAATCTTTAACCTAATTCGTACAGTCACTGGGGCAGTGCTCAATCAGGACCCTTCAATAGCCCTCCTGAATAAGCAGATTCCCAATATCCCGAAATATAAGCAAAGGCTGATACATTTTATGCTACTAGGCGCTAAAATAACAATAGCGTGGGCCTGGAAGTCCTCCTCAGTTTCTTTTCATCTAGCCAATCAAAAAATGACCTGGATAATGATCCAAGAGAAAAACTCCACTATACTGGATAAACTAGAATTCTTTAAATGTATTTGGGAACCCTGGGCCCAGTAAATTGGCACCTCTATCTAAAACACTGCTCCAATACCCCTTGAGCAACCTTTTTGTTTTACATCCCCTCCTCTGTACCTAGCCATTAATGTTGCTGCACCTGGATCCCCTTCTCCGTCTCTCTGTCTGCTTCCCCCTTTCACTCTACTCTTGACTTTTCTTTTCCCTCCTACCTCCCCTTTCCTCATATACCCCATTGGACCTATATAATGGGGAAATCAGGATAAGATAGTAACATTCCCTCAGCTCTTACTCCTTTATACGTCCCTTTATCTACTGGCCGTTTTATATGTTAACGTCCCTCAGGTAGGGCTCCTTGCCTTTCCGTGATTTGCTATTAACATCTCTAAAATTTACTTTCATTCAGTCCTAAGTTTCTTGCATCGCCATTACTAGTAAACAATATCCAAAAAATGAAAGGTCCCTAAATCTATCCCCTATTTTGTAGATGCTATAGCTTTTAAGCTAACCAATCAATATATGCCTATTGGGATTTTTGGTATAACAAATATGTAACTGAATACATATTGGCCAAAATTGATGAAGAAATTTGATTTTTTTTTTCACATTTTTTTGTGGCTATGTATTATAGCAGAAAGTAAAAAATATTGTTTTGGTTTTTTTTTTTTCAAAATTTTCTTTTTTCATTTTTAGCACAAAACATACAACAAGACAGTTAAAGTAACGAAGTGCTGTATCACGAAAAATGGCCTGGTCAAAAAAAGGGGGTAAAAGGGGGGCTGAAGTCGTTCATTGACAATTGTGAATTCATGCAATGCTGCAACCAAATAAAATTTATCCAATTTTTAATGTAATGTTTTTTCACATAAACTCCCCTTTATTTTTACCTGAGCCAGATCTGCTCCAGCGATGTGCACCAGAGCAGCGGCTCTCTCCACTGTCTCCTTCCTGTGCTGTCGATTAAGAATGAGGGAGCGGGGGGGTGTGGCTGAGTCACCTGGTCTGTGTCAATAGACGCAGACTGGGTGCCTCGGGAGTGAGCCCGCATGGGTGGCCCCATGGAAGGGGCACTCGCTGAAGAGTAGGGGCCTGAAGCGCCAGCAGGGGACCCCAGAAAAGGAGCATTAGGGCTGCTTTGCGACAAACAGTTGCACAGAGCATGTATGACATGTTTGTTAGTTTGTTTTTAAAAAAAATAATGTTTAACCACTTGCCGACCAGGCCATAGCCGAAAGACGGTCGGCTTATTCTGGGTTGACGTCCGTGGGACGTCATTCCAGAATGTTGATCCCGCGCGCCCCCTGGAGCGCGCACCCGGGAACATCCGTGACCGTCGGGTCCTGAGGACCCGGCGCATCACGGATCACGGTAAATAGCCGTTGATCGTGGCCGTTTACCATGTGATCGTTCCGTCAAATGACAGAGCGATCACATGTAAACAAACCGGCGTCACGTCATGACGCCGGTTCTTCCCTCCCCTCTGTGTACCGATCGGTACAGTGCTAGGGGAGAGATGGCAGCAGCGCTGTGGGCTGCATGTTTAGTGCCCACAGCGCTGCTCAATGTCAATACACTGCAATACTCTGCCAATACTCGCCAATACTCTGCCAATACTCGCCAATCAATTTTAACAGAAACAATTTTTTTTTTTTAATCTAAATTTTCAAACTTTTTTGATTTATAGCGCAAAAAATAAAAAACCCAGCGGTGATTAAATACCACCAAAAGAAAGCTCTATTTGTGTAAAAAAAAAGGACAAAAATTTCATATGGGTACAGTGTTGCATGACTGAGTAATTGTCATTCAAAATATTTAGTATACATGGGCCAAACACCCCCCCTGTTCGGTATGCAGCAGAACTCCTGAACAAGGGGAAATGTTCTAACCCGAATGGCGAACCCCATTGAAGTCTAAGGGAGCCGAACATGAAAAATCCAAAGTGCCCATTGAAGGCTTAGATGCAAGTATTTGGCCATAAAAGGGGTGTGGTGGTCTGGGTACTGCCCTGGGAGACATGTATAAATGGCCCAAACTTTTTAATAATAATTGTATTTTCTGGAGCAGTGATTTATAGATGCTTATGGTGCAAATATAAAAATGGAAAATTCCTTTAAATATAGTGCCTGGGTGGGGTCCCCTTATTCTGCCTCTGTAAAGTGGTGCATCTGTGCCATGTATAGAACATGCTGCAAAACTGACATTCCCCCACCCCAAAAAAGAAAAAAAAAAAGTTGTGGGGGTCTGCGGGCGGGGATCTTATCGGAATTTGGAAGCCCACTTGTTGATCTTCTCAGTGAATTAGCAAAGTGAATGTCATAACAAAAGCAACAATTCTCTTGTCAGACCTGCTACATGACTCAGCTTTTTTTAGCTGGTAAATGCTTTAAAAGCAGTGACTACGGAGATTTTTAAATACCGTAGTATGTTGCCAAATGCCATTTTAAAACTAGACATATTTGTTATTTTTCAATAATTAAAACGATTATAATTTATATCAACATTATTCCAGCAGAACAGTTTCCATTCTGTGTAATGGCAAAAAAAAATATTAACAATAATTTTATTTTGTTTTTAGACAACAGTCAATTTGTCTTGGAGTATAATGTGGTCACTGATCCAGACTTTGAAAATATGCGTGGTAAGTAGAGAATACAAATGTCAATTAATCTAAAAATATTTAATGTGTAGTTATTGATGTGTTCCAATGAGCATGCAAGAAGATGTGTAAGTGTATAATATCTTCTAATCTTTTAAGTTCCTGTTTAATCTCCAGTGAATGAGGAGCCTCAAGCAGGACCATCTTGTACTGGTAAATATAAAGATGTTTTTGTCCAATTGCACCTTTTTTAAGCCCCGTACACATGGTCCGAGTAGATATTGGCCGGTTCAAAAGAAGCCAGCCAACATTTGGCCCCTGTGTACAGAAGCCAGTTGAATAGCCAGCTTCTGTTGAAGGGGCATGACTGAAAAAGGTTTATCCAATTGTTTTACTAACATTATTGTTAGTACAGGATCTCCTTCCTAGAGATTCATTTTTTTACATTAGGCCTGCTTCCAGGGGCGGACTGACCATTCGGGCACTCGGGCACGGACCGAGGGCCCTATGCCACTAGGGGGCCCCATCAGAGTGGCCAGCCTCACTAAAAGCAGAGACAGTATGTCAAAATCGGGGTTTTTTTTACATCTGTCCCTTGCCAACATAATTTTGCTGTAAAAAAACGAAGCTATAGCTGCCCCGCCTCTGTACTGCCTCCTCAGCCAATGGGAACAGTGTACACGCCCCCTTCCTCACCACGGCTCATTTGATTTTAGAGCAGGAGATTGCCAACAGCTAGAGGAGAGGAGAGGGAGGAGGGGACTGCAGTGTGGGAAGGGCTGCAACCTGCTGGAAGGTAAGCTTGCTGAGCTGAACTGAGTGTATTTTGGTCAGTGCTTACCCTGGGGAGCAGGAGGGAGGGGGAGGATGTGTTTTTCCTCTAGCAGGGCTCCTCCTGTCTCTGGCACTGTTAGATTGATTTTCTGTGTGAGAAGTGACATGCTTCTGGAGGAAGGATGTTCTGAACTTCTCCCCCAATCTCTGCTACCCTGCCTACTCATTACCTGCCCCCCAATACACAGACTCAGTCCCCTCCTCTCCTGCATTACCACCTAAAGTGTCTGTGAGCTGCTGGGGCACTACAAGTCCAGGAGACATGCCAAGAGATGGGGGCAGCAGTGTGTTTCTTTTAGGCTGATTTTTGGGTGAAAAGTGCTGGGGTGTGTGTGTATATATGTATACAGTGTGTCTATGTGTATATGTATACTGTGTGTCTATGTGTATATGTATACTGTGTGCCCATTGGTGTCAGTGCGTCCATAAGGGGTGCATGGGCGCTGCCCCCTCTCTCCTGGCACCTCTCTATCACCATAGATAGATTTATGCATTACATGAATCTATCTATGGTCACCGCTGACACCCCCTATTCAGGTGCCCGGCCCCTTTTCGGGCACCTGAATTACAGCGGCGGGGGTGTTTTTGGGAAGCACCTGATTAGAGCCATAGGCTCTAATTATGTTCCCAAAAAGGTGAACAGCGGGCGCCATGCTGGGCTTTCGCTGTTCACTCTGTGTTCACGCTGTGTGTTAGCAAAGCAAAGGAATTCACTTTGCTAACACTGAACCGCTTCTCAGCCAATCAGGTGCTCGGGTCTGTTACCTGTCACCTGATTGGCTGAAGCATCAGGCGCTGTGATTGGACCCCTGATAGAAAGGACGGAAGAAGACATTGAGGTGCGTGCAGGACACCGCCGCTGACCCGCTGCGAGATAGGTAAGTGCCGGGCGATGCACACTGGCAGCATTTGATGGGGCACAGCGGCAATTGATGGGCACACTGGCAGCATTTGATGGGACACTGTAGCGGCAATTGATGGGCACACTGTAGCGGCAACTGATGGGCACATAGGCAGCATTTCATGGGGCACAGTAGCAGCAATTGATGGGAACACTGGCAGCAATTGATGGGCACAGTAGTGGTACTTGATGGGCATACTGGCAGCAATTAATGGGCACAGTGGCTGCATTTGATGGGCACAGTGGCTGCCTTTGATGGGCACAGTGGCTGCATTTTATGGCACAGTGGCTGTGCTTGACGGGCACAGTGACTGCGCTTGACTGGCACAGTGGCGGCAATTGATGGGTACAGTGGCAGCAATTTATGGGTACAGTGGCTGCGTTTGATGGCACAGTGGCTGCGTTTGATGGCACAGTGGCTGCGTTTGATGGCACAGTGGCTGCGTTTGATGGCACAGTGGCTGCGTTTGATGGCACAGTGGCTGCGTTTGATGGCACAGTGGCTGCGATTGATGGCACAGTGGCTGCGATTGATGGCACAGTGGCTGCACTTCATGGGCACAGTGGCTGCACTTCATGGGCACAGTGGCTGCGTTTGATGGGCACAGTGGCTGCAATTGATGGGTTTTTTTTTCAGTTTGTTTGCGCCCCCCTAAAAATTTTGCGCACCAGCCGCCACTGGTGTATATATGTATAATGTGTGTGTCTATGTGTATGTATACTGTGTGTGTATGTATACTGTATGTTTCATTTGTGCCTACTGCCGCTAAATAGAAGTCCATCTAACAATCCTATGCCCATGAAAAATCCACTTGTTGCCATTCGGAGGCAGCTGAATAGTGAACTGCTGAGCCCGGCCTCGGATCAGGCAGCAGGGCAGGTCTGGGTGCGTGCCTGTGCGATGATTTGGCACACATCAAGCATGGCTTTTATTCACATGCCCCACTGCTAGATCTGAGGCCAACCACAGCAGTTCATTACTTTGCTGGCTCTAAGACTCACCGCAGCTCAGAGCCTGCCACAAGTGGATTTTTTTTTCTAATTTAAAGGCCTTTTTCTGCCAGCTGCTTGCCACATCAAGCACTAAGGTGCAAAGGTGTGTGTAAGGGGACACTGATAGAAGGTGACACACTGGAGGGGCTCTACCATAAGGTAGGACTCTGCGGACTGTGATTATAGGGAGTATGTTGGGACTTTGGTGGGACTCTGATGTGAGCGTGGCACTCATCCTGACTGCTGTACTCTATATGCTGTTTTGTTTGTTACTTACTCCTGGCATGGCGACCACATGTAAGCCTGGGGGCCCCATAATCTTCTATTGCCCGGGGGCCCCATAATCTTCTATTGCCCGGGGGCCCCATGAGTTGTCAGTCCGCCCCTGCCTGCTTCATTGATGGAAAAAAATAATACTAGTGCGTACTAGGCGTTAAACATTGCTGGAGATTAACTCAGCTTGTTCAAAGAAGATTTGATAAAACAACAGATTTTGCACTCTCCTCTTTTAGCAAATACCCAAATTGTCTGACAAAATCACATTTTTTTTTTTTTCCATAGGTGTTGAGACAGAAAATGTCACTGGTCATCAAGAAATAGTGGTCAAACTTTTACCACCAAGTAAACACGAATACCAAAAAAGAATTATCTTTTTTGAATGCCATGTTAAGAATGAAGTTTATTCATTTTTTAAATTTTAATTTGCAGATCAGGAAGACGCAAGACTTCCAACAATAGTAGAAAGTGCTCCAATCCAGAACACTTCTTCTGCTGTTCCGCTTCGTGCTCCAAGAGGTAGAAGAGAAATGTCAGAACATGTGGATTTAGCAAACAATATTGCAAATCAGTTAGGGAAGACTTTAAATGCACTGATTGACAAAGTGAACAATCTGCAAAACATCCAAGAGTCATTTCAGCAGGCTGTTGTTGCACAGATGACAGGTACCAATGACAGCCTTGAAAATATCCATACACAATTGGTAAATAATGTACCAAGTTTGTTGCGCCAGTAGCAAACTTTGGATAATATGTTGGAGGAGCAAAAGAAAATGTCCACTGCTCTATTTTATTTAGTGGGTGCTGTGGCTCTACTGTGTCAACAAATGCCCCCTGCTAATGACACACATAATGGGATGGATCCCAATAATATTTAATTGTGGTTGCAATAAATTTCTAATGGGGTGCATGTCCGAGATGGAACCGATGTGCTTCCGAGAGCTACCACACATCTGATCATGTGCTCTCAGGCTACTGTTGCCTTAGGAATTTTTTTCTGATGTACAGTGCCTTGAAAAATTTTTTCACACAAATGTATTTTTATTGGGATTTTATGTGATAGACCAACACAAAGTGGCACATAACTGTGAAGTGGAAGAAAAATGATAAAAGTTTTCAATTTTTTTTTTTAGAAATATCTGAAAAGTGTTATTTGTTTTCTGCCCCTCGGAGTCAATACTTTGTGCTTCCACTGTGGCAGGGTTTTTTAACCCTAATGTGTTTGCCATTAATAGCTCCCAGGCAGTTAGGAAAGTTTGTTTTACTCCAGAAACAATTGGCAACATCTTCCCACTTCCCTTTATTTGGAATTGGCATACCATATATACTCGAGTATAAGGAACCAGGAAGCCCAATCGATCCTGAACCTGAGCCAGTGAGAAATAGCAAAGAAAAAAAAAAAAACAGCGGCAATCAGAGGACTTTATTGATGTTGTGAAAAAAAATGTTAGTAGCACAATGACAGGATATGGGAGAAAATGCTTAATTTGCTTGTAGCATCATCCCTCAAATGGAGATAGTTGACAGGAGATTGCAATGCGCTATGAGGATCGAGCTGTTGCGAGTCAATTATTTGAACTTAAATTGTTTCCATCCTCCAGACCTAAAATAAATTAAAAAATAATGAAAATTGTCCACCACATTATGATCATAGAGCATTGCAATACCCTGGTCCATCAGCCGTGCAGTACCCTGGACCATCAGGGTCAGTGTATCCTATTATGCCTCCTCCCACCTTTGACACTGCACAGGTACCAGTTTATAGACCCCAGCAACCTCACCTTCATCCCCCTCGAGAGGAGTCCCATATCACCCCTCCTTTATACCATGACCTCTGAATTGTAAATCTTTCAAACAATGTTATATGCATAAATGAGCATAGTTTTTTTGTATAGATTTTTTATTTGTTCTATTTTTTAAATTTTTTCTCTTAGCATAATTTTTGGATTAAATAAATGTTAATATAATAAAGTTTTTATTTAAAAAACAAATTAGTGAATGAAAATTGTTATTTGTTTGTTATATGGTACTTTTTTGAAATTTTGAGCAAATATGTTGTCTTTTATTTAAAACTTGATATAATGTTGATTTATCTACTTATATAACATTATAAACTTACCCGAGTGTTATAAGCAAACGTTCACACAGAGGTATTGCCTCCCTGCAGTTGGTATCCTGTCTCAGTAAAGCAGACGACAACATATCAAGAAGGAAGTCAAATCTGAGACAGAAAATAGGTAATTTGTTTACACTATTGTGGGAGCGGGATTAGGGTTAGGGACTAGTGGGAGCGGGACTAGGGTTAAGGATTTGGGACTAGTGGGAACAGGGTTAGGGATTTGGGACTAGTGGGAACAGGGTTAGGGATTTGGGACTAGTGGGGATAGGGATTTGGGACTAGTGGGAGCGGTGTTAGGGATTTGGGACAAGTGGGAGCAAGGTTAGGGATTTGGGAGTAGTGGGAGCGGGGTTAGGGTTAGGACTACCGGGATTAGGGATTGGGATATAGACACTTACGTTGCACTGCTCATCCAAGTGTAATTTCTTAACTTGTCAGGGTGCATTCTCAAGTCCTCATATAGCAACGCAAATTGTCCTCTTGAGATGTGTGCTTGGAGGATGGGATGAACCCAACAGCGATGTTGCTGCCTCTGTTGGTCGGATATTCTCCCAATAGAGTAGCACAAACAACAAAAAAAGCTCCATAAACTCCATCTTCTCTCTGTATTCTCTCTCACCTCCACGAGATACCAGGAAGGTAACAGGAAGTGATGTAAGGAGGTGGAGTTGTTCTCTGACGCCATGCTTCATTAACGCTTGAAAAGCGCCTTTAAAATGGCAGAGTGGCAGTGGTAATTTTAGCGCTAGCGCCCTAAAAACGCGGTAATAGCGCTAAGGCATTTTAAGGCATTTTTTCAGCACCTCAGTGTGAAAGGGCTCTTAGTTTGCCAGCAGAGCAGGTGTAAAGGGAAGGGCATCATCTTATGGTAGGCAATGCACTCACGTTTTAAATTTTTTGTGGACCACATGATATGTGATTGGTGCAATCATGTATACTGTGTATACATGCATACGTATGGGGGATTTTTGTACGTATTCCCTCTTTTTATAAATATGGTTTTAACTTGAATACAAATGATTGTTTTTTTAAATATCACTGTGTCATCCTCTGTACCAGTAGGTGCTGGTTCACACTGGTGCAATGCCAAACATCGCACAGACATCGCAAGTAATTTGCAGCGCACTGCCGTTCACATTACATGCGATGTCTGTGTGGTGCGATATCAGCCATAGAGATAGTATGGCTGATATCGCACCGCATTTGGTGCAAACACGCACAGGACCCTTTTTTCTGTTCAGACAAGAATCGGAGCGCATGTGTGTTCACACATATGCGATCCGATTCATGTCCGAACTGTCAGTTCGCAGTGCGATATGCAAGCTGAACTGGGGGTGTCATTAACAATGTATTGACACTCCCCAGCGATTCGCATATGGCAGTGTGAACTGACATACGATGTGGGAACACGCAGTGGATTCGCAGTGTTCTCGCATCGCACCAGTGTAAACCGGCACTAAAGGCCGTTTTTTTGTTTTTGCCGTATATCAATATTACATTTATATCCAATTCACACAGGCATTTAGGTTTCCAAATGCTATGTCTGGTAGATGAAGGACAATAAAAGCAATGCAGTTTGAAGTACAGCTGGAGAATGGAAGGAAAGGGGAGGAGGTTTCTAGGAACCCTCCTTTCCTCATGGGATTATGGCAGGGGGCAGTTTCAAGGCTTCCCTCTCCTGTGTGTATGAGTCACACAGGTGCCTTGTTAAGTCAAGTGCTCTGAGGCGAGGTCACATGGCCTATAAGGGTTAGGATATGTGAGTTATGTCAGGGGTTTTTCAAGCAGGGAGAATACTAGGCTAGGATTGGCTAGTTTGAGATAGGGTCACATAGCAGGCTAGTGTGGGCCATGTGAATTCTACCTCAGAACATTCCAGAAACCCCGAGCCTGCCTATAAAAGGGGGTTCCATGAAGAGGACCTCAGAAGGCATAGCCTTCTACCCCAATCCGTCCGTTTTTCTCCTACTCTATCCACTTTCAGACGATCCCTGAAAACTCATCTCTTCAGAGAAGCCTATCTGGCCCCCACCTAACAACTGTACATTTATCTTCTCAATCAGCACATCACCCACAGTTATTACCTCTTGTATCTCTTGACCTCCCCTCTTAGATTGTAAGCTCTAAGGAGAAGGGCCCTCTGATTCCTACTGTATCAAATTGTATTGTATTTGTACTGTCTACCCTCAAGTTGTAAAGCGCTACGTAAACTGTTGGTGCTATATAAATACTGTATAATAATAATAATAATAATAGCCGTGGTGCTCCCCACCCTCCCTCCCAAAAAATTGTATTTTTATTTGTCGCAGCCAATATTGTGTGGTGGTGTTACCTTGAAGTCAAGGGGGACAATGTATTATGATAAAGTGGACTTAATTTTTTTTGACTGGGTCTAAGTAAGTGTTAAAAGTGATGTTGAGTTATTTGGGAAGTGAAAAGTTCAAATTGAGTGAGACTGGGAAGACTAAGCTTCCAGTGTTTATATCATGTCATTTCACTCCACCGGTGATCCGTGACAGAGGTATTCCTGACACCAATACTAATGAGGGTTTATTCTTGATTTTTTTTCTATACTGTAAAATTATTAAAATATAAGGAAGTAATGGCTGTTACCAAAGGGGTGATGTCACCAGGTGTATTGCACATTATTAGAGTTGCTGGGTACAATATAATGGGATGACGGTGAGAATTAGAGGGGGCAGGGATCAGTGAGCAGCAGGGAGCAATTAGGAGCACACAGGGGGGCTAACGAGCCCATCACTATATGGGAAGAGATGAGTTTAGGATGACACTGTTTGTTTTACTAAAGGAAATTCCACTTTGCACTATAAGTGCACTTGCTGTAGATCTGAGGGGGACATGCAGGGAAAATAAAAAACAGAATTTTAGCTTGCACATGATTGGATTATAAAATCAGCAGAGCTTCCCCTCATTTCAGATCTTCCCCTCCAGATCTAAAGCGACTGCACTTCCAAGTGCACTTGTAGTGCAAAGTGGATTTGCCTTCAATAAACCCCTTTGTATTAATCCCACATTGACACCTGAGCACAACATATTCCTAGTGATTTTGAAGCACTTTTGCACATGTATCAAGCTTCAGAAATTAAAAAAAAATAAAACCTGATTGCAGCTATCGTTTTTTTGAGCGTAGGGTAAATTAGCATAGACGTGTGAATGGAGCCTTCTAGAATTAATTTTGCACGTTATGCTCAGTTAGGCAGGCGTTACACGGCTCGAATCTGGGCCGGTTCAGCAGGAACGGGAGATTTGAACCATGTATGGGCAGGCTGAATGTACCAAGTTGATCAATCAACGTTGGTACAACCAGCCTGCTGGCTTTTTCTGGTGAGAATCGCTAGAGGCTGGTATATGGCTTCCCTTGCCTTCCTGGAAGCAGACAATGACTCAGCAGGAGGGATTCCCCTGTCAACACTGTCTGTGTTGATGGGGGGATAGAGCAAATTTCTTTCCTGCAACCCATGGTTGCAGGAAAGACATTTGCACTGTGTATAGCTGACCTTATGTATAGGGAAACAAGCTACCGAGTTGTCAATTGTGAATAGAGGTTTACTGCTGGAAAAGGCAGATTAAACCAGAAATGACTAAAATTCAGAGACCGAACACCATTTTGTCTTCATTTTTTATTAGCCTATTTATATATTTACCAGAGTGTGGATAAGTTCATACTTTCTTAGGGTACAGTAACCCAAGTTACAAAAGCAGCCAGATGGGGATGTACAATTGCCACAGCTGTGATTCTTTGCAGTGCAGCAAGAACATACCTTGCATTTGGAGGTAGTACTGCCAACTCAATGGGACCAAGGCGTTGTGGGCATTAAACGTGGTAAGCCGGCAACATTGCATCCTCACCACCTGTCAAACTCCCTCTGAAAAGTGATCTAACAGATCACTGCTCTTTAAAGGGTTATTGGAAGTATTATTGAGCCATGCAAGTGGTGGTTTTGCTACATTTACCTTCCAAGATACAAGAGATGGCAGAGGACGATCCTGCATCTCACTCCCCAACCAAGATTTCACTTTATAGCTGTAAAGTCCTCCAACCAGAGATCTGTACAGCCCATACAGCTCTAGATGTACATTGGGTGGGGTTGGTTTACTAAGGGCAAATAGACGGTTGACATTGTGTGATAGACTGGGGTTTTTATGGTCACATAAAAGACAAAACAGACACCCCAAAGTCCATATTCATTTTTTTTTATTTATAAGCAAAGAAAATGGAATTGCTATCCTGCTATTCTATCAACAACCAGTAGATGGCAGAGAAGGCACACTAGCAGAGTCTATATAAGACCACACACCATGTGACTGAAGTGAAACTGCTTCAGCCATAAAGATGAGTGGTCATATATTCTACTGTTCGTGTAATTCTTTGCAGGTAACTTTAAATTGTTTCTAATCCGTGTTACTGTGATAGAAAGATTCCTAAACATCTTGAGCAGATGCAGGAAAAGTTCGCTTCTCCCACTGTGAATAGAAGTGATCTACAAATGCTTTGAGAATCCCGAACGGCTTCTGTTGCTGTAATCTCACGATACCTCGGGAGATTTCAGTATCAGAACCCCAAAGTGAAATACGAAGCACTCCACATACGCTGCACATATTAATTTAATAATAAAGATATAATCCCCCTACCCAATAAACAGACACCCCATAACTGTAAAACATTATAATGATTAATACATAAGCATAACACATGTGCATATTTATGTGAATGGTGTATTCTGAAATGATTGTACTGTATTTGTCATGCAGATATGCACCATTCATATAAAAACAATAAATATATATATTAAATAGTTCAAAATAATTTTAAAAAAGCATAACAATAAAAATATTAAATTAACAATTAAAAGAAATCATTTTAAAATAAAGAGAAACCCCCGTATAATAAAATTAAAAATAGTCCATGAGCTTAACCAAATTTTAGTTTTGAAATAAATAAAAAGGAAGGAAGTGGTTTTATGTTATTTTAAATACTCATCAAATTGAATTGATAAAAATAGGCATTTTACAAATATATATGTTGTGTCAAAAAACTCCCATAATGTGTTAATAATGGTACAATCCTGTAAAAGTTAAGTCACTGTTAAACTATTAAGCATTTGAGGGTATAAGATAGTAAGCAAGATGGAGGGTCAGAGGAAAAAAAGAGTTGCAAAATTTTCTTACACACAAAATTGTGTGCTTGTGTCACAAGTGGTTAGCAATTGGGATCGCTTACATGGTCAAAGATCTCGGATGCTGGCACAATCTAAAAAAGCTGCTATGTGGAGTAGCATAGTGGAGCAAGTGAACGCATCCGAGGATACCGCACAAAGCATTGAGACCTGCAAATGTCGCATTTTTTATATCAAAGGTCAAATAAAAAAAAATTGACCAATATTGCAAGGAACCAAAGAGGCACAGGAGGAGGCCCACCAGTGGAAGTCAATTTCAATACATATGAGGAGGAATTAAAGGGGTGCCTTGGGCCAGATACCATCCTCGGAGTACCTGGAGAATACGCCTCCGATGTCCATAGTAAGTAATTTTTATTTAAATATAAAAAAAATGTGTTATTTATTATTTATGAAGTTTATAAAATATATATTTTTTTTATTGTGCAGTGTTACAACAACCATCAAATAAGCAAGAACCTGCCAGCGACCACGAGGTGCAACCAGTGCAAGAGGGAGATCACACCCTAATGCTATTCAGTGATGATGGTAATTATTAATGCCTTATTTTAAATTGTTTAAAATACCACTAGAGCAGTGGTCCATAAAGGGCGCAGGAGCGCCGCCCCCTCTCTCCTGTCATCTCTCTCTCACCATAGATAGATTAATTCATTGCATGATTGTATCTATGGTCGCCGCTGCCGCCCCCTATTCAGGTGTTCAGCCCCTTGTTGGGCATCGGCCATCTGAATTACAGTGGTGGGGGTGTTTTTGGAAGCGCCTGATTAAAGCTGTGGGCTCTAATAGGCATACTGATTAAAGAAATAGGTTATAATAGGCTTCCAAAATGGTAAACAGTGGGCGCAATTCTGTGCGTTCGCTTTTTACTTAGTGTTGTGTTGATGAAGGATATAAATCACTTTCTTAACACTGACCCGCCTCTCAGCCAATCAGGTGCTCGGGTCTGGTTACCTGTCACCTGATTGGCTGAAGCGACAGGCGCTGTGATTGATTATAGAAATAGAAAAAATACAGCGCTACCAAATCCCTAACAGCAGCTGCTAAAATTGTGAGATATACACAAAAAACAACCATGAAAAAGGAAAAAAACTGCGCTAATAGATAAAATGAAAAACAACCTGGCAAGAAAAATGATTAAATAGATTGAAATCAATAAAGTGAATGAAAATATGTGAATAAAAATAATCAATAGAGACAGGGAAGTCCAAACACAAAAGGACAAATCCCTCAATCGATCCTAGTGAAGGTTGTGTGGAAAAAACTGGATGAGTAACCACCACTTGTTGTGATCCACCACCACATAAATGTTGCGCTTACCAGAAGGCAAGCTTGATAAGCCTGTATGGCAACCGGACATCCAGACGCCAGACCAGCGGCGTCACTTCTCTGTATTCAGCGTCAAAATTGAACCAGAAGTACAGCAGCTCATGGAGATGAAAGAAAACCAACCATAGTGTAAATCCGTATAACAATTTAATAATTAAAAGAAATTGCACTTACAGAAATAAGGCAGTAAAAAGCATCCATAGAAACAGTTCGCCAGCCGGCGCTCCATACACCCGCTCACATCAGGGTCGCGATGACGTCAGCGCGTCAACCTCCTGACGTACGTTTCTTCTATAACTGACGTCGTCTGGGGAATGAGCGACGCAGTGACTCATCGCAATAAATACATGTGTGGCTAACCACACCTCGTTATGACTCCTCAGTGGCGGAAAACCAAATTACCCCAATATTGAGGTTGAAATGAAAAACTAAACACTATAAATATATGTAGGATACTCCAGATATAAATTATATCATGGTAAGAGGACTCGAGCAAAAATAATAAATATAAAATCAGACCCATATGTATCAGACGACACGCCGATAAATCTTATTATATGCTGACATGTATACATAAATAAATAAATGGTACAGAGTAAACCATACTTTGCCATCTAGTGGAGAAGGAGAAATATGTCACTAATTAAAAGTACCAATTAAGATCTATATAACAACCAGATATTAAATCCAAATGTATATAGCATGATATAATCATACCAAACCGAAATAGTATGCATATATCTATATATGCATAGGATTTATATATATATAATATAAATCCTGGACAGTTGGATCCATTTTCGCATACATACAACCTGGACCACTGCAACCAAAACCGAGGTCACACAAAGAAACCAAAATAGGCAAAATAGGCTATGAACCAAAATGACTAGAAATTATAAAAATATTGAATCATAATTAAAATATGCCACTGAGGTGTCACATCAAGTATACATAGAAAGGCGAAATTCAAGAATTATCAATAAATGCATTCAGGTCTATGTCGACATTCAACCCGAAAGGTGTATAGCATTTAATTTTGTTTATCCATGCCATCTCTAGCCGTGAAATAAATAGCACCAAAGACCCACCCCTCCATTGGCAAGAGTATTTATCAATCCCTAAAAAAATAGTTTTAGTAGGATGCTAATTGTGAACTTCCAAATAATGTCTGGAAACTGGATGCTTAGGAAAGCCATTTAAACTGTTCGTCACATGTTCATTAACCTCACCCTGAGGGGGCGTTTAGTCCTACCCACATATTGTAGCCCACAGGGGCATTGGAGTAGGTAAACAACCCCCTCAGTAGAACATGTGATGAAGGGCTTAAAGTGGAGTTCCACGCAAAAATGGAACTTCCACTTTTTGGATTCCTCCCCCCCTCCGGTGTCACATTTGGCACCTTTCAGGGGGGAGGAGGGAGCAGATACCTTTCGAATACAGGTATTTGCTCCCACTTCCTGGCATAGATCACCGCGGCGCTTGCGGTGACCTACGCCACTTCCGGCTCCTACACTCTCCTCCACCGCTGTATTCTGTGAGACACAGAACACAGCAGGGACCAGAGAGGACGCGCAGCGCGACTTGCGCATGCGCAGTAGGGAACCAGGAAGTGAAGCTGCACGGCTTCACTTCCTTATTCCCTTACAGAGGATGGTGGCGGCAGGAGCCGAAAGCCGATGGATGGATCAGCTTCCGCTGCCGACATCGCGGGCTCCCTGGACAGGTAAGTGTCCATATATTAAAAGTCAGCAGCTGCAGTATTTGTAGCAGCTGGCTTTTAATATTAATAATAATATTTTTTTTTCATTTCAAACTCAACAAGAGTGCTAGATGATCTAAAACTATGAGTTCTCATATGTGGGTATCCACTCAATGAGCATATCCTACATCTCCTGCATTGATAGAATCCTGTAAGATTGTCAAAGAATCCCATCATAATAACAGGGGGGGTCAAGAATATTGGGTGCAACCCTGCCTCTAAGGGAGGGGGTACCTTTATAAATGACCTGTGGTTTTGCAGGAAGAACAGTACTCAATGTCTGGTCATTGGTAAGAATATGCCAATGCTTCCTGATCAATTGACCAACATTCCTATGTTGAATGGAATAAGTAGTTATAAAGGGAACCAAAGGTGTTCTATTTCTATTAAATGCTCTTTCCTTAAGCAAGTCACTTCTATTGATTAATGACACTTCCTCTAGGGTAGTTTTTAAAGATGTATCTGAACAGCCTCTCTCTATAAATCATTTAGTTAAGACATCAGCCTGAAGGAGAAACTCCCTATTATCAGAGCAATTCCGCTTCAGGCCTTTGTACTGGCTTTTTGGCACCGACCTCAGCCTGGCCTCATGATGGCAACTATCTGTTGGGATATTTGAATTGCGATCGGTACTTTTGAAAAAAGTGGCAGTGGTAAACTGACCGTCTTTTACTCCAATTGTCAGATCTAAAAAATTCATTTCATTTTGACTGGCCTTGTAGTTGAGAAAAATGCCTCTGGTATTGGCATTAAGTTCCCCGAAAAAGAGGTCCAAATCAGCCTTACTGCCATCCCATAGGAGGAGGATGTCGTCTATACACCTAGCCCACAGAACCACCTGGGGTCTCTGATGGGCAGACAACATCCTCCTCCCAAAGCGCCATAAAGAGTTTCGCCAAACTGGGGGCATATTTAGCCCCCATGGCGACCCCTCTATCTTGTTTAACCACGAGGTGCAACCAGTGCAAGAGGGAGATCACACCCTAATGCTATTCAGTGATATTAGTAATTTTTAATTGCCTTAATTTAAAAATTGTTTAAAAAACCACAGTGGCGTTGCGTCCATAAAGGGCGCAGGAGCGCCGCCCACTCTCTACTGTCATCTCTCTCTCACCATAGATAGATTCATGCATTGCATGATTCTATCTATGGTCGCCACTGCCGCCCTCTATTCAGGTGTTGGGCACTGGGCATCTGAATTACAGTGGTGGGGGTGTTTTTGGAAGCGCCTGATTAAAGCTGTGGGCTCTAATAGGCATCCTGATTAAAGCCATAGGCTATAATAGGCTTCCAAAATGCTAAAAAGTGGGTGCAATTCTGTGCGTTCGCTTTTTACTTTGTGTTGATGAAGCAAACAAATCACTTTCTTAACACTGACCCGCCTCTCAGCCAATCAGGTGCTCGGGTCTGGTTACCTGAAGCGACAGGCGCTGTGATTGATTGGAGGCCTATCAGACATCCAATCATAGCAGAGGACGGGAGAAGACTTGAGGACTCGTAGCGTGGAGGACAGTGCTGTGACCCGAGACAGTTAAGTGTCGGGCGGGGGATGCACACTGGGGCAGCAATTGATGGGGCACAGTAGCGGCAATTGATGGGTACAGTAGCTGTGTTTGATGGCACTGTGGCTGCAAATTATGGGTACAGTGGCTGTGTTTGATGGCACAGTAGCTGCGTTTGATGGGCACAGTGGCTGTTTTTTTTTTTTTCAGTTTGTTTGCGCCCCCTAAAACTTTTGAGCACCATCCGCCACTGCACCAAAAGTATATAAATAGCCTAGTTTTGAGATGGATATACTAGGATCATGGTTGTAGATACAACCATGATTCTGGTATCAATATATTACGCAGGTGATTCCTATTTATGCAAAATTAATCTGACAAGCTATACAGCCACTGTATTATTTTTAGGGCCCTTTCATACAGGCTGTCCAATTTGCTGTGACACGCATATATTTAACTCAGGTGCTGTTCATTTCTTCTAAACATCCTTGAGATGGTTCTACACCTTTATTTGAGTCCATCTGTGTTTGATTATACTGATTGGACTTGATTAGGAAAGCCACACACCTGTCTATATAAGACCTTACAGCTCACAGTGCATGTCAGAGCAAATGAGAATCATGAGGTCAAAGGAACTGCCTGAAGAGCTCAGAGACAGGATTGTGGCAAGGCACAGATCTGGCCAAGGTTACAAAAAAATATCTGGTGCACTTAAGGTTCCTAAGAGCAGAGTGGAAAGTCAACCATCACTGCAGCCCTTCACCAGTCGGGGCTTTATGGCAGAGAGGCCCGACGGAAGCCTCTCCTCAGTGCAAGACATATGAAAGCCCGCATGACGTTTGCTAAATAACATCTGAAGGACTCCAAGATGGTGAGAAATAAGATTCTCTGGTCTGATAATACCAAGAGAGAACTTTTTGGCCTTAATTCTAAGTGGTATGTGTGGAGAAAACCAGGCACTGCTCATCACCTGTCCAATACAGTCCCAACAGTGAAGCATGGTGGTGGCAGCATCATGCTGTGGGGGTGTTTTTCAGCTGCAGGGACGACTGATTGCAATCGAAGGAAAGATGAATGCGGCCAAGTACAGGGATATCTTGGACGAAAACCTTCTCCAGAGTGCTCAGGACCTCAGACTGGGCCAAAGGTTTACCTTACAACAAGACAATGACCCTAAGCACACAGCTAAAATAACGAAGGAGTGGCTTCACAACAACTCCGTAACTGTTCTTGAATGGCACAGCCAGAGCCCTGACTTAAACCCAATTGAGCATCTCTGGAGAGACCTAAAAATGGCTGTCCATCCAACCTGACAGAACTGGAGAGGATCTGCAAGGAGGAATGGCAGAGGATCCCCAAATCCAGGTGTGAAAAACTTGTTGCATCTTTCAAAAAAATGGCTGTATTAGATCAAAAGGGTGCTTCTACTAAATACTGAGCAAAGGGTAGGAATACTTAGGACCATGTGATATTTTAGTTTTTCTTTTTTAATAAATCGGCAAAAATGTCAACAATTCTGTGTTTTTCTGTCAATATGGGGTGCTGTGTGTACATTAATGAGGAAAAAAAATGAACGTAAATGATTTTAGCAAATGGCTGCAATATAACAAAGAGTGGAAAATTTAAGGGGGTCTGAATACTTTCCGTATGGTCCTATTTTCCATCCATCTTGCAGATCGTATATCAGATGAAAACGGACTGGTGGTCTGTTTTCAGCATAGAGGAGAGCTCTGCTCAGTAAGCGTAGACGGACCTGTCATCCGCCTGCTCAGCGGGGATCAGCATAGCAAGTGGAGTCCGTCAACCGGAGGAGCCCCTGAGAAAGGGGCCATACAGTCGGTGGAAGAAGCCCACGGTTTGATTCGAGGTTTTGGAGGCCAGATCGATACATAAAGAGTACCGATCAATGGCCTTGTTATCTAAAACAGGATGTTTTGATGTTTTTCATCTGTTTTCATACTATTTAATTATTAAAAATATTTAAAAAAAAGGAATGGGACAGTGTCCAAAAAATATATAATTTTAAAACTAGTAATAATTAAAAAATAAAGTGCTCTCACCCCCCCCCCCCCCCCCCACACACACGACTCATGCGGAATGGTGAAATGCGAAGGTTCTGCCCACATATGTAATTGGCAATCACAGTTAATTGTTCTTATTTATCAATGGTCGTTGACCTTGTGTGTATACAAAGATAACTTTTTTATGGTGACGTTTGAATAATGCACATTTATTAAGGTGTGTGATAATGGAGTTTCTACTTTTGTTATTCAAGTTTGCTAGTTGCTGGTTGGTAGTGCAACTACATTTATCGATAACAAATTTAATAAAACAAATAGTATTCAATTATGTTAAGTGTTCCATGAGGACAACATGCATTTTCTTTTTAGATTAAATTTCCTACCCAACTTGAAAATGGACATCCATTAATTTTATTCAGTTGCAAATGTTAAGGCCCAGAAGGCTGATATTTCAAAAGAGCAGCAACAAGAAGAAAAAGCCTGGTCTGTCTTCTTCCATTGAGGAGTGTAAAGAGCTTGAGAAGGATGACGTTAAATATGACACTGCTGAAATAATATCAGATGATGATGAACCTTCATTGCAAATTGAAGAAGCAAGCGCCTCCTCACAAAGCAATATCCAACACAGTGTTTATGAAGAGGAGTGCTAGTGAAGGGCCATGACAGCCTGTATTAAAAAAAAATACCTGCAAAAACAAATGGGAGTACGCTTCAGGTCCTTCCGCTCACAGTGGTATCAATCGTTTGAATGGTTGGACTATTCTGTGTCCCAGAATGCAGCATACTGTTTCCGGTGCCAATTTTCAAAATCAATATATCTCCATGTTAAAAAAGTACCGTTTGTCAACATAGGGTACACAAATTGGAAAAATGCATTTGAAACTGGTAAAAGGAATACTACAGCATGAGAAACCTGCTTCACACAAGGATTCCGATGTCAGATGGGGCGATTTCAAAAAGAGTATAAGCCAGGATACATCGATCATGAAAGATCTAACTAAAGCTCACACATGAGAGGTCAATGAAAATAGACATTACATAAAAACAATTGAGCAAGTTTTGTTTCTAACAGCCAAGACTAAAATTGCCCAGCGAGAGCATCGGTACAGCTCAGATCATGTCAACCATGGAAATGTATGTGAAACTTTCTATTATATTGCAGAAAAAGACAAAGTTGTAAGAAAAAAAATTAGAGAACCTAGAAATGCAAAAATCTCTAAATCCATCTATCCAAAATGAACTTCTGTAAATTATGGCTGTTCTTGTTAGAGAAGACATTGACCAGAACATTAAAGGAAGTCCCTTTGCCATCATTGCAAATGAAACAAAGGATCTCTGTCGTAGACAAGGCTATGATGGAGCCTCTGTAATGAGTAGCCTAGATTTTTATGCCAATCTCTACTCCTCAAAGGTGATGCCCACAGAAGGCGCAATAGAAGATTTTCTGGGAGGCTGTGAGCTCCCCAGTCTCCAGATAGAAGACAGAACCATGCTTAATGCCCCTCTAACGGCAGAAGAACTAGATCTTGCCTTATCCCAAACAAAAAATAACAAATCACCAGGCATGGATGGTCTCCCGTCAGAGGTATATAAACGTTATGCGGACTCTATGCTCCCCACAATATTAAAAGTTTATAATGAGGCACTAGAGGAAGGTTCCCTACCAAACTCGATGAACGAGGCAATCATCGTTGTCCTCTTAAAACCGGGTAAAGATGCGAACTCCCCTGGCTCTTATAGGCCCATATCATTGCTCACGTCCGATATTAAGTTGCTGGCTCGGATGTTAGCAAACAGGTTAGCCAAGGTAATTCATAAAATAGTACACAGAGACCAATCTGGGTTCATACCCACGAGATCCACAGCCCAAAATATAAGGCGGTTATTCCTGAATTTACAACTCCCAGTAGACAACCCAGGCAATAGGGCAATTTTTTCACTAGATGCAGCTAAGGCCTTCGACAGTGTCGAGTGGCCTTATCTGTGGAAGACACTACGGAGCATGGGATTGGGGGACACCTTTATCCGCTGGATACAGCTTCTGTATGCCACACCCACCGCCAGGATCCGCATTAATAGGGAGCTTTCAGAACCCTTTCCTCTATTTAGGGGCACTAGGCAGGGGTGCCCACTGTCGCCCCTGCTGTTTGCCCTGGCCTTAGAGCCTTTGGGGGCCAAAATTAGAGGGCACTCAAGAATAGTGGGTTTTCAGAGAGGAAGAAATAAAGATCTGGTATCCATGTATGCAGACGATACCCTGCTGTACTTAGGGGACACAAAAGATACGTTACAAACGGTTATGTCCCTCATAAAGGATTTTGGGGAACTATCAGGCTTCTCCATCAATTGGGACAAGTCGGTGTTGATGCCACTCGACCCCCTGAATACCCCACTGCCCTTGGGTGCAGAAATGATACAACAGGTGAGCTCATTTCGCTACCTAGGGATTCGGGTGACATCGAGCCCGGCCACCTATATTGATCAGAACCTGGCGCCCCTCTTGACTAAATTCCGGGAAAAAAGCAGAGCTTGGTGTAAATTACCCTTGTCAGTGGCTGGGAGAGTTAACCTTATTAAAATGGTTTGGGCGCCACAACTACTATATATTTTTAATAATTCCCCAGTATGGATACCTAAGAGATGGTTCGATAGGATAGAGACCCAATTTAGGGAGCTTATTTGGAGGAAAAAGATAGCAAGGATAAAATTATCCACATTACAATATGGCAAGGAGGAGGGGGGACTTGCTGTTCCTCATCCCAGAATGTACTACCTGGCATCCCAACTGCAACAGCTGGGAGGATGGGGCCTATTAGATCACACAGACCCGATTCGGATGCTTACATTAGGGGACGAAAATAATTATTCAGCACTGGCAAGCTTGGAGGCGGGGTTCTTACATCTAGACCCTGAGGTCCCTACAGTTAAATTGTTGATCATGCTATGGTCTTTTGTAAAAAAAATTACTGGGCGTTACAGGTTTTTTGTCCTGCACACCTCTTTGGAAAAACAGACAATTTAAGGAAATACAAAAATTAAAAGGTTTTAAGAACTGGGAGGACGCAGGTATCAAATTTGTTTCACAACTATACCAAAATAATACCCTCAAATCATTCCAACAGATCCAAATAGAGTTTGAGATCCCACATAACAATTTTTATAAGTATCTCCAATTGCGACATGCTTTACAAACCCAGAGCAGAACTGTCAGGATCCACCACACAGAACATCCGATTGTTCAGGAAGTTTTCATGGAAGAAAATAAAAAGGGGATGATATCCCGCTGCTATAACACCCTTGTCACGCGAATACAAGACTCCTCTAGTCTACCATGTAGACAGCGCTGGGAGGAAGACATAGGGGCAATAGACGGAGATAGTTGGGATGTATGCTTGGTAAACGCCCCCTTGGTCTCTCTATCTGCATCTCAGAAAATCTCACACTTTTATTTACTTCACAGAGCATATAGAACTCCCCTTCAATTATATAAGTGGGGAATTAGAGACTCTCCCATGTGCCCAAAATGTGAACGTGATCATGGAGACTTACTCCATATGATATGGAAGTGCCCCAAATTATTTAGGTACTGGAAGGATGTATTAGACACAATAACAGAAATATTTATGATACCTCTTGAGAGAAACCCAGTAACATGTATATTAGGAGGAATAGATGACGAGTCGATACCACCACCCACCCGCATAGCGCTCATCCGAATGTTATACATGGCAAGGAAATTAATTGCTCAGTGGTGGATCACTCCGCGAGTGCCCACCAAGAAGCAATGGATAGACAGTGTCAATAGGCTCTTGATAAGAGAAAAGATTGCCTACCAACATAGAAAAGTCCCACAAAAGTTTCTATCGATATGGCAAGCATGGCTGGATGTTCCTGGTCTAGCCCCACACCAACTAATCAAAGATAGGTTACTTTTGGGCTGATGTGGACATGACCATTATACGGATAATAAAAGTATGTAAAAGAAAGGGATAGACAGGGCAATACGCTCCTTGAGAGGTATGAGGCAGAATATGCAATGTTGCAATGTATGGCAAGATTTGGTTTTGTTTTGTTATGGGGTTTTTTTTTCTTTCTATTTCTTTCCTTCTTTTTTCTTTTCCTTTTTATTGATTGATATTTTCTTTCTCCTCCCTATACCGGAGAATATTATATTGCACTAAATACAATGAACACAGACAAACATAATAGAGCTATATTATACTGAGATTGATCCCACTGATTTTATTGGAAAATTATTGTGTTTCCCCTTTTTACAGTTTAAAGATATTATATAACACAGGAGTTTTCCTATACAAGGGAGATACTATTCCAGTCAATATCCGAGTATACCATCTGACATTCAGACATATAGGGGGTCATTTACTATAGCGCTATAGCGTTAATTCGCGCAAATTGCCGCGAATTAGCGCTAATTCGCGGCAATTTAGCGCTAATTCGCGGCAATTTAGCGCGAATTAGCGCTAATAGCGGTAATTCGCGCTAAAACGGTATTCACTATAGCGCTGGTGAGAAAATTCTCCCAAAATGGAATTTACTATAGCTCCCTGAAACTAAATAGAGCCCAAACCCTTACTCTGCTAAAACCTAGAGAATTGCACATGGAAATAATTTTTAGAGCATGATATAATTGCCTAAATGGTACTGAAATATGCGGTATATTATTTAAAGATTATCTGCTTTTAAACTGTGTGAAAAAGTGATTTCTACACTGAAATATCTTTAAAAGTCTGAAAAGTGAAAAATTCCCCGTTTTGGACAACTAGGTGCCAACACAACTGAGCATGCTCAGACCTGAAAATAACTCTCATTTTAACTCAAGTGTCTTTTTTACCTGGAGGTATAGTAAATACCAAAATGAGAGCTAATTAGAGAGCATTTTTTGGGAGTTAAAATCTGCTCTAATTTAGTCCAAATGAAGTTTCAGTCACTGATTCTAATGGAACAATTCTAACTTTCACAAAAAAAAACCTTTTAATGTTGAGATGAAATGTATCTTTCTGTGAAATACATTTTCTTTTGCAACATTGTTGCTTCTACTTAAAATATTTTGATTTTAAGAATGCTACAATGTGGAATGTTTTGATGTTTTGGTAAAATATATTTTTCTCTGTCACTTTCACTTGTTTTTCTTCATCTCACAACAATCTTTACCCCAAACTCACACAGGTGTCTTTACAATCCACAAACAATACCATTGATGATGAAAATTTAAAATGAATCACAATTTTTTGTACTTTGTATTATTTGCAAATATTCATAATTTGAGCCCAAAAATGTGATATGTGTTCCAACATCAAGAAATCAAAATGTAATTCCCGAAAATTTGAGGGTAATATTCTACTCTCACCCACAAAAAAACACCAAATATCACAGAATAAATCAAGAAGAATAACTCTTGAGTAATGTAATGCCATCACCTGTATGTCCATAGAAATGCAGTATTTATGTGTATTTATGTGTAGTTATGTGTAGGAGGGTCTCACACGTGGCAGCTCTGTGGCTTAGAGGTTAGAACTTCTGCTTAGTATCTCTGAGGGTCTGGGTTCAAATCCCAACCATGTTACTTCATGTAGAGAAGTTGTCTCATTTCCCAGGTCCTATAACTATGTCTAATTGTAGTAGTTATGTGTAGGAGGGTTCCACCACCATTGTAAGTCTTTTCCAGATACACTATATAGCCAAAAGTATTGGGACGCCTGCCTTTACACACACATGAACTTTAATGGCAGCCCAGTCTTAGTCCGTAGGGTTAAAATTTGATTTGGCCCACCCTTTGCAGCTAGAACAGCTTCTGGGAAGGCTGTCCACAAGGTTTAGCCTGCCTATGGGAATGTTTGATCATTCTTCCAGAAGTGCATTTGTGAGGCCAGGCACTGATGTTGGATGAGAAGGCCTGGCTTGCAGTCTCTACTCTAATTCAGCCAAAGGGTGTTCTATCGGGTTGAGGCCAGGACTCTGTGCAGGCCAGTCAAGTTTCTCCACCCCAAACTTGCTCATCCATGTCTTTATGGACCTTGCTTTGTGTACTGGTGTGCAGTCATGTTGGAACAGGAAGGGGCTTTCCCCAAACTGTCCCCACAAAGTTGGGAGCATGAAATTGTCCAAATTGTCTTGGTATGCTGACGCCTTAAGAGTTCCCTTATCTGAAACTAAGAGGCCAAGCCCAACCCCTGAAAAACAACCCCGCACCATAATCCCCCTCCACCAAATCATTTGGACCAGTGCACAAAGCAAGGTCCATAAAGACATGGATGAGTGATTTTGGGGTGGAGGAACTTGACTGGCCTGCACAGAGTCCTGACGTCAACACAACAGAACACCTTGGGGATAAATTAGAGAGGAGACTGTAGGTCAGGCCTTCTTGTCCAACTTCAGTGCCTGACCTCACAAATGCACTTGGAAGAATGGTCAAACATTCCCATAGACACACTCCTAAACCTTGTGGACAAGAAGAGTTGAAGCTGTTATAGCTGCAAAGGGTGGGCCAAATGAGTTTTGAACCCAATACTAATACTGGGATGCCATTACAGTTCATGTGTGTTTAAAGGCAGGCATCCCAATACTTAGGCCAATATACTGTATATTGCTTGTGACACTGGGCATGGCTATGGACTTAGGGCTAGTTCACACCACAGAGATGCAGAGAACATGTGTGGGTCTGCCCTGGTGGCTAAGTGGGTAGCAGTTCTGTCTAGCAGCACCTGGGATGTTGGTTCACTTCCACCAACATGCTAATGCTTGTGTTGAAGTTTATATGTTCTCCCTGTGTGGGTTTCTCACCACAATCTAAAGACATGCTGGCATCGTATTTGTCTCCTGTCGAAAAAGGTTCTAATGTAAGAAAGTTAATTTTGGACTTTATATTGGAAGCTCATTGCAGCCAGGGACTGATGTTAATGTTTATTAGCACTAATCACGCCCAGGGACTTGGACATTTCAAATTTTAGGGTTTTCACTGCACAGGTACATATGCTTAGAAAACTTTTGCTTTGTTTATGTGGATGCAAATGGACTTTGATCTTTGTCTTGTAGTTGGAGATTTGATGCACATAGCCAAGGCTAACACAGTTGCGAATACTATTATGTGTTCCTGCTCATCAGGTGCAATCACTTTAGACATACATGAAGAGACAGATTGAAAGATACTAGTGGGCGTGTACTTCTATTGGGTGTGTCAGTGTGCTAACAATACAACCTCTCTTATATAAAGGCCTGCAGTAGGGGGGTTCGTTTGGCCTGAGAAGGTCAGGTTTTTTGTTGTGATGGAGAAGGAATGATATTGGGAGATTTGATGAAATTCTTATGCATTTTTTCAATCAAAAGTGGGTTTATGTGGCCATGCTGTCAATGTTGTGTGTGTATTGTTCCTGTCTGATCATGCAAACATCGTTTGGAAGCATCTGCTGACCTACTATTTTTGATCTCGTTTAATTGTGTACACCGAAATGCAGCTTCCAGTAGAACATGGTCACCAATGTATGTATGTGTGGATTGTGGGCTGGTGGTGGGTGTTTTGAATAAGTCTTTTGCAATATTATGTTGGAATGCTTTGTAAGAATGACTGTTAAGTATGTTTCTATAATCTTTCAGATAATAATGTGATGTGTTGCCCGTTATACACTGAAATTAAAGCTGTGTCCACTCTAAGGTTTTGTCTAATTTTAGATTGTAAGCTCCTATGAGCAGGGCCCTTAAAATTCCGTTGCTAAATGTAGTACCATATATCCTGTCCAAATTTTTTTGAAGCTAGTAAATGTAAATTTATTTTTTTTCTGCTGGTAAAATAAAAGTACATTGAGCTCTTGTTGTGTGTCGGGTTTTTTTTTTTCCTTCTACTTTTCTTTCTTTAGTTTTTGTGGGTGGTGGTTTTGGGAAAGTGCAATATCTCTTTTATATTTTATTTCAATATGTATTTGTGCACCAAAAAACTAATCTCTTTGCCCTGGTTCACATGCTACTTTGAAATTGTGCTACTTCACTTGAAGTAGCATGATTTCAAAGTAGCAAGGTCAGCGTGATTTCAGGTGGCTTCATACACAAATGTCTATTGAAGTCGCACCTGAAATCGGCAAAAATAGTGCAGGAACTACTTTAGCAAATTGATGCGGTGCCACAAAAAAAATGTTGCATCAATTGGAACAGTGCCAGTGCCATTGCCAATAGTCACGCGATTTGATCTCTCAAATCGCATGACCAATCGCTCCAATGTAAACCTAGGCTTCTGCACAACTGCAAGTTAATGATAAAGGTGGAATCTTTATATATAACAGCTGTGGAGAATTGCAGGTAATGAATTCAGCTGGTGGATAAGCAGTGTTTGAATGTGTCAGCTCTGGTTCACATTGGTGTGTGATTTGACATGTCAAATCTGTGGCAATTGCACTGTTCTAATTAGTGCGATTTGTATTGATATTGGTGCAGAAACCTGCAACGATGTCTCTGATGTTGCCCCCACAGTTGGGACTGACATGCAGGAATGAAATTGTGGGAGTTCAGCTGTACGCTTTCCTCCTGCTGTCAGTGTGAACCTGGGCTCAAACTGGGCCTTTTGCCTTTGTAATTCACCTGCTGCTAACCCAGGGACACCATTTCTTAGCAAACTCCCTTAAGTTTACCTTCAAATATATGTAGAAATACAGATTTGCATATCTGAAAATAAAAAAATACTAATCATGGTTGAGATCAAATATTCGCAGCTGCAATCAAAAGTGTGGTTTCACCTTCTGACCTGGAAATTAGTCATTGTATGCACCCAGAAGTTCTTGTGCTGGTCAGGATCTCAATCTAGGTGGACATGGCGAGGTCTCTTTAGCAGAGAGGAGGCGCTGCTCATTGGCCGGGTAAGTGTAGGATATGTACTTGTACTTAATCAATGTAGGGGTGGATGTCATAGTTAGATTTGGTGTGGGTGGGGTTCATTGATTTGTTTGGCATCACCACACATTTGCTTCCGTCCCATGTGCACACATCACTTTCTGCATTTGTTCTGCTGATGTAAATCAGTAAGGACTATGCAAGTATAAATGAGAGCTCCTTTTATTAAAATATATATGACTTGTTTCACAGCTGGGCGAATTTTCCAGCAAATTTGGACCTCTGAGTTGCATGGCAAGTTGTACCCCATGATTCTCAATGACAACCATTCATATCTGTGCTACTTTAAGTCGCACCAACTTCAAAGTAGTCCCTGTACTACTTTGGTGTGACTTGAGGTATATCGGGTACAATATTACACAGGCATTCCCAGAAGTTGGGGCCAAGTTGCAGCGGCAAAATGGCAGCAAAATAGTGTGACTTTCAGGTCGCAGCAGTGTGAATGAGATTCAAGGATAACACCTTTGAATTTGGCCCTATTGTCACTTGTGCATCCTGAAAGTGTAGCAAATTTGTCCCTGCACTACCTTGGTTTGACTGATGCAATTTGAGGTCCATACACCACAAGATTACACAGACATTGCTTCAAGTCATGACAAAGCTGTGCAAATGGGGCCTTATTCAAAGGTGTTATCAATTAATCGCATTAGGTTACTTTCACACTTGGGTGACTTTTCATGGAGCTTTGGACCTCAGAGTCACATGAAAAGTTGTCCCCCTTGATTTCCATTAATATTTATTGGAGCTGCACGATTAATCGTCATCGTAATTTTTTTCCCCTTTACGATCTTGAAAAAAGCATTTCACGATTCTTGCTATTGCAAAGAACTCTCTCTGCTCTTCTGAAGCCACAGCCGAAAAACCAGGAAGTCTGCCAAGAATTAGAACATTCTTTATCAGTGAACTTGACTAGAAACCTTGTAACAATTTGTCAATTAAATAGAATTCTGTGTAAGTGAGGAAAGTTTAACCACTTAAACACTAAACATTTTTCTGACATTTGTTGGTTTCAGGTTAAAATCATTTTTTTTTTGCTAGAAAATTACTTAAAACCCCCAACATTATATATATATTTTTAGTAGAGACTCTAGAGAATAAAATGGTGGTTGTTACAATATTTTATGTCACACTGTATTTGCGCCTTTCAAATGCAATTTTTTTTGGAAAAAATTACTTTAATGATTTAAAGAAAAGAAAAGTTAGCCCAATTTCTTGTGGGATAATGTGAAAGATTTTATGTCACGAGAACCGTGATCTTTTTATTCTAAGCAAAAAAATTGTGATTCTCATTTTGGCCAGAACCGTGCAGCTCTAATATCTATGCAACTTCACCCATGTTCACATAGGTCTGAATTGACATGTCAAATTGTAGGTCAAATCGGCGCCTATTGATGGCAATGGAACTGTCCGAATTGGTGCGACGCCACAACAATTCCCAAAAGTAGTTCCTGCACTACTTTGGGCGACTTCAGGGGGCGATTTCTTACCTCCCAACTTTTTGAGATGGGTATAAGGGACACCTATTAGCAAAAGTAGGTAGGCATAGGACACCTTCTTAAAGGAGAACAGTTGGGACCTATGTGATTTCACTAGACATTTGTGCAGGAAAGTGCACTGATGTCTCTGAAATCGCTGACAAAGTCAGGCTGAGTCACACTTGTGCAACTTTGGACATCAGAGTCGTATGACAAGTCATACCCCATGACTTTCAATGTGTACCATTCATATCTGTGCGACTTCAAGTAACCCTGACTTCAACGTAGTCCCTGTACTACTTTGGTCTGACTTTGATGCGAGTTGAGGTCCATAGACCTCAAGTTTACACAGGCATTCCCTGGAATTGCGGCAAAATTGCTGATGCAAAATCGTGGGAAAGTTGCGTGTCTTTCCCTGCGACTCCTGCGTCCATAGACCTCAAGATTACACAGGCATTGCTTAAAGTCGCATTAAAATCTCGCAACTTTCAGGTTGCACAAGTGTGAAAGGTGCCTAAGTCACTGTGCTGAGTACTATTTTATATCTAGAATATAAAGTAGTCCCACCATCAAACACTAGTAAACATATGTTCTCAATATAATTGTGCTCAAATGGCTGAAAATCACACAGATGGTATCACCTACTGAAAGCTTGCATTGTACTCAGCAGCGTATGCTGAAAAGAGGCGAACGCCTATTAGCCAATGCCACATCGGCACATCGGCATGAGCATGGTTGTTACTATAATATTAATGCCTGAAATGCAAAATATTATTGTATTGAATCAAACATTAGTAAATGTATTTTCTCTGTAGGTAAGTGCTCAGCTCTGTAGCATAGCGGTATACCCTGCTGCCCCCAAAAGTTCAAGCCATGAATTCAAATCCCACTGACAGCATTACCTCCTAGAAGTGTGCATTGTACTCAGAAGCATAATTAGCCAAAGCACATCAGCTTGCTTTATTCCATATTTTAACTCTTCAAATGCATGCAATGGTATGTACTTATTCAATAATATTATGGTATGGAATTCCAAAATTCAAGGAAAAAAATGTCGTAGGGTCCCCCCAGTACATACCAGGCCCTTCGGTATGGACTTTAAGGGGAACCCCACACCAAATTGTAAAATAAATTTGATGTGGGGCCCCCCAAAATCCATACCAGACCCTTATCCGAGCATGCAGCCTGGAGGTCAGGATAGGGGGGGAGGAGTGAGCACCCTCCCCCTCTGAACCTTACCAGGCCACATGCCCCAAAGCACCTTTTCCCCATGTTGATGGGGACAAGGGCCTCTTCCCGACAACCCTGGTCGGTGGTTGTCGGTTTGCAGGCAGGGGGTTTATCAGAATCTGGAAGCCCCCTTTAAAAAGTCGGCTCCCAGATCCTGCCCCCTATGTGAATAGGTATAGGGTACATTTTACCCCTACCCATTCACCAAAAAAAGCAGTGAAATGTAAAAAAAATCAATAGCCGGTTTTTGACAAGTCCTTTATTGTAAAATAGCTCCGAGCTGTCTTCTTCCCTTGGCCATCTTCTCCAGACGCTGTCTCTCCCTCCTCCATCTTCTCCCCGAGCTGTATTCTCCCAGAGCCGTCTCTCCTGCCGCTGCCATGTTCTCCATCTGCTGTCCTCTTCCGCACCGCTGCTTACCCGCTAATAAAAAAAAAGCTGCTCTTTTTCCATGGTGGTCTTCCTCTGCTGTGTTGTCACCCGCTGTGTGGCGTCTCTTACATAGCCATGGAGCGGACTCTCCGGGTGACATTATCGGATGGCCACAGAAGACCGCCACAAGAAGAGCGGCTTTTTTTTTTATTAGTGGGTAACCGGCTGCGCTGAAGAACACATCAGCGGGGGAAGATGGTGGCAGCAGGAGAAACAGCTCGGGGAGAAGAAACATCAAACACTAGTGAATGTATTTTCTATGTATTTTCTATGTATTTTCTATTTATGACTGTGCTACACCCAATAGGCTAGCAGTCAGCACTTCTACCTTGAAGAACTCATGGGTTCAAATCCCACAGAGAAATACTAAAAGATTGAATTAGTGAAAAAAAAAGCAAATGACTATTAGCCAATTAGCCAAAGTAGCATATGCTGAAAATAGGTGAATGCCAATTAGCCAATGCACTTTAAATTTGGCTGATTATATTAACTCTTCAAATGCATGCAATGATATGTAAGTATTCAATACTATTATGGTGTGAAATTCCAAACACCACACACTAACTAATGGGCAGATTACATTTTTTTGTTTGTTCATTTTAATTCGCTTGTGCACTGAAAAAATAAACACAGCTGGGGGATGGTAGGTTGGCTGGTATTTGAACTTGTACCATGAGTGCTGTGGAGACATCTGAGCAGACTACTAAGCCATTGTGCTAAGTATGAGACCTGCATAATAGTGTAGTATGATTAAAGAATGAATATAAATAATTACCGCTTTATAGTCACCTAAATTAAAAAATAAAAAACAACATACAACAAATAGGTAACCTAAATGTTTAATACATGTAACTTTACAGAATAGCAGACATTACTATGTAATAATCATTCATAACTGCATTAGTTAGCAAAAGAAGGAAAGAAATAGGAATACTAATTGCAACATACATCAATAGATGCACACGAGGTAGAGCACATCTCACATAAAAATGTTTCTTTCACATACATGGATCATGGCTACAGTACACTGCTATATAACAACTTGATAAGAATTGGCATTTGTATATACGCGGAAGCGCTAATTAGCGGCAATTTAGAATTTTCAACCGTTTATTCTCCACTTATATCGCTGATTTTCATGCGCAAATTCGCCGTTTTGTTCCCATTTGGCTAAAATTGGCTCTATTATTTGCCATAGTGCCCAGTACTTCCTGGAGTTATAGTAAATGACCCCCATACTCTCTACGAAGCATATTCTATGTCAAATTTATTGTTAAAGGATAATAGTGCAATTGCCTTTACTTTTGTTAGAATGCAAATAGAACCTCCTGTTGGCAATCTTAAAATGTTGATAACTGCATTCATGACAAACTGCACTAATACTCTAAAATATGTATGCATTCAATATTTCAACATGTATGATGTATGATTTTGTTTCCTATGCAAAATAAAAACCTTTCCGATTTTAAAAAAATGAGTAGCCTAGCTTAATGGCGTGCAAGCACGCATTAAAAAGGATGTGCCTTGTGCACTTTACATTCATTGCATGAGTCGCCGCCTCAACCTGGTCATCGTGGACACTGTGAAGAATGTACAGGCTGCAAATTAATTTTTTGTGAAACTCGAAAAGCTTCATGTATTTTGCAGTACTTCTGTTGTTCACTCAGTTTTTGCTAATGTGCAGCAAGGAATGTCAAGCAAACCAGGTATCCAGCTTAAATAATAACGTGACACAAGGTGGCCAACATGCAGCCTGCAATGCCCTTCTAAAAACACTTGACCCTCTGTTGGAAACTCTCAATATTTTGGCAGGAGGGAGCCACACTGAGAAGGCAGTTGAGGCAAAATCCATTCGCCAGTTCCTTGATTTTGGCTTCATTCTGGCACTTGTGTTTTTTGAGAACATACTAAAAAGGACCCAGACGCTCTCTAACATGTTTCAAGCCAAAGATCTTGATTTCACACTGAGGAGTTTTACAGGCATTTTAGCGCAAAAAATAGCACCTGAAAAGCGCTCTTAAACCCGCTTCCCATGCATCTCAATGGATGCTTTCATACTGAGGCGGGGCGTTGAGAAAAGTCCTGCAAGCAGCATTTTTGGAGCATGTTTGGGGCGCTTCAAAAGTGCTTGAAAACCGCCCTGAAGCTGTAGGAAGGTGATGACCGCAGTGAAGTGTAGGATGCTGGGCTATCAGGAAATCCTGTTGAGAGGTGGAGAGGAGCAGAGACAGAAGATAGATGCTGAAAATGAGCAACCAATACAGGCCAGAGCAGAAGAAGTGGCCAGACCAGCCAGAGCCACAGTCTGTGAACCTGAGGAGCTCATCCACACAATGCAGGCCCACCCTGAATTGTGGGATCTAAACAATCCCTATTATGCTAACCAGACCAGGAAGACAATGGCATGGATTACTATTGATCAACAGCACATACCGGACTGGAGTTACCCCAACAGAAAGCAAAGATCCAGCAAAAGTGAGTCCCAATCCCCTAACCCCAGTCCCACTAGCCCCAATCCCCTAACCCCAGTCCCACTAGTCTCAATCCCCTAACCCCAGTCCTACTAGTCCCAATCCCCTAACCCCAGTCCCACTAGTTCCAATCTCCTAATCCCACTTCTAATCCCCCAACCCCAGTCCCAACAGTCCCAATCCCCTAACCCCACTCTCACTAGTAACAATCCCCTAACCCTAATCCCACTTCCAATAATCTCAATCCCCTAATCCCTATCCCATAGCCATAATCCCTATCCCAGAAACTCCAGAAGTCATTTGTTGAAGTGAAGGAGGCCATGAGGGCACGTAACTTCAGATACAGCATTTTGTTCCCGACACACTTGAGAGTCCAAGATGGGGAGACTACCCGATTCTTCAAATCTCCAAAGGAGTCCCAGCCACCACACCGTTGATCCCTGGCACTGTTAGTTGCTTTACAGCTTCTGTTTTGCTGTACTGTTTTTGTACCCCAACTGTCAGCACTGGCTGCTTCCCGCTGTGTTTTTGTGCCCCTTGGCACAACCTACCTGGTATGCTGGAGGACTGTTTTGCACCTGTTGTGCCTTACCTGGTTACTTACTAAATATTTCAGTTTGCGCCCCTGACTTAGTCGGGTAATTCTCACAACTGTCCTTCAGTTCCCTTCAAGAGTGGTGTCACAAACACAAATGTTGTATCTCCCTATATATCCTGGATTTGCTCACCATCCATGGGGAAGGCAGATTTTCCCTCAGGAGACGTTAACCCTTCTTGTTTTACCTGTCCATATGGACTCAGCGGAGGAATTCTTGGTGGTGACTCGGTCTGCTTACGCACCCCCCTAGGGACTATTGCATGGGGTGTGGTTGGTCTCTTGCACGTAGGCCCCCCTTTGGCACTCGGAGTACTGCTTTGATGTTGGGACTACAAACCTTCCTCAGTTTTATGGTTCAATAAGTTTTTATTGATGTTTCGCAAAAATATAAACATATAAGAAACAGAATAAAGGAGTGTAAACAGTGTCAGCAACCTGACATATAGTCTCCCAATAAACAGTTATATCTTTTAAGTATTAAATTAGTGCAAACGTTTACAGGTGTAAGGGTTATTATAAATGAAGTATTACATTAAACTCGTATACCCCTTCCTCAGTTTTAAGGGGATGGGTGGGGGGGATGTTGCCCCATGGGGGCTGGTTTGATTTTTTTGGTTGTTGGTCGTGATCTATTGCACAGCATTATTCTTTTGTGATAATATACAAGATATTCTACAGATGTATAGTTTAGAGGTGTGTATTGTCCGGGTCCAGCAGTCTGCTCTGGGATGGATTGGAGGCCTTGCTCCTATCTTCCACATGTTCAATAGTGGATACGTCTTCTCTTAATATACTGTCTTGGAATACCAGGGGATTGAACTCTCCAGTGAAGAGATCCCTGGTGTTCCAATTTATAAAAAAGTACAGCTTGCATGTATGTGTACTTCAATAGACCCACCTAGTGGGTAGCAGAATCCTTGCTCTTAAAAAAACATGGATTGGACATCATTATCACTCCACCTTTTCAAATTTTGCAAGGAGGTGTTTTGGTGCTCAAGTCGCTTCCCTTTAAACTCCTAGATCAGTGAGGCACGGAACGAGAAGGACTGAAAGGAGGGGTAGTGTAGGGCCGGGCATGACAGTGTGCCCAAGGGAGACACAGAATGGGTTAACAAAATAAAGAGAAAAGTAGTATGGGTAAAAGGGGAGGTAAGTTGGGAAACTTTGTGAGAAAGGGGAGTGGTAGTATTTAAAGGGGGGAGGAGTAAAAGGGGGCAGTGTGAGGAAAGTACATCAGAGGAGGCAGTTTTTACACATCTGCTCCTCTACAATGGCCGCCACTGAAGTGCTGTTAGACAAACTCAGGAGAGCAGCGGAACAGAAGGGACCCGAGTGGCTGAACAAACAGATTGGGGACATGAGAGAGGAAGAGCCAGGAGAACCAGCGGCGGGTGAGACGTCCTACCACGCGCGGAGGTCTCGGCCTCCGGCGAGTTTTTCGCCGGGGCCTGCAGCTCGGCCCACACGGGTACCTAGGAGCCCGGGAGAGGATCGGTCGGTCCCCCCAGGGAAAAGGAGGCAGATACAAGCAGATGCGGCTCCCGGGCGGTCCACACGCCGCCGGCCGCAATCGGGAGGCGAGGCCACGGGCCAACATGGCGCCAGTTCCCTGCCAGAGGAGAGGAGAGCGCAGCACAGGACATCCACAGCACAGGGAGGACAGCTGAGGAGTGCAGTGAGGAGGGATGAAGTGCCAGGCAGTGCCCAGCGAAAGACAGCAAGAGAAGTGGAGAATGTCCGGAGGGGGCGGAGCTTAACAGCGGAGCGAGCTGCTAGTGTCAGTGCTGGAGAGGGTCAGCTGAGCACCAGCCAAAAGAGCAACAAGTCAGATGGAGGAGGAGAAAAGCGGGGAGGAACACAGGTGGTCAGGACAGGTCAGCGACGCCTGTCTGACGGCAGCAGACCTTCGGGGGTGAGGAGGGCCCCATCACCAACTCATGCTTCGGCCTCTGGGGCGTCACCACCCAGGCGGCTTCCCAGTCAACCAGGCGTGGAGTCTGACGATCGGTCGGAGGGAGAAGTGTCGGAGGAGGAGGAGCCAGAAGTGCCAGCGAGGGAGCTCTCGGCTGTGGGGAGAGCACCTGGTCAGCCCGGTAAGTCTAATAATTCCTTATCATTGTCTGGGGCATTACAGGATTTGACGGTGTTGTAGTGCCTGGGGTTTCTGGGTTACAGTCGGGGGGAACCGGCCAGACCAGCAGTTGACGGGTAACAATCCTGCCAGTGTTGGGTCTGGTCAGCAATTGACGGTTTTCTTGCAGGGTCTGCGGGAGTTAATTGGTAGATTTGAAGGGGGTCAGGGGCAGCCTCCCCAAGTGGCACCGTGGACTGCACCGGTAACGGAGTCAGGGGATGGGAGTAATGGGGTTGGGGGGGGGTGGTACCCCCGGCGGTTGCTCCCACCAGTCAATCAGGGGCTGGAGTCGTTGCGGAGGAGGCAGGTGAAAAAGGGTCCTCAGAGAAAGCGGAAAGGTCAGACGTGGTCAGGTTGGCGGACGCTGCGAAGTGTGAGGTGTACGTCTGCTTCGAGGGCCCCTTGGGAGCACATCTGAAACAGGAGGTCCGGGAAAAGATTCAAAAAGGTGAGTATGTAGAGATTTTTTCCCTACTACCATTGGAGAAGTTTAACCTGGACAGGGTTAAACCTGACTCCTCTAAGGATGATGAAGAAAAAACGGAGGTACCGGCTGATACCGCGGACATTTGTTAATTGGCTACAAGCCTTCGCCATCATGGCGAGCGTCATTGGCGAGAAGAACCCCGAGCATTGCTCGGCGTTGTTCTGTTACATTGACGCTATTGGAGAAGCGCATAGGGTGTATGGGGGTTCTGCTTGGCTGTGATATGACGAGCAGTTCAGACAGCGGAAGGCAGTCAGAACATCCTTGCGCTGGGATCATAAAGATATCAGCCTCTGGATGCGGCTGATGTCATCTGCGAGGACCCCACCTCAGCCTTTTCAAGGGGGAGCCGGGGGTACACAGTCCTCAGGTCCGTCGGCCGGTAAAAAGTAGGGAGTGTGCTGGCAGTATAATGAGGGGGCCTGTAAATTTGGGGTGGCATGTAAGTTCAAGCATGAATGCGCCCACACGTTGTCGAGATGCTTTAAGAGAGGGAAGCGTGCCAGTGACTCTACTCCAAAGAGGGATGACGCCGGTGAAGGTGGAAAAAATGCTACCTTTTCTAAGTAAGTATCCGGATCGGGGAGCAGCTCAATTGTTGGAGTCGGGTTTTACGGAGGGCTTTAAGATTCCCTGTTCATTGGCGACGGTTCCGCTTATGGCGGAAATCGGCATTACTGCATCAAACAGTAGTTTGGGAAAAATTGCAAAAGGAAGTGGCGTTGGGGCGCATGGGGGGGGGCGTTTGCCACCAAACCATGGCCGGACTTGGTAGTATCACGGTTGGGGGTGGTACCCAAGAAGGAACCTAATAAGTTCCGTATGATACACCACTTATCTTTCCCAAAAGGGGTTCAGTCAACGATTTCATTGACCCGGAAGAGTGTACAGTGTCTTACACGTCTTTCGATGCGGCGGTAAAATGGGTGAGGCGCTATGGAAAAGGGGCCCTTATGGCCAAAGCAGATATAGAATTGGCTTTTAGGTTGTTGCCGGTACATCCGGAGAGCTTCCGGCTGTTGGGATGTCACTGGCAGGAACAGTTTTACGTTGACAAATGTTTGCCCATGGGCTGTTCGGTTTCATGCGCCATGTTTGAGGCGTTTAGCTCATTTCTAGAATGGGTAGTTAGGGAGGTTTCGGGCCTAGACTCAGTTATACACTATTTGGATGATTTTCTGTGTATGGGCCCCCCTGCTTCCGCTGTGTGTGCGATTCTGCTTTCCACGTTGCAACACATCGCAGGCAGGTTTGGAGTTCCTTTGGCGGCTGAGAAGACGGAAGGCCCTACGCCGGAAATTAGTTTCTTAGGGATAGTGATAGACTCAATAGCTATGGAATACAGGTTGCCCAAGTTGGAGCTGGTAAGTTGGAGGAACTGCAGAAGGAAATTCGGGATATCCACGGATTGCGGAAGGTGCAGTTGAGAGCTCTTCAGTCGCTGTTGGGTAAGTTGAATTTCGCTTGCAGAATTATCCCCATGGGGCGGGTTTTTTGCCGACGGCTGTCGGCTGCCACTGCGGGGGTAAAAATACCAACTCACTTTTTTAGGCTGAAGAAGGAGCATAGAGAGGATTTGAAAGTATGGTATAAGTTTTTAGCCACATACAACGGGAGGGCAGTGTGGATGTCTGGCCCGGTGAGCAATTTAGATGTGGAATTGGTTACTGACGCGGCAGGCTCCACAGGTTTTGGTGCATATTTTCAAGGGAAATGGAGAGCAGAGCCCTGGCCACAGTCGTGGGAGAAGGCGGGATTCCTCTGCAATTTGGTGCTGCTGGAATTGTTTCCAGTGGTGTTAGCCTTGGAACGATGGGGGGAGGCATGCCGGAATTTGAAGCTGGGAATCAATTGTGACAACATGGGTGTAGTGCAGGTGGTGAACCGCATGTCGGCGTCTTTGCAGCCGGTCATAAGGCTGCTGAGACAGCTGGTGTTTAGGTGTTTAAGTCTAAACATTTTTGTTTATGCGGTTCACATTCCGGGTATTGACCATGCGTTGGCTGACTCCTTGTCTCGTTTTCAGTGGGACAAGTTCAGGGAGCTGGCCCCAGGTGCAGACAAGGAAGGAGTTCCTTGCCCGGATTGGATGTGGGAGCTGCCTTTGGAGTCACCGTGGGATGGATTAGGCAGTCAGTAAGTGTTTCCACTTGGACAGCCTACAGCAAGGTATGGAAGGAGTGGTCTATGCTGGTGCAGGAGGCGGGTGTGGTGACGCTTATATTGGAAGGGAGATTATTAGTGTTGTACTTAGTAGCTAGGAACAGGGAAAATGGTTGTGCAGTATCTTCAATTGATCGTAAACTGGCAGGATTGTCGTTTTTGTTTAAATTAATGGGGGGTGAAGATTGGACTAAGGATTTTTGGGTTAGGCAGGCCTTAAAAGGGTATAGGAAGCAGCATAAACAAAAGGGATGCGAGAAGGCCTGTCACTTTTGCGAACCTGGTTTCCATATGCGATATGTTAAGGTTTGTCTGTTTGTCGCATTATGAAATGCGAATGTTTACAGCGGCGTTTTTACTGGCTTTTTATGGGGCTTTTCGTATTGGGGAGTTTATTAGCCCGTCTAAGTATGTTGGGGGGGTTTGTTGGAGCAGAACGTGCAGTTAGGAGTAGGCAAGGTATGTTTGCGACTGCGAAGGTCTAAAACCGACCAGCAAGGTAAAGATGTGGTGGTGTCCCTGTTTGCCTTGCCAGGATCGAGGGTGTGCCCAGTGGAGGCGGTTCGGGAATTTAGGTCGTCAGGTGTGATGGGGCGGGACCGTTCCTGAGGCATGAGGATGGATCTTATCTGTCCTGTTTTCAATTTATAGCGATTTTTAGAAAATGTTTACAAAGGGCTGGTTTGATTGGTACAGAATATGCTTCCCACTCCTTCCGCATAGGGGCAGCTACTGAAGCTGCCAGATGCGAGTTGGATGAAGCTGCTGTGCGCAGGCTTGGGAGATGGGAGTCTAGGAGATTCAAGTCTTATATAAGACCTAGTTTGGTAATGGAGTAAAATTTAAAAAAAAATAAATAAAAAAATGTGTAATACGCAGGTTACGTAATATTCAAGGGAGAAGTGTTTCGGTTAATAGTTGGTTAGTCGTAGTGTTAAGAGGTAAGAGGGTGTCGCAATCTTGTTTTTGTTTTATTACAGATGGCAGCCCGGTTCGCCTTGTCTGGACCGTAGGTCACTCCTATGTTTGCTGGGGGGCCAGGAGAGGTGACGTACGTCCGGAAGGTAGACAACTGGGGATTTCCAGAAGGGAGTCTTATATACGCTGGTTAGGCAGACCGGGGATGTTGTGGGGTAGAGTAATGGGCGAAGTGGAGCGGTATGTTCGGTTGGACAGACCTCCTGTGGTTATTCATGCGGGTGGGAATGACTTGGGGGTCCGGTCAGTCAGGGATCTGATGGCAGACATCAAAAATGATTTTAGGCTGTAACGGGAGAAATTCCCGGGCACCCTGTTAGTCTGGTCTGACATAGTGGCTCGCACAACATGGCAGTGGGCTAGATCGGTGGCGAGCTTTCAAAAGCCCGGATTAGAATCAATAAGGTAGTGGGGAGATTTGTCAGACAGAATGGTGGTATAGTTATCCGGCACAGAGAGTTGGAGACGAATGTGGGATTGTACTTGAGGAGGGATGGTGTTCATCTATCGGATGTAGGGATCGACTTATGGTCCTTAGGATTACAGGAGGGAATACAGCAGGCCCTGAGGGTGTGGAGGTGCCCTCAAACGTAAGGTGGTCACGTTTCGGGCTGTGGCTGTTTTACTCTGGTGGTCTTTGACGGGGGCGGTAAACGGATGGATTAAAAGGGGTGGGGGGCTCATCATTTGCATGTTCCCCTCCGGTGTATTCCTGAACGTTGGAGGGAATACTGGGTTTGGTGGCGCTGCGGGAAGCGGTTGTCTCCGAGCGGCTACAGCTGGAGGCCTATTTGTTTGGTAAAAGTCCCGCAGTGCGTTGGTTATCCGTGGCTATATAGTTATATATATTTATATATATGTTTGGAAAAGGTGGGTCACCGTCAGAAACCATCAGACTGGGGTTAACAGTTATGTTATTAATGTGTCATTGTTGGTTTTATTGGTTATTTTATTGGTTATTTATTTGGAGTATTTATTTGGAGTTGTTTTAATAAAAGAGGCTGTTGTGGCCATGTTACTCCAAAAACAAAGGTGTGGTCTCATCATTTTAGATGGGGTTGTTAAGTTATGGGGGTTTTTGGTATGTAAAGGGGGAATTGCAAATTGGGAATGGGTGACATTTAGTCTACACTGGTCATGACCCTGGACCCGGATGGTAGATTTGTTATTGCTCAGATCCACTGCCAGAAATGGATCATTGTGGGTGTGTACTTACTTCCACCTGCCTCTTTAACATTACTAAACCAGGTCACTGTCAGAGTAGCGGAGTTTGCTTCTGATAACATGGTCCTCATGGGGGACTTTAATTTGGTTCCTTACTTGGGTATGAACAGAATGAGGGTGGACGGCACCCCACACACTGGTCTGGCGGTTTGGGTGGAAACCTATTGCTTGGTAGACGTATGGAGGTGACGACACCCTCTGACTAGAGCGTATACCTGCCACTCGGCAACTTACAATACCTTCTCCAATATAGATCTGGCATACATTGGGAGGTCTGTCCTGCCTAGATTCAGGGACATTAGGATTTTGCCGCGAGGGATATCATGCTCCGCTTTTTCTGAGCCTGGATTTGTCTATCGCCTCGGGGGACCAACTCTGGCAGCTATCGAGATTTTTGATCTCTGACGGCATGGTGGAGATACAATTTAGAGGTGAACGGAGTGGCTATTGGGCCAATAACACTGATTCAGCAAATTTTGCAACTGTGTGGGACGCCTTTAAAGCATTCTCAAAGGGACAGTATCAGACCATTATTGCCAAGAGCCTAGGGAGAGGGTGGCAAACTTGACCAGAGCTAAAGATGAAGGCGAGTGCCCAGGAAGCATTATATGTCAGTACTCGTGACCCTCAAATATCAGTACCAGTCTCAACGGATATTTGAGCAGGGAAACTGTTAGCTTGACTGTCTAGGGAACAGGCAGGAGTGTATAGTGTTTCCTATATCCGTGGGCAGGCAGGCAACTTTGTTTCAGCCCTGAAATTAACGAATGCTTTTTCCCTTCTATCGGACCCTCTATGACTCCCGGGTGACTTATAGTTCGGAGGAGCTATTGGCCTAGCTAAAAGACAAAGATCTCTGTCAGGACAGGAAGGTCTATCGGAATAGGTGCACCTAACTTATCATGGTGGAGGAAATATTGAAGGCAATAAAAACACTGCAGCCCTGCAAGACTCCCTGGCCCGGTGGCATCCCGTTAGAATTCTACAAAATGTATGCTGACGTGCTGGCCCCTAGACTCCACTCGGCACTGGCTGGGTCCATGGAGGCAGGGAGACTTACGGCATTGATGGGGGATGCGGTTATTGTGGTGATCCCGAAACCGGGAAAGAACCCCTCTCTGTGCTCCTCATATCGCCCATTGTCCCTGCTGAATGTGGCTAACAGACTGAACAGTCATAACTGAGCTCATCCACCCAGATCAGACGGGGTTCATGCCAGGGCAGGGCACGGATATTAACATTAGGGGACTCTATACCCATATTACCATGGCAAGTCCAGACAGGGCAGGGGTCGTGGCCTCACTTGACGCAGAGAAGGCCTTCGACTCTGTGGAGTGGGTTGAGGTTCTCTCTAAATTTCAGTTTGGCTTTGGTTTTTGAACTGGATACGCATGCTATATGCTGCCCCGAAGGCGCAGGTTCGAACCAATGGAAGTCACTTGGGTCCTTTTTCCCTGGGGAGGGGTACATGCCAGGGCTGCCCCTTGTCTCTGGGACTCTGCTCTGGCCCTGGAGCCCCTCGCTATCCTTCTGGGGGCAGACAGTGAAGTGGGAGGTATAGTGGTGGGACCGTTAGAGGAAAAATTGTCCCTCTATGCAGACGATACCCTACTCTACCTAGCGAATGCGTCCTTGTCTCTTTGGGCCATGCTGGCCTGGTTTGGTCGGTTCTTGGGTATACGGGTGAACTGGGACAAGTCAGCGTTGTTCCCACTACAACCCTCTTTCCCCTGTATTGACACACATACGTCTCTGCAGTGGGTGGATGAGTTCACTTATCTGGGAGTCAGGATCAGCAGGAATATTGACTACTATATGGGGAAAAACGTAAGTCCTGTGATGTCACAACTCACACAAAAATGCGGCGTGGCGAACTCTCCCATTGACACCTGTGGGCAGGATCAACTTACTGAAAATGGTATACTTACCCAAGCTTCTATATTTTTTTTGGAACATGCCGCCCCACATAGCCAGAACCATTTTTGAGAGATTGGAGGGAGCGGTGGTGTCAGTCGTTTGTATGGGCTGGGCGACCTCCTAGGTTGTTGAAGCGAGTGTTATGCCTCCCGCTGTCAGGTGGGGGGCTTGGCACTCCCGAATTTCCTACTTTATTACTGGGCGTCTGTCCTTGTGATGGTACGCTGGTGGTTCTACCAGCCAAGACAGAACCCCGCGGTGCAACCAGAGGCGGCTATATTGGGCTCTTATGCGGCCCTTAGTAATTTGGTGTTCCGAGGACCTAGGGCACATCCGCAGATGACTACTCCTATGAAATTACAGGCTTGGATGTTTTTCTTCGTAAGACAAGGCTGTCATCTTGCCACTCTACCCCATAGCCAAGACATATGAAGAGTATGGAAGATTGTTGTCACGTGTACCACACAGCCAGTACTTTCCAGATATTCCTGCCGCTCCTTTAGTGTTGCTGTAGGCCTCTTGGCAGCCTCCCTGTTCAGTTTCTTCACATCTTTTCATTAATTTTGGAGGAACGTCCAGTTCTTAGTAATGCCACTGTTGTGCCACTGTGTTCCATGGTATATCTAATGCCTTTGAAATTGTTTTGTACCCTTCTCCTGACTGATACATTTTAACAATGAGATCCCTCTGATGCTTTAGAAGCTCTCTGTGGACCATGGCTTTTGCTGTAGGATGCGACTAAGAAAATGTCAGGAAAGACCTACTAGAACAGCTGAACTTTATTTGGGGTTAATCAGAGGTACTTTAACCACTTTAAGACCGCCGCACGACGATGTACGTCCAAATTTTGAACGGGGATATCGTTGTTATGGCAGCAGCTAGCTGCCATAACCCTGGTATCCCCGTTTTCGCGCGGCGGCCGTCTTTCAGATAAAAGTGGTCCCTGCGGCGGATTCGCCGCGAGATCACTTTTATCGGTGGCGGGAGAGGGCCACCCCCTCCCGCCGCGATCCGGTGCCCTCCACCGCTTACCGGAGCCGTCGTAGCGGCGGAGGCGATCGCGTCCTGCTCTCTGGTGTGTCTGGAGACGAGTGAGGCTAAGATGGCGCTCACTCGTCTCCATGACACTGCTGGGCGGAAGTGACGTCAAAACGTCACTTCTGTCCACGCCTCTTAAAGGCATATTTTTTCAAATGTCATTTTTCTAAATTTTTGACCTTATTTTTTCAAAAATAAAAATGTATTCAAAAATAAATAAAATATTGTAAAATAAATAATAAAAATAATTTTAAAAAATCTTTAAAACCCCCCTGTCCCGGCGAGCTCGCGCGCAGAAGCGAACGCATACGCGAGTAGCGCCCGCATATGAAAACGGTGGTCAAACCACACATGTGAGGTATCGCAGCGACCGGTAGACCGAGAGCAATAATTCTAGCCCTAGACCTCCTCTGTAACGCAAAATATGCAACCTGTAGAATTTTTTAAACATCGCGCAGCGGCCGTCTTTCAGATAAAAGTGGTCACTGCGGCGGATTCGCCGCAAGATCACTTTTATCGGTGGCAGGAGAGGGCCCCCCCTCCCGCCGCGATCCGGTGCCCTCCACCGCTTACCGGAGCCGTCATAGCGGCGGAGGCGATCGCGTCCTGCTCTCTGGTGTGTCTGGAGACGAGTGAGGCTAAGATGGCGTTCACTCGTCTCCATGACACTGCTGGGCGGAAGCGACGTCAAAACGTCACTTCTGTCCACGCCTCTTAAAGGCATATTTTTTCAAATGTCATTTTTCTAAATTACTTTTTTTTTTATTATTGCATTTTAGTGTAAATATGGGATCTGAGGTCTTTTTGACCCCAGATCTCATATTTAAGAGGTCCTGCCATACTTTTTTCTATTACAAGGGATGTTTACATTCCTTGTAATAGGAATAAAAGTGACACAATTTTTTTTTTTTAACAGTGTAAAAATAAATAAAATATTGTAAAATAAATAATAAAAATAATTTTTAAAAATTTTTTAAACCCCCCTGTCCCGACGAGCTCGCGCGCAGAAGCGAACGCATACACGAGTAGCACCCGCATAAGAAAACGGTGGTCAAACTACACATGTGAGGTATCGCAGCGACCGGTAGACCGAGAGCAATAATTCTAGCTCTAGACCTCCCTCCTCTGTAACGCAACCTGTAGAATTTTTTAAACGTCGCCTATGGAGATTTTTGAGGGTAAAAGTTTGACGCCATTCCACGAGTGGGCGCAATTTTCAAGCGTGACATGTTGGGTATCAATTTACTTGGCGTAACATTATATTTCACCATATAAAAAAAAATTGGGCTAACTTTACTGTTGTCTTATTTTTTTATTCAAAAAAGTGAATTTTTTCCAAAAAAAGTGCGCTTTTAAGACCTCTGCGCAAATACGGTGCAAAAAAAAGTATTGCAATGACCGCCATTTTATTCTCTAGGGTGTTAGAAGAAAAACCATATATAATGTTTGAGGGTTCTAAGTAATTTTCTATCAGAAAAACCTGTTTTAAACATGTAAACACCTAAAATCCAAAACGAGGCTGGTCCTTAAGTGGTTAAATGATGGCAGGTGTGTACTGACTCCTATTTAACATGAGTTTAAATGTGATGGCCTAATTTTGAATACAACTACATCCCCAGTTATAAGAGGGTGTGCACACTTATGCAACCAAATTATTATAGTTTTTTATTTTTACTTCAATTGAGTTTGTTTTTCAATTGAGTTGTACAATTTATAGGTCACATTTAAGGTTTAAAAAGTTCTGAAATGATTTATCTTTGTCTCATTTCTTTACATCACAGAAACCTGACATTTTAACAGGGGTGTGTAGAGATTTTATATCCACTCTATATGAGCACAACAGCAGCTATATGGGCAAAATAGCACCTATAACAGGGCTAATAACCATTAGGCAGCTTTCACACTGATGCGCTGCGCCATAGCCATTAGACTTCCATAATATCCTGCGGGTGTGGTGTACTTCCTAAAGGCAAACCAAAATTACTGGAGTTTTGGTGCGCTTTTAGAAAGCTCACCAAACTCCCAGGATATCATAGAAGTCTAAGGCCCCTTTCACACTGGGGCGGTAAGGGGCGTCGGCAGTAAAACAGCGCTATTTTTAGCGCTGTTTTACCGCGGTATTCGGCCGCTAGCGGTGCGGTTTTAACCCCCCGCTGGCGGCCGAAAAAGGGTTAAAACCCCTCGTATAGCGCGGCTATAGCCGCGGTATTACCGCGGTATAGCCGCGCTGTCCCATTGATTTCAATGGGCAGGAGCGGTTTAGGAGCGGTGAATACACCGCTCCTTCACCGCTCCAAAGATGCGGCTTGCAGGAGATTTTTTCTTCTCCTGCCAGCGCACGCTTCAGTGTGAAAGCCCTCGGGCTTTCACACTGAGCAAACAGCGGAGGCTGTTTAGGGGCGGTTTGCAGGCGTTATTTTTAGCGCAATAACGCCTGCAAACCGCCCCAGTGTGAAAGGGGTCTTAAGCAAAGCTCAACTAACCCACAGGAAAGTCGCAGATGTGTCATTGTGAAAGAAACCATCTTGGGGGCTCAGGACAGTAAGGGTTTATTTTCAGTTTGAGGGGCAGTAAAACCCCATAGTTGAGCCATGTTTTTACCACCACTCCCCCAACAATACTCCCTTTAGCTGCAGTAGCCAAGGGTGTACACATGTTGTGGCCACAGCATGAGTGATACACCCTGTCATGCTTGTTGGGTGTAGCACCCGCCCAGCATGACACATTCAAGTGAATGAGGCCGCTCTGCAAGCGCCCTGCAACCTTGTGCAGTATAGCATCCAAGGGGTCAAAGCAGACTGTGAGGAGGCATTGTATCATACAGAAGCATGCAGTTGTGGGACGCTTTCAGAGTGGCCGCATTTACTTGAATGGGTCACAGTTGACAGGCAGTAGCGCTCACTGTAAGTCACAAGGGGTGTAATTCCTGCTGCCAGCACACACATATCTGATGACTCTATGAACAAAGTGTCCAACCTATATACAGCTGAATTCGTATCTTTATTCCTAACATTCTCTATAATTTTTCTCCTTTTTGGTTTCTTGTGGTTATTTTATTTTTATTATAATTTTTATTTTTTGTTTTTCTTCTTTGCACTCATTACTAATATATATATTATATATATATATATATATATGCAGTGGCGGAACTACCGCCATAGTGACTCACGCGGGCGCTATGGGGCCCGCAGCCGAGTGGGGCCTGGCAAGCTCCTGCACAGAACACCGGCGCCAGCCCCGTCCCAGCGGCGTGACGTCACTCACGGCCGGAGGTGCGATGGGATCATCATGGGAGGAGCGTCGATAGCTGCTGCAGCCTGCAACCAAGAGGAGCCAGCGTCGCTGAGGAGGAACCAAGTGAACCACCGACTTTATTGCAAGTTCAGACAGAGACAGCATTAACATTTCACAAGTAAGCAAGCAGTAGCACTACGATAAATTAAGCTGATGCAGTGATGCCATCTGACTGCAGTCTGAAGATTATGAACTGTGACTGTCTGTGATTTTTCTAATATGCAGCATGGCGGGGGGAGGGGGTAAATGTCCTGCAGGCTGCACTGGTCATAGTAACTGCTGTATTAATGTACTGCCACTGGTCACAGTCACTGATGAATGAATTTACTAGTCACAGTCACTGATGAATGATTTTACTGGTCACGGTCACTAATGAATGATCTTACTGGTCACGGTCACTAATGAATGATCTTACTGGTCACGGTCACTGATGAATGAATTTACTGGTCACGGTCACTGATGAATGAATTTACTGGTCACGGTCACTAATTAATGAATTTACTGGCCACTGATGAATGAATTTACTGGTCACGGTCACTGATAAATGAATTTACTGGTCACGGTCACCGATGAATGAATTAACTGGTCACGGTCACTGATGTATTAATCTACTGCCACTACTGGTCTCAGTCACTGATGAATTAATGTACTGCCACTGCTGGTCATGATCACTGATGATGAATGAATGTACTGCCACTGCTGGTCATGATCACTGATGATGAATGAATGTACTGCCACTGCTGGTCATGGTCACTGATGATGAATGAATGTACTGCCACTGGTGATCATGGTCACTGATGAATGAATGTACTGCCAATGCTGATCATGGTCACTGATTAATGTACTGCCACTGCTGGTCATGGTCACTAATGAATTAATTAATGTACTGCCACTGGTCACTGATGCATTATTGGCTGACCACTAGTCAGCCATTAATGCATCAGTGACCCGTGGCAGTACCTTCATTCATCAGTGACCAGTGGCAGTACTGGCAGTCTTGGCAGCATCACTACTTGGGGAATAACTGCTGGGTTGGCTGAGAGCTCTGCTGAAGTGCTCATCCACCACTGAGCTGATATCTCCCTGGAAATAGGTAAACAGGACACTTCTGGAGGAAGTGGCTCCCAAACAAAATTGACGTCCCTTTTTCCCCACAAATAGAGTTTTCTTTTGGTGATATTTAATCACCTCTGCGGTTTTTTTTTTTTGTGCTATAAACAAAAAAAAGAGCGACAATTTTGAAAAAAAAGCATTATTTTTTACTATAATAAATATCCCCAAAATATATATAAAAAAACATTTTTTTTTTCCTCAGTTTAGGCCGATACGTATTCTTCTACATATTTTTGGTAAAAAAAAAAAAATTTCAGTGCAGAGGCGCCGGGGGACAGATGCAGCATCCATCTAGGTAAGTATAAAACAGCAAAAAAAAAACATACTGTATTTTTTGCTCCATAAGACGCACCTAGGTTTTAGAGGAGGTAAATATGAAAAAAATATTCTGAACCAAATAGTGTACTATAATATTTAATAAAATTTAACAGAATAATATTTCTACACTGACAACCAATGTAAGGGGGCACCCTACACTGATCCCCATTGTAACTGGGACATTTACACTGACCTCAACACAACAGGAGTATTGACATCAACCACAGATGTATTGAGACATTTACACTGACCAGTGATGTAACACTGTCAATCAGCAGCTCTCCGCTCTGCCCCCAGTGCTCACTGGAGTGCTGAGCTGTAGAAGGGTGCAGAGCAGCTGTTTTAGGCTCTCAGCGGCTCGCTGAGAGGCTGTTGCGTGTGTCAGTCCAGGCACCTGGCAGGTCCAGACTTTGTCGTGATGATGTGGTACCTGGACTGATTTCTGTGACGTCAGTAGAGAGTGAACTTTAGCCCGCTTTCTGCTGAAAATGGGTCACAGGAGTGCAAAATGAATTGCACTCCTGTGATCCACAGGAGAAGCCCAGCTAAACAAGCTCAGGCTGGGCTTCTCCTTTAAGGAACAGTACAGATCAGTAAAGTAACAGAGAGATGGGCAGTATGTACTGAGTCACTCAGTACATACTGCCCATCTCTCTGTTACTCTCCTGAGAGCTGAGGGCTTGAGACAGGCGCTCCCCGCCCCTCCACAGCTCAGCACTCCAGTGAGCATGGGGGAGCAGAGTGGAGAGCTGCTGATTGTGCAATTGCTTATAGTTTATATATTGTTTTTGTGTGTGTTTGCAAAAATAAAGTGGGCCGGTCTGGATGAAGTCCAGGGCCAAATTGTTGTCCCAGTCCAGCCTTGGGGCCCGGTGAGGATGAGGAATGTAAGTTTACTGTTAAGCTTCCCGGGCCCCGTGAGTCCGGCCATGTCCCGACACACACTGCCGCATACAGCAGGAGGCAGGAGCAGAGCAGAGTGGGCGGGGCAGAACGCTTGCGCGTGCCTGTGAAGGGACATCGTTTTCAGCACATGAGGAGGCTCTAGAGAGGAGGTAGGAAGGGAATGGGAGACTGTTATCTGTTTTGCACTGTTTTGCTCATTTTGTGAAGAAAATGTTTGCTATATTTTTTCCATTAGGATAATTTCGGCACAAAGAGAGGGGAAGCAATGCCAGGTTCAAGGGTGAAGAATTCTGAGGCTTCTTTAGGGAGATTTAACATCACTTTCTGCCCTGCTGAAAAAAAATTTACAGACAGGAAGTGCGGGGAAATTATTTGAATTGAGCCTGAATTGACGTACAAACCTAACTCAAGTCCTTATCCTTCCCTAATCTAAGTAAAACTTGAAAAAAACTTTTTAGACTTTACTTACACTATAATGTACTGAATGTAACCAGTAGATTTTATTGGCAGTGTTTTTGTTTTGTTGTTAACTATGTAATTGAGGAGTAAGGGTCTTTCCTTGTACTGTATTTTTCAGTTTCAACCATAATGTCCAGTTACCATCATCAAAGTGGCGCTCACTGGAAGGTCGCTTCTGAGCAGAGCTCCGTCATTGTGGGAACTACAACGCCTTCCCCGGGGCCAACTAAACCTCTAATTGTGGCGTGTCCAAGATGGCGACGGGAGAGGAGGCTCACTAATGGAGCTCCAGGAGTCCAGCCGATAATCCTTCTTCCTCCCGGCGCAGGAATCGCTTTTACAGGGGTGAAGCACTCCCTAAAGCATTGCGGGAGCGCCGGGTCATGCCCAGCTGCAAAAACCGGCGATCTCAGTCTACAACGGCATCCGCAGACAGAGCCAGGACGAGGGGCCGGACTGCCGATACAGAACACATGGCGTCTTAGACAGAGGCGGCGGAGTCTCCCCCTGCCACGGCGGCGGACCTGGCTGCTGCCTTGCAGACTATTGCAACGGGCCAGGCGACACTTTTGGATAAAATAGACCATGTCAAGACAAACATGGACTTTATACGCCAGGACCTAGATTCTTTCAGAAGCCGAGTAACGGAGGTGGAGCAGCGGGTCTCAGCTGCGGAGGACTCAGTGAGAAAACACTCGGGGGTCTACATACTCTGAAAACCAAGGTGAAAATCCTGGAAAGCCGCGCTGAAGACGCGGAAAATCACAATAGGCGCAACAATCTGCGCCTCCCGGAGGGGGCTGAAGGTAAAGACCCGGTCACATTTATTGAACATCATGCCCTTCCCAGGGCGAGGGTGCGCACTAATAATTTGCTGTCTCTGGCTTTTTCACTGGGTAGGGGCACCAGACATGGGTGTCCCCTCTCCCCAGGGCTGTTTGCCCTGGCGATGGAACCCCTGGCTTCCCAGATTGGGTCTGAGCCCACAATTAGGGGAATCCGGGTGGACATCCCCACTCTTTTAGGGTAGCGGAAGATGGCTACCAACCCCTCAGGATCTTTTCAAACTGAGCTGTGCCCTTATGCCTTTCTACCTGCACAATGGGTCTTAAATTAATATCCCATAATGTTAGGGGTTTTAATTCCCCTCAAAAACAGAAGAAGGCGTTTGTTACATATAAACGTCCTCATGCAGATATTATTCTCCTTCAGGAGACCTATTTCTCCGAAAACAATCACCCTTCTTATTTTGATAGAGCATTCGAGCAGGGGTATTACACGACTTTTGGTTCTAGATCCCAAGGGGTTGCAATATTTATCAAAAAAGGTTTATTTTTTGAAGCTCATAATATATATAAAGATCCCTCCAGTAGGTTCATCAGATTACAGGGCTCCTTACGGGGTAAGAGGTTTACTATTGCCAACGTGTATGCCCCTAATGATTCCCAAACATCATTCTTAAAGGCCTTTTTCCAAATATTGGACAAATATATAACTCCCCTCATCTAATTCTAGGAGGGGACTTCAACTTGGTGGCACATTCGGCCATGGATAGGAGCAGAATGGGCAGCACCTGTAACGCCTTCCCTAAAACCCTAAAGTCACTGCTACACTCTCATAATTTGGTGGACTCCTAGAGAGCACATAATGTCGGGGCTAGAGAGTATACTTTTTATTCCCACCCTCATGATAGCTATTCCAGATTGGACTGTTTTGTTCTCCTATCATATTAGCCAATTCTACTTCTGCTGCCATTCACTCCTGCCCATGGTCTGATCACCAGATAGTGTCACCTGACATCTCCCACATAGGCCTCAATCCCTCTGTTGCTAGATGGAGACTGAATGAGTCTCTCCTCACAGATCCTATTATTGTCTCCCAGATCTCAAAACATTTAGAAGAATACTTTGCCACCAATAATGTACTAGATGTTTCGCCTACTATCCTCTGGGCAGCCCATAAGGTGGTAATCAGAGGTCATTTAATCCAGTTAGCGGCCGAAAGGAAGAAACAAAGGATGATTGATATCACTAAACTAACCTCTGAACTTGATAAATTATACCATTTGAACTGGACAAAATCCTCTCTGAACGGACAGAAAAAGCCCTTAGGTGATCGAAAGCTAAGTTCCTGTTACACAGTAACGCGGCGTCGGCCATATTTGCTAGGAAGCTCAATCAATCCATCCAACCCCCCATACTTATAAACTACGAAATCCTAATGGGAGTCTGTTCTCCCACCCAACTGAAGTCCTACAAATCTTTTCTAAATTTTATGAAAATCTGCTCTCCCCCCCACCTCCACTCCTGACCCAACCCTCAAAACATGGCTTGATAATATCCCTCTCCCCAAACTAACACAAGACCAGCTTCTAGCAATTAATGCCCCTTGCTCGGACATGGAAATGACTAAAGTTATCAATTCCCTGAAACATCTAAAACTCCAAGCCCAGATAGGTATTCGGCCCCTTATTACAAGAAATTTACCCAATATTTGACCTCCATATTTACAGGCTAACTTTAATCACATATTAAAAGGTAATGTTTTCCCAGATGATATGCTTCACGCTAACATGTCTATGATCCCTAAACCCAACAAGGACCACTCTCTGCCACAGAATTACAGATCAATTTCTGTCATCAATACGGATTTGAAGATTTTTGGGCGTATTTTGGCAGACAGACTCTCGACTATCATTACCTCCTTAGTCTCACCCAACCAAATAGGATTCATCCCGACCAGACAAATCACTGACAATATCAGACTGGCATCTAATATCATACAAGATGCTGACCTACACTCCTGCAAAGTACTATTTCTGAGCCTCGATAATCATAAAGCCTTTGATAGTGTGCTTTGGCCATACCTTGAACTAACCCTAGAAAAATTTGGATTCTTGGGAGCCTTTGTTCGCGGCTTTCGAGCATTATATCATCAACCCCACACCCGGATTAGATTACCGGGTTGCAATTCAGAATATTTCAGGTTAGGCAGGGGGACTAGGCAAGGCTGCCCCTTGTCACCACTTTTATTTGCCCTCGCCATCGAACCCTTAGCCCAGTCCATTAGTCTGGATCATAATATTAAAAGGTTATTCAAAAGGGGATCAGGAATTCAAAATAAGTTTATATGCAGATGACGTCCTCCTTTTTCTACCTCATCCGATAGTCTCAATCCCCAACCTGATTTCCACCCGCCATACATTCCAGGACCTTTCGGGTTTAGGGGTTAACATTTCCAAGTGTTCAGCCCTTCCTATAAACTTCCCCCAACATATTATCTCTACAATTCAATCCAACTTTGGTTTCGCCACTGATGGACAGTACTTATCTTACTTGGGGATTAAATTGGCACCTTCACTCCACAAATTATACTTAGCTAACTATCCTCCAGCATTTTCCAGAATCAGACAACTTTTAATCGCATGGAACTCATACCACATCTCCTTTTTAGGCAGGATTCAGGCGGTAAAAATGTTGATTCTTCCTAAACTTTTATTTTTTTTAGAGCCCTCCCAAATTATGTGTCTAGACAAACAATTGCATTCATCCAAAGAGATATAAATAAATTTGTATGGCACAATAAAAAACCCACATTAGGTAAACAGATGATCTACAGACCCTGGGCCAGAGGAGGATTGGGCCTTCCCAATCTTTGGCACTATTACCTTTCAGCTAGACTTACACAGTTGGCTCAGTGGCATGTCCCCCCTCTCAGGATCCCCTGGCTCAGTTTTGAACGCTCCTCCATAGCCCCTTATTCTTTACCGGGATTATTATGGGCCCCTACAATCCGTCCAAGGGATATTTCCCCCCTTAATTCAGTAGTGGGTCAATCCTTACACTTGTGGTCCCTTTACAAAAAGAAATTCTCCCTAATCTCGCCTTACCCCAAATGGGCCTCGTTTGTTGGCAACCCATAATTTATTGCTGCTTTTCCTAACCCTAACTTCTTTGCCATATGGATCTCTAGAGACCTTGTCACCCTTGGATCCCTCCAGAAGGATGGAGTGCTCCACTCCTTTTTAACATTACAAGCCTCTCACTCTCTACCCCGGTCAGAGTTTTACAGATATCTGCAGATCAGACATTTTTACAACACATACTTCCCTAGGACGGATTCCTCACCTGTTAACACACGTGAGGGTCTCTGTGGCCCTACATCCAGAGATAGAGGGATAATCTCCCTGCTATACAATTATCTGGGTGGCTTAGGCCTCTCAGATAAATCCTCTGCCATGATTCAATGGGAAGTAGAGACTGGCCAGGTGGCATCCCCTGAGGAGTGGATAAACAGGATAACTAACCTGCAAAAAAGGAACTAGATCTGAAGCTGTTAAGGAAACAGTGATGAAGTTACACACAAGTTGGTATTACACCCCTGCTAAATTGCATAAATTCTTTCCTACTGTTTCGGAGAACTGCTTTAGGGGATGCCTCGTGCAAGGGACCCATCCACATATTTTTTGGAGTTGTTTTGCTTTGAGAGGCCTTTGGAAGAAAGTTTCTGATAAGGTGGCAGAGATCACAGGGGTACGGATAACTATAACTCACCAGATGGGATTACTTTTTGCAGATATCCCTGGGACCTCTCCCCATGACCAAAAACTGTCCCACGCATTATTTAGCGCGGTCCACTGGAGTATTGCCTTGTTTTGGCGCACCCTAGGGGTCCCATGGGACCAGGTCCTTAGACGTATGTCTGCCATCAAACTTATGGAAAAAATTTCTCATACAATTACGGACACTATGCATATTTATGATAGAAGATGGAAATCCTGGGTTCCTTAGTCACTCAGAGTCCTCAAATACATCCTAATACTGGCTCTTTAACTAAAAGGCACTAACTTCTGCTGGTCCAAGTTGGTCTCCCGTAACCCGCTCTGTTTCTCTTGTTAGTGGTTGTACACTCACTGATTTATCTTCTTTTTGTTTTTATGTTTTATAATTGTTTTAACATTTATTATCACAACATATGTGTCAAAATATTTCAAAGAGACTCTCAGGTACTTTTTTAAGCCTCAGGACCTCCCCTTCCTGGAGTCCTCCTCAGTTCAATATGGCTTTTTTTGTAACTTCTAGGTATTTGACTACTGTATGGATATTAGATATTCTGATTTCTAGCAATGTCATATTTATATATTATTCACATGGACTTTGGATAATAGTTGAGTCTTCAGTTTCCGCTATTGATGATATTGTCACGCTATGTACTTTTAACTGATTTTCAATAAAAACGTGTATTAAAAAAAAAATTAAAGTGGTGCTCACAAGTTTAAAAAGAAAAGGGAAGACACCTACAAAACTGAGAAACCTCCAAAAATCAGACATTTTTTTTAATGTGCCCAATGTTGGTCAGAGCTCTACAGCAGACCATGATGCAGAAAACGTTGCTAAGGTAAGCCCAGAAAGCCTTAACCCCACAATTACTGACATGCCAGTAAAGGAGCAATTGCTACTTAGCCAGTTTCCCCTGCATGAACCATGTACAAGTCAGGGGTTAGGTGGTATTACTGAGGACAGTATTGAAAAAGATTATTCTGAAACTGAGTCATTTGAGGCAGTCAATGTTCACTTGACTGGTAGTGACATAGCTGTGCTAACTGACATTGCATCTACAAAATATGTCACAGACAGGGAAAACTTTCCAATTACAATTACAGGTGCATGTGAAGAGATTTATAATCACAAATGGTCCTTGCAGACCTACAGGGCTCTTTAAGAGAGACAATGGTGAGGAACAGAGGTGTTTTTCAGTAAAATATTATGAAAAAACAACAAAAACAGGACTTAAACTACCCATTTGAATGCTGCATACTATGAACCATGCTGGTTATTTGGTGACCGTAAAAAACTAGGCTCTGAACCAGCATGGGCAAAGGAGATACAAAAATAGAAAAGGCTTGTCAGCAAAATACAGGTTCATGAAACATCTCAAACTCATACAGATTCTTGTATAATATACGATCAGTGGTGTAAAAAGGGAACAATTGATGAGGAAAACAAACAACAATTAATAAAAGAAAAAACTTTTGGAGAAATGTTTTAAATAGAATAGTGAATGTCACCTTGACTATGGCTATGAATAACATGGCCTTCCGTGGCCACAGAGAAAAAATAGGAGAAGTCAACAGTGGAAATGTCCTGGCAATAATTGAGCTGCTAGCTGAGTATGATCCCATATTAAAGCAATAGCTAGAGTTACCACAGGGAAAAGTCAAATACCTTAGTCCAAAAAATCAAAATGAAGTCATAGATATTTTGTCAAAGCAAGTTCTGAATGACATTTTGGTGTCCGTTTACGAAAGTGTGATCAGCGGCGATCCCGAGTATCGCCACTGATCACAGGTCATTAACAGTTTTTGAAACTGAGGTGATCAGCGGAGAACATGTTCTCCACTGATCATCTCAGCACACTGAAAATCTGTAACTGACTGTCACAGAAACGGGCAGTTTATGAAGGTGCAATCTCAGCACTTCACTGGCGATCTGTGACAGAATTCTCTCTCCGATTCACCAGCTCAGAGGTGGAGAATCGGAGAGAGAAGCGCAAAGCTGGCTGAGTATTCTGGAGGAAGCAGGGAGTGTATTGACAGCCATAGATAGATTCATGCAATACATGAATCTATCTATTGGTGCTAGAGGGGGTGGCACCCGTATGGACGCATGGCCACTGTGCACAGCAATGCACCACATGCAATGTCTGTGATCACACAAGTGTGAAGCCGGCCTCTCTCTCTCTATTTATATCTATATATATATATATATATGCACATCCACATTTAAATAATATATCCACTTGATGACCAGTAACAGAGCAGTAAGTCGCTGTACTGCAAGTGGTTATATTGTGATGATTACGGCTGCAGGGTTAGGTGTTTTTTTTTCAGCTGCTTGATTGCTTTTAGAAGCAGCAGGAGGGAAGGCACACATCCCCTCGCTCTCTGCCACATTCTGTGGCTATCAAATCTCAATGGTAGACCTTAGCGACCAGCCAGTGCATGACCATAGGGATAAACAGAGACCGACTCTGTTCACCCCCATGGTATATGGTACTGGAAGCATTGACCATTCATCACTTATGCTTTTACCAAATGTAAAGAGCACCATTTATAAATTATTAAAGCAATTGATGATACTGATTACTGTGATTATTTGGTTTTAAGGGCAGAGGAGACATCTGGGGTCAAATAGACCCCAGATCTCTCTATGAAGAGTACCTGTCACTGCCTATTCTTATCACAGGTGATATTTATATCTAACAAATAAAAAAAAAAAGATGGTTGTGTGTTAAAATCCCAGTACATCAGCAGTTTTTTAAATACTCTGACCAGTACATCTGACACCAACATCCATGCCATGTTCAAATTCACTTAAATCCCCTTTCTTCCCCAATCTGATGCTCAGTTTGAACTTCAGCAAGTTGTCTTCACCATGTATAGATGCCAATATGCATTCAGTTGCTGTCATGTGATTGGTTGATTAGCAATTTGTGTTACCAAGCTATTTAACCGGTGTACCTAATAAAGTGGCTGTTAAATCTAATTTATTAGGGGAGAGATACTTCTATGATGGATGCAATCAATGCTTTTGACAGCCACGCAAGAACACAGAACCCAAAGCAGAAGCTAAAGAGAAGTCTGTACAATTTTATTCTGGCCATAATCCTCTTCATGGTCTTAGGATTACACTTCCTTGTGTGATCATGATAACCAAAATCAGAAGCATGGAAAGGCTCTGGAAGGATCCCACAAATAGTGTTGGGATCCCCCTAGTTCACTGACCAGCATATGCTCTGCCTCTTAGCGCAACGCTGAGAGCCTGAGCCATTCACTCCCTCCCCCATTTATATCCTGGTGCACCTGATCCATGCTACACAGCAGGTAAGTAATTTTTTTTTTGTTAGCTAATTTACTTTTTTTCAGGTTCATGGAATGGGAATTATATAGCAGTAGTAGACTTACTGCCATATAAGTTTAGGAATATATATATATATATATATATATATATATACACATACACACATACATTATACATATACTCATACACACACACACACACAGACATATTTTTTAGAATGGAAAACAAACCCAAAAAATGTTTTATTACATTGGTGTAACTGATATATTTTTATATATATATCAGTTACACCAATGTAATAAAAAGTAAAAACTTATAATATGCGCTTATAAGTGTGAAAGGTGGGGCAGAATGTCCCCCTTCCCAACACCTATGGGATCATGACAGACAGATAATAAGTTTAGTTAAAGTTTAATAAATAAAAAAAATATATATACCTGTTTGGCAGTTGAATGTCAGTTAACCAATTAAAGACTGGCTGTCAAGAGCAGGTATCCTTATAAAGAAAGAGATGCGTCACTAGCAGGCAGAGGAGAGAAGAAGACAGAAGATAACTTGTCCCGCCCTAAACCCCCCCCTTTTTGTTGTGGCCCTATTTATGAGGTTTTGTCCCTTTCCCTGAAAAGGGATGTTCATTTCATTATTGCTGCTTGTATGTTGTGGGATGTTGTTTTATTGAGTTATGTAATAGCTTGAGCTTATATATAGCTGAGCTATATTTAGTATTACATATAAGAGAAGCCTGTAGCTGAGAAGGAAGGAGTCAGGTTTAAGGTGTGGCATATAAGTTTAATTAAAAGGTTATTATTGGTCAATATTTGGTGCAAAGGGGGGGAGCCAGTAGTTAATAAAATAAGGATGAGTGGGTGGGGCTGTAACAGTCTTTTGAACTGGTCAAGAGCTTCAGGTGTCTCTGGAAATTTGGAGTGGAGTTCCTGTTTAATATGAGTGAGCTACAGCAACTTTTAGCTCAGCTTAGAGCAGCTGCGGATGTACATTGTGCGGACTGGATCCAGAGCCAAGTATCGGCTTCTCTGCAAGGGGTCCAGCAGAGTTCCCCCAGTTTGGGACCTGCGCCCCAGCGCGCTAGGAGGTCTAAACCCCCTGAGCGCTTCACACCAGATAGGACCCCTCAGGCTCAGCACCGCAACGGGAGCCAGCAAGCGGAACCTTCAGGCTCCCCTGCCAAGCGCATGCCTACCTTGGACGGGGGTGAGCCTGGAAGGAATCCCCATCCTAGGCGGAGCCTGCGGGGGGTGGGGTCTCCTCAGCGATCCGCGCCCCCCCCCCCATCGTCCGGATTCCGGTTACTGCGGCCTGTGTGCCTGGCGAAGTACCAGTCGGCAAACCGGCTCGGCGTGGGAGAGATGGAGCTGCGAGCACCGGCCTGGAGTGAGAGGCGGCCGGTGGCTCACCCAGAGAATCGGATGGCCGGTGGGAGAGGAGGGGCACGTCTGCCCGTGGACGTTTGGCAGCTGCGCCGCGCACCTCCGGACAACAGGTATTGCCTGCGCTTCTGGGTCAGGCCGGGGCGCGGGATGATGACGTCAGCGGGAGCGGAGGTCGAAGGTTGGATCGGCGCAGGCCGGCGAGCCTGTCAACGCACCGAGCGAATGGCGCTGAAAGGGAGGAGAGAGGATGGACGACGCTGGGGCGGCTGACTGAGACTGGAGGAACCCTGGAGCAGCAGGGATCGGATGCCAACAGTGCCGAGGGTGAGCTGGTGGAGGACCCCGGGGACGCCGTGAGGGAAGTCGGACCGGCGGCTGGAGGGGTTTTCCGCCCCATGCAGCCTGGTGAGTCTCCTCCTATTTTACCTTTTATTTCTCCTTCTGTATTGTCAGGGTTGGGAGCCCAGGGGCAAGGGGGGGGTTGTTGCTGGAGGCCCGGGGACGGAGGGACTAACGAGGGAAGTACTGCTGGGTCTAAAAGAATTGCTGCAGAGGCTTGGTAGTGGAGGGGGTGCTCGGAGGAGCAACTGCAGTGGGGGATGCGTCCGTGGGACCGGCAGAGACAGTAATGAGCCCCTCTACCCCTTCGACAGTAGGGACAACGGGGGATGTGCTGCAAGGGGCTAGTCTGGTGGAAACGGCATGAAAGCAGAAGGATTCACAGGACAAGGATGCGAATAAGGTAAGACTGGCTGACGCGGCGAAGTATGTGTATGCTTCGAAGGACCCCTGGGAGCACACCTAAAGCCAGAAGTTCGGGATAGGATTTGGAAAGGGGAGTATGTGGAGATATTTTCTCTACTTCCCCTGGAAAAATTGAATCTAGATCGTGTCAAGCCGGATGAAAGTAAAAAAGGAGGATGAGGAAAAACTGAGGTATCGCCTGATTCCTCGCACGTTTAATAATTGGTTGCAAGTGTTTGCAATTTTGGCCAGTGTGATTGGCGAAAAGGAACCAGCGAGCTGCTCGGCCTTGTTCTGTTATCTAGACGCGATCGGGGAGGCTAATAGGGTTTATGGCGGCATGGCGTGGTTGCGCTATGACGAGCAGTTTCGGCAAAGAAAGGCAGTCAGACCGGCTATCCACTGAGATCACAAAGACATAGGGCTTTGGATGAAACTTATGACCCCGGCCAGGAGCAGGAATCAGTTTTTACCAGGGGGGGGGGCTGGCGGTGCTTCCACCCCAGGTTCGTCGGCCATTAGAAAGAAGGGGGTCTGCTGGCAATTCAACGACAGCTCTTGTCGTTTCGAAGGGTCCTGTCGCTTCAAACATGAATGCTCAGGATGCGGGGGCAGTCATGCCTTTACCAGGTGTTTTAAGGCCGGTAAGCATAAGACAGGAGATGGGTCTGGAAAAAGGGAGGACGACGGTGATGGTGGGAAGGATGTTTCCTTTCCTAAATAGGTATCCGGACCGGGAGTCGGCTCGACTCCTCGGGGAGGGATTCTCTGTGGGTTTTAGAATCCCATGCTCATAGGTTACAGTTCCCCCGATTCCGGCTAATTTACAGTGGGCTCGCCTGTTCCCTGAGGTGGTAACGGAGAAACTTCGGAAGGAAGTTTCTTTGGGTAGGATGGGCAGTCCTTTTTTTTTCCCCGCCATTTCAGGGATTGATAGTGTCCCCTTTGGGTGTGGTTCCCAAAAAGGAGGCGGGCAAGTTCCGTTTGATTCATCATCTTTCTTACCCGAAAAGGGCGTCGGTGAATGATGGTATTGACCCGCAGGCCTGTGCATGTGCGGTCACCTATACTTCCTTTGATGCCGCGATCTCATGGGTACGGCGGTATGGCCGGGGCACTTTGTTGGCGAAAGTGGATGTGGAAGCAGCATTTCATTTGCTTCCAGTTCATCCAGATAGCATGCACTTATTGGGCTGTAGATGGCAGGGGTTGTATTTCGTAGACCGTTGTCTGCCTATGGGGTGTTCCATCTTATGTGCGTTGTTCGAGACCTTCAGTTCCTTTGTGGAATGGGTAGTACGTGACGTATCAGGATTGAACTCCGTCATCCATTACCTGGATGATTTCCTGTGCCCGGCGGATTCCAATGTTTGTGCGGTTCTGCTGGGAACGTTACAACACGTGGCGGATCGTTTTGGTATTCCGTTGGCACCCGAAAAAACAGTGGGCCCCACGACCGAACTGGTCTTTTTGGGAATAACGATTGATTCCCTGGCCATGGAGTGTCGTTTGCCAGAAGACAAGCTAGTGGCTTTGAGGCAGGAAGTTAAGGACTTGGGGGGCAGACATAAGGTTTGGGTCAAAGAGTTGCAGTCTCTGTTGGGCAAATTGAATTTTGCCTGCAGAATTATCCCAATGGGTAGGATATTTTGCCGTCAACTTTTGTTGGCAATGGCAGGTGTCAGCAACCCTAGGCATTTCATCCGTCTGACTCGGGATCATCGAGCGGATCTTGGGGTATGGGACGATTTCCTGGCTGCTTACAATGGGAGATCGGTTTGGATGTCAGGCCCTGTTAGCAATGTGGACATGGAGTTGTTTACTGATGCGGCAGGGTTAGGAGGATATGGAGCGTTCCTCCAGGGTAAGTGGAGTGCGGGAGGCTGGCCTGATGATTGGAGGGCGGTGGGTTGGTTGCGTAATCTAGCACTTTTGGAATTGTTTCCTATAGTGCTGGCAGTGGAAATTTGGGGTAGTGCATTTCAGAATAAAAAAAAGTGCGTTTCCATTGTGACAATTTGGGGGTGGTTACTGCCATAAACAATTTATCGGCCTCTTCTCTCCCAGTGGTGCGCTTGCTGCACCATTTGGTGTTGTTATGCCTTCGCCTTAATGTGTTCATCTATGCTGTTCACATTCCGGGGGTTTCTAACAGAATTGCGGATGTTTTGTCTCGTTCGCAGTGGACGGAATTCCGTGTTTTGGCACCGGAGGCGGAGCAGCATGGTACCCCCTGTCCTCAGCGGTTATGGGCGATCACATCGGAGTCACCGCAGGATTGATTCGCAAGTCACTGAGTGAGGCGACGTGGGCAGCATACGCTGGAGCATGGAAGGAATGGAATTTGTTGGTGGCAGAGGTGGGGGGCTTGAGCCTCGGGACGATGAGTCGACGTTGGTCTTGTACTTTATTGTTAATGATTTTCTTCAAGGGGTCTCTGTGTCGTCGGTAGAACGTAAGTTAGCGGGATTGGCTTTCTGGTTCAAAATGCAGGGAGCGGTGGATGTCACAAAGTCGTTCAATGTGCGTCAAGCCTTGAAGGGCTATCGCAAGGGTTATAAGGCTAAGAATCAGAGGCGCCCAGTCTCTTTCGATATGTTACGAAAGATAGTGGCGACTATACCACGGGTGTGCCTTAAGAAGTATGAGCAGCGGTTGTTTCATGCGGCTTTTTTGTTAGCCTTCTTTGGGGCCCTACGCATAGGGGAGCTGGTCAGCCCTAATAAGCGCGTTGGGGGGTCTCGGGAGGGAGAATGTGACGCTGCACGTTGACTCGGTGAGTATTACCATTCAGAAGTCAAAAACGGATCAGACTGGGAAAGGGGCCGTTTTGGAGCTGTTTCGGGGTGTGGAGGCCGGACTGTGCCCGGTCACGGCTGTATTGCAGCTGGCAGCGTTCAGGCCTAATAAGGCAGGACCTTTCTTGATGCACATGGATGGCTCGTTCTTATCGCGTTTCCAGTTCATTGCGGTTTTCCGCAAGTGTCTTAAGGTGGCAGGCTTGGTTCCCAGTCAGTTTGGTTCGCACTCTTTTCGTATTGGCGCTGCTACGGAGGCAGCTAGATGGGGCCTGGGGGCAGCGATTATCAAACGGATCGGTAGATGGGAGTCAGACAGGTTCAGGCTTTATGTTAGGCCTCATCTTAAGTGGTGTTTGGGTGCAGGTGGTGGGGCAATGTTTTCTTCTCTGTCTGTTTCAGGTCACAGATGCCTGGTGTGGATCCTTGGGCATTCCTTTGTTTACTGGGGGGCCAGGAGGGCAGAAGTCAGGCCTGCGGCTAGGCAGCTAGGTTTGCCCTGGGAGGTGGGTAGTGTCCAGTGGATTGGAGTGAGGGGGATGATGTGGAATAGGGTGGTTCCTGAGGTTCATAAATTTGCACGGTGGGACAGGGCTCCTGATATTGTGGTTATCCATGTAGGGGGAAATGATCTGGGTGTCAGGCGATCCAGGGAACTGATTTGCGACATTCGGTTTGATTTTCTCAGACTTAGATGTGATTTTCTGGGCACTATATTTATTTGGTCGGAGATTGTGGCACGTACTTTTTGGAGAGAGGCCAGATCTGTGGACAAGGAAGTCAACAAGGAGGTAGGGAGATTTTTTATCAGGAACGGAGGTCTGGTCATTAGGCACTTGGATATAGAATCCGAAACTTGGCGGTTCCTCAGGGGCGATGGAGTTCACCTCAATGCAGTGGGTACGGATTTATGGTTTTTGGGCTTAGAGGACGGAGTGCAGAGGGCTTTTCAGGTGTGGAGGAGCGCGCAGGCATAAGGTGTCATACCTGCTGCGCTATGGCATTTTGGGATCCTGGGGTGGCTGAGGTCAGCTGGGTTTAGGCCCTGAGTCTTTATAAATAGCGGCTGGGGTGGCAACTCTGTTAGATGGGCCTCGGACACAAACAAAGAGGGTTGTGGATACACTGGTACCGCCTTGGATCTTAAAAGTTATACATTTCAGTGAGCATAGTGAAGTTTAGGTGGGTGTTTACAATATGTATTGTTAAATAAAAGTTGGTTATTAATAAAGGCCATGTTGGCCATTTAACCCACCTCAGGTGTTGTGTGGTTATTTAAATTTTATTAGGGGGCAGTATGGTGTAATAGGTAAGTGGTATTTAGCAGGGTAAGCTCTTAGCTACCCTTGTCAAGAGAAGCCTGTAGCTGAGAAGGAACGAGTCAGCGGAGGGGGACATGACAGGGTGATAAGGCAAGCCAGCAAGGTTAGGTTTAAGGTGTGGCATATAAGTTTAATTAAAAGGTTATTATTGGTCAATATTTGGTGCAAAGGGGGGGGGGGAGGAGCCAGTAGTTAATAAAATAAGGATGAGTGGGTGGGGCTGTAACAGTCTTTTGAACTGGTCAAGAGCTTCCCTCCCTCCCGCCTGGTATAGGTTTTCCATTTGGAGTGGTAACTGGGGGCATTTTGGGATCCTTGGCGGTGGTAGAATGTGATGCATTCTGGGTAAACGGTGGGGAACCATCAGGTATGGTATCCTCGAGTGGGAATGGTTCACTGGCTAGTGACCGTGTAGATTAAGGACCCTGGGGTGGCTGAGGTCAGCTGGGTTTAGGCCCTGAGTCTTTATAAATAGCGGCTGGGGTGGCAACTCTGTTAGATGGGCCTCGGACACAAACAAAGAGGGTTGTGGATACACTGGTACCGCCTTGCATCTTAAAAATTATACATTTCAGTGAGCATAGTGAAGTTTAGGTGGGTGTTTACAATATGTATTGTTAAATAAAAGTTGGTTATTAATAAAGGCCATGTTGGCCATTTAACCCACCTCAGGTGTTGTGTGGTTATTTAAATTTTATTAGGGGGCAGTATGGTGTAATAGGTAAGTGGTATTTAGCAGGGTAAGCTCTTAGCTACCCTTGTCAAGAGAAGCCTGTAGCTGAGAAGGAACGAGTCAGCGGAGGGGGACATGACAGGGTGATAAGGCAAGCCAGCAAGGTTAGGTTTAAGGTGTGGCATATAAGTTTAATTAAAAGGTTATTATTGGTCAATATTTGGTGCAAAGGGGGGGGGGGGAGCCAGTAGTTAATAAAATAAGGATGAGTGGGTGGGGCTGTAACAGTCTTTTGAACTGGTCAAGAGCTTCCCTCCCTCCCGCCCTGCATATAGGTATGGTGGTATAGGTTTTCCATTTGGAGTGGTAACTGGGGGCATTTTGGGATCCTTGGCGGTGGTAGAATGTGATGCATTCTGGGTAAACGGTGGGGAACCATCAGGTATGGTATCCTCGAGTGGGAATGGTTCACTGGCTAGTGACCGTGTAGATTAAGGACCCTGGGGTGGCTGAGGTCAGCTGGGTTTAGGCCCTGAGTCTTTATAAATAGCGGCTGGGGTGGCAACTCAGTTAGATGGGCCTCGGACACAAACAAAGAGGGTTGTGGATACACTGGTACCGCCTTGCATCTTAAAAATTATACATTTCAGTGAGCATAGTGAAGTTTAGGTGGGTGTTTACAATATGTATTGTTAAATAAAAGTTGGTTATTAATAAAGGCCATGTTGGCCATTTAACCCACCTCAGGTGTTGTGTGGTTATTTAAGTTTTATTAGGGGGCAGTATGGTGTAATAGGTAAGTGGTATTTAGCAGGGTAAGCTCTTAGCTACCCTTGTCATGATACATATTATAAGGTGTACTTAATAAATTTAAGTGAATGAAATATTTGAAGTAAAAGATGTTTATTATAAGTATAATATATTTAAAATTATTATTAAGGGCCACAGCCTATTACACCACAGGTGCTGCAATATTGTGTTTTTATTAGTATGAATGTTCTGTCTATGATCCCATTATCTTTTCCTGATAAGGCCTAAAATGGATGTGGAGACTACCCTCCTACTTACGGCTATAACAGCTGTTGCAGCGGCAGCTGTTAGTCTAGCCCAGGATAGGATTAGAAATGTTAGGCCCTTTCACACGGACGGATAGAATGGTGCTTTTAGCTGCAGATTTTATAGTTTTCTACCGCAGCTAAAAGCACACAATGCTTTCCTATGGGCCCATTCACACACTGCGTTTAGCTGCGATTTCGTTACATGCGGTTCCGTGCGGATAGAAAAAATAGAATTGACTGCGTCCAGGAGCGATTTAGCGCAGCTATCTGCACATAACCGCAGGTAATCGCAGTCTTTTGTGTCAACTGCGGATAGCAGCTTGAGAAAAAAAAAACAAAACAACAGGTAGCACATCATAGAAGCAGCAGGTATACCTGAGAAATGACACAGCAAGTTCAGAGGCATAGAGGAAAGAGGAGAAGACAGCATGGCAGCACGAGATATCTCCCATGAGGCCATCATAGCACTAGTGCATGCCCGACAGGAGTTATGGGACTCAGAATGCCCAGGATATTTCGACCGTGTGTTGAAGAGATCAAAGTGGGAGGAAGTATACAGATATGTCACACCAAACAGGGACGATGTCTGCAACCGAACAGGATAACCGAGGTGAGTGCAATGTTTGTTGTGTCTATGTAGCAGGGTACACATGCATCATAGCTGTTTCCCATTCCAACCAAACTTTAACCACAAGCTGAAGATTTACCCCCCTAAAAATGACCAGGCCATTTTGTGGCGATACAGCACTGCGTCACTGACAATTGTGCAATGCTACAAACCAAAATTGTTGTTCTTTTATTTTTTCTAAACAAATACAGTGTCTTTGGGAAAGGTTTATGGCATTTGTATTTTTTTTTGTCTGTACTAGTATGGTGATTAGTGAAACAAAAATTTGCGGGAGGGACAGCGACATTTTGGCAGACAAATTGCACACTTTTGACCCTTTTTTGGGGACCAGTGACAGTAGCAGTCAGAGTTATAGCCAAACAAAACACGTATTTTTCTCAATTATCCTTGCCAGCAATTGTTTTGTTTCATTTAGCTGAAAGTGGGGAACTCCGCTGACAGTTGATGAGTCATAATACCTTGTTAAGGATGCAGTGGCCAGCCCACTCCTTAGCAAACAGCTATTCTCCATATTTTATGTACGCCGGCAGTCGCCCGCTCCTTTTGAAAAATGCTATTGTTCCAAAACATGGCAAAAAAGCTAGCAAAAAGATTAAATATTAGATTTTTTTTACAAAAAATGTTCAATGGCTTTGAAGTGTCTGGTGTGTATGTAGAATTACCGTATTTATCGGTATATAACATGCACACGCATATAACATGCATCTTAATTTTAAGGGGGTGGTTTCAGGAAAAAAAAACTTACATTTTTTATAAAGAACTTTATAAGAGTCAGTGCCCATTAATGCAGCCTGCTCAGTGCCCATCTGCAGCCTCTCCATTGCCCATCAATGCAGCCTGATTAGTGCCCATCAGTGCCCATCAGCGCAGCCTCACCATTGTGGGATTACAAAGATGGATCTTCTGCTTACTCTGTGTTCAGTCACACAGGCCCGCCTACTGGACGGCTCATAAGATAAACAGAACACCAGTCCAATTCAGGGACATATGACATCTATCCTATGAACCATCAAGGAGGTGTGACTGAGCGCAGAGTAAACAGGAGATTCATCCATGTTATCACCCCCCCCCCCAGGCAGCCAGGGAGATAGAGACTGTCTTATTTACACTGTGTAGAGATTTATGAAATTGTGACACATTTTTCAAAGTTCATTTCTGGCTATATAAATACACAGTGTGTTTGACTTACTAAAAATGGATATGGCAGAATCTGGTGCTGCTGCACATGGTAGCAATTTAGCTTACAATGTCAGCTTGTTCAATAAAGTTGTTCTAAGAAAAAAACATGGAACAACTTTATTGACAGCACTTGATGATGCACTCTCTAATTGTAGTCAATCGTCCCAAATGTATCATTGATAGGAAGAAAAGGCAGTTATCTAACATGTTTCATATGACAGGTTTCTTCCTTTAATTTTGATTTTTCTCTAGAAATGTTATTAATTTTTTAAAATGTGATCTTGATACATCATTGAAGAAAACGTTAAATCCCATCCCACATCATGTTCATTTATATATTTCATTGCATTCTCTGTTCAGAGAAGAGAATTTGTAAATCTAATTAACATCATGTCATATGAAATATTAAAAAAAAAAAAAACAATGGGCCCACCATAAATACAGCAAAATGACTTTGATATTGCAATATTTCATTTCTCACATGTATAAATGTATTGCCAATGTATTATTAATGAAATTATTTTTTTCATATAACTAGTCTTAATTATTAAAAATTTTTATTTTTTAAATTACAGGAGATGCAGGAAATGGCTGTAGGTCATGGTTGCTGATGCCTCTGGCGAATCCACAGACTGCGGCCGAGGTTAGATATAATAATGCACGTATCTGTATCTGTGCAGTTATTAAGAGGACTTTTGGGATGTGGAAATCAACATTCCAATGCCTCTCGAAAACTTGCGGGTTTTTACAGCACTCTCCGGAACTGGTGTCAGATATCATTATTGTATGTGCAATTCTACATAATATTGCTCTTGCAAACAATGTAGACTTGCACATCAGTAATGATCTGCTACCAGAAATACCGGCACTCCCGGCTGCCTCTGAGGATTCCTCAGACCACAAGATGTACACCTCGTTTCGGAAACTGACGCGTTCATATAACTTATTCAATACATGGAGGTTGAAACACCCCACACAACGGCAATATATCTTTTACTCCCCCCGCACAAATTGTACACTCGCCTAGACCACTTTCTAATCACTGCACCCTTATTACCTTATTTAGTTGCTTCTGAAATAGGCCCCATTACATGGTCCGATCATGCCCCTATTACATTAGATTTAGCCATACACTCAGCATTACCCAAGACATGCCACTGGAGACTGAACGAGTCCCTTTTGAGGAATACTGACACTAATAATCAACTCCAATCGAAACTCACTGAATATTTTCAGCTAAACGTAGGTTCTGTCTCAAGCGTATCTACCTTATGGGAAGCCCATAAGGCTTTCTTTAGAGGTGAATGCATCTCTGCTGGTTCACGCAAGAAAAAGGAATCAACTCAGCAAAAACTAGATCTTCTAACCTGACTTCGCTCGGCAGAGATGCATTTGCTCCAATCTCCCACAATAGCACACCTATGTACAGTAATATCTATTCGAAACCAAATTAAGGCTTTAGCTATGGGCAGAATCTCTAGAGCCATGTTGTGGTCGAAACAGAGATTTTATGACTTCGCAGATAAGCCACATAGGATGCTAGTCCAAAAGTTAAACCCACGACCGTTTCTATCTATCCCTGACCATATTGTACAGTCTGATGGTACGCCTACTTACTCTCCTCAGGGAATGTCAAAAGTTTTTGGAGAATTTTATCATAATCTTTACAATTGCCTAGGCTCAGACCGTCAACACAGTTCTCACAAGAGAAATTCAACACCTTTGTATCGTCCCTGAAACTACCGCTAGTGTCCCCAGAGCAGCTATCCTCACTTAACCTGAATACTGCTATCTCAGACAGAGACAGTCAGCCTACAACTCACGCTGCCGCTGTACCAACTGCTCTTCAAAATGAGACAAGCCTAAGTGCTCACATCGGTGACAAATCTGTACATGAATTATTCACACATATGGAAACTGAACCACAAATGTCTAGCCAGATCAGCTTGAATTGTGTCACATCACACGATGCTGTGCTGAATGATTCAAACTCAACTATTTCAAAGGTAAACACTGATGCAACAGATGTCTCTGATAACATATTACAGAGAGTGTCCACCACCAAAATCATGTCTGTACCGTCTGTGAAACATAAAGAGGTCCATATCATTTTTCCTGATGATATCCAAAGTGTACCAGAATCATCATCTAAATTCAGTGTGAATTCTGCAACTGAGAGCAATGCCCTGTACACACAATAGAATTTTCCGACGGAAAATGTGTGATAGGACCTTGTTGTCGGAAACTCCTACCGTGTGTAGGCTCCATCACACATTTTCCATAGGAATTTCCGACACACAAAGTTTGAGAGCAGGCTATATAATTTTCCGACAACAAAATCCATTGTCGGAAATTCCGATCGTGTGTACACAAATCCGACGCACAAAGTGCCACGCATGCTGAGAATAAATTAAGAGACGAAAGCTATTAGCTACTGACCTGTTTATAGTCCCGATGTACGTGTTTTACGTCACCACGTTCAGAACGATCGGATTTTTCGACAACTTTGTCCGACCGTGTGTATGCAAGACAAGTTTGAGCCAAAATCCGTCGGAAAAAAAACATGGATTTGTTGTCGGAATGTCCGATCAATGTCCGACCGTGTGTATTTGTTGGATTTGTTGTCGGAATGTCCGATCAATGTCCGACCGTGTGTACAGGGCATTAGTCAAACTTGACTGCTCCATTGATAAATACTGTTGCCAGTGATGATGTCATGCGTAAACTGAAAAAAAATAATAAACAACAAAGGAGAAAAATTAAGAGGAGACTGTTGCTCTCTGAAAAGGTATCGCAAAGAAAGGAGAATCAAAAAAGGAAAGAGAGAAAAATGTATGCTTCAAATAAAACATAAAAAGCACAGAAAAAAATTTCTATAACGACCCAATACTGACAAAGCTGTGAGTTTCGAATGAAACAAAGACAAAGAATGAACACCTCGTACAGAGAAAACCTTGAGTTTTGAATGAAACAAAGAAAGAATGAACAGCTCATACAAAGAAAACCTTGAGGTTCGAATGAAACAAAGAAAGAATGAACAGCTCATACAAAGAAAACCTTGAGTTTGAAATGAAACAAAGACAAAGAATGAACAGCTCATACAGAGAAAACCTTGAGTTTCGAATGCAACAAAGAGAAAGAATGACAACATTTTACAGAAAAGACGTTGACTTCAGAGTGAGCCAGCGATCTTTTATGCGATCTTATATAACTCAGCGTTATGCAAATGACAAAACTTATAGAGATGGACACAGACAACTAATGAGACAAAGAATGAGAGAACAATTGAAGAACAACATTCTGTTTAAAAGTATGTTTAAAATGAGATGTGCAATTAAAATAAAAAAGAAATACAGATTGATAAATCGACAAACATATGAGAGTGAAAGAGAAAATGACAACTCTTTAATCAAAGAGGCAATATTTCTTTTCCCACCTATGTCTGCACTGTCCGCCATAAAGCCTTGTTTCCAAACCAAGTACGCCCCTGCACAAGGTCAAATTATGTCAAAAATCCACATATAGTGATTTCTCTCACACCCCAAAATCTGTCTTCTATTCTCTGCTATACAGGATATTTCATTGACTACCACAAGGCTAATCCATACATTCCTCAGCTCCATTCATTGGGCCATAGCTTTTAATTGGTGCTCCACCTCGGTACCTTGGCCACAAATATCAAACGTTATACGATTCAATGCCCCTTCATCAAAAAAAATGGATTCTTTGGGATACCACCTCTCTGAATTAAAATAAAAGAAGGAAAGAAAAAAAAGAGAGAGAAAGAAGGTATTTTTCTGTTTTATTTTTCTCATCTCCTCTTCCTAACATATACGCAATTGTCATTATTTCTTCCCTCCACTACAATACTCTTGATTGGCCTAATTATAATACTATGCATTTTTTTCACCTGACTAACCATAACCTTTTTTTATTTACTGTACAACATTCACTGTTAAAAATATCTGTATACATACCTGTAGCATCATTGTAACTGTTTTATACCTTGACCTTTTACATAAAAAAAATCTGCTGACATTCCACCTGAGCTTTCAGATCTCAACATATTGGAAAGGCATCTTGCATCCAGATGTATAGCATTTGCCAAGATTATACCTCTTCCTAAAGGCCTCTAGAGACTAATACGAGGAAATGTTGTGTGTATCCCGTCTGAGGTGCAGGAAACAATTGAAGCTTTACCCAGACTAAGAAGTGGGTCTCAGGTGATGAGAGTAAAACTGAAGAGACGATTGTGTTATAAAGGACACCAACTTTTTCAGACAGTTAGTTGGTCGAAGCTCATCCAGGCTTTGCATAAACTCAAAGAGATCCATCCACAGTACGAGGACATAACGATCAGAGATGAGGCTGAGTTATGTGATCCAACACTTCCTGATGAGGATGATGAAGATGATGTGGATGCTACAATGAAGGAAGATGATTATGATGAAACAAATTTAATGGAAGTTGACAGGTGTGAGAATAATGCTCTGTGTAGGCAGAAAATGAGCCTGAAAATGAACAGGATATAGACATGGTGTAATTTGATGGTGAACAATCAAATGAGCAGAGAGGTGATGAAGACCAGGAAGGTGAAATGCCTAATGGTGGTTTTGCTCTGGATTCATGCCTTCAGCCTTGTGACGTGGCAGAGGAGATTTTATGTTTCTGCGAAGGAATCTATTCCGTTGCGCCTGCTGAAAGAAATAATCCTGTCAGCTTTTTCAAAACACCTAAACTGGAGGCCATGGCTTTCCCTGTACAGTTTCCGACTGATCAGAACACACTGGATAAAGAGAGAACTTTTAAATTAACACCCAGTAAATATTTCAAAATAAGTCTTTTTGGTGATGATCGTTTCGCCAGAGACACAAACTACTTGTTCTTTGCACAATTTGTGACAGAAATTCATTTGCCAACATCGAGCATGACAATACAGCTAAGGAAAGGAAAACCTTTTACGAGGGATGGAAGAAATATTACCTCGGGAATGTTGCAAGACAAACATGAGGTGGAGAGACTGGTGTGAAACAAGGAAGCTTTGAGATTTATGCAGCCCTTGAGGGGAGCCCCCGCCTACTGGGAGAAAACTACAAGAGATCTTTTTGTCATGATCAGACAATTGGGAACTGCTACACTCTTTTGTACGTTTTCTGCAGCTGAAATGCGATGGCCTGAGGTTATCGAGGCAATAAAAAGGCAGCAAGATGAAGATGTCGATTTTGAAGGGCTTGACTGGTCAGCTAAGTGTTACATACTGCGAAGCAATCCTGTGACAGCAAGGCGCATGTTTGATAAGCGTGTTGAGGCATTATTCAGGGATTTGATCCTATCTCCTGCAGAGCCCCTAGGCAGAGTCGTTGACTTTTTTTACAGTGTTGAGTTTCAGCATCGCGGAAGTCCACACATCCACTGTCTGTCTCATATGGGTTGATGGTGCTCCTGTTTTTGAAGAAGACGATGATCAGACTTTGTTAGATTTTGTGTCCAAATACATCACAGCTCAGCTGCCCGACCCACATGCACAACCTGCTCTGTACAAGAAAGTACAGAGCAGAAGTGAAGACACACAGCAAAAATCACTCAAGGACATGTTTCAAAAGTCTCAGCTCGGGTTGCAGATTTGGATTACCTAAACCACCCGTCAGAAACACAATAAAGAGAACTGGTGAGTGCATCGATCCAGCGGAAGTGGAAAAAGCAAAGCAAAAACTTCAACCACTTAACTTGCTTTTAAATGAACCTGAAGCAGCATCTCCGAGTTTGCAGCAGCTCTCAACTCAATGCAATATGACATACAGTGAGTACGAACAATGCCTTAACATGGTGAATAAATCCAGTGCAGTCATTCTGAAGCGTGACCCCAAGGACTGCTGGGTAAATGGATATAATCCATATCCTACTTGAAGCCTGGAATGCCAATATTGATGTCAGTTATATACTCAATGCATATTCGTGCATCATGTATCTCACCAGCTACATTACCAAGAAAGAATCTGGACTTGAGTACCTCAAAACAGTCATCGAAAACTCCAACAGAGACCATGTCAATGAATGTGATGAAATGAGAAAATAATGCAGGTGTATTCCAAAAAGAGGTCAGCGCTCAGGAATGTGTGAGTCGTGCATGTGGAATTAACATGAAGAAGTGTTCACGTGGTGTCATATTCATATCGACAGATGGCAACGCAGAGAAAATAAGTTGCCCCCTCTCGTTGCTGGAAAACACAACACCTGAATGTTCAGATGTGTGGATGACGTCTTTGACTGACAAGTACAAAGCCAGACCTGAAACACGAGTTTGAGGAGATGTGTTTGGCTGATTTTGCAGCTACATGCAGAATTGTTTATGGTAGGCAGACGACAGGTAAAAATGTTTTGCCGCTCCTGAATGAGATGGAATTTGTGCAAAGGCGGAAAGACGATAAGCCTGCTATCATTAGGTTTCACCGCACATCCAAGCAAAAATATCCTGAGAAATTTTATGGCACATTACTGAAACTGTACGTTCCCTACCTATCAGAGCAGGAACTGAAAAGACCGTATTACCCCACATATGTGTCATTTTACAGCAATGGATGTGTGCAACTACCAGGTTGTGATTATCTGGAGAGTGTCCAACACATTGTGAAACGAAACAGAGACAAATTATGAGAAAAACAGTGAAGAGATTGAGAATGCTGTTGAGGAGTTTGAGCAGAACAGAGGTGTGATTGATGAATGGTGTAATCTGGCACCAGAATCAAAAGTTGTAAGGTTAGAGTGTATTGAAGAACTGGGAGGCAAGAGAGCCAAATTGTGAAAATGAACATGATAATGTCCCGGAATACAGTAATCAGGCTAATGTTGTAACAGAAGTCAGAGCCATCAGAGAGCCCCCTGCAGTTGACCCCATAGTGTTACGCCAAATGTATCAGAATTTGAAAAAGAAACAAGCCTGTGTGTTCTATGCAGTTAGAGAGTGGTGTGTAAAGCAAATCTGTGGCTTAAATCCAGACCAGTTCTCGTTTTACATCAATGGTGGCGCAGGAACAGGAAAGTCACATTTAATCAAATGCATCTACTCTGAGGCATCTAAGATACTGTGCAAACTACCGAGATGCGCTGAGGAGGCCAACATATCAAACCCAACTGTCCTGTTGACCGCATTCACTGGAACTGCAGCTTTCAACATATCAGGCTCCACACTGCACTCGTTACTCAAACTGCCGAGAAGCTTAAAACCTCCATTTAAAGGTCTTGGTAACAATTTGGATGAAGTCAGATCTGAACTTTTAAATGCTGAAATCCACATCATTGATGAACTGTCCATGGTTTCAAAACCCTTTTTGCCTATGTTGATGCAAGGCTCAAACAGATCAAAGGCAGTCAGAGACCATTCGGAGGAATGTCGGTAATAGCTGTCAGATTTTTTTCAGCTTCCACCAGTGTGACAGTCCAAGCCCCTCTGTGTGTATGACCCATGTGAGATTGACCTATGGCAGGAACACTTTCATATGATCACTCTGACTGAGATTATGGGTCAGAAGGATGATGTTGCCTTTGCAGAGATGTTGAACAGGATTTGTGTGAAAGAAAAGTCAGAGGAGTTGTCCAAGCCAGACAGAGCTTTGTTGTCACAGGCCATCACCGAACCAGAACTGTGTCCAACTGATGTGCTACACATTTTTGCAACTAATAAACAAGTTGATTCACACCGCTCTGCAATGTTAGCTCTGCTCCATTCTCATAGCACCAAGATTGATGCGGATGACTACAAAAAGGATCCACAGATGGGCAGAACCCTGATATCACAATCAATAAAGTGAATAAATGCAAATAAATGCATCAAAAATATATAAGGGAACACACATCCCATATGTAGATGAAATAAATAAAAATAGGAAACAATAAATAGTATCTGTTTGTGTTAATCCAGCTGAGGTCTAAATGTCCAATCAATTGTCTTTGATGAACTTGCTTGTATTTCAATTATCACAGATCACAGTTGCATAATGAATTACATTTGCAAGGTGATGATTGTGTAATCTATTACTAAAAATAAGTATTGCTGTAATGCAGACTCAGTGGAATGATGACTTGCTTATTTACCGATATCACTATGGCAACTAATATGCCGTCCATAGCTTAAAAAGGAAGCTTTGCTGGTCACATGACTACCCTTGAGAAAGTCACGTGACATGTGATGATACGCGTGGGGAGGAAGAGCCGGTGGCGTCATCGCATAGTGTTCGGCAAACACAGCGATAGCTGTATGAGCGGTGAAGTTGTCTGACCATTATAACAAAAGCGATTCAGCCACTGCTACAGTTTTGTAGCATTTAAAAACACTGCGCAATGATGGTTTTTCTTTTATCTTTATGTTAATCATCACCTTGCAAATGTAATTCATCATGCAACTGTGATCTGTGATAATTGAAATACAAACAAGTTTAGACCTCAGCTGGATTAACACAAACAGATACTATTTATTGTTTCCTATTTGTATTTCTTTAATCCACATATATATAGGGATGTGTGTTCCCTTATATGTTTTTTGATGCATTTATTTGCATTTATTCACTTTATTGATTGACATATTTATTTGCACTTATTCACTTCACTGATTGTGATATCAGGGTATTTTTATGGTTTAGGATTTTATATATAAGCACCACTCTAACAGATGGGGAGAGAATGATAAGCGCACCAGTGCTTTGATTGCAGCTATGTACAGACCTCTGGACTACAGTGTGACATCATTTCTGTCAAACCTGGGAAGCCTGTTGGACTCATTGGAGATCATGGATTGCCACCCTATCATTGTCTGTGGGGATTTCAATGAGAATCACTTATCCAATGCAAGCAAGCCAATCCTTGAGCTGTTTCAGTCCCGGGGATATGTACAACTCATCGCTGCTGCCACCACAGATAAGAACACACTTCTGGACCTCATTTTCATCTGTAAAACGCAGCATTGTCTCCACTCTGGTCTGATGAGAACCTATTACAGTTATCATAATCCTGTATACTGTGTCATGTCCTCTAACAGTCCATAAAGATGGCAGCTGAGACAAAGAAGAAAAGGTCTGTACCTAATACCAAAAGTGAGCGAGTGAAACATGTATTAACCACTTAAGTCCCGGACCATTTGGCTGCCCAAAGACCAGAGCACTTTTTGCGATTCGGCACTGCGTTGCTTTAACTGACAATTGCGCGGTCGTACGACGTGGCTCTCAAACAAAATTGACGTCCTTTTTTTCCCACAAATAGAGCTTTCTTTTGGTGGTATTTGATCACCTCTGCGATTTTTATTTTTTGCGCTATAAAAAAAATAAGAGCGACAATTTTGAAAAAAACGCATTATTTTTTACTTTTTGCTATAATAAATATCCCCCAAAAATATATCAAAAAATATTTTTTTTCCTCAGTTTAGGCCGATATGTATTCTACATATTTTTGGTTAAAAAAAAAATCGCATTAAGCGATTATTGATTGGTTTGCGCAAAAGTTATAGTGTTTACAAAATAGGGTATAGTTTTATGCCATTTTTATTAATTATTTTTTACTAGTTTTGGCGGCGATCAGTGATTTTTATCATGACTGCGACATTATGGCGGACATGTCAGACATTTTTGGGACCATTGTCATTTATACAGCAATCAGTGCTATAAAAATGCATTGATTCCTGTGTAAATGACACTGGCAGTGAAGGGGTTAACCACTAGGGGCGGGGAGGGGTTAAGTCAGTACTAGGGAGTGTTTTCTAACTGTAGGGGGGTTGGGCTCTGTCTGTCAGTACACTGATCTCTGCTCCCGATGACAGGGAGCAGAGATCGAGTGACACTGTCACTAGCCAGAACGGGGAGATGCTGTTTACATCAGCATCTCACCGTTCCTGCTCTCCGTGAGACGATCGTGGGTATCCCCGCGGCGATCGAGTCCGCGGGACCCGGACTCAACTCATGGAGCTCACGGCCAGCGCGCACGCAATGACACAGCGGGAAATTCAAATGGATGTATATATACACCCATTTGCCCAGCCGTGCCATTCTGCCAACGTACATAGTCGTGCGCCGGTCAGGAAGTGGTTAATAACACTTTGATCTAAAAGACAATATTATTGAAACCTTCAATGATTAAATAATTTAAAGGTGTCTTTGTTGCAGCTGTACCTGATGTTAATCTTTTCAGCACAGTTGGCAGGTAAAACAAAAATCCACTGAGCATTATGTTGTGTTTTTTTAAGATAACTCATTGTTGTTGGTCTCTGTTTATCTTGCTATGTAAAGTAAACCCAATTTTGCAGTTACACAGCATATTGTTGTACTTAATTTAGTAAGCAAAGTAAGACATATTGTTTGGTAATTTTAACTTTTGGTACTATTGGATAATGTGATTGGTAATTTTTTCAGGTAACCATATTGTTATGAGATATATTTACAACATATCTTGGGCTGTACATCCCAAGTAAAGACCTAAACATTAAGCAGCTGTGTACATTTTATTCCATACGTTTTTTTTGGCTCTGCGTTACTTTAGCATACTTTCAGCTATTAAAACCATTCAACTTTTAAAATGTTCAGCTCTTTCAGCTAATGATAGGACTTCTTCAACTTTTTTTCTACTATTGAGTCCTCATGCACACGGACGTTTTTACAGCCGCGTTTTTTAGCATTTTTTACAGCTTAAAAACGCCTGTCTATGTTAGTCTATGGATTCATGCCCACCTAGACGTTTTTGAGCTGCAAATAGCCTAGGCGTTTTTAAGCTGTAAAAAAAACCCAGGACCAGTGCGTTCCGAGGAGTGGTGCTAGAGCTGTAAAAACGCGAAACGTGGAAAAACGCGCAAAAACGCGACCGCGTTTTTTTCGCGTTTTTTAACTCCGGCGTTTTTTGGTTAAAAAGAGATGATTGGACACTGTAATCTCTGTAAAAACAGGAATTTCCTGTCTGGACATTAGATTACCCAAGAGTCCTTTGCACAGCCGTGTGACTGTGGTGATATAGGCTTCAAGTTGGCCAATGCAGTCTCTCAAGTAGAATTAATAAATGCGGTACAGGCCCATCCAGAATTGTGGGATGTGGCACATCCACTGCATGGAGACCACATCCGGAAGGTGAAAGCCTGGGAGGACATATGTGCTGCGATTACCCCTGGCTGGGAACAAATCAGAAATGCAGAAAGAAAGGAGATAAGTAAGTCTATTTTCCTTGAATGCATGATCTGTTTGTGTGTAATGTAAATGAAGATTGCATATTTAACCCTTTTGTTTTCCATGTTATTTTAGGCAAAATTATGCAGCGGCGCTGGAAGTCCCTACGTGACCGTGTCAGGAGGGACCTCACGGACGAAGACAAGGCGGCACGTAGCGGAGCACCAGCGCCAACCAAAAAAAAGCATGTTTACCACACCAATCTCCAATTCCTCAGGCAAAATATGCAGAGCCATACCAGACCGTAAGTTTTTTTCATATATTTGCCTATGTACATTGCTTTTCAGGCAGTATGTTCCATGGCTATTGTAACCACTTTCCGAACGCCACATGTACATATTCGTCGGCAGAATGGCACGGCAGCACAAATGGGCGTACCTGTACGTCCCTTTTAAGTTGCCGCCTTGGCGGCGCGCTTTCCCATTTTGAGGTCCATGAGTCCGACAGCGGGTCCTGCGGACTCAATGTCCGCGGGCACACCGGCGATCGTCTCAGGGAGAGGAAGAGGTCAATGCCAGTTTAATTTTTACAGTATGTCATTGCAATTTTAATCGCACTGATCGCTGTAAAAATGTCAATTTTTCCAAAAATGTGTCCAAATTGTCCAATGTGTCAGCCGTATTGTCGCAGTCATGCTAAAAATCGCTGATCTCCCCCATTACTAATAAAAAAAAATTTGCAATCATTGCAATTTTAATCGCACTGATCGCTGTAAAAATGTCAATTTTTCCAAAAATGTGTCCAAATTGTCCAATGTGTCGGCCGTATTGTCGCAGTCATGCTAAAAATCGCTGATCTCCCCCATTACTAATTAAAAAAAATGGTCGGGGCTAAAGTAGTTACGTTTATACAATTTGTATTGTTTGCAGGACAACTTCAAATTTTAGACTTGGAGAGGTCAATGAGGAAGAAGCAGAGCTTCAGAGACCAAACAGTCCAATGACCACCTCTGGATCTCCGCGACCGATCAGCGAGGGAGTTGTTGAGGGCACAGATGAGGTAACTGCTTCGGTCTGCCTGTCTATCTCATTGTCTGTCTGTCCATGTACATGTCAATGTAAACATTTTTGTTCTTTTGCAGGAATCGAGGGCTGTGGAAACACCGTCTCCTGCCAGTTTTCAAAGTGGAGAGCAGCGCGGTCGTGGCGGTGTTCGTGGCCGTGGGCGTGGACGTCAGGCGAGGGGCGGCTATAATCCCGAGGCTGATGACAGGGTGCTAGCACTGCTGCAGGAAGTGCGGCAGGAGAGGCGCAGTATGGATGTCTTTTTAGACACCAATAACCCACGCGCCTGCTTCTGCCGCAGCCTTTACCACATCCTGGAGGACATTGGGGGAGACCAAGAGAAACTTTGTATGGATCGCATGTACGGTATTGCAATGCAATACAGACATGCAAAATTGAGTGGTGGGCCACCTCCATGCGATCCATATAATGTTTCTCATGATCCCCCAATGGCCCCTGGGACCTCAGCAGTGCTAGCACCCCACTCTCACTATCAGCCCCCTCCTCCACGCCAACCACCACCTATGCTGTCCCAGACCTCATACCATAGCCTGCAAGCGTATGCTGATTTTCCACCTCCCATTTTCAGCCCTCATACCCTCTACCCCGCTACCAGCAAGATTTTGGGAGTGATCGCCAGGCCCAACCGTTACCCCGTCCCCAATCCCCACATCCCCAATGCAATCAACCATCCACCACCACCTATCACCAGTTGTGATCACAAAATAAAATCTTTTTTTTCTTGAAATACCAGTTGTGATCCCAATCCTTTATTTAATTTTTTATTTTTTTTGAAAAGTCTTTTATATGATGCACAACAGCACTCCTTTGCATCTGCTTGCCCTGAAGGCAGAGTGCAAAGGACTCTATCGTACTCTGTCTTCGGACAAGCGTAAGCTTGCTCTTTTTTGGGCTTAGCCTAGGCTTACCCCGAAGGCAGAGTCAAATTGACTTGTAGAACAATCGTTGACAAATGGACCAAAAAATAACAAACTTCAATTTTGAAATGCTTTATTTCAAAAAACACAAGACAGCAAAGGTAGATGTATTGCAAATATTTTTTAGATATAATCATTCTGCCATGATACCTCTCCATCAGGGGATTCAAAAAATTCTGCAAATTGGTTTCGAATGCTCATGACACGTGCAGTTGAACGCAAGTCCATAAATTGAACCCTCTGAAGTTGTCTAATGGGCTCCTGTTCAACATTATTTCTGTCACTGTCCCGCAGAAAATTGTGCAGAACGCAGCATGCCAGGACGACTTGAATGGTGTTGTCAACATCCAATTGCATACTTGTCAGCAAAACTCGCCATTTGGCTGTGCACACCCCGAATGCACATTCAACAACACGGCGTGCACGGCTGAGCCGATAATTGAAAATTTTTTGTTGTCGGCTGAGACCAGTGCCACTGTATGGCCTCATTAGATTTTCAGCCAGTCCAAAGGCCTCATATGCCACCATGACTAATGGCAAGCTGGGTTCTTCAGTGCAGGGTAGAGGCCTGCTTTCAGGAATATTGAGTCGTCCCTCATGTAGACGACGTCCGAAGGCCGACTCGCGGAATATGCGGGCATCACCTTGGCTTCCATATGCTCCCACATCTACAAACAGAAATTTGAGGTGTGCATCGGACAATGCCAGGAGGACCACCGAAAAATATTTTTTGTAATTAAAATATGAAGATCCAGAGTGGGGAGGCTTCTTCACCCTGATGTGTTTCCCATCAAGGGCTCCTACACAATTTGGGAACTGAGTTTTTTCCCATATTGCCACACATGTTTCCTTTATTATTTTTGAGACCGTTGAGAGGCCAAGGAGGAAGTAGTGATGCAAGGAAGCATAACTTTGTCCCGTGGCAAGGAACCTAAGATAACATAATAAATTTAGTTATTGAAAGAGTAAAGCATAAACATAAGTCCTAACCCTACCCTTAAACCTAACCCTAACCCCTAACCCCAACTCCTAACCCTAACCCTAACTCCTAACCCTAACCCCTAACCCTAACTCCTAACCCCTAACCCTAACCCCAACTCCTAACCCCTAACCCTATCCCCCTAACTCCTTACCCCTAACCCCTCCTCCCATATGTGTATTCACTTACCTGAGTGTCACTAGCATCCGTTCCTCCGGTGACACAGAGCTACGCATCACAGTGTCCATCCTTGTGAGCCTTGGCCTGAGCCTCTCAAACAGGTCATCAAAGAGCGGCACTGACATCCTTGTAAAGTTGAAGAACTTTGTTGGATATGAGCGCAGTTGGGAATAAATATTGCCAAAGTACCCCGTAGAAAACTGATTGGATACCATTGGATGCACCCAAAATCGACGTCTGCTGCTTCTCTCCTCCTCCTGTCTCATTCTCCTCTGCCTCCGCAACACAATCAGAAGGATTGCCTCATCATTCTTTTGCATGACAGGATCCATATTTCTCAGAAAAATACTGAAATATACTGAAAACTCTGAAACACTCTCTCCTCTCTCTCTCTCCTACCAAAATGGCACCGACACATGCTCATTAACATATTTTCTTTGGTTTCTGTGGCATTGTGGGAAATTTGGGAGTGTATATAGCTGAGAGATGTGTTTTTCATTGAAAAACGCTACTTAGCGCTAACGCGGAAAAACGCGCAAAAACGCGGAAAACCGCTAATGCAAAACGCGGTAAAAATCGCGTTTTTAATGCCGGTTTTTCCAGGTGTCGAACCTAGCTTTACAGCTCGTTTTTTTAAAACGTCCATGTGCATGAGGACTTATACTTGTTAAAATATTAACCTTTTTAACACTTTTTTTTAACATTGAAGTGAATGAGAGCATGCTTCAAATCTTCTTCCGCTCTCAAAAGTTTCAGCTCCTTCATACTTTCACCTACAGACGCCAAACAAACTACAAAATGTTCACAAAATATTACGCTATCTGGCAATAAATATCTTTTCAGTTTGATATCTTTTACAGTTTTGTGAAAAAGCTGTTTAAGTTTAGCGATCATTTTAGGAAATGTTATCGATTAAACAGAGTGTGTATTGGGCTGCTTAGAGTGGATGATGTCATAGCTAGAGCACGGAGCCCCCAAAAAAATTATCTTAGTTCCTTCTCTATAAATTGCTCTCACGCCCACAAGAGCTACTTGTCATACACAATTTATAAATCAAAATGTAGGTATTTTTATCTAGTTTCAGGCAATGTGCTCAGATTTGTGATACGCCTTTTACTTTTGGCTGCTTGAGCTTCCAAATGACAAGAGTTCTACACTTCCATTGACTGTCCTGTATAAAATTCTTCACAATTCCCAGCGAAACGCACAGTCAACTTCTTTTTTAAATCGCTGACATGCCCACATTTTTAAGTTTATCAACATAAATTTTATACTGATACATTCACAAAGGCCTATTTGGATTTATTAAGGCTTGTTTGAAGGGTTCTCTCACACTGTCTCTCACTCATTAGGTGTGGATTAATGATCAAAAAGCTTTTCAAAAAACCTTTAAATATTCCACATCTTTCATACATTAGTGGTGTTGTTAAACTTTTTTTAATGAAATTCATGTTTGTTTTAAAACCATTCCTACTTTTCCAACTATTCTCACTTCTTCAACTTTTTCTTACGGATTTAAGCTATTCATCCAGTTCGCTTTAGCAATTCAGCTATTCAGCATTCCCACTCATTTTCTCCAGCAAATGAATTTTCTAGTGGATTTTATGTGATGTAGTTATAATTTTTTTACTCATTTAAATAAAATTTGTATACTTTTTAAACTTTGTACATATATCCCTACTGTCTCTCCTATTTTGCCTTTAAAGTCCCAATTGGGGTAAAACATATGCATCTATCTAGCCAACAATGGGCTCAATTACACAAGCAGTGACAGTCAAATCTTTTAGCGAAGTTTAATTTGTAATTCAGTTTTCTATGCGATGCTCAAAACTTAATGAAAAGACTTTAGCGTTGCGGCTTATGTAATGGAGCCCAGTATAATTATTTCAGCTATATGGTACCTTCTGTATAACTTTGTTTAAATTCATGGTAAATACTTTTTTTTTAAAATTAGATTTGTGTTGCGCATCATCTGTTTTTACCATTGTATGTTTTTTTTTCTTTGTGCATCATAAAGCTCCACAGCAATAAAATACAGTAATGTGCAGTTTGTGAGTGCATCACACAACACCACAGCAAAAAAAAACTCACAATATTGTGTGGTGTGTGTAAGTATGTATCAAAGAGCAAAAAAAAGTGCAGTGTGTGAGTGTATTACAGACTCCACGGCAATGAAACTCACAGTAATGTGCAGTGTGGATGCACAGATTAAATTCCTGCTCACAAAAGTGTCTGTGTGTGTAAAAAAAAAAAAGCCACAATTGCCTTTATACATAACAAACAACCGCAATGTAATGTATTATTGTAATATTCAAACACGGGGTCGGTTCAGTTATGGTATATGTAAACAATGTGCAGTGCTGTTCTATAAAGCCAATTACTTTATGTGGAGTGCACTTTTGTGCAAAAAAGTCATCAGGAGAAAAGTCAATACTAGAAAGCTCTTCAAGTATGGAAATTTACACTACCCTCCCATCCTGTTCTGGTACATTTGTAGAGACAATATCTTGTCAAACAGATCCTAATGTGTCGCCACTCTCTGCTGATACCCCGCCTCAAACCAGCAGTATCTTAATGAATGACATTGCCACACATCTTGGAAAAACAATCAATGACTACACCAAATGCTTGCTGCTATTGGAAAATCCATGGCAACCTCCTCCTGGATATGAACTACCTTCCTCCTGTTCAGAACATGACTTCCAGGAATGGAGAAAGTCGGAAACTAAAGCGATACTTGTCAAAATAACATATTGACGGTTTTCCTTGGCTAGTGTATTCACCTGCCAAAAAGGGGTATGTTTTTCAAGTACTGTGCAGTGTTTGCGCAACATCGGAAAGGTGGTCATAACAATGGCATCGACCTTGGAAAATTGGTAATGGAGCCCCTTACTAATTTTAAAAAGCTTAAGGGCATACAGGAGAGTGTAATTGAAGAAAATGCATTTTTAAAAAAGCCACTATTCACTGGACAATAAAATTGTCAAGCAAATAAACTCACATGGTCTTCAGAAAGTAAAAGAGAACAGAGAGCGTATTCATCCTATCATTGAGTTTATTATATTTTTGGGTAGACAAAATATACCTCTGTGTGGCCACCGAGATGATGGTGCTTTAATGGATGACTCCACTCCAGAGGTGAATGAAGACAACTTTCGGAAATTGCTGAGATACCGAGTTGCATCTGGAGACGTCATTGTAGCTGGAATTAAAGGTTTGCTATTTTAGTGTAATATTTGATGAAACTATAGACATTTCCCATACAGAACAAATGTCACTCAACTTTAGATATGTCTACATAGGATCTATTCGTGAAGGTTTAATAAAATTTGTAGATGCTTATGAATTTGCAACCCAGAAGTAATCAGGAATTGATAGTTCAGGCTCAGAACAAAGGCTTACAGGAAAGGTTTTAGGCTAGATGATTATCCAACTAATTAAAGACCTCTCCCTCTACATTACTCATTACCCTTTCTTCTGTTTTTCCATTCCACTATACTGCCGGCCACCTCCATCTACTGGGAGTAAAGAGTGACAGTGATCAGGAAACCACCAGGACCATCGGGATAGGTCTCTGAGAGGACCCACGTGCCATTTTGACTTCCCTTGCTGTACAGCAAGAGAGTCATCGACATCTGGTGAGTATGTGGTGTTAACGTTGTGTGCACAAGGTAGAATACTCACTACAGGGGGTTTCCTGGGAAACAGGTTCCCGAAAACTTGGGACTGCACTACAAATATGGACTATTGTTTAAACATATTGTGAACATTCACAGTATGGAGTTTACAAAATCAAGTGCTACCTAAGTTACATTGTATTCGTTAATAGTCCAGTTTGGGTACATTGGACAGCAGCTGCACATATCTCAACCACATTGTATTCACACAGGAGCTGGTGTCACCTTGGTTATATAGTTAATTTATTATACACATACATAACGCAGCCATGAAAGTATTATAGAATAGAAGAGGAGCGAAAAAAAACCAACAAGGATATAATGTACAACCCCATCATACCCACATATAATAGGTTTAAATCATTAGAATATGACTACACTAGAACACCAGGGGTGGCCAATAAACAAAACTCTACTTACACACATAGCGGTCTAAGAAACAATTCAATATTTAAACCAAAAATTCCTACCAATCAGTTTTTGGAGATTTTTGGTTTTATGGTTGGGATGAATATAAAGCAAATAAAAATTCCAGCAAGAAAACAAAGAAATAAGTAATTTTAAGTAAAGAAAACTACTACAAGGAACTAAATCAATTGGTAGAAGACTCCACTACATATAAAAAAAAATTAAATCTAACCCCACTAAGAAATATAAAACTCAACTTAAAAAATGAACTAAGAAAACACGTAAACAAGGTATCTTTGATAAGAGGGAATATAGATATTCAATACCGGATACACCTAGGTTACCTGTGATCTACCAGGTTCCCAAAGTCCATAAAAATCAAACAGACCCACCGGGGAGGCCTCTTTATTGTCTCAAATGGGGGAGTATATTGACCACCATTTACAACCGTTGTCAAGGCTCTGAATATTAAACTTAAATTGGGTCTAGAAGCAGGCTTACTCACTAAAAAAAGAGCATGATTTCCTTAGTGTAGAGGAACTTACTATTCCTACCTTTTATATTATACCGAAATAACACAAATTCCTAACCCGGCCACCTGGGCAGCCTATTGTTTCGCCCATCAAGGGTCCCCTGGAAAATGTGGGGAAGTATGTAGATTCACTTATTAAGGACATGGTTCATCAACTTCCCTCTTTTATAAGAGATACCAGGTATTATATATATTTTCAGTTCCTAGGAAAATATTATCACCAGCTAAGGGACCTGCATGGGGGCCCCGTGGGCCCCATCTTATGTGTGCCTCCACCTGGTTCTCTGGGAGGAGGAGGTGGTGTTTAAATCCTCGATGTAGCCACTGTCACCGCTGGCTGAGGTACATTGATGATGTCCTCATGATTTGGAGGGGTACAGTCAAACAGCTTACGGACTTTTTGTCACAACTTAATATTAACGATAGAAATATCCGACTGACCTATTCATATCATGGGGAAACACTTCCCTTCCTGGATCTGCAACTAAGGCCAACAATAAGATAGTGACGCGAACTTACCGTAAAGAGACGGCAGCGAACACCCTGTTACCACCCAAAATCACTCATCAATGGAATACCAACTGGACAGCTCCTCAGAATTAGGAGGAACTGTTCTGAAGACCAACACTTTTTTGAAGAAGCAGATGATATGTACAAATGCTTCAGGGAGAGGGGATACTCTCATCAACCCCTCAAGAGGGTGAAACTAAAAGCCCTGACATGTGAACCTGAATGCCTTCTAAAAACAGGTAAAAATGCACAGAGTAGCCAGGATGTTTTTCCAAGAATTATCACTAAATATGGGTCTCAATGGACCCAGGTTGGTGACAATCTGGAAAAACATTGGCACATTTTGAAGTCCACTCCCCTAATTGCCGACACGGTTGGCCCTAGACCCATGTTGAAGGCAAGAAGGGCACGGAATCTAAATGATGCACTGGTTCATTCAGAATATAAAAGGACCCAAACTTAAGAACTGGCTTACAAACTCTAGACCCCTAGTAAGTATGCATGCTTGCAGGCATTGCAACATATGTAAATGTGTGCATGAAACCAATGTGTTTGCCAATTCATGCGGAGGCAAATTGTAGAAAATTAAACGGTTTATAAACTGTTTCGACAACAAGAGTCATCTACATGCTTAGTTTACATGGACAAGTAAACGAGAACTCCGCATTAGAATTGGCGAACACATCGGTAGCATCAAAAAGAAGGCCGATGACCGCCCTATTTCATTGCACTTTGCTCAATTTCATGATGGTGACCCTAGGGGGTTAAAAGGTAAAAGGGATTTATGTACTTAACCTACCTCCCAGGAGAGGTGATTTTGACACTATTCTCTTACAGAAAGAGAAAATGTGGATTTACTATTTAAATTCTATGATGCCGCTAGGCCTAAATGTTGAGTGCAATTTACAACCTTTTCTAGAAAAATAATGTCCATGAATTGATCAGGGAACTGTGATGTGATATCTGATTTTTTGTTTTTCGTGTACTAATGTTACCTCTGATACACGTGTGTGTGTGTTTACGTCGGCTGGAATATAAAGGCCTGTGATTTTCATGCTGAATGTTAATTGAGGATGGATGTGTGGATGACACCCGGTGACCAGATACAGATATTGCATTCTGAAAACATTTGGCTATACCCACTTGCCCAATTCCTCCTAGCTCTGAGGAAACTAGCAGTGATTGGCTAGTAAAACGCGTCAGCACATCAAACGGGGTATTGTTCGCTTGCTGCATGAGCGAAGCACGGTTTTGGTGGCTGAACAGCGGCTGTGTGTGCTCCGGTCGAAAAAGCCAGTCTGTGTGAACGTCATCTCATACATAGCAGGAAATCCTCCGGGTGTCCGGATTCCAGTATATTCTGAGCATGGCTCAAACTCAGATCAATGGGTAGAGGCGCATGGAAATGGTGGACACACAGGACTTGGTGAGAGTATCTCTATTCAATTATGAAACAGTAATCATCTCTTCTTTTCATTAAAATGTTGTGTGTAATTTTTTTCTATTTAATAAATCACAGTGTCCTATGTCTGGCCCTCTTGGGAGAACTTTCTTCCCCTTTTTTGTTATATGCGATTTTAGGGTCGCTAGGACTGCATCGTTTGGTTATCCACTCTAATGAAAGATTGATCAATTTTTGTAAATTATAGCTTAATTTAATAGTACTTAATGGTTGATCCAGGCATCCAATTATTTTTTCATATGTTCTTTGGATCTATGTGATCCGTTCTTGTGATCCCGCCACAACACTAACACACTACTCATTTGAGACTGTGAACTGTACCCCACAGATATTTTCACTGAGTGCACAATGGCATAGATGATTAATGCCGATATAGACCGAGAGATTGAAACCGCTTTTTCCAGAAATGGAGAGAATATGCACACTGAAAGAGAACCTCTTAAAAAACTATTCAGGAATCATAAAAAGCTAACGATCAAGTTCCTAAATAGGAAATGGGACATTTCATCCCTTAACTCACATATAACCAATCAAGTCATACCGAGGGGCCTAAGAGAGAGGGTAACCCTGGCAGAAGGAGGAGTGTCTAAAGAGGGGCATAAACCTAATGCGACTTATTGTCACAGAGGGAGAAATACAGCTAAAAGAAATTCACGAAGAACTAGAAAATAGTGCTAAACTATTAGAACCTTACAAAGATGAACCTGAGATTGAGAGAATACAAAATAATATAAAATACACCAAAACGGAGAAGTTTAAACAGAATTTACTTGACTGGGAGAGTGGTGATGTGTTCAATCGAACTAAACAAAATAGGAGTAGGAGCCAGTCAAGGGGTTTTAAATCTAGGCAACGTAGCCATAAAAACAGGGCGGGCTCTTCCTCCGATAGTGATCATGAGAAGGAAAATGCATGTAAATCAGTTACTTTTTCAGGCTCAGTTCACACTGATGCGTTGCGAATTTAGTGCAATTCTGACCCAATTGCGTTGCAAATCTTATTTGTGAATTCATTACGTGTTTGTTGCGAATTTACTGCGATTCTACTGGAATTTTGTTGTAATTTTGGGAGGTGACTGTGTTTTCATGTCTGGCCAATGGAACCCAGTGTTTATGCTGCCGTTAAAAAAAAAAAAAAAAGCTTTCTGTTCTCTTCCTGGTTTTTGTGGAGTGTGTGGAGAGTGTGTAGAGGAGCGTGGGATAATGTGTCAGAATGTACCATTCCTTGGCTCTGGTTATGGCAGCAGTAGTTCATGCTACTGCTGCAGTCATTATAAAAAAGAAGAAAGCCAGGCTGAGGAGGAGGAGGAGGATGCTGTCAACCAGAAAATACTGGGTACACCCTGTAATTGCAAATAGGGAGGAGAGAGGACAGTTCCAAGATGATCTACAATGATCTACGTCAACATAATGACAAATTTTTCAACTATACTCGTATGTCAGTTGACAGGTGAGCAATTATGTAAAAGTTATACTTTTTCTCCCCATTCCTTTATACCTGCCTTACCCTACACTGCCCCCCCTCCACCCCTCACCCTACATCACTCCCCCCTCCATCCCTAACCTTAATCTGAAAATCCCTCCCAACCCAATATCCCTCATCCCTCTATCCCTCCCCCCCACTATACCTCACCCATCTATCCCTCACCCACTCCATCCCTACCCCCTCTATCCCTCACCCTCCATAACCCAATACATCCCTCTGCTCTGTATCCAACCTCCCTCCCTCTCCCCACTTCTCCCCCTTATCCTAACCCCCCCCCTTTCACCCCGCTTCCTTATCTATGTAATCTTACCTCTTCTCTGTATATATTTAATTTTCAGTTTCAACGAATTGCTTTGACTGATCTACAACAGCATCAGAGCACCACTTTCCGAAATAGTGTGGAGCAAGCTGAGTGATCACTTGTCACCTTAAGGTAACATATTTAATAAAAAGCCAGATAGCCAGCAAATGCGTATGCTTTTTTTTTTTTGTCGTGGCAGCTGATCCACTCTTGGCCTCACGTATTTGATGTAGGTGTTGCGTAGCCTCATCTTTACTTAACTTGGAGCAAAAACCGAAAAAAAGTAAGCACACAATTAATTATCCTTCTCCTTCCTTTCAGGTACCTGGCTACGGGCAATTCTTTTGCCGGTTTACAATACGAATTCAAGCTGGGCAAATCGACTGTGAGTTCTATTGTGTATAAAACCTGTGCAGCTATCTGGCTAGTTTTAAAGGATTTGGTGATGAAGAAGCCAACTAGGGAAGACTGGGCTTAAATTGCCAAAGTTTTTGGGAGCGGTGCAATTTCCCAAAGTGTGTGGGTGCAATAGATGGAAAGCACATCAGAATAACCAGCCCAATTCGTAGTGGCTCAAAGTATTTCAACTATAAAAATGTTTTTTCATATGTCCTAATGGCAATGGCTGATGCCAATTATTCCTTTACCTATGTGGATATAGGATCATATGGAAGTAGCTCTGACTCTAGCAGCCTTCTCGCATTCTTCTTTTGGCAAGATGCTTTGAGAAAACTCACTGAACCTTCCTGATAATCTCCCACTTCCTGGAACAAATCTACCTCTGGAGCCTTATGTCTTTGTTGGGGATGAGGCATTCCCTATTTCTGAGCGCCTTCTACAACCATATGCAAACAGGGGACTTTGCACTGCAAAGAGGGTATTCAATTAGACTGTCAAGGGCAAGACGTGTAGTTGAGTGTGCTTTTGGCATACTTGCCAATAAGTGGCGTTTCCTGCACTCACCTATCAGCCTTAGTATGGAGCATGCCATTGGTGCAGTGCAAGCAGCATGTGCATTGCACAATTTTGTTCGTGCTCGAGATGGGTATCTATTTGGAGGACTCTTTGATGTATGACCTTGAAGAGCCAACATGGATCAGAACCTGTGGCAACTACAGTGGGGAAAATGTTTGCCAGGACTTCACAGAGTACTTTATGTCAGCAAATTGGCAGCTATTGTGGCAGCTCGATGCAATAGGTTAACATGCTGTACTCTGCTTCACATATTTGCATGGTGTCAATTTTCATCGGTAAAAATTTAATTTGATACTGTTCATGTGAGAGTCATTATTTTACAGGGTGTGTTGTGTGCATATCGGTCTTGCCATACCTGATCACAATGTAAACAGGAAGAGCCGTTAATCGGCTTTTCCTCACTCGTGTCTGACAGACGCGAGTAGAGGAGAGCCGATCGGCTGCTCTCCTGACAGGGGGGTCTGTGCTGATTGTTTATCAGCGCAGCCCCCCCTTGGATCCTGCCCAGGACCACCATAATGCCGCCCAGGACCACCAGGATGGCCATCCACACTGGACCACCAGGTATGCCCCCCTTAGACCACCAGGGAAATGCAAATCTGTGCCAAGGCAGCTGCCAATCAATGCCCACTCACAATGCCTACCAGTGCCACCAGGGATGCCTATCAGTGCTGCGTATCAGTGCCTATCAGAGCCCAGCAGTGCCCCCCATCAGTGACACTCATAAGAACCCGTCTTTGCAGCCTTTCAGTGCCCACCGGTGCCACCCATGAGTGCACATCAGTGCCGCCTATCAATGCCCAAATGTGCTGCATATCAGTGCCACCCATCAGTGCAGCCTACCAGTGCCCTTCAGTGCCCGCTCATTGGTGCCACCTCATCGGTGCCTCCTTGTCAGTGCCACCTTATCAGTGCCCATCAGTGAAGGAGAAAACTTACTTATTTACAAAATTTTATAACAGGAACAAAAGCAAAACTTTTATTTTTTCAAAATTTTCGGACTTTTTAATTTATTTAGCAAAAAATAAAAACCGCAGAGGTGATCAAATAATACCAAAAGAAAGCTATATTTGTGGGAGCAAAATGATAAAAATTCTGTTTGGGTACAGTGTAGCATGACTGCGCAATTGTCATTTAAACAGCAACAGTGCAGAAAGCTGAAAATTGGCTTTGGCAGGAATGGGGATAAGTACCTGGTATTGAAATGGTTAAGGACATGGTTCATCGACTTTCCTCTTTTGTAAGAGATACCAAGGACGTCCTGGTGAAACTGCTACATCTTACCCTACCAGAGGATGTTCTTCTGGTGAGTATTGATGTTGAAAGTTTGTATACTTCAATCCTCCACCATTGGGGTATTGCAGCTGTAGTGCATTTCTTGGAATATGAGTATCCACAAATGGGGGCACATAATGAATTTGTAGTAGAACTGCTAGAATTCATGCTCAATAATAACTATTTTCAGTTCCTAGGAAAATATCACCAGCTAAGGGGCACCCCATGGGCCCCATCTTATGTGTGCCTCCACATGGGTCTCTGGGAGGAGGAGGTTGTGTTTAAACCCTCAATGTACCTCAGTCACTGTCACCACTGGCTGAGGTACATCGATGATGTCCTCATGATTTGGAGGGGTACAGTGGAACAACTTATGGACTTTTTGTCACAACTTAATATTAACAATAGAAATATCCGACTGACCTATTAATATCATGAGTAGCCACTTTCCTAGCACAGGACAGGCTATCATGTACCAAAGAATTGCTGGTCTAAGATCATAAGTAAGAAGGTTAAAGTGGATGTAAACCTGATTCATGAAATTTGAGCTGTGCACATATATATGTTGTGTTTCCTTATCTCTCTTCAAAGCACTAAGTGCTGTGTGTTTGTGCCACTCCGTTCCTGTTATCAGCATAACTTCTGACAAGTTCTCAGAGACCGGAAATTAAAGCAGCATGGAATGTGTGTCGGGGGTGGGTGCTATAAATAGATTAGCAGAGAGCTTGACTTATAAAAGCACAGCTCTGAAAGCATTTTCCTTCGTCTGCCAAAGTGGAGTGGGGGTGTGTGCCTTTCCTCCAATCAGCTGTCACACAGAGTATGCCAAAACGACACTCCTACTGCTAAATGAGGAGTGAAAATTCTTACCTGATGTAAGAATTATAAAGAATATAGCAAGATGAAGACAGCAGATATACATGTAAAACGTATGTAGGGAGATTTGTTTCATCTGAGCCTCTTCACGTCACTGGGTATATTTGAGGGTTTATGTCCACTTTAATGAGATAAATAAATATTGTGTTATTGCTTTCAACTGCAACAGAGTGAGGTGTCATGACACAGGCAATAAAAATACTGCCTTCTAGAGTGGGAAAGGTAAATGTAAAATTTACTGGATGCACACAATATACTTTTGTCTAATGCCGCGTACACACGAGCGGACTTTACGGCAGACTTTGCCCGGCTGACTTTTCGACGGACTTTACGATGGACTTTCTGAATGAACGGACTTGCCTACACACAATCTACCAAAGTCCGTCTAATTCGTACGTGATGACGTACGACCGGACTAAAACAAGGAAGTTCATAGCCAGTAGCCAATAGCTGCCCTAGCGTGCCTTTTTGTCCGTCGAACTAGCATACAGACGAGCGGACTTTTCGACCGGACTCGAGTCCATCGGATAGATTTGAAACATGTTTCAAATCTAAGTCCATCCAACTTTTGAGAAAACAAAGTCCGCTGGAGCCCACACACGATCGAATTGTCCGACGAAATCCCGTCCGCCGGGCAAAGTCTGCAGTAAAGTCCGCTCGTGTGTATGCGGCATTAGACCTCAAACACACTGGACTTTATAACAATGCCAGTAACTTTAGCTGTAGAAAGCTGTAGCTTTAGAATGAAAGTAAGGGGTGACGGTTTTAAGGCTAGGCAGGTGGGTGGAGTCAGGATAGAGTTAGGGCTAATCAGCTGTTAGGGAGGTCAATACGGTCAGCTGACTTTTAGGGATTATTTTAGAAGGTCAGTCACATGACCTGATAGAATTTTCTGGAAGGGTCTGTGAACCCCTACAAAAGGCAGCTTTAAAAGCTCTGCTCTGCCAGTCCTCAGACCTCCTGCCTGTGAGCTTCCTGGGCTATAATACAGAGCTATAATACAGGAGCTCACAGCAGGGTTCTGTGGCAGACTGTGCCGGTTTATCATCCTGTGTAGATCACTTCTCTTCAGGTGAAGAGAAGCGATCTACAAACGTTCAGAACGCTCCCTCTGAATACGAGGCTGTAGTTTTGGGAAAAATCCCGAGACTACTCTAATGTTAAAACAAAGTGAAAGTAAAACATTAAGCAGCACACTTTATTCATAAAATAAAAAAAATAAACTCTAAAGTCCATCATTCACAAATATACCCCCCCCCCCCCTTTATTGTAAAACTTAACATTTTACACAATAATTAAACATGTGCTTTCACTCTCATAAATGGTGTATATATTAAATGGTTGATCCTGTATCTGTCAAACATCGGTACACCGTTGATGAAAATTTAAATTTAATTTATTTATATAATATTATTAAAAAAGTGAAAGGAGATTCCCCTCTATAATAAAATTGACCTGTCCATGGGTTCAAACCATCTCTTTGGGTGCCAAGAAATATATATAAATAAATAATATATATAAAATATGATCAAATTTTTTTTTTATTTTAAATATATTGATTTAAAAAATATATAAATAAATTATAACATATTGATTCAATAAATATATATGTACTATCAATTAAAACCACCCAATAATAGAAACATGGTACAGTCTTGTAAAAGTTAAGTGAAAAATAATATTTTAATCATTTGAGGGGTTAGTGATTGGAGAATAAGGAGAGCATGGAGGGTCTAAGGAAAAAAAGAACTGCAAAGTTCAGCCAAGCGCAGAATTGCGTTTTGGTGTCAAGGGTGGTGAGTAACTGGGACCGATTATTTGGTTCCCAGTCTAAAAAACTTTCGTACTCGAGGAAAGCGGAAATATGGCATTCCATTGTCCAGGAAGTCAATGCCGCAGGGGACATTGCCCACAACATCGATCCGTGTTGGCGTCGATTAAATGATATAAAAAAAAAAAAAAAACTTACCTACATTGCAAGACATCAACGTGGCACCGGTGGAGGACCTCCAGCAAACATCACCTTCTCCTGCTCTGGCCCGACGTTGTCAGCGGTGTACTGGGAGAACATGATTCTGATGCTCATAGTAAGTAATTTTTTTAAAAATTCAATTCAATATAAATTTTAATTTTTTTTATAAAGTAATTGAAACATTTTTTTTTTTCCACAGTGTTAGGAGAACCATCGGGTACAGAGCATAATGTCACCGAAGAATATAATGAGGGCAATGAGACAATGCTCCTCTTTGATGATGATGGGAAGTAGTTTTTTCTATTATTTTTTTTTAACCGCTTGTCCCCCACCCACAGATCATTTACTGTGGGCGGGCAGCATGGGCAGGCTGATTTAGGTACATGCACGTCATCCAGCCCGCTCCAGTTTAATAACACATTGCACGCCCATTATGGTGTGCAGCACGCCCCTCCCACGACACTGGACACAGCAGATTTTGGGTCCCAGTATTGGGCCGCTTTGAACATTAGCAGTAATCAGCCTATGCTGGTTTTATTCAGCAAACACCCAGCTGTAAATTGAAAGTGAAACCGGGACCACAACTGCTCACTTTGCCCCTGTTCACATCGGGCCAATTTGACATGCGATTTGACATGTCAAATCGCATGCCAAATTGCCGCCTATTGCTGGCAAAGGCACTGTCCTAATTCTTGTGAAGCTGCCTTTGCGGCACCGCACTGTTTCCCAAAAGTAGTTCCTGCACTACTTTTGGTGATTTCGGGTGCAAATTGAATAGACATCTGTGCAGCAACCCGCACAGATCTCTCTCAAATCACCCCCAAAGTCGGACTGCAATGCTGAACCCTCATGATTTCAAACCTAGGATGGATAGTGGTGGGAGACCGAGGCACAACATGCCTCAATCTTCCATCTTCTTGAAGAAAACTGAATTGTGTTGATTTTGTCACTTAAGGTTTCCCATCCCCAATTTCCTGCCTGGTCCAGACAGGGAAACCTCAAACCAAGCAATCTGTGCTCAGTAAGATGCTGTAAAGGGCAGGTACCTTATTGCCCCGCTGCCAGGCCAATTAGAAAGCGCAGTGCGCTTTGTGCATGCGCAGTAGTTAACCAGCTGTGAAGCCAAAAGGCCGGGTTTCCTTACAAGGAATGGTGGCGGCAGCACCCAGGAGTTGATCCTAAGATCGGCTTTAGGTGCTGACATCGTGGGCTCTCTCGACAGGTAAGTGCCCTAGTATTAAAGGTCAGCATTATTACAGCATCTGTACCTGAACAACATGGGAGAAGTCAAAGATAACCGGGCATAGTGTCGCCTCCTTACACCTGATTTAAACTTGCCATACTACCATGTCGCAATCGCGTGCATTACACGGCACTTATGGGTTTAAATCAGGTGGAGAGGAGGCAACATATCACCTCTTCATCACCTGTCAAAACACACTTGGATCGCTTTTCAGAGGAGCAACAGTGCCTGCTGCACTTGTGAATGGGCCCTTAGTTGCATTCGGCAATGGCACCCTTAAGGGTTGTTTACACATAAAGTTCGTGGTTGGTAAAACCATGCGGTTGAGTCACGGTTTTATCACCCCCAATCTCTACCCCCTTTAGCTGCTGAGGCAGCATTCAAAGGTGTACAAATGCCGCGGCAGGAATTCAGGCCCATGTTACTTTTGGTCGTTGCTACAGCCTGCCTATCGCAACCCTTTCTATTAAACGGGGCTACTCTGCCAGCGCCTCGCAACTGCATGCTTCTGCGGGGTCCAAGGGGTTAAAGCATGTACTGACAAAGCAACACAATGCTACCTGCTTTAACCCCTTGTTTATGTACTGCAAAAGGTTGCAGGACACTTGCAGAGTGGCCTCAATCACTTGAATGGGTCATGCTTGGCAGGTGCTACACCCACCAACTATGGCAGCCTATACTATTATGCCCAGTGTATTGCTTCACACTGAACTGAAGATCTCTTATTTCCTTCTGCTGGCACCACTCTGGAGACTGCTAGCTGGGATAAGAGATGGAGTGCAGTTGGTATCACTTCGCAGTGGATAGGAGACGGCACCACAGAGGAAGCACCAGCTTATGCAGCTCTTGCTCCCTACTACAGCTCCAACTTTACAAGTAGTCCCTCTGCATTGCACTCTGATGCTCTTGGATAGTGGGTCAGCAAGCCCAGACCACAATCTACCAGTCACAGTCACCTTTCCGCGATCTACTGGTTGCTCACCCCCGCTCTAAAGAATTTTAAAGCATCACCTATGGAGATTTTAGTGTGCTGTAATTTTTTACAATATCACGTCCGCACTGTATTCTAAGATTTGGCAGGTTTGGTATCTATTTACTCAACGCAACCTCATGTTTAATATTTTAACAAGCAATAGGTATTAAATTGTGTGCGTTTGCACTAAAATTCATTTTTTTATATTCTTAAAGAAAAGTTGCATTTAATAAAGGAAAAAGGACAAAAAATGTCAACTTTAATCTCACAGGGCCTCGGCTTTCAGAAAATGCACCCTAACTCTCCTTGTTTATCCTCCCCTGCTGACATTCTCAGCTCCTCCTCTTCTCTGTGCGACCTCATAGGAAGCTTTGTGTGTCTCTATATTGACACACAGCGGCGCTCTGACCTTGCCCCCACCCCCCACCTCACATCATTTGATTTACAGCAGCAGGATTCAATGGTTCCTGCTGCTGTCTCTCAGCCTGCTGAACCTGCTTGCTGCTGAAGGCTGGCTGAGAGGGCTGTTGTCTAAAGCCTGGTACAGTTTTTCTCCATTCAACCCAGTCAATTGAGCAAAAAAAAACCTGTCAATTCTTTGCGGGAGCCACTGTGCTAACGAACAAAACGTTACTACAGTGATCTCATCTGCTGAGCTGTTCCATTCTGACAGAGGAACATATCATAAGTGGCTCATGGCATTAATCGATATTGTCTATTTTGTATATTTGTCTCACAGATGGTCCAATTACATAGGGAGTTATTGTCCACATCTTTTAGGAGGTGCCTTATCATAAGTATTAAAATGGAGTAGTTTATATTCTGATTAATGTGAACCAAATTAAATTTTATATGATTATTGTGTTTTACAGATAAGACCTCAAATAACGTTTCTATTAGAAAATGAAGACAATCATGATAGCATCAATGGTAAGTGAAAAATCCCGTCATGTAGATGGATGATAATATATGTCAAAAATACCCAAAGCTGTGCTACAATATGAAGATGTTTAAGTGGTTTAAAAGCATACACAATTTTTACCTTAAAGCGGAGTTCCACTCAAAAGTGGAACTTCTGCTTATCTGTCTACCCCCCTGGTGCCACATTTGGCACCTTTCAGGGGGGAGGGGGAACAGGTACCTATTTTTGACAGGTACCGTTCCACACTTTAGAGAGACCGGGCCGCCCCCTCCTCCTGCCATCGCTGCCGGATCAATCTGAAAGCAAAGTGCCCATGTGCAGTAGGGGACCAGCTGTGAAGCCAAAAGTCTTCACTGCCGGGTTTCCTTAACAGGAATGGTGACAGCTGCACCCGACAGATGATCCGAAGATCGACTGGGGTGCCGACATCGCGGGCTCCCTGGACAGGTAAGTGTCCATATATTAAAAGTCAGCAGCTGCAGTATTTGTTGCTGCTGACTTTTACTTTTTCGTGGGGAGGCTGGACACCCTCTTTAATACATTCCTTGCATTCTGGTAAAACATGCTTAGACATCAGCATCCCCACTCCCCCATCCCCTTTTACTTACGTGAGCCCTCATTCGATCCAGTGCTGTGCACGTCTGCAGGTCTTGTCTCCCGTCACTTACGGGACTCGCTGGCTACGCTGGGGCACTGGGAGCCATTGGCTCCCACTGCTGTCAATCAAAGCCTGTGACAATGAAGTTGGGGCGGGTCAAAATCTGCTGTCCGTGTAATGGATGTAGCAGCAGGGCTTGGGAGAAAGCATCCACAAGTGATCCCGTGGGAAGCGGCTTTCCGTGGAGGCACTGGACAGACAGGAGTGGCCAGGAGCACCGTTGGGGGAGGGAAGGGGGTGGGGTCTGTGAATAGGAATAGGAGGTTCAAGGCCACTCTGTTCAGTTCCATTGTACAGAGCAGGTAAGTAGAAAGATGCTTGTTATTTAAAAACAAAATGTCACCTTTACAATCTCTTAGTTGATTTTATTTTGTTCTCTTTGTAGTTCCTGTTGAAATTCAACTTTCAGATGAAAATCAAGCTGGGCCTTCAAATATGGGTAACTATATATTAGATTAATTACAAGCATTACAAATGTATAATTTTCCAATTATGCTTTTTAAAAAAAAAAACTATTCCTTTTTTTTCAGAACCACCTGTTATTTGTGGCATCAGAGAGATGCCATGGATACAGAGGAATTAACAACTAGTAAACCTAAAAACCCTTAAAATGCTGATATTAAATATAATTTTTTATTGTAGAATAATACGTTTCATAATTGTATTTATATTATGTTGCAGATAATGAGGAGGGTAGGCATCAGATGATCCCATTCCAGCACCAGGTCCCATACAGGTCCCAAGAGGGAGAAGGAGAAGAGAGCTCTTGGCCCAAAGACAGGAGGAAGCCAATAATGCTTCTTTGCTTTTAGCTGAAACTCTAAACTCCATGATTGGAAATTTAAAAGAGAGACAGCAGCAGCAAGATCAGGCGATCGAAGAGCAGCGAATTCCCTTCTATCTGAATTAAGACAGCATAATGATCTTGTTGAATCCCAGCAAGCACTCCTAAAAGAAATGGTGGAGGAACAAAAAAATGTTGTCTGCCCTTTTTTATGTAGTGGGGTCAATTTCACAACACCTGGCCCCTATTGACCAATCTCAAAATCCATAAAAAATATTATTTTAAATGTTTTTCAAGTTTGCACTATTGTTTAGGAAAAATTCCTAAACAATTTGAAGGGAATAATTTTTGTTTTGTTTTTTTTCTCATCAAAATCATAATTATTTTTATTTTAAAGACATCACAAATTATTTTTATTTTTAAGACATCAGCATACATTTTGTATAATTCTACCGGAATGCCATCGAGCCCAGGGGTCTTGCCAGGCTGAAGTGTCTTTACCAACGTTAATATTTCCTCCACCGTGATAGGTGCATCTAATCTAGGCCACCCCTCCAGCCACTGACGCCATTCACAGAGCCGACTCACCATTGAGCAGAGGAACCCGTATTTACAGCACAGCTTCCCCTCCATGAAGTGTACACTACGATGCTGCAATATATTTGATCCAGCCCATCGGACCATCTTCTAATGATCCAGAACAACAAACGGTAAAGTCCACTACATTTATTAACGGCGGTTACTTGCATTTCTTTGATTCTTATTGCCAGTAAATCGCCATACCATCTATACTGACTGTCATTCCAAGCCAAATTTTGTCAGAAAAAGAAATCCAAGTCACTTTTCATCATTCTATTGGACTGACTGTTACCTTCTGGATAGTTACCATCTTAATGCTATTAGCATTAGGTTAGGTTATCAACATCTTTCCAGCTATAGTATAAGTGTCCACTCACTATTAGCAGCCCGCATCTCCCCTCTCCTCCCCCCTCCACCCATCCTCATTCACCTCCATTGGATCTTTCCAGTTGTCATACGGTTCCTTTTTGGCCAACATGGGACACGAATACCTTACCATTAAGTAATATTTAAATATTTCGTTACCAACTGAAAGCTCGCAAGATCCAAAGCGTCCGGACGTTGTCATACGTTGTTTGTTTTTGTTCTTTGTAATGTTTTTCGTTTTGTCCAGTTTGTCCAATTATCATGTACTCAGGTATTAGGTTCTACCGAACCTAATCAATAATTTTTAATACTATATTTTAATTGATAGGTTGTCGTACCAATTTTGATGTTTTGTATCATAATTAAATAATAAATAGGTTTACATTTCTTGATAACATTGTCAGCATTTTTGACATGATTAAAAATTCTGTTGCCAAAGTAGCCCCTTACCCGGCCATCTAGAACCGGGTGCCCCTTTCTCCTTCTATGAAGAAAAGCTTGCCTGCTATGACAGGCCACACTGCTGTACTCCACCGGAGAGATGGAGCGCAGTGTTTGAAGCAGATGAGGAGCAGGCACTGCAGAGTGGAGCGGCGAAAAATGGCGGCGGCTCGGCTGTCCAGGGCCGCCGCGCGTGTAATTAGAAGACAGTTTCTCCTTCTCCAGCCAGAAGAAGAGGCAAGTGGGGCAGTGTTAGACAGCCCGCACAACAGGAATGCAGGGGGCAGCCGCCGTCGCCACAGGAGGAGGCAGCTAATCAGTATGCAGGAAGACAGCAGGTGTCCCTGGTGGTGCAGAGTTCACAGGACCCTGAGAGAAGTGTACTGCTGGAGGAGATGGCTCAGCAGGGACAGCCTCCAGCAGCTGGTGAGTCAGCTAATGTTAATGCTTTGAATGAATTGTTTGTTTCTCTGTCCTCTCTAGTGAAGCGCTTGTCTCCTTTGTTTCCCTCTCTTCCAGCTCCTGTACCTTCTGTATCGCTACCTGCTCCTTCTATGGCTTCTGGCTATCCTTCTCATTCATTGTATCATTCATTGTAATGCATAGTGGTATACATAAAAAGGTGTTAGTTCCTGAACCTGTGATTGCTGCTGCACCTTTCAGGAACTGTGTCCCTGAAGTGTGCATAAAGGAAGTTTTGCCATGTGAAATTTCACCCCTAGGTTATCATTTGAGTCAGGCTATTAAAGAAAAGATATGGAGGGGTGAGTTTATAGAAATATTGTCACTCCTCCCATTTCACAAAGATGGTATTTTTAAAGCTGACAGAAAAGGGGAAGAAAAGCAGGATGAGGACAGGCACAGGCAAATACCTAGATCTTTCCACAACTGGCTACATGCCTTTTACATATACGCTGGCGTGTTGGCAGAGCGAGTTGTACGGTGGCATGTTCCAGCATTTGGATCATATATTGGAGGCGTACAAGAATTTTGGCGGCCTCGGGTGGTACGGGTATGATGAGTGTTTCAGACAGAAACTATCTATTCATCCCACGCTCAGATGGGGCATGAAGAATGTGGGCCCGTGGCTGAATTTGATTTTGACCCAGAAGTCAGCAGCACCAAAGCAGGGCTCGGTTAGCCCTTCACAGACGGTATATAGAAGAGGCTCTTTCGCGTTTAACGAGAGCCAATGCCGCTGGAAAGCTTCCTGTAAATATAGGCATGAATGTGCATTTTGCACAGGAGCATATCCAGTGGTCAGGTGCTTTAAGAAGAATGCAAATGCTGAGTCTAATACCGTGCCTAGAGATATTTTTCAAAAGAGCCTGCACGCCAGTGAGGCTGGAAAACATGCGTACATGTTTGGACAGGTACCCAAACAGGGTGAAGGCGGTTTTTCTCATTAAAGGTTTTCAAGAGGGTTTTCCGTTGCCCCCTTTGAAGGTAAAGGATGCAAGGTGATAGGAAATCTGAAGTCAGTCCTCAGGTAGTTTGGGAGAAGGTGTTTAAGGAAATTGAGGAGGGACGCGTGGAGGGCCCGTTTAGGGGTCGACCTTTTCAGGATCTTCGCATCTCTCTGCTGGGGATGGCACCTAAGCGGGAACCCAATGCTTTCCACCTTTATACATCACCTATCCTTCCCGAAGGGGAGTTCTTTGAATGATGAAATTGACGCAGCCTCTTGCTCAGTTTCTTATGCGACATTCGAGGACGCTATTGTTAAAATCCAGTCATTTGGAGTAGGTGCTCTAATGGCTAAAGCAGATATAACATCAGCCTTCTGTCTCTTGCCTATCTCTCCTGAGGCATTCAGATTCCTAGGTTTCCATTTTGAGGATTGTTTTTTCTTTGATAAGTGTCTCCCTATGGGATGTTCCTTGTCATGTTCCTATTGTTAAACGTTTTCTACATTCCTGCATTGGGTGGTGAATTGTCAGTCAGGTAAAGACAGTGTGATCCATTATTTGGATGACTTTTTATTTGGGGGACCGCCTGATTCTAATATGTGCTTGGATTTGTTACAGATGTTTAGGGGTATCGCCCAAGATATTGGGGTACTACTGATGGAGGAAAAGACATGTTTGCCTACCTAGTCCTTTAAGCTTGTGGGGATTTACATAGATACGCACAGAATGGAATTCTGTTTGCCTGAAGCTAAGCTTGCGAAATTAAAAACTTTGTTGGCGCGTTTCTTACAAAAGAAGAAGGTGATACTGAAGGACATGCAATCTTCTTGGTAATCTAGCCTTTGCATGCAGGATCATGCCGGTAGGTCGGATTTTTTTCTCGCCGTTTGTACCTTTCTAAATCGGTACTCAAGTCCCCGTTTGCACATATCAGATTATCTAATCCCCTTAGGGAGGATTTGTTGGTTCGGGCTAGGTTTTTGGAGACATATAATGGGCGGTCCTTCTTTCGGAATGAATTTGTATCAGCTCCAGATTTTCGTTTATTTACTGATGCTGCCGGTTCCAAAGGGTTTGCGGCAATTTGGAGAACACATTCGTGTTGTGCGGCTTAGCCTGATGATTGGGTTAGAAAAAAACGCCACTAAGAACGTAGTTCTTTTGGAATTGTTTCCAATTCTGGTTGCCATGGAGCTTTGGGGGCCTTTCTTTGCCAATAGGAGAATTTTGGTGGAAACAGATAATAAGGGGGTTCTGTTTGCAATAAATTGCCTTTCCTCTAGTTCCTTATCCGTGATTAAGGTTTTGAGACAGATTGTCTTCTTATGTCTTCAGTACAATGTATGGTTAAAAACTAAATACACTCCGGGTAGTTTGAACGTTATAGCCGATTCCTTGTCCCGTTTTTAGATGGACCGCTTTCGTCGGTTACTTCCGGATGCGGACAAGCATGGCATCCAGGGCCCGGAAGGCCTGTGGCAGATAATATGAAGCTGGTGTCGGAAGCTATACATGGTTTGATTGCTCCAAAGACTTGGGCGAGCTATTCCGCTGCCTGGAGCAGTTGGCTGTTGATTTATAGTAATAAGGGCTGGGATGCTGTCAGACTGACGGAAAGAAGTGTTTTGGCTTTTATGAACTCCCTGATACTTCAGCATTGCTCTTGCAGTCAATTAGTAAAGACGTTGGCTGGTCTCTCTTTTTTCTTTCGGTTTAGGGGCCTACCTTCATGTATGTCTTATTTCTTGGTAAAACAAGCGGTCAAGGGTAACAAACGGTTGACAGTGGTGCCTCATGACAGGAGGTCAACCTCTTTAGAATTTTTGGGTGGTTTGGAAGTGGCAACGCGAGCAGTCTGTGCTTTGGCATACGAAGCTTTGCTTTTTAAGACTGCATTTTTCCTCGCATTTTTTGGGGCATTTCGCATATCAGAGCTGGTTTCAGGTTCCAAAATGGGCATTTCAGGTATACATTACGAGCACATCTATGTGGAACTATCAGCAGTTCACATTTGGTTGCAACGTTCCAAAACTGACTCTGGCAGGAGAGGTTCTTGGGTTACGTTGCAGGCGCAGGTTAATAAGTCAGTGTGCCCTTTATTGGTAGTTTTTTGGGGTCAGTCCCCCAGTGCCAGGGCTTTTCCTCATTCATTTGAATTTAACACCGTTAATGAAGTATCAGTTTGATTTTTTATTTACATAAATGCCTCAACCACATGAGTTTACATGAGTTTAGGTTCTAGTCCCATTCCTTTAGGATCGGCGCAGCTTCAGAGGCGGCTAGGAGGGGCTGGGAAGAATCTGCCATTAAAACAATAAGAAGGTGGAGATCGAAATGCTATCTAGTGTATGTGAGACCTAACCTGTTTCATTTTCAGATTTACATCACATTATATGGATTCTGGGACATTCTTTCATTTACTGGGTGCAAAAAAGAGCAGCTCAACATACTTATTCTGTAAATTTATCATTGCATCTGGAATCCTTTAATGTATTTTGGAAAGGGGTAAGAGGTCTTCAGTGGCACCAGTTATATTTCCACTTATCCAGGTTATTGCAGGTTTGGCCCCCGCCCTCTACATTAGTTGTGCACTTGGGGGAAAATGACTTAGGAAACATGAGAACGTTGGATTTGCTGTTCAGGATGAAACAGGATCTCCACTGTTTCACATTAATTTCCCCAGGTACTACCATTGTGTTTTCGGAGATTGTTCCACGCCTTTCTTGGCTGGACTCACCCCAGCGAAGGGTGCTGGAGAAGATGGGAAAGAGAGTGAACAGGGCGATGGAAAAATACATGTCCTTGATAGGTGGGTTGTCAGATCGGCACATGGATTTGGAAGGTGGAATCCCGGGGCTGTGTAGGCAGGATGGGGTGCACCTGTCGGATGTGGGCGTTGATATATTTAACCTGGGATTGCAGTATGGGATTGAAATGGCCACGGTGGTGGGGGTGGACCGGGCTTGATTTAAGGCCCGGCTTGTGGGGATGTTTTTGTATATGGTATAATGTTGATGCCTTGCTGCTCGAGTTCTAATAACTGGGCAGTTAATGTTGTTTGTTTGTATTAAAGTGATGATGAAATTTATTATTTAAAATATATTATATATTGTAATATGTAAACCAATAAAGGTGCTGTGGCCAATATTTTGACAATTTCAGTATCGTTTGGTTTATTCAATGGGTGGTATCTGGGGAAAATGTTTATTGAGGTGAGTGTGGCCTTCAGTCTCATGGAAAGGGGGGCACAATTAGGGGCCCACCGACTTGAGATGGTGGCCACACACCTCTTATAGTATAAGTAATGTTAGTCAGTAATTATTGTGCAAGCTAGATAGATAGTTACTGTCCCTTTAAGAATTAGGCTGGAGGATTCCAGAATCCTTGGAATGTTCTGGAGAAGCAGGATAGGTTATTTAAGGATTGCTGCTCTGGGTCTTATTCCTTTTCCCCCTGGACCAGAGCAGCAGCACAAGAGCTCCCTCCCTCCCCAGTCGCTGGCACTTTTTATGTGTTTGGGTCACCCTGGATTTCTAGGGGGGACGTTTTTTTGTATATGGTACAATGTTGATGCCTTGCTGCTCGAGTTCTAATAACTGGGCAGTTAATATTGTTTGTTTGTATTAAAGTGATGATGAAATTTATTATTTAAAATATATTATATATTTTAATATGTAAACCAATAAAGGGGCCGCGTCCAATATGGGTGATATCTGGGGAAAATGTTTGAGGCGAGTGTGACCTTCAGTATAGTGTGTATGTATATATATATATATATATATATATATATATATATATATATATATATATAACACACACACTTCATTCCTTCTGGAGGTAGTAAAACGAATCACCAAACCGAATGCTTAGCCAAACGAGGACAACATAGCTGAACTAGAAAGTGAGCTGAATTGGAGAATTTTTCCAAATCAGCTATTTTAGTGACTAGACCTGAAAGCAGGGATATACCGATACTAGTATCGGTGACGATACCGAGTACTCGTACTATCCCAAATGCTCCGATACCGGAACTTCCGGTCAGAGGAAGATTCCCGGCCAATTACAATCAAGCCGGCCAAAGAAAATGCAGCTGGCTTCCTGGGCAATCAGGAGGCCGGGCGGCATGTCATTACCCACCACCCGGCTTCCTGGTTGCCCGGGAAGCCGGCTCCATCCCAGCGGAAGCACCGATATCGGTACTCGGCATCAGCGAGTCCAGCAAGCAAAATCTCGATACCGAAAAAACAATATCGGTACGTTTATACCTGTAAGATTTTAATCTGTACATGTTCAGGGAAATGAAAATAATAACATTAAGTATACAATCTCAGTATATGTACTACAAGAAGTTAGGAATTGACTATACTAAAAAACAAAACATTCTTGTTTTGTTCAGATGCCTAGGAAGCCAGCTTGTGAAAGTGATGACATTATCAAAGTCATCTGTGTTGCAAGTGAAAAAATTATTACAGGACAAACAATAGCAGTTCCCTCAGACAAAGTATGGGTAGACTTGTGTCAACAATTAAACAAAAAAATGTCACCCAAAAACCTTTATACATTTGTAAAGACAAACCGACACAATATATGGCAAGTCTTTGGTCTATGCAAAGATGTCAAAGATATTTATGAACAAACGTTCAACGGTGACAGCTCAGAAGGTGCAGATATTCATTCATCAATTCAGTGTTATGACATTCAGTTTGCATTCAGTCTCTCTTTTCAAAGATGGCTAGGAATCTGGCCTAAGAAAAATATTTACAATGACAAATCCATGTACACTTTAACCCTTTCATGACTAAGCCTATTTTTGAAATTTGGTGTTTACAAGTTAAAATCCATATTTTTTGCTAGAAAATTACTTAGAACCCCCAAATATTATATATATTTTTTTAGCAGAGAATCTAGAGAATAAAATGGAGATTGTTGCAATATTTTATATCACATGGTATTTGTGCAGCGGTGTTTTAAACGCAAATTTTGGGAAAAGGGACACTTCCATGAATTTTAAAAAATCCAAACAGTAAAGTTACCACAATTTTTTTGTATAATGTGAAAGATGATGTTACGTCGAGTAAATAGATACCAAACATGTCACGCTTTATAATTGCGCGCACTCGTGGAATGGCGACAAACTATGGTAGCTATGAATTTCCATAGGCGACGATTTAAATTTTTTTTACGGTTACCAGGTTAGAGTTACAGAGGAGGTCTAGGGCTAGAATTATTGCTCTCTCTCTGACGATCGTGGCGATACCTCACATGTGTGATTTGAACACCGTTTACATATGCGTGCACGACCTCTGTATGCGTTTTCTTCGCTGCGCGAGCTTGCGGGGACGGGGGCGCTTTAAAAAAAAAATTTTAAATTTTTTTTTAAATTTATTTTTATACTTATAAATTGTGTTTTAAAAAAAATGTTTTTTTTTTTTACTTTTATTGCGGTCACAAGGAATGTAAACATCCCTTGTGACAGTAATAGGTTGTGACAGGTACTCTTTATGGAGGGATGGGGGGTCTAAAAAAACCCCCATCCTTCCTTTACACTTCAAAGTATTCAGATCGCCGAAAACGGCGATTCTGAATACTGTATATTTTTTTAAATTCGGCGCCATTGGCAGCCGAATAAACGGGAAGTGACGTCGCTTCCACGTTTACATTGAGAAGGCTGGAACGAAGCCTCCGACAGCTTCGTTCCAGCCCGCCCACAGCCGCCGGAGGCACCCGATTGGACAGCAGGCCTCCCGATCGCACGGGAGGCCGGTAAGAGCGTCAGGAGGCGGCGGGAGGGGGGATGTCCCCTCCCGCTCCTCCGGTATAACAGCCGAGCGGCTTTTAGCCGCATCGGTTGTTATATACGGATAGCCGATCGCCCGCTCGAAACAACGGTACCGGGATGATGCCTGCAGCTGCAGGCATCATCCCGGTAAAACCCCGGAAAGCCGAGTACGCATATCTGCGTACGGTCAGCGGGAAGGGGTTAAAAGGAGAATACACCATCTTAAAACCCGGTGCATAGACTCACATTTTGAATGAAGAGCTCTGGAAAAATATCAGGTCATCATGCACACTTAGGGCCCTTTCACACGTGCGGACCGTTCGTCCATTTCTTCATACATCCGTTTACGGATTAAAACGGACATCAATGCTACTCTATGGGATAGCGGACGTTAGCGGATGATTATCCACTAACATCCGTTAACATCCGTCTCCGTTAAGCTCTGTTTTTTTGAACGGAAGAAAACCCTATTTTTATTCCGTTAAAAAAACGGAAAGTACAAAAAACGGATGTTGGTGGACGATCTGTTAACATCCTATTCGCTGACATCCGTTTTTCATCAAAACATGTAATTTAATATGCATACATTACAATTCACCTATGACCCAGGTAGTGGTCATTAGTAAAGTCACATGCACAACACTTGCTGCCTAGTGCCTGGAGAAAGTGAAGAAATGGCGAGAGATGTATCACATGAACAGCTCATCCAACTTGTGCATGCCAGGCCAATGTTATGGGACAAAAGAAGTGCAGAATACAAAGACCGAAACAGCACAAGCATGAAGTGGGAAGAAATATTCGAGGAGGTCACACCGAACTGGTTGTCGCTCAGCCACGTCACCTGCCACGATGTCATCCCGCAGTGTACAGCAAATATATCCTAAACGGCACAGAGATAATTACAGTACTTATAGGTAAGCCTATAAAAAGGCTTCACTAGAAAAAAAAATAGTTATTAAAAACCACTGTATGCCACATATGTGTTTTAAATAGTATACGTAATTGTCATGTTGGAGTTCTATCAGTTCATTGTGTCTACTGTTCCTACGCAGGTGAAAAAATCATGACAAGGTGGAGATCCCTAAGAGACCGCTATAGGCGGGAGCTGAAAGAGGAAGCTAAAGAAAGTGCTAGTTTGGTGTAATATTATAGTTTTCCTATTAAGCCTCAAATCCCAGTTCACTTGTTTAAATTATCCCACTTGCTGCCGCCTGTGTTGGAAACATTACCTCCCTATTCATGGGGATCTGCAGCAGGTTTTGTCATCTTCATATATAAGATGACTTATTATTATTTTTTACCATATCAAATATAAACATGAACTGTGTTTTCTTTTCATATTGATTTATATCTCATATAGATTATACCCAATTATAAATGCATTAATTTCACCTTCCGCAGTAACATTCTCAACAGACTTCTATCTGCAGTCCAGATACCATTGGCCTTTTTTCCTAATTATTGTTCTTATTGATGCAAGTAAGTTACCTTTTTTCCCAGTATTTGCACTGTTGCTTCACATGAGTCCACCTTTAATTACCACTATTCCAATGGTTATTTTTGTTAACCATCCCACTCCTCAATTTCCGCACCCCCCATCACTTCCCACTCTTACCCGTCCCCTCCCCCCCCCCCCCAAATTCCCCCCTCCATCCCTTCTCACTTTATCTATACAAGAATATATATCACTCAATCGATACGTTTCCTACTAATTTATGCACACTCTGTTGGTCAGATTTCAGCCTTAAAGCCCCTTTGGAGCCACTTTGGCTTCCTTCCATGTGCACTACCCACTGACGGTCATTTATGGGGGGAGTTAGATTGTGCCTGGCATAAGGCCTTAGGAGATGCCTAGAAATTGCAAATGCCTCATCAGCTACAAGCACATGTGGCATATCTGGCCCTACAGTTCCTGGAAGAGGTTTGTCTGATGGCAAATGAAAGTGGCCCTCAAGTAGTCTTCTCCCCATTTCTGATGCTGTAAACACTCTTGAGTCTGCAGTACATCCATACGCCCCAATATCTACAGCTACAAACTTATAATTACTGTCACAGATTGCCATAAGCACAAGGGAGAAGTATTTCTTATAGTTAAAATATTGTGAGCCAGATCCAGGTGGCATCTGAATTCGGATGTGTTTCCCATCCAGGGCTCCAACACAATTAGGGAATTGGGTCTTCTTCCAAAACCCATTTTCAATTTCCTGCCACATGGATGTATCTGGAACAGGCATTGCAGTACGCCGAAGCTCCTCCCATATTGCTTGACAGGTGTCGTGCACAATTCCAGAAATTGTAGAGGTTCCCACCAAAAAGTAGTGGTTTAGGGACGTTTAGGATAGTCCAGATGCCAGAAACCTAGGAAGAGTAGAACAAATGATGAAAGGAATCCTACATTATGCTGGACCTAATCAAGCAGATAGGCTGGCTGGCTTACCTCAGGGTAAGTTGAAGTCGCTCCTCTGGTGGCACAAAATATCTCATATCCATGTTCATCCTTTCCAAACGGGGATGCAACTTTTCTAATAAAAATTCAAACGTTGGTACAGACATTAGCGTAAAATTAAAAAATTTTTGTGGGAAACGTCGCGGATCTGCATACTGCAGAGCAAAAAAACCCTTCAGTGGGCCTCTTGAGCAGCATGTGTCCAGTACCTGCGTCTTATTGCAGAAATCTTCCTGGTCATGCTTTTCTGTCTCCTCCAATAAGACAGCATGACAAATAATGTCACATGCTCAAAAAATCTGTCCAAGGGCTCTTTCACACGGACGTTCCGTATGTCCGTTTTTCATCCTTCCGTTTTCGGATGAAAAACGGACATACATGTATCCCTATGGAATAGCGGATGTCAGCGGATGAACGTCTGCTGACATCCGTCTCCGCTATGATCCTTATATCATAACGGAGGAAAACCCTACTTTTCCTTCCGTATGAAAAACGGAACGGACGTAAAACTGATTTCAGCGAATGATCCGATTTACATCCGATCCGCTGACATCTGTTTTTTACCTAAATATGTTTTGTTTTATTTAACATTGCACTAAAAAAGTAACCTATGACCAAGTTAGTGGTCTCAAAGGAAGTGACATGCTGCCCATGAGCCCACTGTGAAGAGAGAGAGAAACAGACAGACAGACAGAGAGAGTAGAGGGAGAGAAAGATAAAGAGAGAGAAAGAGAGAGAGAGACAGACAGATGGCAAAAGATGTAACACATGAGCGCCTCATTAACCTGGTGCATGCCAGGCCAGCAATTTGGGACAAAAAATCCAGCCAGTACAGTGACCGCATTACAAAAGCAAGGATTTGGGAAGAAATCTTCCAAGATGTCACACCTAACTGGACATCAATGAATGCAAAGCAGCGCAAGATACGTGGTAAGTAGTTTGTGGGGATGGGAGTGGGGTGCCTTGGTGAGACTTGAAGTACACCCATATGCATGTACAGTACCTGTCAGTGCCACCTGTCCCCAGTGCCACGTATAAGTGCCATGTGTCATCAGTGCCATCTGTTATCAGTGTCACATGCCATCAGTGCCACATCAGTGTCACATGCCATCAGTGCCACGTATTAGTGCCATCTGTTATCAGTGTCACATGCCATCAGTGCCACGTATTAGGGCCATCTGTCATCAGTGCCACGTATTGGTGCCATGTGTCATCATTGCCACGTATTAGTGCCATGTGTCATCAGTGCCACGTATTAGTGCCACGTGTCACCAGTGCCACCTATTAGTGTCATCTGTCATCAGTGCCACGTATTAGTGCCATCTGTCATTAGTGCCACGTATTAGTGCCATCTGTCATCAGTGCCACGTATTAGTGCCATCTGTCATCAGTGCCACGTATTAGTGCCATCTGTCATCAGTGCCACGTATTAGTGCCATCAGTGCCACGTATTAGTGCCATCAGTGCCACGTATTAGTGCCATCTGTCATCAGTGCCACGTATTAGTGCCATCTGTCATCAGTGCCACGTATTAGTGCCATCTGTCATCAGTGCCACGTATTAGTGCCATCTGTCATCAGTGTCACATGCCATCAATGCCACATCAGTGTCACGTGCCATCAGTGCCACGTATTAGTGCCATCTGTCATCAGTGTCACGTGTCATTGTCCTGGTGCTCCAGGGCCTTCATAGGATAGTCAACAAGTTTGCTTTAGAGCATCTTTACAGCTGAATACATATGGGTTACAAATAGTATACCTAATAATTTATGTTATGTTAATTTTGTCTACTTTTCATATGCAGGCAAAAAAATCCTCACACGTTGGACATCAATAAGGGATCGTTTTCGACGAGAATTAAACGATGAAGCAGAACAGAGTCGAAGTAGTGCAGGAACGTCCCAAAAAAGAAAAAGCCAGTTTTTCGAAATGTTGGGGTTTTTAAGAAGTGTTATGGACTTAAGATCGTAAGTACATAACGAAATAGTTTTTTGCACCCCAAAATGAACCGCTTGCCGACCGCTGCACGAACATTGACATCGGCAGAATGGCACGTACAGGCAAATGGGCACACAGGTACCTCCATTTAAATTTGCCGCCGTGTGGTTGCGCGCGACTCTGCCACGAAATCCGTGAGTTTAAGTGCGGGTTGCGCTGACTCGATGTCCGTGGGGATACCCGCGATCGTCTCGCGGTGAGGAAGAACGGGAAGAATGCTGTTGTAAACAAGCATTTCCCCGTTCTGCCTAGTGACACTGATCACCGCTCCATGTGATCAGGAGCTGTGATCAGTGTCGTGACACACGTAGCCCATCCCCCCCTAAAGTTAGAACACATCCCAAGGACACACTGCAGTGCCCCCTCCTGGTCAACCCCTTCACTGCCAGTCACATTTACACAGTAATCAATGCATTTTTAATCGCACTGATGGCTGTATATTTTGTGGAGATAATTTTTATTGCAATAAGAACAAAATCTTGCTTTTTATTTCAAAATTGTCGCTTTTTTTGTTTATAGCGCAAAAATAAAAAGCGCAGAGGTGATCAAATCACACCAAAAGAAAGCTCTATTTGTGGGGAAAAAAGTGCATTGCACGACCGCGCAACTGTCAGTAAGTGACGCAGTGCCGAATCGCAAAAAGTGCTCTGGTCTTTGGCCAGCCAAATGGTCCTGGGCTTAAGTGGTTAGTCGACTCAAATCATAGACTCATTTAGAACACATGGATTATGTATTGTAATAAATCTACTGTGCTGTCCTTTAATCCATCGATCAAAATATCTTTACAGTACAAGCACCAACATTTCGGAAACGGAAGAGGAGGAGGGGGATTCCGACTCGGGAAATGCAATCCAAACAACCGAAAATGTACCAGAAGAATTAACAACAGAGCATGGTGCCGAACAACCGGTTTCATCTGAACCATCACCACATTCCGCTGCATGTGGAACAACTGCCCAGGAAAGACGTGTGCCTGTAAGAATCCCATACAAAATTACCCATTTTAAAATGTTTACCTTGATAAATGTTCTAAAAAATTTCTCCCTCAACAGAATCGTTCTGTACGTGCCACAACAACTAGGCAACGCGGAGGGCAATCCAGGCCAGATATAGAGGGTGCAATGATCCAATTTATGGAAGACATGAGGGAAAGGAGGAGAGCTGAGACAAGAGATCCTTTTTCTGACTCCTCAAATCAGGATGCAGTGTACCTGAGGAGTCTGTACCACCAACTGGCACAGGTCCCCATGCACAGGAAGATGGAGGTTCACATGTCTCTTTATAATTTCACTGGGGTGTGTGTAAGGGCTGCAATTGCTGGTGACCCTATGCCGCCGCTCATAAATGAGCAACAACGCCCCTACCAACACCCCTATGCTTTGGCTCTGCTCCACTAAATTTAACATCACAGCAGATGTACCATCATCAATACCCTACCCCCCATCAACCAACTACCAGTGTACACAATGCAGTGACCCCACCTCAAGTTACGCCTTATTACCAGGATCTGTAAATTAGTCCTTTTTTGTGCATGTGGGGTAATACCCTGTTTACCCAAAAATAAGACCTAGCATGCTTGTTGGTGATGGCTGCAATATAAGCCCTACCCCCCAAATATGCCCTAGTTTAAGTCCTTGTAGGTCTTATTTTCAGGGTAGGGCTTATTTTCGTGGCTAAAATGGTAGGGCTTATTTGGGGGGTAGGGCTTATATTGTAGCTATCACCGACAATCACGCTACGACTTATTTTCTGGGAAACAGGGTAGTATCATACCCATGATACTCCAAGATTTTATTGAGCCACTTTTTTGTTGGCTTGGCTGTGAGATCACCTGAGCGCCACTGGTTGCCACTGGAGTCCTCTTGCACTCCTCCATGACGACATCACAGAGCTGGATGTTATATACATTGCGCTCCTCCACCTTCCCTTTCAGGATGCCCTACAGATGATCAATAGGGTTTAGGTCTGGAGATATGCTTGGCCAGTCCATCACCTTTATACTCAGCTTCTTTAGCAAAGCAGTGGTTGTCTTGGAGGTGTGTTTGGGGTCGTCATGTTGGAATACTGCCCTGCGGCCCAGTCTCCCAAGGGAGGGGATCATGCTGTGCTGCTTCAGTATGTCACAGTACATGTTGGCATTCATGGTTCCCTCAATGATCTGTAGCTCCCCAGTGCCGGCAGCACTCATGCAGCTCCAGACCATGACACTCCCACCACCATGCTTGACTGTAGGAGAGACACTTGTCTTTGTACTCCTCACCTGGTTGCCGTCACTCATGCTTGACACCATTTGAACCAAATAGGTTTATCTTGGTCACATCAAAAAATAGGAAAAAGATTTCCCCAGGTGGGGTTTTTAGGCAGCAGGGTTGGAGATATTAGACCAATGTTGTATAAAAAGATTTTTTAAACAACATTGGTCTAATATCTCCAACCCTGCTGCCTAAAAACCCCGCCTGGGGAAATCTTTTTCCTATTTTTTGCTTCCATTGTTAGGGGTGAGCAGCATTCTCTTCTCCCTCCCTCGTGTCTTTCCTTTACTATCTTGGTCACATCAGACCACAGGACATGGTTACAATAATCCACGTTCATGTTCATGTTCATAGTTTGTTTTCTTAATACAATGTGAGGTGTTTACTCACTTTTTTGTAATATTCGGAAAAATATGTTTGTGTATTTTTTTTCTGGTTATACAATATATATTTTTATATATATATTTTGAGTTATATATACTGTGGTCAATAATTTTATATGACAAATGAAAAATATTTGACTGCATGGAAAACTGCATTTTATTTTTGTACTCTCTATACACTACATAAAATGTAAAAAAACAAATAGATGATAGATTACATAGGCAAAGAAGAGCAATGTTGGCACTGCTTAAACATGATTATACTGCCATGGAACCTCTCCATCAGGGGACATAAAATGGTCTGCAAACTGGTCACGCTGAGCAAGAAAAGAATAGGTTGGACGCGGTCCACAAAGATGGACTGAGGGCAAATGGATTTCATCTTCATCTTTCATGCTGATGCCTTCCTTCTCACGAATTATGTTGTGCAGCACACAGCATGCTTGAATAACACCTTCAGCATTGGTCAGTTTCAGTTGCATGGCACTGTGAAATATGCGCCATTTGCTACTTAGTATGCCAAATGTGCATTCGATGTACCTCCTTGCTCTACTAAGCCGGTAGTTGAAGATTCTCTTTTTGTAGTTTAAATTATGTTTTGCATATGGCCTTAAAATGTGCTTTGAGAGTGCAAAAGCCTCATCAGCCACGAGGACATGAGGCATATCAGGTCCAGATGTTCCAGGAAGTGGTTTGTCAGGTGGTAAATTCATCCTGCCCTCTAGAAGCCTTCTCCCCATTCTGGATGCCGTAAACACTCTTGAGTCAGCAGTGCTGCCATACGCACCAATATCCACAGTGACAAATTTATAGTTGCTATCACAGGTTGCCATCAGAACCACGGAAAAATATTTTTGGTAGTTGTAATAGCTGGAGCTAGATCCAGGAGGCATTGTAATCCGAATGTGTTTGCCATCTAAGGCTCCAAAGCAGTTTGGGAATTGCGTGTTCTTCAGGAATCCATCTGCGATTTTTGACCACATTTGTACGTCAAAATACGCCGATCCCCGCTGAGCAGGAAAATGAGCTGTCAGAGCGCCGCTCTCCCCTATGGGGGATCGGGTGATGACGGACCGTAGAGTCCGTCGTCACCTGATCCGATCCGAAAACGGATGGAAAAGTAGGTTTTTCCTCCGTTACACGTTTACGGATCGGAGCGGGTCGGATGTCAGCGGACATGTCACCGCTGACAGCCGACGCTCCATAGAGGTCTAACAGGCAGACCTGAACGGACAGTCAGTGTGAAAGAGGCCTTACTGACAACTGATGATAAAAAAACTTGGCTGAACTGATCTAATGAACGGTCTGCACGTGTGAAAGGGCCCTTAAATTCAAGCGGGCAAAAATGTATCCAAATGTTGCATCTTGCTACATAGATATAACAGGGTGCTGCACTGAGTGTAATGCACAGCTATCCATAACAGTTGACAATGTGCCAGAGATTGGCAAACCAGTATTGCTTAAGTGCATGATCTGAAAAATCGTTGACAGTCTCCACACAGGAAAATCTAAATGCAAATTATCAGGAGATTTAAGAGGGTCAAAAGAACTCTGGGAAGGACGGAAACAAGCGCATGTATGGCGGGCAGCTGAGGTCCACAAAGTTATGGATATTGGTGACCCTGAGCCGAGTCAACTGCCAAAACTGGCAACATTCCGAAAAGCCAAACAAGAGATGGGTGACAAAGAGCTAGGCCATAAGGACCCAATCCTTTCATTACAACTATTTAAATACAGTGTTCCCCATAATGGAAGCATACACAACATAGGCTTGGATAAGTTTTAAATTTTGCCATTATTGGACCCCATCCCAAATGCAAGTGTACCAAACAAAGTCAAAGAACATAGGCTCCTATGTGAGTTTTGATGCAACAGGTTCAGTTGTGAGAAAACTAAAGAGACCTGTTGACAATTCAGGACAAATCTTTTTGTATCAATGAGTTTTAAGTTCACTTGGAGATCATGTCCCAGTAGTGCAGATGCTTTCTGAGAGCCATACTGTCAATTCCATAGCCCAGTGGCTGACAGAATGGAAACAAGCAGATGCTACCATTCCAAAGGAAGCAGTCTGCGATTTCGCCCTTGCTTTGCTTGGAGCACTAGTTAGGGCCTTCACCTCTTACTCAGACTTGAAGACAGTGTTTTGGAGTGCTGACCAGAAATAACTCCTCAAACCTCCCTCCTTGCTTCATTCGAATTGATGTTGTACACTGTATCAAGCTCATTAGCCGATGGGAATACCTAAGACAAAAAGAAAACAGAGTGAGAGAATTCTACCACAGAGCAATGGCACAACTTCTCCAATCAAATTCACTGGATGATGCAAGGGAGCTCATTCATTCAATTTCAGTTGTTGCATTTAGCGAATCAGAAGGGATTGATGACAGAGGCATACAAAACTCAACTAAAGAGACATATCGAAGAGGGATGTATCTTGCCTAGTGTCACTGAAGATGATGATTTTGTGGAGATGAGCAAACAGGAAAATGAGAAAATTCAAACAGACCTGAAAATATGGGTAACAGAAATTTGTGAAAGGAGTAAGATGCATGCTGCAAATCATAGTGACCGAGATAACTTATATTTCCTTCCAGAGCTTGTCCTTAATGTTATAAGAATGGCATGTTACCTTCCTCTTTGAAAAACTGTGATGGTTCCACGTTTCAAAAGCATGAACATAACAGCAAGCTCTGCAAGTGTTGAGGCTGAATTTAAAAATATTAAACATGGTCTCTTCAAACATGAATGCCGGCTTATCAGAATTGACCGTTTTGTGCTTCGTCACTTTGGAAGGCAAAATTAGGCTTTCTTCTGTACCAATAAGGAAAACAGATTACAGTGAAGAAAAGAGTGTGAGTGCAACTGTGAGGAGAATCCACAAATGAATGTAAAAGTAAAAGAAGAAAGTAGAATGCAAGAGGAGCATGTTGAGAACTGGAAAGGCTTCAGTGTTCCTCACTCCTTGCTCTGAGTGGTTGCATATGAACACCTGAAAACCTGAAAAGAAAGAAAAAAAAAAAAAGGTAAAAGTTTTGAAAAACAGCAACCACTTAGCTAAAGTACCTATAAAAATAAACAAAATGCTTGTAAGTGTCATTAATACCTGTGCATTTGATTCCCTTTGCCAATGTATTTGCTTAGCAGTCTGTGCCAGTGGATCTTCTGCAATTATGTCAACAAAGAGCACAAAAATATTGACATTTTTGAATTGGGGATGACCATTGTGACTAAGGGAATGGGAAAGGACACTTGCATGTGATCATCTTAAGGGTGATCCCTCTCCTGACAGTCAATGAAGAGATTTTAAAAACTGGTGGAATGAGTAAACTTCAGATAGCACTGGAAGATGGGCTACATCTAAATCTGTCCAAATGTCTGAAACCATTACTGTCACCTCAAGAGTGCCCAGAAAATTGCAAAACCAAGAATGTAACAAAATTTAAATATCTTTGCAATGGCTCAGTCACACATGGGTGCACCACTGGACAGCTAATTTGTATTGAAATAAGTGCAGAAACACATTATCTGAAATACCTGTGACCATGCACCTTGATAGTCACTCATTCACATTGCAAGGGGTTGTTGCCTATACTCCAGGAATCAGCAGAAATTCACTTGGTCATTATGTGGCCTATTGTAGGAGAAGGTCAGCTGACTGGGAAAAATATGATGACCTGTGTGAATCTGTTATGATAGCCTCTGCAAAAACCAAGTTACAACCCCATGTTGTGTTATTCACAAAGGAGGAGTAAAATATATAAACAGAATACGAAAATGTTAGGCCCCTTTCACATGGGCGGACAGAATTGTGCTTTTAGCTGCGGACAGATGAAGTTATCTACCGCAGCTAAACGCACACAATGCTTTCCTATCGCCCCATTCACACACTGCGTTTAGCGACGGTTTCATTACATGTGGTTTTGTGCAGATAGAAAAAATAAAATTATCTGCGGCCAGGAACGAATTAGTGCAGCTATCTGCACATAACTGCAGGTAATCGCAGTGTACTATTTCTCCTGCAGATAGCTGCGGCAACAGGAAAGAAAAACAGGAAGCACATCTCAGAATTACAAGGTATATCTGGGAATGACACAGGAAGTTGAGGAGAGTGTACTCAGAGAGGAGCATGGCAATGGCGGGCCGTGATATAGCCCATGAGGCCATTATAGCCTTGGTGCAAGATCGACCTGAGATATGGGTCCCTGAATGCCCAGGATACTCGGACAGAGTCATGAAGAGGTTGAAATGGGAGGAAGTGTACTGATTTGTGACACCAAACTGGGAGAATATGTCTGCAAGTGAACAGGATAACCGAGGTGAGTGCAACAATCGATGTGTGGGTAGCAGGGTACACATACATCATATCTGTTGCCCATAGCAACCATACTTTAACCACTCACAGATTGTCCATCTAAATGACCAGGCCATTTTTTTTTATACAGCACTGCATAGCTTTAAATGACAATTGCACGGTTGTGCAACGCTGTAAAACAAAAACAAAGTTGTCCTTTTTTTACCCACAAACAGAGCTTTCTGTTGGTGGTATTTGATTACCTGTGCGGTTTTTCTGTTTGTACTATATAGGCCAATATGTATTCTGCTACATATTTCAAGGGGGAAAAAAAAACGCAATAAAGCGTATATTGATATTGATGGTTTTTGAACAAAAGTTACAGCGTCCACAAAATAGGGGATATATTTAAGGCATTTGTATTTTTTTTTGCACTAGTAATGGCGGTGATCTGCGATTTTTTGCGTGACTGCGACATTGAGGAAGACAGATCGGACACTTGACGCTTTTTTGGGATCGGTGAAATTTAGCGATTATAGCTAAAAAATTGCCACTGTTATGTTTGTCATATAACTAATTTATACAATGGAATACATTGCAGGAAAAGAGATTTATACAAGATGGAGGTCCCTACGTGACCGCTACGAGAAAGATCTTAACAAAGAGAGGTCGGCAGATAGAAGTGGAGCACCTTCAACACGTCGTAGGTCTAACCCCCATGCAGAGGGGCTTTGTCGTTTTTGAGGCGCACCACCGAGATGAGTTCGTAAGTATATTTGGGAGTTTTTTTTACCATCCAAGAAGCAGCAGATATTATACCTTTTTGTGTGTATGTGTCTAAGGATAGTATTGCCCACTGCTATCGTCTCCAGCAATTATGTTAGCATAGTAATCCTACAATCACATTGTCCAGAAGGGAACCTAAACCCCTTTTTTCATGTTCACCCAGCTACAGCTAGAGGGCTATCCTGTTAAGTATTTTATTTTTTATTTTTACTTCTATTCTTACCTAGAACTGTCTCAAGTGTTCCTGCAAGAGCGAGGCGTGCAAGTATATCATCAGAAAATGAATTTGATGCTGATGCAAGCCAAGAAACAAATGCAGAACCATTATCACCCGATGTTAATCAACCACTCACAGAACCTGTGGTATGTATTTTCAAAATGTCAAAAATATCAGTTCCCAACCTCCACTACTTTTCTGGTGGTGTACACAGCACACAATACAGTGCAGCTGTAGTGCAGTAGCTCCGACTTTTCTGGTGGTGTACACATCACAGTGCAGCCGTAGTGCAGTTGCTACTACTTTTCTGGTGGTGTACACAGCACACAAAACAGTGCAACCGTAGTGCAGTTGCTACTACTTTTCTGGTGGTGTACAAAGTGCACAAAACAGTGCAACCATAGTGCAGTTGCTACTACTTTTCTGGTGGTGTACACAGCACACAATACAGTGCAACCGTAGTGCAGTTACTCCTACTTTTTTGATGGTGTACACAGCACACAACAGTGCAGTGTGGTGCTGCCAAACAAATTGTACATCATGTCCGGAAGGCCACCAAGGTCAGGCAGATGCTCACCGGCCACTAAAAGAGGGCAAGCATGCTCTGTGTCTACAGTCAAAAGTGCTGGTCGCAGACATGGTGCATCCTCTGCAGGTTGCCATGGGGCACGCTTGTCCTTTTTTTTTCTGCTGCTGGCCGTGTTATTGAGCCAGAACATGCAGAAGAGTTGGTGGAGTGGATAACAAAGCCATCCACAGTCACCCAGGCTCAGAGTAGTTTGCCTTCCAATGCAGCTGCCAAAGTGGCCTATTCCACCGGCTCCTTGTCCACAGTCACTTCTCCCGTAGCCCCACCATCATGCACGGAGGAGTTCCCCAAACTATTTGGCCACAGTGTCGGGTACATGCTGATGGAGGATGCGCAGCGATTAGAAGGCTCCAATCTTGGTTCCCAGGTTGAGGAAGGGAGTAATGTGAGCCTAGAGAGAGGGGGTGCCCAAGAAGGACTAGAAACTGGCAGTCATGTTCCCCCAGCCGCAGCATACTGCCATCACACTGCAGAGCTCCGCAGGTGCAGGGCGCTGCTGACTCCCCACTGATTTGGAAAAGTTCCTTGGTGTGGGCCTGACACGTGTGCAGCAGATCGCATCATTGCTGTTTGCAACCTATGTCTGAAGCGGATCAATAATGGCCATAACAGCAGCCGCTTGAGCACCACATGCTTGACCAGACATATGACGACCTCCCATGCAGTCCGTTGGCAACAGCACTTGAACGACCCACATCAAAGAAAAAGGCGGACTTCTTGCTCCTAATCTGGGATCTCCAACCCCACAATACCCCCAGTCCTCTCAAAAACCTGCATTGAGAGGAATGAAGGTATAGCAAAGGTGTCCCAAGTACTTGCAGCCAATCTGTTATCAGTACACCTCCATCTGATTTAAGTAGGCAAATCTCCCTACCCCAGTTGCTAAACCGGAAAAAGAAATTCAGTCCCAGCCATCCACATGCTCACAGTCTGAATGCTAGCTTGAATGCTAGCTTGGCCAAATTGCTAGCACTGCAACTGCTGCCGTTTCAGCTGGTAGACTCTGCCCCCTTCCGTGAATTTGTGGAATGTGCTGTACCTCAGTGGCAGGTTCCAAAACGCCATTTCTTTTCAAGGAAAGCCATTCCGGCTCTCTACCGGCATGTGGAAGGCAATGTTTTGGCCTAGTTGAAGAGGGCAGTTAGCAGTAAGGTGCATATTACCGCTAACTCATGTCCAGCAGGCATGGGCAGGGACGTTACCTTTCCTTCACGGCGCACTAGGTAACTCTGCTGGCAGCTGGGAAGGATGCACGACAGGGTTCAGTATTGTTGGAGCTTGTTCCGCCACCACTCCTCCAAAATGCTAGTGGTCATTCTGCCACAGCTCTCTCCTCCATCCCCTCCTCTTCTTCCTCTATGGCCTCTTCTTCTGATATCGCACTTGAACGAGCGGTGCTCGGTAAGCGGTCAAGGGTCTACGCAAGTACTTAGGCAATAAGATGAGTTGGTCTGCTGAGGGGACAGGAGCCACACTGGGGCAGAGATTCTGTCAGCTCTGCAGGGGCAGGCTCAGAGGTGGTTGAAGCCACGCCAGCTTCAGCAAGGAATGGTGGTATGCGACAATGGCACCAACTTTCTCTCCACCTTCCAACAGGGACACTTGACCCATGTTTGGCACACATCCTGAATTTGGTGGTGCAGTGGTTCTTGAGCAGGTACCCAGGCTTACAGGATCTCCTGAGGCAGACCAGAAAAGTCTGTGGTCATTTCTGCCAGTTATACAATGCCAGTGCTTGGCTGGCTGACATTCAAAGGGAATGCAACCTGCCCACCAACCACCTCATTTGTTACATGCCCACCAGGTGGAACTCAACGTTGGCAATGCTGCAGTGGCTGCAATCGCAGCAGAGGGCCATCAATGAGTACCTGTGTGAGTATGGCTCCAGGACAGGGTCAGGGGAGCTTGGCTTTTTTTTGCCTTGCCAGTGGCTACTGATCAAGGATGCATGCACTGTCCTATCACCATTTGAGGCCATGAGGATGGTGAGCAGTGACAATGCATGCATCAGTGATCCTGTCCCTCCTGTCTTCCTGTTGGAGCACAAGCTTTGTGGAATAATGGACAGAGCACTTGAGGCAGAACAGCGGGAGGAAGAGGAGGACTTCCTTACCTCTCAAGGCCCCTTTTATCCAGATAGCATTCCTGTTGGCCCGCCAAACACACAGGAAGAAGAGGAGGAGGAGGAAGATTGTGTCAGCATGAATGTAGAGGATAACACTCAGCAGCAGTCTTCAAGGGATGGTTTTCAGTCTCCAGAAACCCAAGGAGTTGTACGTGGTTGGGAGGAGGTAGTTGCTGACAACGTCATCCTCAGTGACCCAGAGGACTGCAAACTTACGCTACATGGCCTCCCTGATTCTGCAAAGACTGCAAAAGGACCCTAGAATTTGTGGCATTAAGGAGAGGGATTATTACTGGCTGGCAACCCTTCTTGATCCACTTACAAGGGTAAGGTTGCAGAATTCATCCTGCCTTCGCAGAGGATGAAACATCTTCAGGAGGCCATGGAGAAAGGTTTGTGCAATGCGTTTCCAGACCCTGAGGGGTTACAATTTCCTGGTTCTGGACAACGTGTTGCTGAGGCTTCTGTCAGTCAGAGGAAGAGCAGTGGAGAAGTTGGCCAGCGGACCGATGCCTTTAGACAATTTTTTAGTCCTCAGTGCCTAGGTCTGATCGGTTCAAGCAACCATCGCCAGCTTCTGCATTACATGGTGCAGGTATATCTTGGGGCAAGAGCAGACTTTGAGACCTTTCCAACAGACCATCCACTGGGTTACTGGGTCTTGAGGATGGACCACTGGCCAGAACTTGCTCAATATGCAGTGCATTTTATTATTCAATTTCTGTTGACTCAACCCCTGACAGCACATTTTGACCAACTGACAATCATATTTCGCTATGTATTACCTAGTGGTCCAGTGGAGCGTTTACTAAATTCGTTTTAATATATGGACACACTGGTATGGAGCTAACACTCTTCTTCAATTTATGGATGAAATTGGAATTTCCATCAAAGATTGCAGAGGGAAGTCTTATGATAACGCATCGAATATGAGTGGTAAATATAATGGCATGCAGGCCTTAATTCAGGGAAAAAACCCACTTGCTGAATACATTCCTTGTTGTGCACATTCACTTAATCTTGTAGGACAAAATGCCGTAAACAGCTGTCCAGTTGCAGTTTAGTTCTTTAATTTTCTACAGCAGTTGTATTTTTTTTTTTCTGCTTCAAGTCATCGATGGAATCTTTTAACAAATAGTTTCAAACCATGTGGTATACCGACATTAAAGCGCTCGGCTCCGCTCACAGTCACGCCCATCCCAAGCGGGACTACGAGAGGAGCCAAAAGCCGCCAAGATACACAGGACCGGCTCTGTGTACTCGGCGGTGCCATTTTCAAACTGCAGTGACACTGACATGTCACTGCAGTTTAACTGCAGCCTGGGCAAAGCTGCAAATGGACGCTGACAAGGCTGCAAATGACACCAAGGCTGCACCAAGGCTGCAAATGACACTTGACAAGCATGCAGATGGACACTGTGCAAGGCTGCATTGATGGGCATTTAATGTAAGTTTTTTTTCCTTAAAACATTTTTTTTCCTTAAAATTCCTTTCTAAACTTGGGGTGTGTGTTATACGCCGATAAATACCGTACTTGATTCACTAAACTGTTGTATCACTATATATCTCTAACGTTCATAGCGGCTGTGTCCGCATCTGTTCATTTCCTGTTATCTTGTGTGCCTTCAATAAAAACTTTTACAACAAAAAAAAAAAAAAAGACATTCATGGGAGTCAAGAAACTCAAATGTACAAGTTTATGATTGCACAATCCCTAGTCGGTGCATTTCCAAATACATGTGACCCTCCGCATGTATTTGTGTTTAATGGTCTGCAACTGCAGTGGTGAGTGTTCATTCAGTAAAAAATTAACTAAGATCTTCCATGGGTCAGGAGCGTTTAAATGCGCTTTCTCTGTTGTGCATTGAAAATGGGTTGCTGAACGAGCTTAATCTTGATTCTACAATTAAGGAACTTGCAAGTAAAAAAGCAAGAAAAGGTAATGTGTAGTTTTATTTTTAATCTGCCAACTTGATTCATATAGATTAAACGCAGTTTAGAGTTCAGTGAATAACCTGTTTGTGTGTTTATAACTAGTGGTTGCGATTTATTTCAAGAGTTACTTTCTGCACCATAATCATAACAGCAGGCTATATTATGATGCTTTAATAATAATAATACTTTAAGGAACACATTTGTATGAGCCAAACATCATACACGTATATTTAAAATTGTTTATATGGTTTAAGTTTATTTAAAAAATGGTTGTTGTGACTGTTCAATTTATAATGGTTTTATTTAATTAACAAGTTTTCTATTGTTTACAAAAAATAAATATTTTCAATATATTTCTGTTTTGGCACTTTAATGGTAATTAAAATATTTAATTAGTTTTAACAAAAAATTGTTTGCATCTTCATTTTATTTATTTCCATAAAAAGGCCCACCAAAACCCTCAGCCCCAGGCCCATGATGCTCTTAATCTGGCCCTGGCCACACCCTTTAGGGCATGGCTGCTGTAGTGATTTTGATCTGGCAGAAAAGAGTCCCTCATGTGGAGTATCACTGGGGAACCCAGAAGTCACACTATATGGGGAGTTGCTACAGGCTCACCCATCCTGCTCCTGGCCTGTCACTAGCTGGAATAACCCCTACTAGAAATCGATGATGTTAGGGTACAACTATCAGGCACACCCTTTCACATACTTCCTGACATAATACATGCATGGCTAGATTCAATCTAATAATTCTGGCTTTTAATTTTTACATGTCTTTATTGTCTAAATAAATAATGGTGTAGGTTTAAAGTTGATTTTGCTCATCTTTACTAGTTTTCCAAAAAACACATTTAAAGAATTGTATTTGGCCCACAACAGAGGTCAGCTTTATGATCTTCTCAATGCTAGGGCCCACACTGGCCTACATTTTGCTAAATCAGATTTTGTATTTAATGTATTTCTCTTGTATCTATCTGGATATGTGTCTATTTGAGATGGAGAATGCTCACCCAAATGCCCAGCTCTTTGCCAAAACACGGCGTCTCCACGGAAAGAAAAAGGTCTCTGATGTCCATTCCAGGTTATTTTATTCTTTTAAACACAGAAACAAATACACAACTGTTGTGCTTATTAACCACTTCGCGCCCACGCGATAGCCAAAAGACGGCTGCAGCGCGGACGCTATCTGCCGGGCGGCCGTCCCTGGACGTCCTGATGTTTACTTCCACAATGCGTGCTCCCGTGGGCGCGCATCGGGGATGTTTTGTGCTGGCCGTGTCCCTTGGACACAGCCAGTCACAGATTGCTGAAAACGGCCAATCATAGCGTCCGTTTTCAGCACGACCAGTGGTGCCAATGAGAGATGATCTCAAATGTAAACATATGAGATCATCCCTCATTGCCGGCTCTCCCTCCTCACACAGAGACAGCGTGTGAGGAGGGACAGTGAACTGTGCTTCAGCGTTAGTTACTGTGAGTAAAAAAAAAACACATACACTGTGCCAACACACTAATATCAGTGCCATCTGCCAGTCCCATCTGCCAGTGCCACCTGCCATCAGTGCTACCTGTCAATACCATCTGTCAGTACCACCTGTCAGTGCCACGTGCCATCTGTTATCAATGTCATCAGTGTCACGTAAGTGTCACGTGTCATCAGTGCCACGTACGAGTGCCAGCTATCATCAGTGTCACTTGTCATCAGTGCCTTCTGTCATCACCAACAATGGCTAGAATATTATATTCAGCTGAGGAGGCGTACAGTATATCTTGCGGGCGACGAGAGCAACGGGGAGCTCTCCGCTGCGGATTCCTCCTCATTTTCCGATTCTGAGTCTGACGTGGACTACTAACCTGTCCTAACCAGTGGTACACTGACAGCCTCAGTGGAGGAGGATGAGAGTCTGCCCGCCAGATGAAGGCGTACTGGTGAGGAGGCAGTGCCATCCACCAGCATCGCAGTACCTCGGCAAAGGCCACTTACCAGTGGGGTGTCACATCAGTCCCAAAGGGTTAGGTCCCATGCCAGCCTTCCCTTGTGGCTGCCACCTAATTCAGGAGAAGCTAACGTTCCCCCTTTCACTGCCCAGCCAGGAGTCCAGGTGGACACAGAAAATTTTTCCTCGATAGACTTTTTCCACCTTATTTTTACTGAGGACATGCTTGCATCAATTGTGGCCCAGTGCAACCTATATGCCCAACAATTTATTGCAAGTAACCCAACGTCCTCTTATGCCCGTCCCTACGAGTGGAGAGCCCTAACAGTGGAGGAGTTTAACATTTTTTTGGGCCTCACGTTCTGTATGGGACTAAACAGAAAAAATGAAATACATTCGTATTGGTCTACCCTCCCCATCTACCACATGCCCATCTTTTCCTCAATAATGCCCAGGACCAGATATCTTATGATTATGAGATTCCTTTACTATAACGACAATACCCAGTGCCCTCCCTGAAATCACCCAAATTTTGACAAGCTTTTTAAAATTCAGCCCCTAATAAATTATTTTTCAGAAATCTTCCCCCAGTTGTTTACCCCAGGCCAACACATATGTGTGGATGAGTCCCTTATCAAATTTTCTGGCAAGCTGGGCTTAAAACAATTTATTCCAACCAAAAGGGCCCGCTATGGGGTGAAGATGTACAAATTGTGCGATCGTGCTACAGGGTATACCTATGCCTTCATGGTATACGAAGGGAAGGACTACCAGCTACATCCCCCTAATTTCCCAGAATATATTGGATCTAGTGGGAAAGTCGTTTGGGAACTCATAAACCCACTCCTGGAGAAAGGCTACCATCTGTATGTGGACAATTTTTATTCTAGTTTGCCCCTGTTCCGAAACCTTCATAGAAAGAAGACTCCAGCATGCGGCACCCTAAGGACGAATAAGAAGGGCTTTCCTCAAAGCCTCGTCAACAAGAAGTTAGAAAGAGGGGAGGCGGCGAGCTTACGGAATGAGGAAATTCTGGCTTTGAAGTGGAGGGACAGAAGGGACGTCTACATGCTTTCTTCAATCCACAACAACACATTTGTTGAGATCACCAGGAGGAATGGCCCAATTCAAAAGCCGACATGTATCTATGAATACAACATGTATATGGGGGGTGTCGACTTCAACGACCAGATGCTCGAGCCCTACCTTTCCACTAGAAAAACATACCAGTGGTATAAAAAAGTTTTGATTTATTTATTTAATTTGGCCATATACAACACCTATGTAATTTACTGACAGACCCAAACCCTTCCTTGGCTACCAGGAGGAAATCACCACTGCCCTTATATACCCGAACGGCCCACCAGAAAACATTAGATCCAATGTAATTAGCCGACTCTCTGAACGCCACTTTCCCGATAAAATCCCTCCCAGACCAACAGGCCAAAAGCGTCAGAAAAAATGCCGGGTGTGCTCCAATCGAGGGGTGAGAAGAGACACCACTTATCATTGTCCCCAATGTCCTTCCCAACCAGGCCTCTGCATAGTTGACTGTTTTCGCCGTTACCATACTTCACTAAATTATTAGTGAAGTATGGTAAACATAACCCTCACTTCCTGCCTTCACACCCCCTTATCCCTTTGCTTGCTCTGTAACTGACCCTGGCTTGTTATTCGACCATGCTTCTGCCTACCGATTCTGTTTATATCTCTGCCTGATCTGGAACTGACCCTGGACTGTTATTCAACCACGCTTCTGCCTACCGATTCTGTACATACCTCTGCCTGATCTGGAACCGACCCTGGACTGTTTGACCATGCCTCTTGCCTGCCTCTTGGACTGATCTTGTACCCTGCCAGTGGACTAGTGGGATTCAGAACACAGGGGTCTCACATATGTGAGGGGCTCCAGAATTGTTTTTCTGGATGAAGAAAACCATTTCATTTGTTTTCTCATTCCTAGATTAGGGTCTGGAGACTCGGAGGCATCAAAGAGATTTGGGTGGGAGAAGCCTCTACCCCTGTCCCCATTCTGTCCTGAACGAGGCCCTACTTCTGCCTGCTGCTTGTAGGACCTATGCCATCATGCCTCTGCCTGTCGCATGAACTGACTACACCACATGGACCTGCCTACTACCAGGACCAATATATTGGCACTGCTGACAATCTCTGCCTGCACTGACCCTGGACTGTATATGGACAGTATCCCTGCCTGCTGCCTGTACTGACTATGGACAGTATTCCTGCCTGTTGCCTGGAAAATTGCGTTCGCTTTTGCTGACCAAGTCCCTGCCTGCTGCCTGGACCAACGCTATCCTCCTGTGTACAACTGCGCTACTACAACCACAGGTAATCTTTTGTTTACTCTTGGCTCAGCATAATGTATTTTGGGGTGTAATTCTTGGTATGTGAATGCTATGTGTCCCTAGAACACCTGATGGTGTTCCTTGCATGTTGGGCCTCTGTATGTGGCCAGGCTGTGTAAAAGTCTCACACATGTGGTATCGCCGTACTCAGGAGGAGTAGCAGAATGTATTTTGGGGTGTCATTTTTGCTATGTACATGCTATGTGTTGGAAATATCTTACAAATGCACAACTTTGCGTAAAAAAAATGTGCGACAGCGCTGAAAGCTGAAAATTGGTCTGGGCAGGAGGGGGGTTTAGGTGCCCAATAAGCAAGTGGTTATAGAAAGTTTTCCTGCACAGTATTTATGATTAAGTAATTTTTAACGATGATATTTTTAAGATACAGATTCAATAAAGGCACATGATCCTACTTGGTATATAACGGACATAATGCTAAAAAATCCATCACAATGCCAGAAAGTTGAGCAGGCTTTAAAAGAATATTTGATGCACAATAACACAACAGATATATCCCCCTTACACTCTGGGAAGCCCACAAACCGGTATTGCGAGGCAATATACAGAGACTAATGGCATTATTCAAAAGGGAACGTAAAATTCTTGCCTGAAAACTAGAAAACGACTTTAATGCTGCGTCTATTTCATTTCAAAACAATCCGTCACCCAACACAAAATCACGATTAGAAAAAATGCGTATAGAATATGACTTATTTCTTACGGAAACGGCAAATAAAACCTATAAATGCACTAGACATAATTTTTATACAAAAACCAACAAACCAGACACTTACCTAGCACAAGCACTAAATTCAATAAATAAATCATTTAAACCAATTCGCTTGAAGGTGTCTAAAGACAATTACACTAGCAACCCAGTCAAAACCGTGCATAAATTCAAAACACATCTAGCATCTTTATACAAAATCAACCCAAAATTTTAATGATACCGAAGCCGATTCCTTCTTTTCTAACATCACTATACCAGACTTATCACATGATCAAAAAGCATTTTTAGAAAAACCTATATCAATGGAGGAAGTGGCTGCCTCTATTAAAGAACTAAAGACAAATAAAAGACTAGGCCCGGATGGTTATTCGGCTCTATATTACCGTACATTCACAGAACTTCTATCCCCCATTTTAGCCAACGCATTTAATGTACTGTTGAATGACTTTTCCTTCGAGCAAGAATCATTGATGGCAATAGTATGCACGATCCCGAAACCCCTTTCCGATGCTACCTCCTGCGCAGGTTATCGCCCCATCTCCCTGCTGAATCTAGATATTAAGCTGTTAGCAAAAGTTTTAGCAAAACACCTTAACCAAATAATTTGTAATTTAATACATAAAGATCAAGTAGGTTTCATGCCGCATAGACAAGCGGGTGATAATGTGCGCAGGGCGGTACTTATGGCACATATCGCCAAAAAACGTTGTATCCCTTCTTGCTTTCTTCCTTTGGACATCAAGAGGGCATTCAACATGGTTTCATGGCCCTACTTGATATACTCTTTACAAAAATGGGGATTTGGCCCGCATTTCATAAAATAGATAATGGCATTATATAATAAGCCTATAGCATACATAAAATATGCAGGATACAAATCCGAATCATTCAATATCTAAAGAGGTACAAGGCAGGGATGCCCACCATCCCCTCTCTTATTCGCTCTTATTTTAGAACCCTTAGCTCAATTTATTAGGACCAACCCTATGATTACTGGCATTGAAGTAGGTGGTCTGCAGCATAAACTTTGCATATTTGCAGATGATATCCTTTTCCTGTTATCCCCACAAATTTCAGGCCCTAATCTTTTGCCCATTTTAAGTAGATTTGCATCAATATCGGGCCTGGCCATTAACCCTAAGAAATGCCTGGCTCTTGATATCTCCCTAACTGATGCAGAATTGATTCCAGCTAAAGCTGCACTCCCCTTTATATGGGCAGATAAGTCTATTCCATATTAAGGAATCCACCTAACAGCCTCTTATACAGATCTTTTCACAGCCAAGTACCCCCCCTTATTAAAACAAATAACGACATTATTAAAACAATGGTCACAACTCCCATTATCCTGGATAGGAAGAATAAATGCAACTAAAATTACCATCTTGCCCAAGTTATTATTCCTGTTTCGAGTACTACCAATTTCTATTATCTTATTATCTAAAACTGGTGCAACAAAGGGTATCAACATTTGTTTGGGGCCCTATCAAACCACGCATACCGGCATGTACATTATTTGCCCCTAGAACTAATGGAGGGCTTGGTCTCCCCAATTTTGCCAGCTACTACAAAGCCGCCCACCTGGCCAGTATCACTAAGTACCATACAAATAAAGGAAATCCCATTATGGGTACTAATAGAAGCCTCGGAATGTGATCCACTTTCAATCTCGAATTTATTATGGCTCCAACCTAAAGACCGTTGTACACTAAGTAACCCTATAACTAAATATTTTGTATCTCTCTGGGACAGTCTGAAAACTAAAAATCAACTACAATCAAAACATAACCCCCTATTATTCTTTTTCAAAAATCCTGCCTTCTACCTGACATGGAAATATCCTAAATCATTTAAAGTCTGGTCAAATGCCAACCTCTTAATGTACCATAAATTCATTACTCCTAATTCCTTCCGATCATTCCAGGAACTTAGGAAAAGCTATGGTTTACCGCAGTCTGAACTATTCAGGTATCTACAAATCAAAAAAATTTTCGCAATCCCCTAACAAATGCTGATTCACCCTTACCTCGCCTTTCCACTTTTGAATCAATGTGCAAAAATGACCCACTTGCTAAAGGAATGATATCATCTTTTTACACACAACTTTTGACTAAATCAAAATCTGATAAATTAACCTATGTCCAAAAGTGGGAGGAAGATTTGGGACGAAAACTGGACGATGCAGAATGGTCTGAAATATAGTTAACTACTAAATTTTCCTCGCCTAATGTTACTGCAATGGAAGCAAATTATAAATTTCTAACCCGCTTGTACCTGCCAGAATGGCTAAATACACTCCCAATCATTCAGCCCTCTGTTTCAGGGGTTATACAGATCCAGGTACACACCCACATATATGGTGGACATGTCCAATAGCGAAATCTTATTGGGGGAAAATATTTGAACTAGCCTCCAAAATGTTCCAAACGCCGCTAACACCAGACCCTTTCATTGCATTACTTAATCTAAAACCAGACCATCTAACATTCTCCCAATTTAAGCTGTTCAACTTTCAACCGCTGCTAAACAAACGGCAAAAATCACCAAAACTGTCACTGGCTGAAACCAAGAACAGAACGAATTCTGCAATGTCTCATGCTAAAATGTCTGCTATTGAAGGCAACAAAATTCAAAAATTCAAGAAAATATGGATAAAGACTCATTTACAGCCAATTTTCAATGATTCAGTCCTTCAGCCATAGTAATTGATTATTTAACTGATTACCTGATTACTTAACAAAACCGTGTAGCCACATTTTTATTCATACATGGAATAAATACGCAGAACCATGCTCTGGTACCTGGACCGACCTTGTGAACTTATTCATTATCAATTCTTTTTTCTCCTTCCTTTTCTCTTACTTCTCTTTTTTTTATATCTCATTTTATGTTATGGTACAATATTTGTTCATCCATATCTGCTCTATATTAATACATACTAGACCGATATATGTACTAAGTTTTTTAAGATATATTTATAGTTACAACTTTCATACTTATCAGATAAAGTAACAGAGCAGTTAATTAACTAAGAGTAACAAATGTTTTAAAACAAGCATGTATTTAAAGGCGCAAAATGCACCTGCCAAATGAAAATTGTAACCTGCATAGCAGGTTTGAATTAGGCCTTAGCGAATGAATGCCTACATATCACAACATTTATATCCGCCTTTGAGAGCTCAAAGACCTGAAACAGTGTGGGGCCATGTTTTAGTAGATAAAAAACATGTCAAGCGATTTTCAATTTTCCAGTGGGATGTTGCCAGCGCACTCTTGCAACCACTGCTGCAGCCTGTAGTGAATAGTGGGTGTATACTTTTTATATACAAGAAGAAACTCAAACTAATCTCACTAACAATAAATACACATATTAGGTTAAAAAAAGACGATTTAAACATGGATAAAAAAATATATATACCAAGTTCAGGAAAGCAAACTCTAAATTCGAAATAATTTCTTCATAGGATATGGATATCAGACATTTTTTCAGCAAAAAAGGGTCAAACGCAGCACAAGAAGCTGAGCCTGAGTCTCAGGAAGAAGCCGTGAGCACGGATCAAATTTCAGAATGTGTTGACAGTATTTTACTTGCAGAGGAAGGCACTTCTAGTACCACAACAGATACAAAAGTGAGTTATAGATCCATTGCTATGACTGCAGTTTGTGATGTTCCTGATCTAGGAGATGTGGATAGTGGTTCTATGCAGCCTAAACTAAAGCAATATCCCTATGAAATATGTTTGGTTCACAAAAGCGATCATTCCAATTTCACTGGTTTGAAAAATATAATTGGCTAGAATATTCATGTAAAAAAAATACTGCATTTTGTTTTGCTTGTCAAAATTTTTCCCCAAATGGCAAGAGAAACAATCTGGATGCATTATTAACCACACAAGGTTTTAAAAATTGGAAACATGCTTTAGATTCCTTTAAGAAGCATGAAAGAAGTGCTCTTCACAAGTCTAGCATGTTGGCATGGGCAGCTTGTAAAGATGCTAAACTGCACGGAAATGTTGTAGAACAAATAGAAAAAGCTACTGAACTCCAAATTCGAGAAAGGCGAGTATCTAAAATGAATAGTTGGAACCACAGTGCTTCTTGCCAAGCAGGGCATATCATTTCGAGGTCCTCCAGAAGGAGAAGGAAGCCTAAATAGAGGCAATTTTAAAGAGTGCCTAAATTATTTACGTAAATTTGATCCTCTTCAAAAGTACAAGCCTCCAGGCAATGTTACGTATACTACACCTTCATCACAAAATGATCTCATACAGTGCTGTTCAGAAGAAGCAACAAGTACAATTGTTAGCCAGTTAAAGAAATCTGGAATGTATGCCATAATGGCAGACGAAGCAAGGGATAAAAGAGAACAGCAACTTGCTATCTGTGTACGCTACATTGAACCTGACACAAGTGCTGTAAAAGAACATTTCCTGGGATTTTGTGAAAGGAAAGATTTAAGTGCAAATTCAATAACAGAATCTTTGGAAGATTGCCTCACAGTTAATGGTTTAGCCAACGTCCTCTGTGTTGCCCAAACGTACGATGGAGCTGCAGTTATGAGTGGCATAATTGGTGGTGTACAAGCAAAGTTTCAGAAAAAACATCCTGAAGCTATTTATGTTCACTGTTATGCCCATTAACTAAACCTTGTACTTTGCTATACCTGTAAAGCAATCCCAGAGGCTTCAGATTTTTTTCAAACACTAGAAAACCTTTATACTTTTTTTAGTGTATCTTTTACACAGCACCAAAAGTTCATTGAAGTTCAGGCGCAACTTGGACTAAAAGAAACAGAACTAGTACAGCTCTCAGAGACACGTTGGTCTTGCCAGATACGTTCCATTACTGCCCTGATACGCAACTTTCCAGCTGTTGTGCAGTGTCTTAAAGAGGAGAAATATGCCATAGCCACTGGGTTGTTGATTAAATTGCGTAAGTTATCAATGCGCTACTGCCTTTTTGTGTGTTTGAATTGTTACTGTCTACTACAGAAGGTTTCCATAAGTTGCTTCAGAAGGAAATCTTAGATTTGTCTACTGCATTAGAGTATAAAAAATATGTTTGTACTTCATTAAGATCTCTAAGAACCAATGCCAAATCAAGAGATATACTTCAAAAAGCTGTTTCTTTGTTTGACACCGACACTGAGAATCCACAAACATCCAGGGAAATTAAAAAAACAAAAATGATGGAAGACTTTCTGTACGAAGCCAGACCAACACCACGTGATCATTTGTCAAGTGAAGATGATCTTAAAACAAAAATCTTTTACCCTTGCTTGGACCAAATGCTCTCTGAACTTGACCATCGTTTCTCAAGCATCAAAGAAAATTTGGTCAAGGGCATTGAGGCATGCAACCCACTTTCTTCATCTTTTCTGTCAGAAGACATAAAGGCATCTGCACTATGAAGAAGTAGTTGTTGCTAAAAACTTCTTTGAATGCAAAAAACAGGAAGGTGCGGTACTAACAGTACAGCACATTTGCAAACTTTTGGATCCTTTAATGTTTCCAACAGTGAAAAAGATCATGCAAGTTGTCCTAACAATTCCTGTGAGCAGCTGCTTTTGCAAAGGATCATTTAGTGCTTTAAGACTTCTTCATACATGGCTCAGAGGTACAATGGGGCAATCAAGGCTTCATCATCTTGCAGTTCTTTCCATTGAAAAAGGTGTTTTGGAATCTGTCTGATGAATGTGTAATTGATCATTTTGGTAACAATCACTAAGGCATACCTTGGTTCTCTCAAGAGATTAACCATTACAAGCACTTCAGCTGCCTCAGTAAATTTAATTCGCTCCTGAAACTGTAATATTCTAAACTATACCTATAGTTGGGTAGTTCAAGAATAACAGTTTAATGGTGGTTGGCTTTTTTGGATGCTATGTACAGTGTCTCACAAAATAAGGAACCCATACACCTCACATTTTTGTTAATATTTTATTATAGCTTTTCATGTGACAACACTGAAGAAATTTCACTTTGCTACAATGTAAAGTCAAAGTAGTGAGTGTACAGCTTGTATAACAGTGTAAATTTGCTGTACCCTCAAAATAACTCAACACACAGGCAGCCATTAATGTCTAAACCGCTGGCAACAAAAATGAGTTTACCCCTAAGTGCAAATGTCAACATTGGGTCCAAAGTCTTAATATTTTGTGTGGTCACCAATTTTTCGCACTGCCTTAACCCTCTTGTGCATGGGAGTTCACCGGAGCTTCAAGGTTGCTACTGGAGTCCTCTTCCACTCCTCCATGACGACATCACGGAGCTGGTGAATGTTGGAGACCTTGCACTCCTCCACTTGCCATTTGAGGATGCCCCACAGATGCTCAATAGGGTTTAGGTCTGAAGATATGCTTGGCCAGTCCATCATCTTTATCTATTTCCCAAAGACAACCCTTGGATATGACGCTGCACTAAACTTCTTTGGTCGACCATTGGCGAGGCCTGATCTGAGTGTAACCTGTCCTGCTAAACCGCTGTATGGTCTTGGCCACCGTGCGTCGGCTCAGTTTCAGGTTATTGGCAATCTTGGAGCCAAGGCCATCTTTATAGAGATTCTCAGATCTTTCCAATGAGCGGCCACCGTGGCATGTATTTAGATCTTCCAGTATGAGAGCGATAACACCAAGTTTCACACCTGAGGCTGGGAGGGAAAATGGCTAATTGGGCCCAATTTGGACATTTTCACTTGGGGGTGTACTCTTGCCAGCGGTTTAGACATTAATGGCTGTGTGTTGAGTTATTTTGAGGGGACAGCAAATTTCCACCATTATACAAGCTGTACGCTCACAAACTGTAGCAAAGTGACATTTCTTCAGTTTTGTCAGATGAAAAGATAGAATAAAATATTTACAAAAATGTGAGGGGTGTACTCACTTTTGTGAGATGCTATATGTACCCCTTTATTGCAAAAATATTTCCTACAGTAAGACAATGTCTGAACAAGTACAATTGTTAGTGAATTTAATCGAGGATGTATGCCATAGTAGCAGACAAAGCAAGGAAGGGATAAAAGAAAGCAGCAACTTCGTATCTGTGCAAGCAATGTTCAACCTGACACAAGTGCTGTCAAATTTTTCAGTTCACAAAATCCCAGGAAATGAAAGTGCAGATCCAATAACAGAATCTACAAAAAAGATTCTCTGGCATGTCACTTGTGTAGACAATCTCTTCTCTGTCTTGCTCAGACATCAAAAATTAGTTACTGAAAATGGAATATTGTAATACTATAGTACAGTTTAAAAATGATGGCACTTTACAGTACAGTTAAAATAAAAGTGCAAACAATTTGATACAAGTTTTAAACTGGTGTATTTTCAACTCATGAAGCACCTTGCACTTTTTTTTTTTAGTTTTTCAAGAAAATCCAAATTGTAGTGAACCAAAATACAAAATGGCAGAGATCAAGCTATGGCTACTAGTACTACAGTCGAGTTGGAGAATTTCTCCATATTGGTTATTTTTACCTCCATTTTGCATTTTGATCTTTGCTATCGTTTGGAGTTTTTTGAATAAACCACTGTTATGTGTTAAATGAGTGTTATAATAAGTGTCTTAAATATCGACTAAGAAACCCATGCCATGTTTAGGGTATTCTCTCCTTCCAGAATACCTCTATGAGTCTGACCCTAAAAGTGGGATAGCTCTATCTACACTCTTTAAAGCTATACTATAGGCACCAAAATAACTTTAGCTTAATGAACCAATCTTAGTGTATTAATCATGCCCCTGCAATCCTGCATTTTGTCTCACTGCTCAATTCTCTGCCATTTAGCAGTTATAGCAGCCTAGTCATAACCCTGCCTTGTGTGACTAACACAGCCTCCCTAAAATTTTGCTGTCAATGACATCCAATGTTTAGACTTCCCTTATTGTACATTGGGGTTGATTTTCTAAAACTGGAGAGTGCAAAATGTGGTGCATCTGTGCATAGTAACCAATCAGCTTCCAGGTGGTATTGTCAAAGCTGAACTGAACTGAACAAGCTGAAGTTAGAAGCTGATTGGCTACCATGCACAGCTGCACCACCAGATTTTGCACTCTACTGTTTTATGTTTAAAATGTATCATCTTACTCCTGCACTGTAATTCGCCTGTAGGAGCCACCTCCTGTATGTGCTTAAGGTTCAATTTACAGAGCACTCAGAGGAGATTAAAAACCTCTACAGTGAGCAAATTCTGATGGGAAAATGAAACCCTTTTTTCATGACTGTGTCAGTCACATCCAGGGGAGGAGATGAAACTGGGGCTGCCTGCATCCATTCCATGGACAGAAACAAAATTCAATGCCTAAATGGCAGAGAAACTAAAGGTGTATGGTTTATACACAAACTGATTAAGCTAGTTTTGTTGTTGATTACCTGTAGTAAGTTGATAACTTTGTTTTAAGTATAATAAAAATATAACTTTAATTTTGTATGCATATTTTGAATTTTGAAATTTTGTATGCATATTTTTTTACTGTAGTCTGACTTTACTCTTCTGCCAATGTGTTTTGGTGCGTGTGCACAATGCCCATGCATATATTCTATTTTGCTCCCTGCATAAGATTACTACTGACTTAAACATAGGTTTATATAATACTCATTGTAGGTGAGGTCAGTGTATGTCAGTTAGCCAGGTCAGTGTAGTGTATGTATGTCAGGTAGGTAAGGTGAGGTCAGTGCATGTATGCCTCTACTGTCCGTCAGTGTATGTATGTCAGGTAGGTGAGGTCAGTGTAATGGTCAGTGTATCAGGTAGGTGAGTTTAGTGCCCATCATTGATGGGCACCACTGGTAAGCCAGGCAACCAGCAAGTTAGCTTACCCCCCGCCACACAATTCCACCGCCCAGCCAAAAATACCTGCAACACGACCACCCCGGATCCCCCCACGGTGCCACCATCAGCCTTTGGGCTGAAGCCCCTGGTCTTTTTGACACCTAGCAACGCCCCTGATACTGCTGTTATCTCTTCTATATGTCCTGGAGTCCTGTGCGGTATGCATCCCCGTTTTTGGCTACACAATATACTGCAGAGACTTCCTGACACAATAGCACCACACAACCAGAACTGGATACACTCTGAGCCTGACTGGTGCCCTGTGGCCAATGTTTTCATGTTAACCTGCTTCTAGTTGACCCTATCTGCCTATAGCAGGTCCGCCCATATGTGACACAGTATGGTGATATCTGTTTTTCAGTCTCACAGGTTTCTACAGGTTCTGCATCAGACCCTCCTACTTATGTTGTATGTGCTTGTTCTAAAGTTTTATTAACCTTCTGTAACTAAGTTATGTGCCCATGGGATCACCCAGGAGAATGTATATGCATTTTCTACACCAGCATCTCTGTTGCTCCTGATGGCAACACCTCTCTGCTCTAAGCTCTCTTCGGATTTGTAACAGTTGGGGGTTAGGGGATATTATGCGTCTCCAGTATTTATCGGGGATGCGGGGTGGGGTGGGGGATGTTTTCTGCCGTTGCAGATATTAGGGGGAATTAATTTGTTTGTGGTGTTGCTTTATTCCTGTTGGAGACCTGTTGTCTCCCATGTTCCTTTCCTTTTTTTTACTGAATTAACTGACATGGTGCTTTTCCCTAAGATGTTTGATCAATGAGCGGAGAAGCAGGAGCGTGCTGGGCCGGTTTTCTGTCCCCTGGGTCTCGACTGCCTAGAACAAGCGTCTACAGATCCTGTCAATTTATCTCCAATCAGTATCAATGACTCACATATTCATAACCTCCTGGAATGTCAGGGGTCTATATTCAGCTACTAAGCGGTCCCTGGTTTTTAAATTCCTACAAAAATCTACCCCACACATATGTATTCTACAGGAGACTCACTTGATCGGTTCCAAGATCCTTGGTCCCCCGGAGGGCGTGAGTGGGGGCCCACTATCACTCCACATACTGGAATTATGCTAGGGGAGTTAGTACACTGATCCGTAGGTCCCTTCTGTTTCAAGTTCTGGATGTGCGTACGGACCCAAGAGCTCTTGCATGCTCTTGTATATGATAAACGTTTGTTGTTGGTGGGCCTATACCTGCCTCCTCCTGCTAATGTAGATTCTGTATGATATAATTCAAATAGTGATGGGCTATGACACACCGGCAGTTTTTCTGTTTGGGGACTTTAACCTGGTGCCCACACAGGGCCTGGACAGACTGCACCCCGCGGCCCGCCCCTCATATCTACAGCACTAAAAAAACAAGAAAAATAGCCCTGGGACTTTAGATGAGGTGAGAGAGGTTTAGCCAATGAACACTGAGACAAAATCAATTTATTCATTTCAAATTGTTATGTAACTGAGCGGTAACAACAATGATTGTGAGTTACCAGGCATAATAGCCAATGTACACAACACAGATGAACGTAAATATACAAAGATTTATTACAAATGTTATACATCAATGAGCAACAATAAAACTTGAGAATTGCTGGGTCAGTAAGTACACATACAAAATAAGATGATAAAATGTACATACATGTGGACAGGGAAGTATGTAAACATAATGCAGACATCAATAATACCCAGCATGTACCGGCATAAAATAAGCATCAATGAAGCCCTTACACTGCTGCCATCTTCATATCCAGCGTTTGGCGATTTATCTCAGACTCCGGTAAGTATGAGGTCTCTGCATCAGGCCTCTCTTGCTAATCATTCCATCTGCCCCCATTTACCAACCACATACATTTATTGATCTTTACTTACATTGCAGATACCACATTCATGCATCCGCCCCTGAAGAGCGAGCAGGGTCTCGCGAAATGCATAGGGCTTCATTGATGCTTATTTTATGCCGGTACATGCTGGGTATTATTGATGTCTGCATTATGTTTACATACTCCCCTGTCCACATGTATGTACATTTTATCATCTTATTTTGTATGTGTACTTACTGACCCAGCAATTCTCAAGTTTTATTGTTGCTCATTGATGTATAACATTTGTAATAAATCTTTGTATATTTACGTTCATCTGTGTTGTGTACATTGGCTATTATGCCTGGTAACTCACAATCATTGTTGTTACCGCTCAGTTACATAACAATTTGAAATGAATAAATTGATTTTGTCTCAGTGTTCATTGTGGACATTGGCTAAACCTCTCTCACCTCATCTAAAGTCCCAGGGCTATTTTTCTTGTTTTTTTGTGCACTATTAGGGATGGAGGCGTCAGAGGGGTCACACCAGACCTTTATCTTCCTTTTTTGATATCTACAGCACTGGGCAACTACATTCGCATTGATGGATGTCTGGAGGCATTTCCATCCTCATGATAGGGAATACACCTGCCACACATACAGAACCCTATCTCGCATAGATCTGGTCTATGCCTCCTCCGGTGCACTACGCTGGACAAGTGAGGCCAGGCACCTGCCCAGAGGAATCTCTGACCCTGCCCCCTTAGCCTCACTATCTCTCTAACCAAGTTCCCTGGCCTGCGGCTGTGGCGTCTGTCCAGGTTCTAGGCATTTGATGATAGAATACAGGAGCCAATGTTGGAAGCCATTTGTAATTACTGGGTCTTAAATGGGGATTCCGCTACTGCTATGATCCTTTGGGATAGATTTAAGTCTTGGATCAGAGGGGAGTATGTTTCCTGCATTTCTTCCCTGCGGAGGGAGGCTTCTCGGTCCCTGGAGACACTAGAGGAATCTTAGGTCTACCTCACGCCCAGGACTCAATGAGGCTATATGCTTCAAACCTTTTTGAGAGGGATTTTTGTCAGGAGGGATGAAGAAATAGGGAGTATAGGGTATCCACATAGTCAAATCAGAGGTTATTTAGGGTATTGATTGAATATATGTAGTATCTCTATTATCCTGGGATTGGTGTTCTTGCAAGAAACCAATAATTGTTTGCCAACTGTTCCGAGGAATGTATCCTTGGGTTATTAATTTTTTCAGTTTTTTGCCAATTAATGTCTGTGAAATCTACATTTCTGTACACTGTGTTGGATCTTTCTGCCTATGTTCAAACAAACAGTTCTGTATATCTGAAATCTGTGACATGCCCTCTAGGGGGCATATGATAGGTTGCAAACATTTGCTTACTAGTATATACTTTATTGATATATGCCACCCTGGTGTGTCCCTTATGGGAGGTGACAGTGGATCGACCGGGCATGGTAAGCCATTTGGGATATTGCCCGTGTCGGCGCCAAAGCCAGTGTTGATCATCATAGATCTTTCCATCTCGCCTGGCCCCAACATTGTTACTCCAGTGGGCAATCTCAGCCCGCTGGGAAGCTTCTCGTGTTGACGGGGTGTATGGGTGTAACGTCATTCCGGCGTGCTGACACGATTTTCGCACCGTGCGCACACAGCTCAGGGGCAAGCCAGGATGGGAACACCTGCTTCTTCCTCCCCTGGCCATACACAGCTGCCGCCTACTAGGCGGCATTTGGTGATGGGGGGAGGCATATTTAACCGCTTCAATACCCGGCCTTAGTCAAATGACGTCCACAGATGGGATCTCCCATCCTGGGTGGACGTCATATGACGTCCTCGGCTTTCCGACGCTACTGCGGGCCCCCAGGGGCCCGCAGAGCGGCGATCGGGGTACCATTGTGTCCCTCAGGACACAGCCGTTTCCCGATGGGGGTATTGAAGTGGCGGGCGGCGGCGGGAGGCGGAGCGTCGGTAACGGCGGATGTCAATGCAGAGCGGCATTGGGAAGCGGCGTGTATAGTGACGGTTCCGGCGGAAGGGCGGTGATCGGGGCTGAGGCCTTTCCCCTTGATACAGCTCAGCCCCGATCACTGTAGCCAATGACATGGCTCTTCATCACATGACCGGCTGTGTCCAATCACAGCCGGTCACTAATGTAAACAAACACTGTCAGTAACTGCTGTTGCTGGGCTCTTCTCCTCAGACACCGATCCAGTGTGAGGAGAAGAGATCAGCTAACAGTGAGTTACTTATTACATATGTACTACTGTGCCCAGATCGCCCCTCCTAAATAAAAAGAGTACCTGTCACCTCAGACGACCTGTCATCTCAGAGTACCTGTCATCTCAGAGTACCTGTCATCTCAGAGTACCTGGTCAGGAGTACCCGCCACCTCATCATCTGCCACCAGAGTACCCGCCACCTCATCACCTGCCACCAGAGTACTTGCCACCAGAGTACCCGCCACCTCACCACCAGAGTACCTGCCACCTCATCACCTGCCACCAGAGTACATACAGCCAGTCAGCCACTATGTCCAGGAAGATGTACACCCCAGAAGAGGCATACCAGATACTGAGTCTGACCGATGAGAGCAACAGGGAGCTCTCACCGCTCAGTTCAGATTCTGGTTCTGATTCGGAATATGAGCCCCCCGAAGGCAGCACATCAGGATCCGAATCAGAGGAGGAAGTAGTCTGTCCAAAAAGACGACGGTCTGAACACCAGGCAGCTACCAGCAGTGCCAGCGGCGGTAGACCCCAGGAGGAGGGGCCCAGTACAAGCGCTGCTAGACCCCAGGAGGAAAGGCCCAGCACAAGTGGACGCCAAAGAAGTAGGGCCCAAACCTTCCTTGACAAGACCATTGTGGCTGCCTTCTATCACATGGTCAGCCACGACCCCCCCTTTTTTCAGCACAGCCGGGTGTGCAGGTCAACACTGCAGGATTTTCACAAATGGATTTTTTAAATTTATTTTTCCCGAACGAATTGATTCAAGGCATCGTGGACCAAACAAATCTGTTTGCCCAACAATTTATTGCAACCAACCCCAGCTCCAGCTATGCCCACCCTTTTGAGCGGAGACCGCTAACAGTAGTGGAGCTAAAATAGTTTTTAGGCCTAACCCTGAACATGGGGCTTACAAAAAAAATGAAATTCATAAGTATTGGTCGACCAAACCCATCCACCATATGCCAGTTTTTTCATCCGCCATGTCCAGGTCCCGATACGAAATCATAATGTGCTTCTTGCATTTCAATGACAACTCACAGTGCCCCCCCCCCCCCCCCCCCCCGAAATCACCCAAACTTTGACAAATTATATAAAAGTTTGCCCCCTAATTCATTTTTTTTTCCCAGAAGTTTGCCGAAGTTTATGTCCCTGAAAAAAATATATCTGTGGACGAATCCCTGGTGCATATCACAGGCCGGTTGGGAATCAAGCAATATATCCCCAGTAAGAGGGCAAGGTATAGCTTGAAGCTTAACAAGCTTTGTGAAAGTGCCACCGGTTATGTGTACGCATTCAGCATGTACGAAGGGAAAGATTCCCAGCTCCAGCCCCCTGAGTGTCCCTCGTACATGGGAATAAGTGGGAAAATTGTTTGGGAGTTGGCATTCCCACTCCTCCAAAAGGGGTATCATATTTATATGGACAATTATTATACTAGTTTGCCCCTTCTCCGCCACCTATATCTCAAACAAACTTTGGCCTGTGGTACAACTAGAAAAAACCGAAAGGGCTTCCCACAGTGTCTTGTCACCACAAACATTCCAAGGGGGGAATCGACAAGCTTGAGGAACGAAGAAGTGTTGGCTGTGAAGTGGAGGGATAGAAAAGACGTGTACATCATGTCCACCATCCACGATGACACTTCCGTGGAACTTCACAGAAGACGCGGTACCGTTCGCAAGCCTACCTGTATCACTGAGTACAATAAATACATGGGGGGGGGGTGGATTTAAACGATCAGTTGTTGCAGCCCTATCTTTCAACAAAAAAATCCTTATTCTGGTACAAAAAAGTCACAATTTACTTTTTTCATTTGGCCCTTTTAAATTCTTTCATAATCTACCAAAAATCCACAGAAACACCCACCACCTTCATAAAGTTTATTGAAGACATTGTCACTGCCCTGATTTATCAGCAAGTATCCCCCCCAGAAAGCATTCGCTCAGATTCTGTCAGCAAACTACATGAGCGCCATTTCCCGGACCATATTCCACCAACAGGATCCGGAAGACGACGCCAAAAAAAATGTCGGGTGTGCACCAAAAGAGGAATTAGGAAAGATACCAGCTTCCATTGTACCGACTGTCCCTCCCAACCTGGCCTTTGCATCGGAGAATGCTTCAGGCGATATCACACTCTGGAAAATTATTAGTCCATATTTCTAATACTGCCATTTCCCCGTTTTTAATTTCTGTCCTGAATATTTCCCTTCCTCAACCAACCATATTATTGCCTTCCATGTGAACCGACCCTGGCCTGTTTCTCGACTATGCCTCTGCCTACCGTCTGCATTGTTTTTCCGCCATGTTTTTGCCTTTCACGTGAACTGACCCTGGACTGTATTGACTATGCCTCTGCCTACCGTCTATTTCTGCCTTTTACCTGCACTGACCTCGGCCTGTTGACCATGTTTTTGCTCGCCCCTTGGATTGATCTTTCACCCTGCTACACAGGGGTCTCATATATGTGAGGGGCTCCAGTATAGTGTTCGGAGTTCAGAAAACCAGTTTTTGGTTTTCTGTGTTCCCATAACAGGGTCTGGTTGCCCAGAGGCTTCAAAGCGATTTGGGTGGGAGAAGCCTCTACCCCGTCCCCATTCTTTCCTGACCGATGCCCCAAGCTTGATGGTACTGCCTGCTCCCTGGACAAATACTCTGGCTGTGCTGACCATACCTCTGCCTGCTGCATGTACTAACTATGGACAGTATTCCTGCCTGCTGCATAGACGATCCTTTGATCCTTTTGCTGCTGCTGACCACATCCCTGCCTGCTATCTGGACTAATGCTTTGGCTGTGCTGACATCTCTACCTGTACTGACTATTCCTACCTGCTGCCTGTTTTGCTGTCGCTGTCCACGTTCCTGCCTGCTGCCTGGACCGATGCTCTTCTCTGTGGACCACTGCACTACTAAAACTGCAGGTAATCTTTTCTTTACCCTTTACTCAGCAGAATGTATTTTGGTTTGTAATTGGTATGTACAGTACATTCTATGTGTTAGAAATATGAAGGGCCTTCAACAATGTGATAGGTTGGCAGGAATTTGTGTGTAATGTATGCTCCTAGAACAACTGACAGTGCTACTTGGATGTTGGGCCTCTGTATGTGGCCATACTATGTAAAAGTCTCACGCATGTGGTATCGCCATACTCAGGAGGAGTAGCAGAATGTATTTTGGGGTGTCATTTTTGCTATGTACATGCTATGTGTTGGAAATATCTTATGAATGGACAACTTTGTGTAAAAAAATGCGTTTTCATTTTTTTCCTACAGTTTCCAAAAACTTTGGGGAAAAAATGAACCATTCAAAAGACTAATTAGGCCTCATAGATTATACGTTGGGGTGTTAGCTGTCCAAAATGGGGTCATTTTGTGGGCGTTTCCGTTGTCCTGGTGCTCCAGGGCCTTCAAAATTGTAATAGGTGGTTGAGAAATGAGACGTGTAATTTATGCTCCTAGAATGCCTGAAGCTGCTACTTCAATGTTGGGCCTCTGTATGTGGCCAGGCTGTGTAAAAGTCTCACACATTTGGTATCGCCATACTCAGGAGGAGTAGCAGAATGTATTTTTGGGGTGTCATTTTTGCTATGTACATGCTATGTGTTGGAAATATCTTATGAATGGACAACTTAGTGTAAAAAAAAAAAAATGCGTTTTCATTTTTTTCCCAGTTTCCAAAAACTTCGGGGAAAAAATGAACCATTCAAAAGACTAATTATGCCTCATAGATTATATGTTGGGGTGTTAGCTTTCCAAAATGGGGTCATTTTGTGGGCGTTTCCATTGACCTGGTGCTCCAGGGCCTTCAAAAGTGTGATAGGTTGTCATCATATGAGATGTGCAATTTATGCTCGTAAAACGACTGACAGTGAAAGTTGGATGTTAGACCTCTGTATGTGGCCAGGCTGTGTAAAAGTCTCACACATGTGGTATCACTATACTCAGGAGGAGTAGCAGAATGTATTTTGGGGTGTCATTGCAAGTATGCATGTGCTGTGTGAGAGAAATAACTTGTTATTATGACAATTTTGTGCAAAAAAAAAAAAAACATTTCCAAGAATTGTGTGAAAAAATTACAACTTCAAAAAGCTCACCATGCCTCTTGCTAAATACCTTGGAATGTCTGCTTTCCAAAAAGGGGTAATTTGGGGGGTATTTGTACTTTCCTGGCTTGTTAGGGCCTCAAGAAATGAGATAGGCCTTCAGTACATCAGGTGTGATCAGATGTGATCATTTTTCAATGATTTGCACCATAGCTTGTAAACTCTATAACTTTCACAGAGACCAAATAATATACACTAATTTGGGTTATTTTTACTAAAGATATGTAGCAGTATACATTTTGGCCCAAATTTATGAAGAAAAATTACTTATTTGCAAAATTTTACAATAGAAACTAAAAAAAAGTGGGTTTTTTTTCAAAAATTTCTCTCTTTTTTCGCTTATATTGCAAAAAATAAAAAAAACAGCAGTGATTAAATACCACGAAAAGAAAGCTATGTTTGTGAGAAAAAAATGATAAAAATTTGGTTTTTGTACAGTGTAGCATGATTGAGTAATTGTCATTCAAAGTGTGAGAGCGCTGAAAGCTAAAATTGTGTCTGGGAAGGAAGGGTGTATAAAAGCCCTGTATTGAAGTGGTTAAGTGCACTGCATTGGAAAGGAGGCTAGGCATTTGTCCGGTGAAGACGCCGGATAGAGGAACGTCCCTACATGCGCTACTCATTGCATCCAAGGTAAAGCATAGCCATTGCAGCATGGTAATTTATATCCAGGGGCCTGCGTTGGATCCCCATTGGGGGGGTTTAGCTTTGTCTGGACCCTTGGAGTGTGGACAAACTGTGAGCCCAGGGATGCGCCCACTTACACCACATTCATGTCGACGTGTACCTGTCGTTACTGAATGTCTACCATAGCATAATTATTTTAAGTCTTACATACAGGAATATATATATTATATATATATATATATATATATATATATATATATATATATATATATATATATATATATATATATATATATACACACACACACACACACACTATATCACAAAAGTGAATACACCCCTCACATTTTTGTAAATATTTTATTATATCTTTTCATGTGACAACACTGAAGAAATATCATTTTGCTACAATTTAAAGTAGTGAGTGTACAGCTTGTATAACAGTGTACATCTGCTGTCCCCTCAAAATAACTCAACACACAGCCATTAATGTCTAAACCACTGGCAACAAAAGTGAGTACACCCCTAAGTGAAAATCTCAATTGGGCCCAAAGTGTCAATATTTTGTGTGGCCACCATTATTTTCCAGCACTGCCTTAACCCTCTTGGGCATGGAGTTCACCAGAGCTTCACAGGTTGCAACTGGAATCCTCTTCCACTCCTCCATGATGACATCACGGAGCCGGTGAATGTTAGAGACCTTGCACTCCTCCACCTTCCATTTGAGGATGCCCAAACAGATGCGCCATAGAAATTAGGTTTGGAGACATTATAAAGAACATAAAGGGAACTGGGATTTTAGAGGTGCAATGGGTGACATAAAATTTATGTAAAAAATTCACATTTTATTTAGAAAAATTGATAAAAACATATCTGTAAAAAAGAGTTTACATTCAATGTAACAATACAATCTTAAATAGTGCAACCAAAGGATTTGTTTCTCAACATGTTTCACCACGTGCCGTGGCTTCTTCAGGAGTGTAATATCTATCAGGCACTGAATAAAAATAATACAAAAATTACACAATGAACAGTAACAATATATAGAACAGTCAAAAAATCAATATAGGTACAAATCAAGAATACCACATATTCGATCTGCCAATGCAATACTTCAGCCAAAGAGGGATTTATTTACCTGTATGTAGGTCTTTCAAAAAATTGAATAGTGAATTGAATATAAACTAATATTTGAACCACTTAAATCAGGAAGCAAACCCAGCCAAAGGATCATCTGATGACCACAGAGAGTAAAGTAAGATCGCGTTTTTAACTGGTGGAAGAGGTCCTAGAATAGGGATGTAGAAAGGAATAAAGAAATTTTCATTGTTGCAATCTTTGATTTTTAAATCTCTTAATTCTTTATTTTTATTTTTTACTTTTTTTATTTTTATGAAAAAAAAAGAAGAGGAATAAACCTTTCTCTCGTGGACATAACTCTGCTCATGATCCAAGTGTCTCTGATGAATCTTCCATTTCTTCCTCATCCTTAGCAGGTGCCAACTCCAATTCATCATCTGGCACGCAGAAGCGCAAATTTGATAGGTCAGCATCAACCGTCTCGGCTGCTAAACGCACCCCGCAGGATATCACTCATTCCGGGCTCTGCTCACAAACTAAAAATACACCTTCTTGTCCTTCTAATTCTTTCGGTGATGGTCATTCTAACTCTTCAGGTTCTGGATCACAATTGGGAGCTATACCTAAAGGTAAGCCACCCATCAGTTAATACCCCTTTGGGGGACTGACAAGGATTCCCCAATCTTGGGGATCTTCGTACGGCACCAATCCTTTCACTGACACCAAATAGGTTCCCAATGCACCCCCAACACTCAATGGGACAGCCAAGACGATTTGCAAGTAATTAATCTATCCTCCTGTACTCTGACAGAGGATCAGATCCGGGTTCTCAGCCTGGGCCTGACCTTCTGTCCTGACCAGGAGGTGGATACCTTTGAAACTATAAAAGATGAGCATCTTCACCAGAAAATGAATGTTCAAGGTTGTATTCAACAAGGATCTCGATTGCTCAGATGTCAATCCGGAGAGTCTTTGGATGAATAAAACCATTGAGTAAAGGCATTACAGGACTTGATGGAATTATAGGAGGAAGGCAATCAATTTGATGACCCTCTGGAGGAGCCAACTGTAAATCTCTCTTCTGACCACCCACCTTAGAGGATTTTCCCTCCACCCAATTTTTACACACCAAAATCTACTTCCTTTCCTGCCCTATAGGGCAATCCAAGCATCTGGGCCTTTACCCAACAGGTTACCAAGGAGATCCAGGCCACAGATTGGCAACGATCTACTGGTCGCTCCAATCTGAAACCTGCCTTTCGCATAGCTTTATCCTCCTTAAAACATAATGATCATATTGTCATCAAACCCTCGGATAAAGGGGGGAATATAGTAGTTATGAATAGGATTACAAGAAAATGGTTCTGATCTCTTGCGGAATCGCAGTTAGTATCGGCCCGTTCCCTCATTTCAGGTCAAATATGCAGAGACAAAGTTCAAAATCCTTGTCAGCCTTGATTGTTGAAACTCCTAGAACCCCTACCCCATACGCCTTGCCCAAAGTCCACAAGCATCTTAAATCTCCCCCTGGCCGCCCGATAGTCTCGGGCAATGGGTGTTTAACCGAGCCCGTGAGCAAACTTGTGGACGACTGTTTGCGTTCACATGTCAGTTCGCTCAGCTCATATATACAGGATACTGCTGACCTCCTGAGATCCCTGGATGGCATTTGTGTACCACCGGTTTTTATTGGTCGTTATTGATGTGGAGGCCCTCTACAACTCCATCCCCCACGAGCGGGGGTTGGGGTTGTGGAGGGCTTCCTATCGAAAAGGGGTCCCGGGGCCATCTTGGATCTCTTACTTTTTATTCTAACTAATAACAATTTTCTCTTCGTACCGCTCCCACTACCTCCGGGTGCAGGGTGTTGCGATGGGGACTAAATGTGCCCCATCTTACGCCGATCTGTACCTGGGGGGGGTGGGAGTGTGAGATTTTCTCCTCAGATCACTTCTGTAAATTTTTCAACAATGTTTTGATTTGGCGTCGATTCATCGACAGCATTTTTGTGGTGTGGACTGGTTCCAAGGAGGAACTTCTTTTTTTGGACAAACTCAAGGACAATTCATTTATTCTTAAATTTACTATGACTTACAATCAAAATATGATTAATTTCTTGGATATTTCTATCTATCTCAATTCAGACGGCACACTTGGTTCCTCCCTATTTAGGAAGTTCTCAGCAGGGAATACTATCTTATACGCGGCCAGCTCCCACCCCAAGTCTTTGGTGGCGAGCATTCCTTATAGTCAATATCTACGAATAAGGAGAAACTGCAGTCGTGACCAGGACTTTGAAAAGGAAGCATGGGCCCTACAGTTACGCCTGTTGGATAGGGGCTACAGTCGCTCCACTCTCAAAAAGGCATATCATAGGGCCAAAGTATATAGTCGAACTGAATTAATTCATTCATCAAAACCCTGAATATCGGACCAGCAGGTACGGCTGATAACGACATATTCCAAACAACATATAAAAGTCAGTGAAATTATCCAGAAATACTGGCCTATATTATCCAATGACAAAGTAATCTCCAAGTATGTCAAACCAATCCCTTCTATTACTTATAGAAGGTCCAGGTCTTTAAAGGATCAATTGGTCCATAGCCACTTGACACAGAGATCCGGGAGAGATATTCGGAAAGGCACTGCCCCATGTGGCAGGTGCGATTTTTGCAGTTATAGTTTAGATTCAGAAGAGATAATCCTTCCAGATGGGACTTTGTAGCAACCCAATTTCTTTGCTAACTGCCCATCCATTGGGGTGGTCTACTATATGAGGTGCACCTGTAAGGCTTTTTATATACGGAAAACTAAGAGACCCTTTTTCCACAGGATTAGGGACCATGTGTCCCTCGTCCAAAATAAAAAGATGGAAACACCCATTAGTCGACACATGGGTCTGTACCATTCATTTGATCTAACAAAGATGACATTTTTTGCCCTGGAATTCATACCTACTCATGATCGGGGGGAGATGTGGATAGGATTCTTTTGCAGAAGGAGACGAGGTGGATCCACTCCTTGGCTGCCACCTTGTCTCCCCGGCTCAACGAATCCATTAGCTTCAAGCCTTTTCTTTAGGGATTTTGTCTGGCCATTTCTTCAGTTGCTCATTTAAGTGGTTATTTTTTGGTTTCCACTGTTATTTTATATGTGTTGGGTCCCTCTTTTAGGCTCCTATGTACATCCTATCTGAACTGCCTTCACTTTATTTCTGGCCATTGGGATTTTTGATAACTTTCTAATTATGTAGATTTCATCCATTAATAAATGTTGATTATATAAACATAAATAGAAGAAAGGGAGAAAAATAATTTTATCTTTTAAATAATTTTTTTTTTCTCCCTAAGAGTCCTAGAATTTTAATTATGTTTCATAATAAGGAAGCACCTACCAGGATCAGGTGACCATATGGACGCCCAGGGCGCCAATCCCAGTGGTAAGCTTGTTTCCACTGGCTGGCGCCAATTGCGTCTTTCCCTAACCTTTATTTGGACTTTGTCCACATAAATGGCTGCAGTCATTTTTCCTTCTTTTCCGGTTACACTTCCTTTTTATTAATGGATTTATTATATGTATTATTTTTTATGCCTTTTTTGGCCTTTATGGTCATTTACATCACTGCTTACAGTCCTTAGAGGTGATGTTTCATCACTTCCAGTGCGCAATCTAGTGTCACTTCCGGTGTGCCTTGCACCATTGACTATACTGATCTGATTGGTTTATATCTCTTCCTGATTCAGCCAGAAGTGTTACTTCCGGTATTACTGCCCATGGGCAGACGCCCCTGCAGCGTCCGCCCCTCCCCTAGTTTTTGGCACCAAATTTGGAGAGGGGGAGGGTATTTAAGCACTCTGGTGGTGGTTCAATAGAGATCCAGCCTGAGAGGAGGAGGATGTTATTTTCTTCACACACCATTTGACCCAGGTATTTATGCCATTTTGAGAAAATCCTAGGCTAGTCATTGAGGGATCCTTCCTTTGGTCCAGGGTCTTTTGATTTCAAATTTTTTTGTTTTTTTAGGTTTTTTGCTGTCTCTTCCCCTCTTGGGGCACTGCTTTGGGAAAGACACTAACTAATGTAGCAAAGCAGCTTGGACTTTTGGTTCAAAATCAGTCCTTTATCACAGGTACAGATACCTTTTTTTTTCAATAAAAATAAAAAAAAAGTAAAAAATTAAAAATAAAGAATTAAGAGATTTAAAAATCAAAGATTGCAGCAATGAACATTTCTTTATTGCTTTCTACATCCCTATTCTAGGACCTCTTCCACCAGTTAAAAACGCGATCTTACTTACTCTCTGTGGTCATCAGATGATCCTTTGGCTGGGTTTGCTTCCTGATTTAAGTGGTTCAAATATTAGAGTTTATATTCAATTCAATATTCAATTTTTTGAAAGACCTACATACAGGTAAATAAATCCCTCTTTGGCTGAAGTATTGTATTGGCAGATCGGATATGTGGTATTCTTGATTTGCACTCATATTGATTGACTGTTCTATATATTGTTACTGTTCATTGTGTAATTTTTTTAATTATTTTTTTTCAGTACCTGATAGATATTACTCTCCTGAAGAAGCCACGGAACGTGGTGAAACATGTTGAGAAACAAATCCTTCGGTTGCACTATTTAAGATTGTATTGTTACATTGAATGTAAACTCTTTTTTACAGATGTTTTTATCAATTTTTCTAAATAAAATGTGAATTTTTTACATAAATTGTCACCCATTGCACCTTTAAAATCCCAGTTCCCTTTATGTTCTTTATATTGTATATTTCAGGGATGTGGTGCCAATATTTATATTGGATGTGAGACAATTATCTACATTTTCTCCTTTAGCTTTGGAGACATGTTTGGCCAGTCCATCACCTTTACTCTCAACTTCTTTAGCAAGGCAGTGGTCATCTTAGAGGTGTGCTTGGGGTCCTTATGTTGGAATACTGCCCTGCGGCCCAGTCTCAGGAGGGAGGGGATCATGCTCTGCTTCAGAATGTCACAGTAAATGTTGGCATTCATGGTTTCCTTGATGAACTGTAGCTCCCCAGTGCCGGCAGTACTCATGCAGCCCCAGACTATGACACTCCCACCACCATGCTTGACTGTAGGCAAGACACACTTGTCTTTGTACTCACTTGGTTGACACCACACACACGACTGACATCATCTGAACCAAATAAGTTTATCTTGGTTTTATCAGACCACAGGACATGGTTCCAGTAATCCATGTCCTTAGTCTGCTTGTTTTCAGCAAACTGTTTATGGGCTTTCTTGTGTATCATCTTTAGAAGAGGCTTCCTTCTGGGATGACAGCCATGCAGACCCATTTGATGCAGTGTGTGGCGTATAGTCTGGGCACTGACAGGCTAAAACCCCCACCCATTCAACCTCTGCAGCAATGCTGGCAGCACTCATATGTCTATTTCCGAAAGACAACCTCTGGATATGACGCTGAGCACTTTTTTTTTTTTTTTTTTTAATTATTAAATTTTTCTTCAATTTGACATATCCATTAAAACCACCTGCATAACATATTTATATTTATCACAAAGAGTCAACACATCTTTATCCATTTCCCAATCCCCCCCCCCAAAAAAAAGGGGAAAACTCTCCCTTCTCCCCCCTCCCTCCACCCCTCCTCCCTCCAAATACCTTATATTAAATGTGTTCCCAATTCACCCAAACTAAGAAAGAAAGAAAAAAAATAACAGGCTTCTATGAGCCATGTCTATATTACTCTTAACACCCAAAAAAGAAAAAAAACAAACATGAAAAAAAAAAATAATAATTACGAGGCTTCTATAAGCCATACTCCACCCCTTACCTATCTAAAGTGAAAATACACCTTAACTTCCTTTAACCATATCTACTCCCCCATCCTATATATCCACCTTCCTTTACCCTTCCCCCTATGTGCTTTGTCCCCTCTTCCCATTATTAATCCCACCTTCCTTGACATCAAGTGCATCACTCCTTCCCCCTACCTATATCACCTAGAAAAATGTAAGAAAGAGGGGGGGATAGGGTGGTGAAGGGGGAAAGGGAGAGAAAAAAAAAAGAAAAAAAACCCTCTCCTCCTTCCCCCCAGAGGCAACCGCATCCAAGCCCAGAGACCATGCGGCTTTATATATTATTACTCTACATGAACTCCATAGAGCATTGTTCCCAACCTGCCCATATTACCCTAAATTTTTCCTTTCTATCTTTAATTGTATCTACCCATCTTTCAACCTCCATTATTAAATTGACATCTCTCTTCCAGTCCAACAGAGTTGGACATCTAGTCTGTTTCCATAGCCTGGGTATTAACAATTTGGCTGCATTCAATAGATGTGGAGTAATACTTTTCTTATATGATCTAATCGACATTGGTGTCCAATGGAATAGAAAATTTAAGGGCGTTAATTCCATGGGTCGAGAAGACAACCTCTCTACCCATGGAGTGATCTCTTCCCAAAATACCTTAATCCTGGGACAGGACCACCATAGATGGAGATAAGTACCCTTTTGCCCACACCCCCTCCAGCACCTAGCATCTGCAGTTGGGTACAACTGTGCCAGCCTTACTGGAGTCTGATACCACCTAGCTAGAAATTTATATGACATCTCCTGAATCCTTGAACTTATTGATGTAGAGTGTGTTAGGTCAATAATCTTATTAATTTGTGCCCTAGAGAGCCCCTGCTTTAAATCCCCTTCCCATTCTCTAATGATAAAGGGAACTGTTTTATTTTGTGTCCCAAGGACCAGTTTATACATTTGCGACAGCAAATGTCTAACGCTTGATATATGTACACACATAGATTCAAATACAGTAAGAGAGTTTAATGGCCTCATTATTGGTTTCAGCTTATTGAAAAAAACACACCAATTGATGGTATCTCCACTCCTGCACTCACAAGACTCCTATATATAGCTAGAAAACTGATTGGCCATCTGTGGCTCTCGGCAACTGCACCTATAATAAAACAATGGATCCAGCAGGTTAATACCTTATTAGGGAAAAAAATACATACCAACATAGGAAATCACCAACTAAATTCTATGGTATATGGCAATGTTGGCTGGCCTCATCAGAAGTGGCACCGCCACGACTGGTACTAGATAGATTGCTATTAGGATAGCAACTTTAGTATGGGAACTCCTGGGAACTAAAAGGCAGAGCAAAAGACTCTGGTGGAGGATGCCTACTACACTCCTAATAATTCCGGTATTACCAGCGAGACTAAAGAGAGTTATTTGCTTTTGTTTTATGTTATGTTTTTATTTTCCCTTTTCCCCGTTCTTTATGTTTGTTGCGCCCCCTTGGTTAGGGGTGCACAGAGAGAACTGGGTATCATACAATGGTCTTTATGATATGGCATTAACAGAATGGGTATGCACTTTCAAATATTTATAGATTGTTTAGATTATATAGCCTGTTTGTTTAGATTGTAACAAACATTGTTGTACATTACGTGTATACTCATGATAATATACCATGTAGTGCCTTTTCGTTAATAAAAACCTTTTTGTTGATTAACAAAAAAAAAAAAAAAAGAATTTGGCGATTTGCACAATGGAAATTTCGTTGGTGTACTGGAATTGATATCACATTATGATCCATTTCTTCAAGATCATCTTGAAAAAAATGAAGAGAAGCCAAGAGAGTGGGAAAAAACTTCACGCCCATTATCTATCTTGGGAAACCCAAAATCAATTTATAAATATATGTGGGAATCGTGTTGTGGAAACTATTCTGTCTGAAAGGGAGAAGTCACTCTATTTCTCTGTGATATGTGATGCCACACCAGATGTTTCACATACAGAACAGAATGTAATTGTTCTATGGTATTTACATCGAGATCCGGTGAGTGAAAATTGGAATATACAAGAAAGGTTTATTGAGTTTTTTGATTTTACCCAAAAGACCTGAGAAGAGATAGCAGAAAAGCTGTTATTGAGACTAACGGAGCATGGAATTAACCTGATTGATTGCAGAGGTCAAGGATTTGATAATGGAGCAAATATGTCTGGAAAAAACAAAGGAGTGAAAGCTCACATACAAAAGAAGTATCCAAAAGCTGTATTTTCTCCTTGCTCTTCACATTCTATGAACCTTGTTGGTGTTCATGCTGCATTTTGCTGCCCTGACGTGACCACCTTTTTTGAATGTTTCAATCGCCTGTATGTTCTGTTTAGTGGAAGTCCAGAAAGGTGGAAAATTCTGAAGGATGAAATTGGAAGCTCAATGCATGCCTTGAGTGACACCAGGAGGAGTGCTAGGGTGGAAGCCATTCGCCCAGTTGCTTTAAAGCTTCCAGGCATCCTTGAAGCCTAATGCTGCGTACACACGACTGGTTTTGCCATCGGACTAAACTCTGAAGGTTTCTCTGACGGAACTCTGACGGAATTCCATTCAAGCGGTCTTGCCTACACACGGTCAAACTAATGTCCGACCAAAGTCCAACCGTCCAGAAGGCGGTGACGTACAGCATGTATGACGGGTATAGAAAAGGGACGTTCGATAACCAGTAGCCAATAGCTTATGTCTCTTACTTGCTCCAGAGCATGCGTCGTTTTTGGTCCATCGGAACAGCATACAGACGAGCGGTTTTCCCAATAGGAACTTGTTCCAGCGGAAAGATTTAGAACATGTTCTATTGCTAGGTTTAATTTATGTTTCTGCCGGGATCTGTATATACTAATTGTGGATCGTCCCTGTATGTTATGGTGTGTCTGCACTGTTTGTGAATGATACCTTGATTGGGCTGTAGTGCTTTGTCCTTAATGGGAGCTGATCATCTCCTAATTACTTGATTATTTAAACAAGGACTTTGAACCACTGCGAATGCTCTGAGGAAGCTTGATGTCAAGCGAAACATGTAAGCATAATGGCATCACGGTGTCCGTGTTGAAGACACGGTGACCCCCACCATCCATCCTGATCCTCCTTCAGTTTACCTCGAGTCGCCACTCTTCACCACCAGTTGGCGTTAAAAACACTTATGGTGTTGCTCCGGTCCGTGGCTCCCTGCACAGCCCTGTAACTTCCGAAGCCTCTGAATTCTGGACTTTAAACAGCTTCAACTATCTCTGGGTGGAATCACCCCAAGCTAACACTCCGTATTTGGCTTCCAATGCAGTCTGCAAGACGGTGGGCTACTGAAATCGAGACTAGATCTCTGGGGCTATGACTATTCACAAACAAGACGTCAAACGGTGAGCTGTATCTTACCCCTACTATTCGAAGGGAAGCACCACTAGCATACCCCGTTTTTTCCTTGTGCTAAGTCATTTTTAAGTATATCTGCCCTCAGTCTCTGATCCCCACTAACAGCGTCTCCATGACTGGTACTAAGCGGGCTTTGAACCACGGTATCACTAGCTCATAAAACTCGAGGAGATTTCCACATATCTCTAGAAGCGCAAGCATTTTGTTCATATCCTTATGGGAGCATCCTATCGAACATTTCAATAATTTTTCTACATGAAAGAATAATTTTTCAATTTTTTATTTACATAACCAAAATGTTTGAAGGATTTCATCCCCAGATCTGATCCTAGGATCAATGTATGTCTGCTTGTATGTGAGATGGATATGAATTGTGTGATTTAGGTATGGTGGCCACCTGTGTCTCATCTAAACGTTATGTCTCATTTTAATTGTGTTGGAGATGGGTGTAGTATTTCATCACCAATGTTTTTTGTATAAGTTTTTTGGATAATCAATAAATGATATTTAGCATTCACCGGCCTGTCCTCTCTGATGAATTTCTTTGGGCTTCTCCCGGTTTTTGTATGTTCTATTATTAGGTCTGTCTGAATTTTAAAAAAAAGGTCTGATGAGGCCTACACACGAGCGGATTATACGATGAAAAGACTCCGTCTCGGACATTCCGCTCGTGTGTACGCAGAGAAAGTAATTTTATCTGGAAGACTTTCAAGTGAAGCTCATTCTGAAGCTGCAGGTCTGAAGGATTATTTTTCATCATTTAAGGCAATCATACTGGCAACATTCTGGATTAAAGTTCTTCAGAGTTTTGCAGAGAGAGATAAGATTCTCCAAGCCAGAGCAGTTTCACTGGAAATAGGGGCAGAAAAAAGTGGATGTAAACCCAATGTCATCCTTTCTAAACTACTGCCATAGGGGTTATCTATAAGGATATACACGCCAGGGTACTAGGTGTAATCCTAGACTCTGACTTGCCATTTCAGCCTCAAATCCAATCTTTGTCAAAAGTTTGTAGAATTCACCTCCGTAACATCTCTAAAATTCGCCCCTTTTTAACCAATGAAACCACCAAGCTCCTCATTCACTCCCTTGTTATCTCTCGCCTTGACTATTGCAACTCCCTTTTCATTGGCCTACCTCTCCATAGGCTATCCCCTCTTCAGTCTATCATGAATGCTGCTGCCAGACTTATCCACCTTACCAAACGCTCAGTGTCTGCCAACCCTCTACTCAAACCCCTGGCTCCCAATCACCCAGTGAATTAAATTCAAAATACTAACCACAACATACAAAGCAATTCACAACTCTGCCCCGAGCTACATCACCAATCTTGGCTCCAAATATCACCCAAATCGACCTCTCCGCTCTTCTCAAGGCCTCCTGCTTTCAAGCTCTCTCATCTCCTCCTCCCATGCTCGTCTCCAGGATTTCTCCAGAGCCGCTCCCATCCTCTGGCACTCGCTATCTCCATCTATCCGGCTATCCCCTACTCCTGCTACCTTCAGGCGATCCCTGAAAACTCATCTCTTCAGGAAAGCCTATCACATCTCCAACTTATCTCCTACCACTTCCAACAGCTCATTCCCCACAGTTACAACCTGCCCCACACTATTAGATTGTAAGCTCTTCTGAGCAGGGCCCTCTTAATCCTCTTGTATTTTATTGTATTATAACTGTATTGTCTCCCTTTTATATTGTAAAGCTCTGCGTAAACTGTTGGCGCTATATAAATCCTGTATAATAATAATAATATACATGCCTCCTGCATGTATCTTTACCTGTCAAATGTCTCCCCTCTGTCTGTTATGAGGCAGGGTTTGAAACAGGAAAATCTGGATGCCGCACACCGGATAAAGTTGAAAACATCTTCTTTATTGTAAAACTTGGATCATAAAAAACAGGACAATCAGGCGGGTGGTACAGACACAGCTGTGTGTGTGTGCGGCATCCAGATTTTCCTGTTTCAAACCCTGTTTCAATTTGCATTTAGCCAGCACCTGGGACTCCTCTCCTCTGAAGGATTCACTATCACACACCTGAAAGCAAGTTCTCCTGAGCGGTGATTTATTTTCTCTGTCTTGTCTGTTATGAGACCCGAAAAACTGCAGATTCTGTGGGTGGGTCTGTTGTCTGGAGCTCGGTGGGCGGAGTCGTGATGTCAGTAAACTCCCCGCCCACCTCTATACTCCCCTTGTCAATATGCACTTTTTCCTGTGTATTTCTTACACTGAACTTCTGCTATGATCTCTAACATCCAGTGAAAAGACAGGAAAGTAACAACATGACTTCAGCATGCCAAATCATGCTGAGGTGTGGAACAGCCAATCCTTGCAGAGCTGCTGAAGAAAGGAGTGGGGGTGGGAATTAAAAAACAATGCATGTCTTAGGCTAGTGCATGAGATATGCAAATCACCTTTCACTCACAGCAAGGGGGAGGATTTGACAAAGTTTTTCACTGTTTGTCAAGTTTTATCTCACTGAACAATAAGATTAACTCTTTGTGGCAAGACTGGGCTCAAATGATAAGAAATCTTTCACTCTACATTATGACATAAAAAGAAAAAAAAAATTTTGGGTTTACATCCACTTTAAGTCCCTTTCTCTGGAAATGCAGGCCCTCCGCAAAGCTAAACTTGTGGCTCATGAAATGCAAATACCAACAATTCTGAAAGCACCAAGGTGCATAAATAGGCCAAGAAAGCATCAGCCAGATATACATATAGAACCAGAAGCAGCTGAAATGAATTTTAAGGTCAATGTTTTCTTTGTGGCACTTGATTCTATCATTAGTGAATTGAACCAGTGGTTTCAATCCATGCAGAAGCTTTGCTGCCTGTTTATTTCCATTTTGATACTAAGAACTCTTTCGGAGGAAGAATTGGTGAAATCAGCAGAAAATCAGATTTCCTACTACTGTGAAGATCTTACAAACGCTCTAGTAGGTGAACCTCAACATCTTCACAAGGTGTATGATGCCACATTTGCAAGTGACTTGGCTCCTCCTAACTTGCTGAATAACATATACAAGCTACAACTAGAAGGAATATTTGGCGAAGTATGTGTTGCTCTCAGAATTTTCAACACCATTCCACTTTCTGTTGCTGAAGGAGAGAGAGCATTTAGCAAGTTATCTTTAATTAAAAACTATCTGAGGTCAACAATGAGTGAGCAACTTCTGAAAACCCTTGCAATTCTCTCCATTGAACATGAGCTTGCATGTAAATTGAATTTTAAGGATGTCATTGAACAGTTTGCAAGCCTTAAAATAAGGAGATGGTCTCAGGACAATTAAGTATTTTGCCAATTCATTGAACAAATGCATAACTTTGATGTGTGAACTTCAGTTGTTTTTGGAAACTTCTCTATTTTGGTACAAGGCCTTATATTTTGACTAAAAGATTCAACTAAAAGGCTCTTTGTTCTTGTGTTTTGTTTGTTTTTTTCGTAGACTTGAGCCAAATTAAATGTATCTTTTACGAAGACTGATTACAGGGAGACCTGCACATTTACATATACCGTAGTGGCTTTTTTCTTAATTCTGGATGTTAAACTAGATGGCAGCGATGTGTGACGTCATTATGGTGGTGCATCATAACATCATTACGTACCTAGCACATTTGGCGCCCATCTTTTTGGTTATATTAGAAGACCATGCCACATGTTTGTTTGTTTCTTTATTGCCTCCTGATACAGCTGGTCTGAGCCAGCGAAACCAGTCGGGCTCATCCACCCATCAGGTCTACCCACAGCACTCAGACATTGATAAGTATAGATGCATGTTATATGGTTACAACTTGGCTAAAATGGCTGCTGGTGAATGCACTTATCCAATTAGGAAGAAGATGTTTAACTCATGAATCCATATTATTATTATTATTTAAGGTACTTATATAGCGCCGCCAATTTACGCAGCGCTTTACATATACATTGTACATTCACATTGGTCCCTACTCTCAAGGAGCTTACAATCTAAAGGTCCCTAACTCACATTCATACACATTAGGGCCAATTTAGACAGAAGCCAATTAACCTACCAGCATGTCTTTGGAGTGTGGGAGGAAACCGGAGTACCCGGAGGAAACCTACACAAGCACAGGGAGAACATGCAAACTCCAGGCAGGTAGTGTCGTGGTTGGAATTTGAACCAGCGACCCTTTTTACTGCTAAATCATTGCTGCTATGTTGACTGCTGGTGAATGCTGATGTTAAATGAAGATGCTGCTGCTTTTCATGCTGTAAAATATGTGGACCTTTGTCCAAATTGAAGATACTGCTACATTTCATGCTCTAAAACCTGTGGATCCTTGCTCAAAGGGGACTTTGTGTATATCAGTGCTTCTGTTTTGTATGTCTGTGAGAGGGAGGCAGTTGGAGAATATGGAAAATAAATATATTGAAGAATGTTACCCAAATCTCACCACCTCCTCTGGACCACAGAACCTATAGAGGTCACTGCCATCAATGTTTGCCTGTCCCCTGAAGGCTCATTAGGGGAACCTCTGTCTCTATTTCTATCCGCAAATACTGATGTGTTATAACACCTGTTTGCAGCAAGAGGGAGTAAGTGGAGCATCATAGTGAGCATCTATTGAGATATTTATATATGGTGGATATGCCAAACAAAGCTAGCCCACTCCTCCCCCGGACTAGCTTGCATTCAGTATTTACAAATGGAGTGTTACAACTGAGTTTATTCATTAAGTTTTGGTCTATATCATCCTGCTCATTCTCTTCTGTTGGAGTTCCACCAATACAGTAGCATTCACCAGTTCATAGGGCTTGCTTACCCATTATATTCACACATTGCACTTGTACACATCACCTTATTTGACTAAAACCTGTATGGGAACAAATAGCATATTCAAGCTAAAATTATGTTTCAAAAATTGGACTACACATCGGGTTCACCTTTTCCTTTAACTACCGTATATACTCGAGTATAAGCTGACCCGAATATAAGCCGAGGCACCTAATTTTACCACAAAAAACTGGGAAAACTTATTGACGAGTATAAGCCAAGGGTGGGAAAATGCAGCAGCTACTGGGTAAACAATGCCCATCTGCAGCCTCACTGTGCCCATTTGCAGCCTCACACTGATACAGTTTCCCAGCATTGTATCAGTGTTCCTCTATCACAGACGAGGAGGAGGCGGGGCTTTGTTACAATGGACAGTGCCGAACAGACTGCATAACACAGCGGGAGACACAAAGGTACGGCTGCACCCCCACTCGAGACCCTGACTCAAGTATAAGCCGAGGCGGGGGGTTTTCAGCCTAAAAAATGGGCTGAAAAACTTGGCTTATACGCGAGTATATACGGAATGCTAATATGCCAGTATTATGCCGGGTACACCTACATTGGTTTCCATTTTTCATTATATTTTTCTTTTTTATATTACAATTTTTATACACAATTTTATTTAATTAACTTTTTCTACAAATATTTTTAGAAATTTTTTTTTTTTCACTATTATAATTAATAATACAATTTTTTTGGGATACTGCTATATAGTTATCCTTTCACTTCACCAATCTCCTCCCAATATCCATTCACCTATTATGTATAAATATATGGTATTATTTTTGGATTATTATTTATTGAGATTCGTGTTTTCCACATATCTCTGGCAATTAAGATTGTCATGAGGATGTAATACGATCTTTTATACATATTTATAGCATAAAGGTTTTTGTATCTCTGTATTCAATTAATTACTATCAGATTACGGTACTATTTCCAAGTTTTTCATTCACCTATTCATATATTCGTATATAAGGTGTTTTTCCTTTTTGAATATTTTATCTCATATGGTCTCGTTTTTAATGTTTGTTTTTATAATAAGGGCTGCCCATGATAAAGATAGTGGTTTTCATACCACTATCCTGTCCTGGGCTCTGGAGGAGGCGGTAACCTAGTGTGTTGCCCGTTCTCCATTCATTCCCTTTGGTCTCGATGTGAACTGAACACATAGTGAGGGCCGCCCAAGATAAAGATGGCGGCCATGGATTCGCACTTGTGACCCAGACCGAGGTGTTGTATAAGAGAGACTCAGCATGCTGCCCGTTCCCCATTGAGAATGTCAGTTATGACGAAATGCGTCTGAGGAGGTACGTGCTGACGTCACCACGCTTGTCTTGTTGAGAAGGACGGGAGCTTTTAAATCTGGCCGGCCGGCTTACGTTTTTATGCTTGAAGTTTTATCGTTTTTGTAAGTGTATTTACTTTTTTAATAAATTAGTATCGATGGTATTACACTATAGTGCGCTATATCTTCCCTTGGGTTACATACTACTGGCATCCATGGTCGGACGGTTCCTTTGGTCCACGCTGTGAGTGTTACCAGCGTCTGACATCCAAGTGTTTGTTTGAGCACAGTTGACTTCTTGCCTTCCTGAAAGAGTTATCTGCTTGGTTTCTCTAGCGTTTGGTAAGAAGGCCTTCTATGTGGTGATGCGTCACTCAAGTTTGGTCTTTTCACATTGGTGACAGTTTGCCTCTTCTTGCTCATGAATCTAGAATTTGTACCCATTGTACATTATCTACAGTTTTACAGTATCACGCTATGTTATCTTATGTTTTTTGATTTATACCGTTATCCACGGACCCTATATTACCTGCTGTGAGAGGATTTTATGGTTCTTGGTTCAATCTCTAAGATCTACAACCTAGGCTGGGGTTTCGGCCACCTGCACGTTTTGGCTTGCTATCTAGTAAGCCTTCATTTCACAAGGTGTTCAATGTATGCTGATTACATTGATCAGCGAATTATTATGTGTATTGTTCATGCAATATTGGGACTTTTTTCATATAATTAATTCATTTATTTCACTGTGGACTTTATTCAGCGCAATTTTTTCTTGTTTATTTTGTTTGTGTTTTTTCACATTAATTGCAGCTTTTTTGGGGGCTTCGTCCACCCTTGTTGTATATTGGACTAGCGCAGTTTTTTCCCTTTATATTGATTAATTCATGTATCAGAGGAAATAAGGGCTAAGGGAGGGTTGTAATACCTTGCTGTTAAATATTGAAAGCACTGATGACATGTAATCCACTTTTCATATATTAAGGTGTGCACCGAAGGACTCGGTGGGATGGCCAGTGGGCAGTTTTGGTGGGACAACCAGTGGGCACGCGCCCTGGAGAATGTTGGAGTCGGGCCCGGGGGGGGCCCAGGCCTAAAGCTGTGTAAGGGGCCCCAAAATTTCTGATGGCTGCCCTGTGTGCAGAGATGCATTGCGGGAAAGTGGGAGTTACTAATAGCAGAGAGGTGGTTTCTTGCTAAAGACACAAAAAAACACTACTGCAAAAACGCTGAAAAGCTTAGTGCAAAGCTACTGGCGTTTTTATAAAGTCCAGTATGCATGAGGCCTTATAGGCAATCTGGCTTCTAGATCAGATCTCTTCCATGAGTTGTCTAGAGACGACGCCCTAATAGATATGAATTTTTACATTTTCCAAAATTGTCACACGCCAACAAATAAATGAGAATGCCAGGTTGCTATTAACTTGTTTATCGAATGAAAATGTCAACAACGTATGGACAGAAAAATATAGGGAATACGCCATCCTACAGCAAAGGATGTGCTTCATTATGATTGTTTGTGATAATGTTCAGAAGGTATGACAGTGTATATAAGACTTCTTCATGACAACAGTGAGTGTATAGAGAGTTTAGTATGGTCTCCAGAAGATGGAAAAGATATATGGACCTTATTGGAGCAAGTCTTTGTGAAGCTTTTCCAACCGGACGAACCCCCTGTATTTAGTCAAGAAATGCAAACATTTTTATTATACGTTATTCAAATTTTTCTGCCATGTTTTTGGCAAAGACAGAGGAGGAGAACATGGAATATACGGAAGCAGGGAAAATCTCAATGTAATCTATTGCCTTATGCGGCTGATTGAAGCTGAACTGCAAGCCGAAAATTTTAAAGAAAGCAGCTTAGAGTTTCTTTCCAAAACGATATGCAACCTAAAAAAGGAGACCATAGAAGGATTAATCAATTTTGAGCTAAAAAAAAGAGCACTGTTTATCTGCTGTGCAAAAACAATCCACCCTGTATTCTATGTCAGTAAATCATTTCGTCCCTCTTGTTCAGGAGTTTGATGCAGATTGTCTTGCGGAAGTGCTGGTTCAAGTTGAAAAAAATTAACGAACGTTCCAAGTTTTATTCCATGTTACAGTAATTTGTGATTTGTATTATTTGTGTTGTGTATTAATTGTGATTTTGTATAAGCCTCAAAAATGTGTTATTTTACATTTTGTTTTAGTTTTTAGTTCTGTTTTTATCCGTAAAACGTTTAATATAAAACTAATACAAATTTTAAATGTTTTCACAACTTTTTTATAATACACTTCCGTTTGCAATATTGATTATGTTTGATCAGCTTTTATTTGGGTCAATAGTGTCCATCACTCCTAGTGATTGGGTTTTGTTTATTTAGGTGTAGATTTGTAGGTCTTGATCTGCATAGTATCCAATAGATCAGGGGTCTCAAACTGGTGGCCCTCCAGCTGTTCCTAAACTACAAGTCCCATGAGGCATTGCAAGGCTGACAGTTACAAGCATGACTCCCACAGGCAGATGCATGATGGGACTTGTAGTTTCGCAACAGCTGGAGGGCCGCCAGTTTGAGACCCCTGCAATAGATGATGTGCTGGCTGGCCACATGACCCATTTTATGGGCAATGGCTCTTAGTGGGGCTGGGCAGACTTTATGGCTCTCTCCTCCCCTCTCCCTTCCTGGCTTTGAGTTAAGCGTAGTGTTGTGCTGTGGGAGGGGATGGTGGGAGCGGCGTATCGCTCTTTCTCCCACTACCGGGCCGCATGCATGGTGGCATATCCAGCCGCACCACCGTGATCTCTGATATTTTGATGTCGATGCTGATGCAGCGGGGCAGGAAAAGGCCCTAAATGGCGCCAATAGATTCCCTTTTAAATACAGGGCACATTGGCTGTTTTGCAGAACAGCATGTAGGACTGACTATGCCTGTTTAATCTGCGAAAGGCCTCATTTACACGAGGCGGACTCCGCTTCCACAGAGTCCGCCTCGGTCCGCCGACTCAGCGGGAGATCTCTCCGTTGATCTCCGCTGAGCCGGCGGATGACAGGTCCCTCTCTGCTCACTGAGCAGGGAGGGGCTTGTAAGGCGCCGCTGCTGCCTATGGAGGGATCGAATGAAAACAGACAGAATGTCCGTTTTCATCAGATCTCACCCGATCCGATAGCGACAGATCCAGGCGTAGGGCCATCCGTCTGCTTTCACAGCGGATCAGACCGGGTCGGATGTCAGCGGACATGTCTCCGCTGATATCCGTAGCTCCATAGGCTAACATGGAGCGCCCGTTCAGGTCCGCCGTCAAAACTGACAGGTGAACCTGAACGGTCCGATCGTGTGAAAGGGGCCTTAAAGGTAGAAATTTGGGGCTCATTCATGTATATAGGCATGAAGACCATAGCATTGAGTTATGTTACTGAGATCTTTTTTTCATATGGTTCAGTCTAAGGGGGAGTGGTTAACTGTTCACAGGTGTATAAAAGTGTCTATACAAACTCCCCCAGGAGCTTGCTCCCTGCTGATGGTGGCTTGCATGTGGAATTTAAGAACATAGGTGGAATTTTGAACTACAGTGGAGAGTTAATAACCAGGAGTTGTGATTTTGACTGCTTTTGCTTGCAAGTGTCGTTTTTGGGGTTTTTTTTCCTCCTTTATTTGATACGTTTGCTATCAGTTTTCAAAATACTTTTTTCCCTCCTTTTTTCTGACACTGTTTAAACAGCTTTTTTTTTTCTTCCTGATAATTAAGGGGAGTGGTTGATTGTTCGCAGGTGTATAAAAGTGCCTATACAAACTCCCCCAGGAGCTTGCTCCCTGCTGATGGTGGCTTGCATGTGGATTTTGAGAACATAAGTGGAATTTTGAACTAAAGTGGAGAGTTAATAACCAGGAGTTGAAAACAGGAGTTAAGACAGGAGTCTTCTAACCTGTAAGTAACATCTTAAACTTGTAATTGTAATGTAACTGGGAAATGAGTGCTTGCAGGGTTGAAGGTTTTGCACAGTGCACAGTGTGCCACATGGATGCAAAATTGGTGCAACAGCTCCAAGAAGGATAGCGCTGTGACAGATTTGAGCAGGTTGCCCTTCTGGAAGCTCGCATTAGAGATCTGGAGGAGCAAGTTGCAACACTGGGCAGAAAGGACAACCTTTAAAGGGGTACTCTGCTCGCTGAGCAGGTGGTCAGTAGGGTTAATGTGGAGGGGCAAGTCAGGATTATCAGATAGGAAGATGGGTTAATGTAGTTAGAGGGAGTGGAAGGGGCTCGCAGCAAAGGAAGGTCAGTCCTGTATTTGTGCATCAAAACAAAACAAGTTGGGTGAAGATGTGGAGGTGGCAAACACAGAGGTGGCATCCCTAGATGTCACTTCTACCCCTAACAGCTGGGAGAGCAGCCAATCTAGTAGAGGTGGTGAGGGGAGTGCAGGTAGGCCTAGACAGTTTGTGGTAATAGGGGATTCTATAATCAGACTGTCTAGGACTATGGAGAAAAAAATCACTATTTTACTGGCATGTCAGATCTTTCCAGGATTATATCAAAGAGGATATCAATCCTGTAGGATTGCGAGTCCAGATCTTCCCGACATTAGAGGGCTTGGACTCGGAATTTAAAACTAAATGGGAACAAGCTCTGCGAGCATGTTCAGAAAGCTTGATGGAAATCTTGATTGAGGAATACAGAAAGAGATCTAGTACCCTAGACACAGACAATATAGCTCTCTGCAATAAATTACAACAGTTAAAAATCCAGAGACCCCTCATCAATAAAGAGGATAGACTAAAAACGCATTTAGAAACGTTCAACAAGGATATACTTATAAAAAAAACGACAGAAACTCATTCGGGACAGGAATGCCTTCAGAGACGGGAAGGCATATAGATGGACCCAAAATAGACCCAACCAGAATAAAAACTACCAACATCAGGGACACCAAGCCACTTCCTCACAATCCACTTCCAATTCATCTCAAACCCACACCCAAATCTTTCAAAAACCCAATATAGGACAGAGTACTAAACGCACATTTCGTGGAGACCCTAATGAGGGACAACAGGCAAAAAAATTAACCCTTGACATCCCCCAAAAAAAAAAAAACAATCCCCCTACACTCACACATGAGCCAACTATCAATGCACCAAATGCACAAATCAACACACATACCCCGACAAGGGAAATCAATCCTCAGTCAAACCCCTCAACTGTCACGTCACTTGACACTATTTCCAACGACCCATCTTTTTTAGAAAAGATCTTGATGGGTGTACAACCCACACAATCCAACCCCAATACCTACACCCAAATAGCACTTTAACTGTCCCAAATGCTGGTCAAGAACAAGAGTCGAATGATTTAAATATATTCAACCTTTCATCTTATAAACTTTCTCACGATGAAATCACTGTCCTTAAAAAAGGCTTAAACTTCTGTCCCAACCAAAACTTGGATAAATTTGAGATCTACAAGGATCTCCAAATTTTGTACGAAAGCTGATCCTAAAAAACTCTATCATAGACAGGAAGGACCAAACGATCTCACCCCACAAGAACACCAAGCATTTAAACAGCTGGTGTCCCTTCTCGATGAAAATGATCCAACTGATCTCATAGATGAGATCAACCTCTCCCAAATTTTAGAGTCAATCGAAACACCCAATGAACTCTCTAGGGGAAACAAATCCACATTAAAAAATAAATCTGACTTCTGCCCTGCACCCAGTACCCATCCAAACGCAGCGGCTTTTCTTAAATTAGTCGATAAAGAATTAGATAAGATAAAAACCCACACCAAATTTCCCAAAAACCTAACTTGAAGTGAAACAGCAGCACTTAAAACACTGTCGAATAACGACCAAATTACAATTAAAAATGCGGACAAGGGTGGGAACATTGTGGTGTTCGATAATGAAGACTACATCAAGATGTGCAATAAAATACTAAACAACCCAGAGTGGTATCGTTTGATACCGGCAAGTCTGGTCAAAAAATATAATCAGGACTTCTATACATTGATAGACACGGCCTATTCCAATTCAACAATTACAAAGTACAATACTTAATCAATTTTATTACCAATATGTAACTAAGGATAATCTGGTTGTATATATTCACACTTCAAATTGTTAAGAATCTTAATTGGATAAATCACACATTTATTTAATGATACTCCCATATTTCCCTTCCCTCTTGTAGCCATCTGAGATATATTCAGTCTACATCAGCCACTCTCCTCATTTCCTTTTTGAACCTTCTGCAATAGTCTTATCAGGTATGTTATACCTTCACTACTAAAAGACTTGTTTTCACAACCAAGTAGACTTATTTGAATTTTTAACCAATGACTGGTTACCACATACCTCTATACTTTCACATTTTACAGGATCCGCATTAGGCCTCAGTGGAACTCCAGATCCAAAATTTCCTTACGCCCCACATATATGGGCCCTTCCTCCAACTGTGAGGAATCAAATTATCTATATATATATATCTTTTTATTAATACTCTGGGTATGTTAATCAACCCCTATATATCACAATTGGAAAACACGTTGGATGGGCAGACAGTGTCAGCGCCTTTGTTTTAAAACTGTTTTGGAATGCGAAGCTAGCCTACATAATGCCAATGTAAGTGTAAATGAAACAAAAATATATAACTTGTACTTATGTCCTTATGGCTTGATATGTATATATACTCATTATTTCTCTGTTAAATACACTATTTTCAATTTAGAAACCTTTGCTAAAATTTACATCCACCCCTGAAGGAGGCAAAACAACTCTGAAACGCGTCGGATGCAAGTACATTGGTATCAATATTTCATACATGTATAAACGCATGAATCGCATTCCTTTATTATTTGGTATAATGTTATTGATGTTTTTATGATGTTTTCGAAATGAATAAATTATTGTCTACATATTATACTTTTTTTACGTTTTTTCATATGTGCCTTTAAAGTCCACTAGGGGAATTTTCTTTTGTTTGAATTCTTAATCATAGGATGTGGCACAATTTGCAGTTAATAAGTCGGTCAACAACCCTCATTCTATAATCAGAAGGACTGATAGAATAATTTGTCACCAGAATTGCCTCAACCGAATGGTTTGCTGTCTCCCTGGTGCTAGGGTTCAGTATGTGGTGGACCGGGTGGATAAATTACTGGGAGGGGCTGGGCATGACCCAGCTGTCTTGGTCCATGTTGGAACCAATGACAGTATACATGGAAGGTGGAAGGTGGAGGCTCCTTAAGAATCAATTTAAAGAACTAGGCTGCAAGTTGAAGGGACCTCCAAGGTGATATTCTCTGAAATATTGCCTGTGCAATGCGCAACACAGGAAAGGCAGGGGGTGATTAGAGAGCTGAATGCATGGCTAAAGACCTGGTGTAGGGAGGAGGGATTTGGGTTTTTAGAGCACTGGGCTGCCTTTTCATTGGGGTGCAACCTATACGCTAAAGACGGTTTGCACTTGAATGGAAAGGGGGTCTGCTGTGCTGGGAGAGAGGTTTATGGAAAGGCTAGAGGAGTATTTAAACTAGGATTGAGGGGGGAGGGTGAACTAGAATTACATCTGGCATACAGGTCAGTTAGGGTTCAGACATTAATGGAGGGTGGAATGGGGATAGATGGGGGAGGGTTATGGCAGGTGACAAGAAAGTTCCCATGTTGCAAACAGCTATTGGAAACTATAGTGCCATTTGTACTACTAAAAATGATGTGAAAAACACCAGAGCAATATGTAATAATGCATTAAAGTGTTTGTTCACCAATGCCAGAAGTCTGCCAAGCAAAATAGGTGAGTTGAAAGCTCTGGTGCATGAGGAGAGCTAATATGTAATCGGTATTGCTGAAACTTGGCTTCAATCCTCACATGACTAGGCTATTAATATTCCTGGCTATGCACTCTTTCGGATACAGGGTAAAAAGGAAAGGTGGCGGGGTCTGTCTCTGTGAGAAGTGATCTCAAAGCAAGTGTGAAAAAGGACCTGGTTGATGGAGAGTGTAATGAGTCTAAAGCATTATGGATGGAAGTGCATATAGATGTGCGTAGTTCAAAGTTAATCATTGAAGTTTGTTATAGACCACCCAATGTCAACGGGGAGGTGGAGACTCAGCTCCTTGCACAGATGGAAAGGGCTACAATGGCTGGGACGATGATAATAATGGGGAATTTTAACTACCCAGAAATTGATTGGAGTAATGGCACTGCTGGGACAGTTAAAGGGCAAAAATGTATAAACCTATTACAGGATAATTTTATGGTCCAATTTATTGAGGCCCCAACTAGTAATGAAGCTCTGTTGGACCTGGTAATCTCAAACCATGCAGAGCTTATTACTAATGTTCAGATAAAGGAACACCTGGGTAGCAGTGATCATAACATGATTTCATTTGATGTTAGCTGTAGACAAGAAATATATATGGGAGATAAAAACACTTAACTTCAAGAGAGCCAATTTTCCAAGGATGAGGGCTGCTCTCCAGGATTAAGACTGAGAGGGAATATTGGCATCGATAAACACAGAACAGAAATGGGAATTCTTCAAAAAGACTGTTTGGGACCTCACTGCAAAGTATATTCCCATTGGCAATAAGTTTAAAAGGCTAAAAATAAAACGTAGTTAAAAAAAGCTATAAACAATAAGAAAAAAGCTTTTAAAAAATATAAAAATTAAGGAACACTAGTGTCGTTTAAATGTTACAAAGAATTTAACAGAATATGTAAAAAGGAGGAGGAAAGCAAGGACCCTAGAAATGGGAACCTTTGTACCCCCCTCTCCTAGCACTCCTTGAGGAACAGGACCCTAGCAATTTAATTGATTCAACAGACATTGAAAGTCTCTTAGAGGAACACATTACAAAAGAAGCTTCAGCGCAACCAGACAGACAGGAGAAATTCAAGAAGTCGGACAAATTTCCGTCTTTTTCGAGCATCCCCAATCTAGCGGCATTTATAGCATCTCCCACATCAGAGATTAAAAAAATAAAATCACAAACACCCTGCAATAACCTTACTGAAGATGAACAGTTAGCTTTGGAATCACTCACGAGAGAACATTCCCTCACAATAAAGCCATCGGACAAAGGTGGAAAAATCCTTATCATGACAAATGAGCAGTATAGAGCCATGTGTGTTAAGGTCGTTACGAATTTATCATGGTACAAGCCCATCTCAAGGGGCACCATAGATAAATTCAATGGTGCCTTTTATGATCTGGTAGATGAAGCATTTTGTAATGGGGCCATTGACAAAGATGTATGGGAATATATTAGAACACCATACCCTCATATTCCCACTCTGTATTGTCTTCCTAAAATACATAAAAATCAAAAAACTTCTCCAGGCCGCCCCATTATTTCCAGAAACGGCTCTATAACCGAAAATTTCAGTAAATTTGTAGACAGCCATCTTAGACCTTATATTGCTGGTTTATTCTCATATATCAAGGATACCATTCATCTATTGCAAAACTTAGAAGGTTTGCATATACCACCTCATTCGCTTTTGGTTGCCATAGACGTAGAGGCGCTATATAGCTCCATCCCTCACAATTCAGGCCTCTAGTTATCAAACATTTTCTCTCACAATCCCATAAGGATGATCGGCAGCTAAACTCCTTTTTATTGGAAGCGTTGGATTTTATTCTAACGCACAATACTTTTTCTTTCGATGGATCCCACTACCTCCAGGTGTAGGGGGTTGCGATGGGGACTTTTTGTGCCCCATCATATGCCAACCTGTACCTGGGGGAGTGGGAACAGTCTTTGCTGTCCGATGACAGCCTCTCGTCTTATACCACCTATGTAGTTGCATGGTTTAGGTATATAGACATACTGATGATATGGAGTGGTACACCAGAAGCCTTACATGCCTTCATACAAATCATGAATCAAAACAAATTCAACTTATACTTCACCATGACCTTTAACGACACTTCTATCACTTTCCTTGACCTAAGCATAACTAAATCAATGGATGGTTCTCTATCCAGCGGTCTCTATCACAAGGAGACCGCTGGAAATACCATCCTACATGCGTCCAGTTCACATCCTAAATCTTTCGTTTTATCTATTCCATACGGACAATATTTAAGACTTAGACGCAACTGCTCTACTGACACAGAATTTGTCCGTGAAGCAAATAAACTAAAGGAAAGACTCTTGGATCGAGGCTACTCGTCTACATGCCTGAAAAAGGCATTTAGGTGGGCACGAGGTCAATTGAGACACAACATTCTTTTTTCTAAAAAAAATCTACAGATTTCCAATCAATTACCAGGCTAATAACCACCTATAACAAACAGCATAAGACCATTAAAAACATTTTACAAAAACACTGGCATCTGCTACAAATTGATCCTAATTTAAAACCACATGTATCTATGACTACTATCACCTTTAGACGAGCACACTCATTAAGAGACCATTTGGTTAAAAGTGAATATACTGGTACTTTCCGATCGGACACATGCAAAAGATTTGGAACTTTTACCTGTGGTGGATGTTCTTGCTGCCGTTATATGAATACATAGACCAAATTTAAATTACCCAATGGTAATATATATAAGCCAAGACACTTTGCAAATTGCAAGATGTCTGGGGTTATTTACCTTTTAACATACCAATGTAAATGCTTTTACGTTGGTAAAACAAAACTGGAGTTCCATAAGAGAGCAGCACATCACATCACTAGCATGAGACAGGTGAACCCGGACCTTCCTCTGGGGCGACATGTGCGAGACCATCACACGGGCAAGTTTCCCCTTGTCCATTTCACCATCCTTGACCGGATTCATCCGGACAACAGGGGTGGTGATTGGAACAAGATCTTGCTCCAGAGGGAGGTCTGGTGGATCGCCGATCTCAATGCAACCCAATTTCCAGGACTCAACACCCAAATGAGTTTCCGTCCATTCTTAGACGGTTTCGTATCAGGAGGATGCGAAAAAGAATAATGTACTATACAGGGACAGGTTACACGTCTAAAACAACACCTTAGATATTCATGTCTAAATAATATGTCTAGGATGTTTTAGATTAAGGGAATGGATTGTGCTTACATGTGGTACTTTATATATTTATATCTCTTAATTATTAATAATATGTTTATGTTCATACTATATTACTTTGATCTTGGTCTCTGCTGTTTTTCCCATGTTTTTTCCTATGTACCCACTGCTAATTCTGTTTAAGCTTCATTTTGTATCCATTAATGTTTTGCCACTATTCCATTATGTGTATTTGAAAGTTGTCCACGCATCCAGTCCAACAAAGAAATAATCTTTTAGATTCAATTGGATGAATTTATTTCCCTTTATTACTTGTTGTTCCTTTGGTCCCAGTCTTGACCCCGCCCGGCGCACGGGGGCCATGTCTTCCCATCTATAATGGTGGTGGCATGGCCTCTAGTTCACACTGCATGCCCGTTCGCCTTAGTCCGGACACGCAATTGCGGTGTTTTTGCGCCGGTGGGCCTTGTCTGCATGACGCTCCCCCAGTGCTTTGGCACTGGGCGGGTGCCCTGCAGATTTGTCCCTGGGGCCTCCACCTTGGATGTCCCCAATCCAGGTCCCCTATCATCCCTTTACAAACAGTGCTTGATGTTCCTGTTTGGAGTGCCCCATGTGAGCGGTTGCCTTGGAGATGCTTGGGCTCATCCAAGGCGACCTATCACATGGCTTCACCCTTCTCCTTATCTCCTCCCCCTTCTCTGCCTTGCAGTGTCGCCTCTGTCTGTCGCTTCGCTGCGATGACGCCATCCCTCAAGATCTTCATCCCGCTATCCTGCAACGTCGCTTGATTAAGTCGCTCTGGTATTACGTCAACGCGTTATACGCGATGACGCGATCCATCCCACATTGCTGATACTCATAGAACTATTCACACTGCGCAGGCGCCAGCGGCCTCTAAAATCCGCAATCAGCATCCTGCCCAGTGTCAAGCATACACGCCATTAGTAACCACGCTTCAGCATTTTCGTTTGAAAATTCTTAGATCGAAAAAAGTAAGTAAAGAAGCCATGTATATATATTTTTATTTTTTATCTTTTCACTGCTGGGCAGCAAAGAGGCAATCTGTTTTTTCCCTTTTTCCTTCTCTCTGGTCTATTATTGATTTATACAAACAACTTCAGTGCTTTCTGTGCAGTTTAAATAGTGACTGCACTGGCAAGTTCTGTTTGTTCAATAATATATATATATATATATATAAAATAATGTCTTTATAATATATAGATCATAAGAATATCTTTTTATTTCTGTTTTCTTTCCTCTTTTTCTTTCCATCTAGAAAAGGTTCTAGTTATGATTTTTTCTAAAATAAAATACATAACAAAAATATCCCAATTTATAATATAAAGCTGCGAATTCCATATTTGGATTATAAAGAAAGCAGCTTCTCTTTTTACTATATAATTTACATAACCTATATGGTTCATATCTTTTTATATATTTCATTCTCAAACAGAATGTAAATCATTAATTCATTCAAACTTTTTTTCCTTAGGGCTCTACTGTGGATTTGGCGGGGTTCTTCCTCTTTCTTTGGGGGCCTTTGCGGAGTTCTGTCTTGGCCTAAATGGAAGCCGCCAGGTCGACCATTGGTTAATTGGTGGTCATATACTTATTTACTAATTTATCATCTCATCCTTTTCTCTCTACACGAGAGTTTGCTTGTTTTGCATTTTCGTTGCATAAAATCTTTTCAAAGGTTGGACACTGGTATGTATACTGGACACTCTCAGTTGCCATAAAGTGAATGAATTCTTGCCCTGAATAAATATCTTTATGTCTGAATTGATCTCACCTGTTTTTCAGAAAACACCCAAAAAAAACCTTCTCTCCTCAATACGCCTCTGAAGAAGGGACACCGTCCTGAAACATGTCAGGCTCATGGAGAAATATAAAAAGGAAAAAAACGTGTTCCAGAGCCAAATGTGAAAAAACAAACTGATAGCTGCACCTAAAACACACCAATACCTGTGTACGAAATTCAAAATAAAAAATAGAAAAGTGCGCTTACAATCTGTGAAAACGTGTAATATTACAAATTATTGGATATATAAAACATGTGTTGTGAAAAAACAAGCAGCAAAATGAATTGCGTAAATAAAAACATATGTGTGGTGGAGAAATCTAATAATATGAAATACAACCTGTGATATGGACAAACCTATTTCAAATATTTAGTGTAAAAAATGTATCTAAACAATTGTGTGGGAATTAAAAGTCCCAGTCCATAAAGTGAATCAAACAAAGTTCATCAATGAAAAGAACCTTCATCCACTTTACAGGAACCCATCGTCCTTATGAATAGATTAAAAGGAAGGAGGGATATACAGGGTGATATGACCCCACTTGCGGTGAGTCCAATAAATGAAAATAAGGTGAAAGATGGACCCTTACCCTCCGTGTGGGACCCCCCACTAGCGAGGTCTATTGAGCGTGCAGACTTTGCCCTCTGCGGGGACCGTGTAGAGATGAGATCTGTGACAGCTGACGAAAACTATATCTCCGGTCCAGGTCGTGAGCCTGGAGGGGGGGAGAGGGCTCTCTTGCTCCCAGAATGGTGAAAAGGAGAAAACAAAAGAACAAGGCTCCAATAGTGTAAAAAAGCTTCGGATTTAATGGTAAAAAAGTGCAACGAAAACGGAGAGTGCACGCTCTGTAAAAGTAATTCATACGGTGGAGTAGTGGAGTTTCAGTAGTGGAGTTAATACATAGTGCTTGACTATTTGAATATAGAGTATTGAGACTTTATCATTATTATTTTTATTTCTGTTTATTCCTGGCCCTACCCCGTCTTATAGGCGGAGTTATATCTACCTTTTGATAGTGAGGAATTGAGCCTTTCAGGTGGGAGTCTCCCCTCTTGACCTCTGGCTGTTTCCAATCTATCAGGGGGCCAACACTCTTATCCACACATTATCACTCTCTATCCAAAAGAGTGTCCTGACGAACCTATACGTCCAAATTAAAAATGGATGTTTTTGAATACCGTTCCTCGCGGGTCATCGCTAAGGATGGAATTTTTGAAATTAGCGATGCACCCGAGAGCGATATTAGTGGCATGTTCATGAGATTGAAAAACCTCATGGTATCGGAAATACATACCCAATGGGATATAGTCTTCTTGGGACAATATGTGACAGACGCAATGGTCCCAAGAAACTTAAGATGGGAAGTCAACCCTCAGAAAGGAGAAACAGATTTTCAGGATTGGTTTCAGTTTTTCAATGAAGCTGGAGGAAAACTCCTTCAGTTTCTGATAAGGAAAAAAAATGATAAACTTGCTAGACTTAACGGTGAGATCAAAATTATTAAAGAAAAATTATCTCCCTTTAAGGATAGTGAGGAATACAAGGAAAAATCAATGAACCTTAAGAAAATATTGGAAAAAGAGGAGATTGAACAAAAGAATAAAAAAAAGAAAAAATTTAATCGGGACGTGGGTGACGTTTTTCATCTGGCAGAGTAAAATTGCAGCAGAGACAACAGAGGCAGCTGGACCTTCCTCAGTTTCAGGTGGTCTCAACTCAGGTGGTGAAGAGATGTCTGTGGTGGTTGAGGAACACCAGCGAGGCCCTCTCCCGACACAGACACAGCAGCCTTCAACCTCTAGAAGAGTCTCCTATCGGTCCCCGGTTAGACAGAATAAACCTCCCAGTTTAAATTACGCCCCCGACCTTATAAAGAAACAGGTAAAAAACAAAATAAGGGGCCTAGGAATCATAATCCTAGGGAGTACAATCAATACAATCATGAACACTATCAACAAGGGTTCAACAATAGAAATCATCAGGATCCCCCTTACATGTACGATTCTCCTAGGAGAGCCTACACTGATGATCACCCCCCCAGGTATGCTATCCCTAAGGATAATCAATATCAGAGTCTGAGGGATGATGGTTATCATTATGATAACTATGACTACTATGGATACAGGGCAGACTATCATTCTGGACCACGGACTCCAGGCAGGGGCTCACAGAGTGATAGGTCATCCTGGCACCAACCCCCTCCTTCTAAAAGAAGAGAAGGTGACGGCTGGCAACCTCCGTACAGACAGAGACAGAGTCAGTACTCCCAACCTCAACATTGGGGTTTTCCCCGGGTCAATCAAAACCCCCAAGGACCCATAGAAAAAAGAGAGGAGTCAGAGGGGGGAGGAAATCAAGGAGCAAAAAGAAAGCGGGAGTGAAAGGTAGGGGTATTTTCAACCTAAGTAAAACCCCCTTAACAGAGACTGAGATATCTATTTTGGACAAGGGACTTAAGTTCGTACCACCCAAACTACTTAATAAATTTGAAACTTATATGGACATCCATAAATACACTAGAAAATTAAATATTAGAAGATACATGCTGTCCAACCCTATCAGTTCCCAGAGTGCGGCTCCTAATACCATCAGACACTCTGGTTTAACCAATGCGTCCCTATATAACCCTCCGGGTGGCTTATCTGCCTCTCTGAGAGTCTTTAGGGATGTGCTTTTGAGAGATCTCGACCGTTTGAAAATTCAGAAGGTAAAAATGACGAGAGAATTACAGTTGGGCCTGGATTCACTATGTGAACGTAAGGACCTTGTAATAAGGCCGGCTGACAAAGGGGGTGGAATAGTAGTTCTGGATAAGGCAGATTATCTCCAGGAACTCGAAAAACTGGTTAGTGACAGATACACTTATCAACCCCTTAGGTCAGATCCCAGAATTCGATTCAAAAAAGAACTGGAAAGGATTGTAGATAGAGGTTTTCAATCTGGTATCATTAATAAGAAGGAGAAATCTTTTCTCATTCCAGTTGCGTCGAGAATTCCAGTCATGTACTATCTGTCCAAAGTCCACAAGGACCCGGTTCACCCTCCAGGCCGTCCTATTATTGGTGGAATAGATTCCATTACATCTAGGTGTTGCCTTATGAGTTTATATGAAATCTCCATTAATAACTGTAAAATATTGTAATAATGAATATATTTCATTTAGCTGGCATCTATGAAAGCCAGGCAAAAAGGGTTTCATTTAAGCTTTTGCTAAGAGCAGAGAATGTGGGCCAAGGCTTGTATATGCAAACAATGGAGAGCCAATTCCATTGTTCTACACCTACTCATTTGAAAGGGTGCCATGCTGGGATATGCATTGGACCTAACTTCCTGGGGAAATGCAATTAACACACTTGGCCAACATAGTTACAAGGATTTGCATGAAAGGGGGCCGACTTATGGAGTAAGCCCTCCAATCATGATCCAAGCTAGGCCAACCAATGAGACATCAGCTTGGTTTGATATACTCAGAGCCAAGGGGGAGGTAACAGTTCTCTTTCTGATAGACCAGCGAGCTGAAAGGAGCTTTGGTAAGGATGGGTAATTATGGGAAAGGAATGCCCTTTTACTTGTAACTAAATATGTGTGTAGATTACTGTATTGAGGAATATACCCTGTATTCCTTCATGTAAATACTTTATTTCAACCTAATATTTTCTTCCTTGGTGTAAGGCGATAGATAGATGATTGTGTATTAGCTAGACTTTCAACTGCGTCCTAATAAATGTTATATTTTAAGCTTTCACTCTTGGTCGAAAAGAACTCTTATTTAACCCACATCATATCTATAAGATATGAAAAATCTTAAATATAGATTTTTCAGGGTAACATAGGGCAGGTAAGTACATTGACAATTTTCTCCAACCACTGGTACAACTTCTGCCAGCATATATTAAGGATACCAGACACACCATCAACCTACTTAAAACCAGTAACTATAAAGAAGGACATTGGCTCGTCACCGCCGATGTCACGTCCCTATATACCATCATTCCCCATCATTGGGGCATTAAATCTGTGAAACATTTTCTCGATAAGGACGCCTCCATACCCAAGAAACAAAAACATTTCATTATGGGGCTTTTGGAATATGCCACTACACACAATTTCTTTTGGCATAATAAACAATTTTTTCTCCAGACTAAGGGAGTAGCCATGGGGGCTAAGTTTCCCCCAGCTTGGCAAATCTTTTTATGGGGAAATGGGAGGAGGACGTCATCTATGCCCACCGGAGACCGGAATTGGTCCTGTGGGCTAGGTACATAGATGACGTCCTCCTCCTATGGAATGGCTCCCATGGTTCCCTCTGTCCATTTATGGAGGGTCTCAATAGGAATGAGAGGGGCATACTTTTCAAATATGAGGCCAGTCAAGAAAAAAATCCACTTTTTGGATTTGGAGATACGTGGTGAAGGTGACTCTCTACTTACCTCTACCCACTTCAAGGTTACTGACCGGAACTCGTTTATCCCTAGGGACAGCTGCCATTATAAAGCTTGGCTAGATTCTGTCCCTAGAAGCCAATATATCAGAATAAAAAGGAATTGTTCTACCACCACTGATTTTCTGGCCCAGTCTAGGGTTTTGACAGACAGATTCATAGAGAAAGGTTATGACGTGCAATTCCTTAAGGAAAAACTTGATCAAGTCAAATCACTTGACAGAGATTCCCTATTGGTTGATAAACCTAGGGTACAGAGGGACAGCAACCTAGCCTGTCCCCTGATAACAAGATACTCTTATCAACATTTTTCTATCAAGAAGATTCTGAATAAACATTGGCACATTATTAAAAATGATCCTCTGCTTGGACCGTCTCTTCCTGATAGACCCCAGCTGGTCTTTAGAGGTGCCCCCTCAATCAGTTCACGGGTGGTGTCTGCTGTTTGTGACCCTCCAGTCCACAAACCTATGTTCTTCCAACATTTAACAGGCTATTTTAAATGTAGAAATTGTGAGGTCTGTTCCATCAATGCTTTGACCGAGAGAAAGGTGTGTCAATTCCGCTCTAATAATTCCCCATATAATTTTCATATTAAATCGTTTATTACGTGTTCTACTACACATGTGGTGTACCTACTCACTTGCCCCTGCGGGCTCCACTATGTGGGCCGCACGGTTCGATCATTAAAGGTAAGATTAGGGGAACATATTGGAAATATTAGAAGGGATTTTTTGGGTCATCCAGTCTCCAAAAATTACCTTGATAAACATAAAAAAGACCCTAGGGGTACTCTATTCATGGGGATTGATAAACTCAAACTTCCATGGAGGGGGGGATCCAAAAGATGTGCTATCTCTAGACTTGAGATGGAGTGGATCTATAAGATCCGCTCTCTCAGGCCTTCAGGTTTAAACGTGGATATTGAGTTGAATGCATTTATCGATAACTCCTAGGTTTTGTTTGGCCTTCTCATTCCCCTTTTTCATCTATTCATTTTTCCTTTAGGAATCATTGAGCAGAAGGGATTATGTTTTTTATGGGTGTATTATTTTGATTTTGATTCTTTTATTTCGTATTTTTGTCTTTACTGCTTTTCGTTCTCTTCTTTTTTTACTTTATAGCTTTCTCAGACATGCAGATGACCTATTAATTTGGCTCTGAATCATTCGAGAGAGTAATCACTCCAATGAAATTTATAGTTCGATTTTATTATGTATTATTGAATAAGTTTGCAATTTGTAATACTGGGTGCTCTTCATGCCAATGGATGGGCCTTCATGTTTACACCGTGATTATACGGTACATGTGACTATATATACAATTTTTGTTATGTATTTATTATTTTTGGTCACATTAAATATAGACATTTTCACACTCTATATTTTATTATTTTGCAGTATAGAATTCTCACTGGATTTATTTTTATTAGTATATCGCATATATGTTTTCATTACTCTTTCATTATTTTCAACTCTATTGATTTTAATGTTTTTTAGCAATAAGTAAAGTCCTCTTTTTTCGCCTTGCTATTGAACTTTTTAAATTGTCATTCGGAGGACTTAATAATAGCCTAGTATTACTAGGTATTTCCTCCGGGTGGTGTGTTGCGGCGTGACTCTCTGAGGAGTTAAAGTTTTTTTCAGTTTACTTTGTTTACCGGTGTGTCACTGTGGCAACATCCATTCAGTATAAGAGCACCAGGTAGAGTCTTGGTTTCCCCACTCTGATCTGTATTTCAATTAGGCTTCTGCCGTACTGGAGTGGAGCTGGAAACGAGGCTTGGTGCGCGTCTGAGACTACATAGGTGATGGCTTAACACGTCGCCCGTGCCCCTTTGAAGACGTCAGCTTATGACGAAACATGTAGGGCGTGGCTACATGTTGTAAGCCGTCACATCGATTGCCCCATGTACTGCACGGGTTCCTGTTTGTTTTAATGCCGCCATATTTTACCGTTTTATACTATGCATCAAAATCTAGGTCTGGGTCTTGTGATCCTCACAATATAAAGCTCTTTGCTGTAGGATATATCATGATCCTGTGTATTGTGTTTTGAGCAGTGGTTGTGAAGCATAAACAGGGATATGAGCGTTGCCAGGAAACAGTGGTTGTAAACACTGATTATCATCAGATAGCACACCTTCACCTCCATTCTACGTCAAGATGCTGAGACCCCCCAAATGCATGTGGTCATACCTTCAATCTGCTAGGCTTGGTAATGCTGCTAATGTTTTTATAAATGTATGTTTTAATGTAACTGTGAAGCACTTTGGGCAACAACGTTGCAATTAAATGTGCTATATAAATAAATTCAATTTGATCAATCAATTGGTTAGTGTAATGTTTACTATCTTTACTCACTCCAAACACTCCACACAGTTACTCTGCCCACTCCATAAAGTTACTCTGCCCAGTCCAACCTTTCCACCGTTACTCCAGCCACTCCAACCACACAACAGTTACTCAAGCCACTCCACCCAGTTACTCCTGTGCCAGGCTGGAGCAGCAAAGAAAGAGGAAGTGATGTTATAGACAGGAAGCCTCCTGTCATGTGGTAAAATTAGAGCTGTGTGAATATCATCATGCCATCTAAAGGAAAGAGATATAAAGCTGCAAAGATACGCTGGACTAAACTGGACCTTTCAGACCCACGCTTTTGGGATCCGGAGCCCCCCAGCAGCATAGTGGAAATGGAGGTTTGTGACAGTAAATGTGCCCAGGAGGTACATAGTGAATCTGTGGTGTCATTCCCATGTTCAACTCAGTGTCAAGAGCACAGTGACAGTGTAATGGGCACTTCTGAAAACCATGGCATGCAAAAACCATGTGTACCAAGGGAGATATCTGTGCAGGCATCATTTCATCAGGGTCATCATGGCTATGGAAGGTTAAGGAACAAACAGTGTACATGTATGGCTCTGACATTTTTGGCATACCACAGTGAGCTTGATGATGTGAGGAAGGATGATCTTGATCAAATACTGAAGAAGGGCAACAGCTTACATGGCATTAAGCTACAGAACACCACACAATATTACAAAAATTGGGCAATAAAGGCTCTGAGGAAACCAGCGGTGATTGGCTGGTGAAACGCGTCAGCACGTGACGTCAGCACGTGACGTCAGCACGTCATCCCGGAACCGCGAGTCCATGGTGCCTTGAATGGATGATCGGGAATCTACAGCTGACGGCCGGCCTCTATCATCTTACTGAAGGTGCCTACAGAACGGGACGTTTTCTACCTGACGGCAAAGGCATATGCAGCTTGTTTTAGCACTTACGGGCCACCACTTGGGGTAGAGCGCACGACTTCATGATCGGCTGATTCACTTGGTGAGAGAAGTATCACTCCAATTATATAAGTTTATACAGTCTGAGTCGTTTATGCTCCCCCTACCTGCTCCCCCTACCTGCCTGTCACTAATACTACTGCTCTGCCTGCATATCCTTGGCTCCAATCACCTTCAGCAGCCACAGCCGACCAATTCAACTGTTTACCCACATTGGGACGAGTTCCCGGACTGCCAATAGGTTCCAATTCATATCCATTCATCCACCCATACGCCCATACCACCTCACTACCTACACTTGGACTGATTTGAGGTCTCCTTGTATACGATATTGTCCAATGTAGTAGGAATTGCTGTTGTGATTGGTGTGTGTATGGGGTATGCTTGGCCGCGGCTCCGGTGTTTTTAATGATAACGTTATCAATTTTAATCTGGTCATTTGACATATTCCCTTTATTGCCCAATTTTTGTAATATTGTGTGGTGTTCTGTAGCTTAATAAACATATTGTTTTCTGGCAGATTGTGTTTGGACCACTTGCTTTCTTTTGGGAATTTCTTTTTCCTTGGTTGTTTTGTATGCCTCATAAAGCAATCCAAACTGCATCCAATTTCCTTTGGATGAATATCTGTTCCTACCATTCATTTTTGTAATTTTACCGGTGGTTGATCCAGGCAAACCTCCCTCCTTTTCTATAGCTTACATGGCATAACAATAGAACAGCTAAAACGAAAAAATGTCTATCAGCACCAACACTTGACAATGGAAGAAGTGCCCCTCAGAGTCAACTCTGACAAATATGAGTATAACGTTGTTTAATCTCCAGTGTTATCGGGATGTGTGAGAGCCACGGTAGACAGTGACAACCAAGGTTGGTTTGTTGACCTCTCCACAAGACTTCAGTGCCTCAATGCAGATGTTACACATGCACTTTTTATAGTAGTGCCATATTGCATTGCATTGTTCAGAGATAAGTCTGGGAGATATGGACTTTGATTCTCATAGTCGAAATAAGGATGGACTTCCTGCCACTGGAAAAGGAAAAGCTGTTATGATCACTTTTACACATTTGAGTGATATGGGGGCAAGGATTTATAAGTTGTATGAATTGCTCCTTATAAACAGCAGAGGCCCTATTGATGGACTGCAGTATGACTTCATGCCAGTCTCATTTCATCGTGCAAGACATCTGTCAGATGGTTTGCTGTCCCCACCGGTGCAATCTGACAAACCACATAATAGAAAGCATGTGGAGAACAAAGTGACACAGATGACCAAAGATGCAACACACACATGATTCCCAGCCAGCAAGCATTCTCCACGGTCACTTGATGCAAAATCCTCACAGGGCATATGGAAGGACAGTAAGGCATTTTCCAAATAAATGCACAGCGACGACAAAAACTGAAGACAAGACACAGAAATGAAAGATGACGTGATTTCAAGGCTACAAAGATGTCTGTCACCAATAAGAAGAGGACATACATCACCAGCTGATATAGAGCAAATGCTGATTGTAAGTTGAAGCAGAAGCAATATATAATTCGCAAATATGCAACAGATGCCAATTTCAACTTGAAGCAGAAGCAATACACAACCAGCAAATATGCGACTGATGCCAATTTCAACTTGAAGAAGAAGCAATACATCACCAGAAAATATGCAACAAATGCCAATTTCAACTTGAAGCAGAAGCAATACATCACCAGAAAATATGCAACAGATGCAGGTTTCACGTTAAAGCAGAAGCAATACGAAACCAGCAAATATGCGACAGATGCCAATTTTAACTTGAAGAAGAAGCAATACATCACCAGATAATATGCAACAAATGCCGATTTCAACTTGAAGCAGAAGCAATACATCACCAGAAAATATCATAATGATCCTGCTTTCAGAAAACGTCACTTGCAACATTGCATGAGTTAAGCCCCATACACACTATCAGTTTTTCTGCTGACTTAGTCCTTCAGATTTACCAAAACCATGTAGTGCAAGGGCCTGCCTGATTGCATACACATTGAAACTCCTAAGGTTTGACCTCATATTATATGGTTTTGGTAAATCTGAAGGACTAACTCAGCAGAAAAACTGATAGTGTGTATGGGGCTTTACATGAAAATGAAGCGTCACACTCAAGCAGATTTTCGCATAACCCATAAGATGCAATGTGCCTTCAAAATAAGAATGAAATACAGACGATGGACTCGTGTCATGCGGGAATGCAGTCAACCAGTGGACAACAGCCTAATGCAGACAGCTATATCCACTTTCCATTTATGCATTAAAGCTGGGCCAACTTTTGTGTGCACGATGTGTCATCGCACCCTTTCCCCTAACCAAGTGAAACATTGCATTCACAGCAATTACAAGAAGAATCTACACATTTTGTTGCTCCATTTGACAGGGAAATATGTCCATGTGTGCAACAATCACTGTCAAGGCCCTGAACAATGCACCGTACCAGATGAAAGGACCAAAGAATGGATTTGTCACAACTGTGATTCACATTTAAAAGTAGGACACAAATCATCCATCGCTGTGGCTAACAACATGGAGCTGGCACCCATTCCCCCAGAGCTCTGCCATTTGAATGAGCTGGAAAGACAGCTTTTGGCCAAAATACTGCCATTTGCCAAGATCATCACACTTCCCAAAGGTCGACAGGCAGCTATACATGGCGCTGTAGTGTGTGTGCCATCCGAGGTGGAAACCACGGTCAATACTCTACTAAGATCGCACAGCACATCAATCAGAGTGGATGAGACAATCACTGATGATGATGATGCTGCTGATAATGATGATGGGATGGAACTCAACAGTTGTGATGAAACTGAAATGATGGAGATGCTTGAACGCATCGAAAATTTGTCATCCAGAGGTACAGTCTGCTTGTTTATCGGCTGATTCTGAGCAACAGGAAGGCCATGACCAACAACCTCCCAATGCAGAGGATGAGAAGGATGCACTAAGACCTGGAATTTGCCTAGACAGTTGTTTGCAGCCATCTGACCTTGGAGAGGAAGCACTGACAAACGGTGATGGAATATTCAGCATTGCACCTGCACAAAGAAACACACCCGTCAGCTTCTTCAAAGTTCCTAGGCTTGAGGCAATGGCTTTCCTTGTTCAGTTCCCTACTGGACAGAATACATTGGACTAGGCAAGACAAGTCAAACTGTCCACGAGCATGTATTTCAATGCAAGGCTTTTTTGTGTTGATATTCGTTTTGCAAGAGACACAAGCTACCTCTTCTTTGCACAGTTTGTCAAAAGGAAAGGAAAACCCAATACCAGGGATGGACGGAAAATATCCAACAAGCTGCTACAGGACAAGCGTGAGGTTGAGAGGTTAGTGCGAAACCGAGATGCCACAAGGTTCATGCAACCACTGAGAGGGAGTCCAGCTTACTGGGATAAAAATCTGAAGAATTTGCTAGCCATGGCTGTCAGACAATTGGGTAAGCCAACATTTTTTTCTTACCTTCTCTGCTGCAGAATTCTGATGGCCAGAGGTAATAATGGCAATAAAGGCACAACAAGGTCAAAAGGCGGATTTTGCAGAGCTTGACTGGGCTGAAAAGTGTGGCATTCTTCGAGGCAACCCAGTGACCACCATGCACATGTTTGACAAACGGGTTGATGTCCTGATGCGAGTTGTTGGGTCCTGCGCAGCCAATCGGTGAAGTTATTGAATACTTTTACCGGGTTGAATTTCAGGCGAGAGGGAGCCCTCATATACATTGTCTCTGTTGGGTAGCAGGAGCTCCTATATTTGGACCAAACAGTGATGACAAGGTGTGTGCCTTTATAGATCATAACATCTAATGCCAGCTGCCTGATGAAGCCAAACAGGCCTTACTTCACAGATTTGTAACAGAACTTCAAATGCAAGGCAGATCTCATTCAAAATCATGCAAGAAAGGTAACAGAGTATGCATATTTGGATTTCCAAAGGATAACTTACCCGATGCCAGAAGAATAATGAGATCATGCAATGAAACTACAAGCAGCCAAATACAAACTGAAACCAGTCTGGGATTTGCTTAATAACTGGAAAGTGCAGCTTGAAGACATGTCACAGCTACTGGCACAGTGTGATATGACTTTGAATCAGTACAACCCAAACATTGAGGCATTGACCTCCTCAAGCGTGATTCTAATGAAGCGTGATGACTGCTGGGTGAACAACTACAATCCACATTTGCTGACGGCCTGGAACGCCAACATGGACATCCAGTACATTCTTGATGAGTATGGTTGCATCATGTACATGTTGTCCTACATATCCAAGCCAGAACGTGAGCTGAGAGACTATCTCAAAACAATAGTCAAAGAAATGAGCCCAGAAACAGCGACAGAACGAGAAGAAATGAAAGAAGTTCTTCAGGCGTATTCAAAATACAGAGAGGTCAGCGCCCAGGAGTCTGTGGCCCGTACGCGCAGCCTGAAAATTAAGTCTTGCTCACGTGAGGTTGTTTTTCTGCCAACTGGTGACAACGCACTAAAAATGAGTCTCCCGCTCAGTGCATTGCAGAACAAACCAGCCGATTCTCCTAATGTGTGGATGACGAGTTGTCGACAAATACAGAGCCAGACCCGAAAACACCAGAGTTTGAGTCCATGTGTCTGGCAGACTTTGCATCCCATTACAGGGTTGTCTATGACAAGCAGATGGCAAGCAAAAGGAAGACGACAAGCTTGTCAGCCTATTGAATGAAATGGGAATGATTCAAAAACGCATGAGAGGGAAGCCTGCAATCATTAGGTACGCACGCTTCTCAGAGAAGAAGGACCCCAAGAACTACTACGGCAGACTGCTTAAACTCTACCTCCCTCACCGTTCACAGTCATCACTGAAAACTGTAAGGTTCCCAACACATCAGGATTTTTACAAAGGCGCCTGTGTTACCAGGAGAAGAAGCAATCCAAGCAGCGTCTGTAATTGTTACCAGCAACCAAAAGAAGTTCGAACAACACAACAAAATTGTGGAACAAGTCTTGGATGACTTTGTAAAAAACGGCCCTGTTGAAGATGCTTGGAACACCTTTGCCCCAGAAGCTGATTTGGATAGGTAGGAATGTATAGAGGAACGCAAAGAAGGGGAGCCACTCCATGAGAATGAACAAGATGATTTTCCGGAGTATACACAACACACACAAACAGGTGGAATTGCGCTTACTGTGAAGGCCCGACAAATGTGCCCTGATTTCCTTCGGAAAATGTACAGAAACCTTAACCGGACACAAGCTCAGACATTCTACTCAGTTTGTGACGGGTGCACTAACCGTGTGTGTGGCCTAAATCCTGACCCATTCTATTACTTGGTGGTATCATCACTGGTGGCACAGGGACAGGTAAATCACACCTGATAAAGGCATCTATGCTGAGGCGACAAAGATACTCTGTAAACTTACCAGACTATGTGAGGAAGCAGACAATATCCAAGCCCAGCGTTTTACTAACTGCATTTACAAGAACAGCAGCTTTCAACATTTCAGGCAACACTTTGCATTCTCTGCTGAAGTTGCCAAGAAGCTTGAAGCCACCCTAAAAAGGACATGGAAATCTCATAGATGAAGTGAGGGCACAGCTGTCAAATGCGGAGATCATTGTTATTAACGACGTGTCAATGATTTCAAAGCCCCTGTTTGCTTACATCAACTGGAGATTACAGCAAATCAAAGGCAGTAAGAAACCTTTTGGTGGTATGTCAGTACTAGCAGTAGGAGGAAAATACCAATGACATCTGGAAAGACTACTTTCAGATGATCACACTGACAGAGATCATGCGACAGAAGGATGACATTTCATTTGCTGAGCTTTTGAATAGAATCAGGAGTCAAGCAGAAGACTGGCACCTTAAGCATTGATGACAAAGCTCTGCTTGCTCAGGCTTTGACAAATCCCACCCACTGCCCTAATGAGTGCTGCACATCTTTGCCACCAACAAAGAGGTTCACAAACATAATGCCGCAACTGTGTCTGTTCTCCATTCAAACGTCACCAACATAGATGCCAACGATTACAGAAAAGACCCTAAAACAGGAGTGACGCTGAGGCAACACCAACCTTTCAAAGAAAACAAAGACTATCTGATTGACACACTGCAAGCAGCTGAAGGTGCCCGTATCATGATCACAAGAAACATTGATGTTGAAGATGGGCTTGTTAACGGGACGTTTGGCAAGATTGCAAGAATAATCATCCAAACTGAGAATGGTGCTACTACGGTAAACAAGCTTGGGCTTGTGCTGGACAATCCAAATGCAGGACAGAGATACTGTAACAAGTCGTCATGTGATGCTGACAACTTGGTGTACATAGAAAGAGTAGAGGAAAACCTGAGACAGAAAGGAGTTGTTCGCAGGCAGTTCCCCCTGAAGTTGGCCTTTGCATGTACGATTCATAAGTGTCAGGGGATGTCGATACAGTTGGCAGTAGTCTCATTGAAATGGGTCTTCGAACTGGGAATGGCCTATGTTGCTCTGAGTAGAACGACTACACTGCAAGGACTGCACATAACCAACTTTGATGAGAAGAAGATCTTTGCTGATCCTGACATCACAGCTTCCCTGGACTCTTCCCTGGACTCTTCCCTGGACTTCCCTGCATCACTGGAAAGTGTTATGCCCCTCTTAAAGTTTCTACAGACAACAGACAAACAGCAAACGTTAACAATTATCCATCATAACATGGCAGGATTACCACCTCACATTGAATATATCAAATCTCACCACGAGTTGACACTTAGAGATGTTTTATGTTTCACTGAAACTCAGGCTCTTCTGGCACTGAAAGTCTCCAGCTGGAGGGCTACAACCCGTTCAAACGCAACAGACACCTCTCGTACATGAATCTTCCTGACATTGCAAGTAAAAGTGGTGGAGGTGTTGCCTTGTATGTCAGAAACCATTTAAGGCTTTGAAAAGCAGTATCCTCACAATGTGACTGACTTGGAGTTCTTGGTTGTCAAACTGGAGTCCCCTGTACAAGCTTTGATTGCTGTTTACAGGCCACCGGATTACAGTATTGGCCAATTCCTTACTAACCTGCTGGGCCTCTTGGAATCCTTGGAAAGAATGGATTGCCAACCTATAATACTCTGTGGAGATTTCAATGAAGAAGATTTTCTGTGCAGAGCAAAGAAGCCAATATCTGACCTTCTTCACTCAAGAGGATATACCCAACTGTTCTGGGCAGCCACCACAGAAAAAAAACACTGTTGGATCACATTTACATCTCCAGGGTGCAGCACTGTCTCCAGTCAGGAGTACTGCACAGTCATTACAGCTATCATGATAATGTGTATTGTGTTTTGAGCAGTGGTTGTGAACACGCTTAGAGCCTGCATAAACAGGGCATGAGCGTTGCCAGGAAACAGTGGTTGTGAACACTGATTATCAAACGAATAGCACACCTTCACCTCCATTTTACATCAAGATGCTGAGACCCCCCCAAATGCATGTGGTCATACCTTCATCTGCTAGGCTTGATAATGCTGCTTATGTTTTTATAAATGTATGTTTTAATGTAACTGTGAAGCACTTTGGGCAACAACATTGCAATTAAATGTGCTATATAATTAAATAAAAGTTGAAATGCATTTCTCACTCTATCAAGCTTGTCATGTGCACTTTTTAAATTTGATCAATCAATTGGTTACTGTAATGTTTACTATCTTTACTCACTCCAAACACTCCACACAGTTACTCTGTCCATTCCATAAAGTTACTCTGCCCAGTCCAACCTTTCCACCGTTACTCCAGCCACTCCAACCACACAACAGTTACTCAAGCCACTCGACCCAGTTACTCCGCCCACTCCAGTTGTAGACTACTTTTGAAGACAAGAACACTAAACACAATTTCCCCAGAAATTGTAGCTTTTCTAGTTTATTTCATTCTGACATTAGGTTTTTTATATACATATGATTTTTTCAATTTTTTTATATATTTGATTGCACACCTATGAATTTACCAAATGGGAAGAACAAATCTATAGTACCAATAGGCCAAATATGAAGCTATATATACGATATATAGATGACATCGTTGTAGTATGGGGAGGCACAGAAGAAGAACTACAAGTATTTCTTGAAGAAATTAACCTTCTAGGTTAATCTACGGTTTAACTTTCTCTGGTAACTGGAGTAAACAAGACATAAGTTACCTCGACCTCCAGATATACAAAGAAAACGGGCAGCTTAATACAAAAACTTTCTTCAAGAATACAGACAGAAATGGCAACATACCAACAAGTAGCTGCTATCACCCGAAGTGGATAGGTAACATCCCAAAGGGGCAATTGATGCGAATACGCAGAAATTGCAGCAGCATCACTGAATTTGAGGAACAAGCAGACGTCTTAATCAACAGGTTCACCGATAAAGGATATAAAAGAAGGGACCTATTATTATTGAAACAAAAAGTGAAAAGTATGGATAGAAACGGGCTGATAGAAGGAACACAAAATTCACGTAAACAAGAAAAGAATAGAAATATAGGCCTTGCTTTCCTGACGGGATACAACAGGCAATATAAAACTATGGAATCAATCATTAAAAAATATTGGCCAATTCTCCAATCAGATCAGATTCTTAAACCAATATTACCAAACAAACCTATTTTTATTTACAGGAAGGCCCCAACCCTTAGGAACAAACTAGTGCACAATGCCCTTGACCCCCCAAAACAAATCAAAATAGGGAATAACCTTAGAGGCTTTTACAAATGTGGTAAATGTTTACCATGTAGTGTAAGTAAGAAAACAAGTAAAAAGACAACTACATTTAGGTCGACATCTAATGGAAATGAATATACCATCAGGGACCTGATCACGTGCAATAATACACACGTCACTTATGTATTAGAATGCCCGTGTCGGAAACAGTACGTGGGGCATACAACTAGAAAATTGCACATAAGGATCAGAGAACACATTACAAATATAAAAAACGGGTTTAAAAAGCACAGTGTATCCAGACACTTTAGAGACCACCACAACAGGGACCACTCAGGCCCTGTTTTTTATGCTATTGATAAAATCAACAGGCACTGGAGGGGCGACAACAAGAAAATTAAAGTGCCGCAAAACGAAACTAGATGGATTTTCCAGCTAGACACACTACAACCATCAGGAATGAATATAGATGTCGACCTAAATTGCTTTCTCACTAACTATTAGTACTACCAGTAAACTACCACTATTAGTTAGCTTAATCTTTTTTGACGTGAAAAATAAAAAAGGTTCCTGACGTATGACATTAATTTTAGGCTCCATGATGACACAAACACCATCTTCCCTCTGTCTCCTTCCCACCCCTCTTATTTTATCCCCCTTTTTATCATTTTTAATTTTATTATTAAATTTTTATAAAAAAAAATGTCATGTTTAGTTAACTTTTTATTTTACAATATTGCATGTACATAGTGATATGCAATTTATTTTTAGTACTTTGGAGCAATAAATATTAAACATTTCTATGTATATGTATTTTAAATTTTATATTTTATATTTCTATGTATAATTCGTCAGGTATACTTAATTATACTGTGCGAATAATTAATACTGCCTCTGCCTATGATGATTCTTTACGGGTTTATTTTCCATCTTGATAGAGTAAATTTGTGGCTCAGAGTGAAACATACTGGAACGGAGAAGTTTTTCGTACGGGGTCACCGTATAATCCAAATATACCCCGCACATTCTACAAGAAAATGGGCGCGGACTCAGGCATGTTAAATAACCTATAACCTACATAGATCTTGCAGAACCTACAAGAAAACGGCCGCGGACTTCGACCTGCAAAATAGCATATACCTATCAATTGCTCTATTGGGCTTCGGTCTGCAAAATCGCTCACAAAATGGCCCCGGATTTCCCTTTGTTTTATTTCCTGTTTTTACAACACTAGGGATATTCCACTAAAGGTTTATACACATGGCTCCGGTCTGCAATAGCCACATGCAAGATGGCCACGCAAAAACCTAAGGGAAAATGGCCGCCGGAGGTTTCTGGTGAGCAGGCATGCAGCACATCGCACAGTATAAAAGGAGGGGAGGTGACGCAAAGGGGGCACACTCCAGTTGACGTCCCTATTACGAAACGCGTAGGGCGTGGCCTATTTTGACGTTTTTGCATCATCTCCCAGAGGATCACCAACTTAAATCTGACATTCTCCTGTTTTGATGACATTTGGTTGCCTATTATAAACTGCTTAAATGTGAGTACCATTCTGTCATCTGCATTCAATAAAGAGTGTTTTATGGTTTTACACTATGGAATCTCCTCTTTCTTCTCTTATGCCTAAAATGTCACCGTGACCCAGAAACAGCCTGTGGATTGCTGCACAGTGGCATACACTGTGACTGCGCATTACCCCCGCAGGGGTTAAAGAAGCTGCCTAAAATGTCACCGTGACCCAGAAACAGCCTGCGGATTGCCGCACAGTGGCATACACTGTGACTGCGCATTACCCCCCGCAGGGGTTAAAGAAGCTGGTGAGTGTCCGCATGATCACAAGACACGAGCACCTGGTCACCAAGATTAATACAAATACCTGCCTTGTTTTACAAAGATGTCAAGTTTTTCACTTAAGTTGCACTGAGCACTAGTCAGGATTTAACCTATATGTAATTATTCAGCAATGTTATGTTTGTCAATCACTATATGGGGTTTTTATGTGGATGGAATAGCTTTGGCTAAAGTCATTTTTTGATTTCATCCCCTGTTCCCCTTCCCCCTCCCCCAATTCAAAGGGGGCCAACCTAGCCGGTAATTTGCTATATGCGATTTTGTTTATATTTTGTTTATAATTTACATGCGACTTTACATGTGGGATTTGGCTACACACGATTTACAAAGTATTTTTTAAACTAGGACAACGTTACACCTACACACTCCAAAGTGGGTCACTTTGCTGTTTTATGTTTGATTTGATTTTCGTTGAATTTTTTATTTGCAATTTTGGTTTACACTTTATATGCAACTTTACATATGGGATTTGGCTACACACGATTTACCAAGTATTTCTATGAATTAGGACTGCGCCACACCCACACACTAACCCTTCACACACCTATGAATTGTATATATTTGTTTGCAAGATTAAGAACTAATATGTTGAATAGGGGATAATATAGCATTTGTCACTTTTTTGGCACATTCATTTAATGTGCGGTTATAAAAGCACACGCAATTGGGCTCACATTAAAAAAGCAGCGCCACATCCACTTTATAACCCCCATTTAGGTCATAAAGGAAGTCTCTTTCATACGTTGGTAAATTGGCTGCGGTCTTTATGGTTATTGATTTGAAATGTTATAAATCAACATATTACAGAAAATTAGGTTAATCTATATGATGCCATGATGTATTTCCAGAATGTCACAAGTAAAGTCACAAAAAAAGTAAAAAATAAATACTTTTATCAAGTGAATGGGGCAACAAAACCCAAACGTCAGATGGAAGGTATGCAATTTTAAACCTTGTGTGTGAAAGCCCAACCTCAGCCAAAGCTTTTCTTTTGCTTACTTTTGATTACTATTCCTTTAAATGAGAGAAGGTAAATTGCACACAATGGTCAGATAGAGTAAAAAACAATGGAACACTCCAACAGTGACAGGTTATGATGTTGTATCTCAGAAGACTCATCTCTTCATGTAAGCCTACCCTTCCTCCACTGGAAAACTAAACTTTCATCAACTCATCCCACACACTTTCAATCACTTGTCCTTGTCTTTTTGTAAGCTCTCATGAGCAGGCCCCTCCCAATCTGTTATCTTGTTTTTGGTTGCTTTGCATGTTGTCTGTGCCTGCACTGGGCAAATTCCCTCACTTCCTTGCTCAGTGACGCCAGGATAAGATTTGAAGGCAAAAAAGCACGAAGACACAGGTGTACATTTATCAAATAGAGAAGAGCCAAGAGCCTGATGATCATGGCTGATCTCTCAGGTGTGCCAGTTTATGAGGCTGAGAGGAGTGGAGAACATGTTCTTGACTTCTCATCACAGGGCACACCCATTTCTGTCATTCACTTTTACACAGATGACCAGTTTATGAAGGTGAGATCTGAAGATCTCACTGGCCATCTCTGTAAAGTATCTCTGTTCCAGATTTTCTAGCTCAGAGGTGGAGTATATATATATATATATATATATATATATATATATATATATATATATCTATATCTATCTATCTATCTATAGATAGATATAGATATATACACACACATAGAGAGAGAGAGATAAGATATATATATTACAAACACACACAGTATAGTTATAATGTATTTTCTTTTAGGAGTCACTCACATCTTAGCAATGTAGAATTGTTGGCAGAATCGTACAATTTTTGCCACGATTCCAAATTGCCATAAAATGTCAAAATGCGCTTTTGAGTGCCAGTCATTGTTAATGGCACCCCAAATACAGTTAGCAGACATGCATTTTGCCACACATTTTGTCATTTGCAAATACACAACGCTCCATGCCCAAAAGATTTTCAATTTAGGCCTTTTTTGTGCGCATTTTGGTACAGTTTTTGCTGCTTTTTTCCAACATTTTGGCTTGTTTTTTAAAACGCATTTTAGCACATTTTTATGTGCATTTTGGTGCTTTTTTAATCACTTCAATACTGGGCACTTTTGCCCCTTCCTGCCCAGAACAATTTTCAACTTTTAGTGCTGCACTTTGAATGAAAAATGCGCCGTCCTGCAACACTGTACCCAAACTAAGTTTTTATAATTTTCTTCCCATAAATAGAGCTTTCTTTTTACTGATATCTCCTGGGGTTTTTATTTTTTGCTAAACAAACTAAAAAAGACCAAATTTTTTTGGAAAAAAACGTTTGTTTCTTAGTTTCTGTCATAAAATGTTGTTTTCTCCTTCACTGACGGCCACTGATGAGGCAGCACTGATATGTAGAATTGTTGGGCACTGATGGGCAGCACTGACAATGAGGTACTGATAGGTGTTACTGCTGGGCACAAGCACTGTCATACTTTATTATTGGGGCACTGCTGTTAGCTGTTGGGCACTGATTGGCAGCTGATGGGCACATCTGATGGGGGCTGTGCTGATAATCAATGTGCTTATCAGTACAGACCCCCCTCTGACAGGGAGAGCCACCGATTGGCTCTCCCTGTCAGCGCGAACCGAGGAATGCCGTTTACCGGCACTTCCTGGTTCACACAATGAACAGCTGTGATTGATCACAGCTGATCACATGGTTAAGAAGCCTCTGTCAGGGAGATGCAGTGTGTCTGACACGCCGCAGTAGCAATCGCTGTGCTGCGTGCCCCTTGGGTGCGCGCCGGCATTTTATCCTGACTGGGTGTCATATAATGCCCAGTCAGGATAACAGAACCACCGCCCGGCCGCCAATCTACTATAGGCCGGGCGGGAAGTGGTTCACATGTATTTTCACTAATTTTTTTACCTGCATTTTTGTGTGCATTCCTGAAACACATACAAAATGCATGATATGCTTGCGGTGCCATTAATTGTTAAAAGCACCCCAAAAGTGGCTAGCAAATGTGCTGTTTGCCAAAATATGCATAAAAAGGAAATCAAAATGCACGTTAAAGTCAAACCACATGCTAAAAGAAGCGCCAAAATGTGCGTTACAAACCACACCAAAATGCATGTTAAAATAACCTGTGCCAAAATGTGCGCTAAAGGGCCAAAATGTGTGTTTAAACAAAGCGTCAGTGCTTATTATTTTCGTGTAATTACGCGGTCTTTTTAACTTTGGTTTCACTTTTAAAACGCAGCTGCTCTGTAATCACACACAATCTCAGGAGATCACAAGCAGCCCTTTCCCTCTTGTTCTTAGGAGGAAAAACTTGTTCTCCTTCTGGGAACAAATGTTCTCCGCTTCATAAACAGGGTGCCAGAGGAGATTTTTCTCTGAGAACTGAAATTAGAGAAATTATCTCTGATAAACATACACCACAGACAGCAATCAAAACCTGGCAGAACACCGCTAAAAAATATTTTTGTTGTTATTTTTGTGTCCCCATAAAGGAGATTTTTCATCACTTCCTGTCCCTATGATACCCTGTCATTGAGACAGGAAGTGAGTGCATAGTGCCCCAATTTAAATTCTACAAATTGTTTTATCTGAAACTCAATAAAAGTTTTGTCTGGAGTTGGCCAAAGCAGTAACTTTGACATTCTCCAAATATTATTTACCGCAGGTGAATCACTGTAGTTTAAAAAACATGCACTGGGAAGATACATTTTACTGTTCTAATATACCCCATAGCATGGCCAAATCTAGGGGGGTTGTGTGGAAAATACCTTGTTAATGGCTGCAGATTAAAAAGTGGGGAAGACCTGGGCAAAATGCCAGCAGTTTCTTTGTGGGTAGCACTACATCAATAAGAACAATATTGACATAATGACTTTATTCCAATCGCTTAAGTGGCAAACAAACAGTTCATTTATAACTTCTATCTTTTGCAGCTCTAAATTCAAATGACGATAATATTACCGTTGTAAAATTTAATTAACGATTCTTACATAGGACGCAAAAAAAAATATTTGCCAAAAATTCAGTTTCGAAAAAAAAGTAACCTAGGGATGGGCTAGATCTTGCAATGACTAACAACTTTTCCTGGTATAACGGCAATCATAACCAGATAAAAGGAGTCCCTATCCACTTCAGCCTCGGAAGATTTGGCTGTTCAAGGACCAGCCCATTTTTTTGCAATACGACACTGCGTCGTTATAACCAATACCAACAATTAGAACACATCATCAAAAAGTACTGGCCCATCCTGAAAGAAGATAGAACCCTATTAAAAATCCTGCCAAAGAAACTGACGTTCATTTATAGAAGAGCCCCTACTTTGAGGTACTACTTGGTTCATAATGTCATAGACCCCCCAGGACCTGTAAAAATCTTTCTCGAATTGAAGGGCTTTTACAAGTGCCAGAGATGTCTCCTATGTAGAGTAAGCAAGAACCAACCCGAAAGAAAACTACTTTTAAGTCCAGATCTAACAGCAAAGAATATCAGATTAAAGAGCTTACGTGGTAGAGTACCTGTGCCGGCTCCAATATGTAGGCAGGACTACACGACCCTTACGTGTTAGGATCAGGGAACATATCACTAATATACGTAAGGGGTTTCCAAGACATAGCCTCTCGAAACATTTTGATGAAGCACATCAGAGGGACCCCTCAGGGTTAATCTTCTATGGAATTGATATAATAAAAGATCACTGGAGAGGTGGAAATAAAAAGATCCTGGTCTCACAAAATGAAACTAGGTGGATACACAGGTTGGAGGCCCAAGCGCCAGGGGGCCTCAACCTGGATATCGATCTTAATTGTTTCATATCCAATCTCTGAATACAACAAATCCATAATGTTACAGTAGATTGAAAGGGTCTTTATACATAGGGGCAGTATAATGGGGGACACCAGAACCCATAACTCCAAGGTTAATGATTTACCAATGCACAGGTGCAAAAACCTAAATTCGACTAAGAACCCCCTTCCAAAGATAGGGCAATTAATACATAAAAATAGGAACACACTCAGTAGGAAGGGGGATTAGATACTGGGGAATATGATAATAGCAACTTGGGACCTGGGCACCACCACCATAGCTCACGGGGCATCTACCTACTGGACCATTAACATTGGGAAAAAATAGCTCTCCACAGATGAAGACTTGACCTAGGAACATACAGGTACCATTTTTTTTAATATAGGCCTATAGGGCAGTGTTCAATTAATCCCTCACTTCTTCTTTTCTCCCCTTTTTTCTGTAAAAATTTTTTGGAAGATTTCTGAAGGGTTTTCGGAAGGAAAAAAGAAGGAAAAAGGTTTTTTTATATTATAAAAAAAAAGTTTTTTTTACATTATAAAAAATTTTTACGCAAAGAGGGCCTATACCTGGCCCCGAGGAGATTCTCCAGCTTCCTTCCTGTTTTTCGTATATATTTTTCGTATGCCTGCTTCCAGTACTTTACAATTTGCAATGTATTTATTATATGCATTTTTACTGGGTAGTATCTGGATTGCAAAAGGCAAGTGGTCTCGCAGGGAGCAATTCCCTAAAGTGGCCACAAGGGACGCAGTAAGGTAGTGGGACACACATGAGTGCGGTACCCTAAGATACCACTAGAGGCCGCATGTATGGCACATTGAGGGAATTTTCTCCAAGACCAAGCCCTCAGTACACCACGCCCAGTGAGGGAGTAACCTGCGGACCACTTGCTATAAAAGACATGTAGCATGATGAGATGACATCGCCTCAGAAGAAGTCACATGAGGAAACATACGTAAGGCGTAGTTATCGCACGCGCTAACACGTCACTTCCGGGTGTTGAGTGCGGAGCCGTGGAACGCACACCGACTCATAGCCTGTAGACAGTGTGTGTTTTTTCTTATTTGCTGTTTTTTATTTTTCATTTTATCTGCACTTTACTGCATTTAAATGTTGCGATTTGGATTGCTTTTAAACAATATGAACTTTTAAATAAATAATCTGAATTACACCATGCAAGTTGTCTATCTCTGGTCTTATGAGGACACCAGGAGCTGGCACGCTGGGAAAGCAGCAACGAAGTACTGCTACAAGATCTGGACAGTGGACCGGGTGCCCAGCAGTCTAAGCGGAGGAGCAACAGCCGCACCGAGAGGAAAGCAACATACTCACTTTCGCCCACTATCCCTGCAGGGGTACTTGGATCTGGTGAGTGGGGTATCATAGGGGGAGCACAAATGTCACCCTGACCTGTACACTTGAGGATAAAATCTTCATAGGACATCGAGGATAATCACATATGTCACTTTTTTGGAAGACCTAGTGAAAACTACATTTTCCCATTTCCATTTATCGTATGAATATTGGATACTGCTGCTGAACACATATCTACCCAGTATCAATTTCCCTTGTGATTTTATCCCACTTCTTGACTTTTCCTATTTTTTTTTTTTTTTGGCGCACACAGAACACAATTATTTACTTTGTATTTTTTGCTCACAGGTGTCTGACTGTAGGGCACTTATACTACGACACTATGGGGGTCATTTACTATAACTCCAGGAAGTACTGGGCACTATGGCAAATAATAGAGCCAATTTTAGCCAAATGGAAACAAAACGGCGAATTTGCGCATGAAAATCAGCGATAGAAGTGGAGAACAAACGTTTGAAAGTTCTAAATTGCCGCTAATTAGCGCTTCCGCGTATATACAAATGCTAATTCTTATCAAGTTGTTATATAGCAGTGTACTGTAGCCATGATCCATGTATGTGAAAGAAACATTTTTATGTGAGATGTGCTCTACCTCGTGTGCATCTATTGATGTATGTTGCAAGTAGTATTCCTATTTCTTTCCTTCTTTTGCTAACTAATGCAGTTATGAATGATTATTACATAGTAATGTCTGCTATTCTGTAAAGTTACATGTATTAAACATTTAGGTTACCTATTTGTTGTATGTTGTTTTTTATTTTTTAATTTAGGTGACTATAAAGCGGTAATTATTTATATTCATTCTTTAATCATACTACACTAATATGCAGGTCTCATACTTAGCACAATGGCTTAGTAGTCTGCTCAGATGTCTCCACAGCACTCACGGTACAAGTTCAAATACCAGCCAACCTACCATCCCCCAGCTGTGTTTATTTTTTCAGTGCACAAGCGAATTAAAATGAACAAACAAAAAAATGTAATCTGCCCATTAGTTAGTGAGTGGTGTTTGGAATTTCACACCATAATAGTATTGAATACTTACATATCATTGCATGCATTTGAAGAGTTAATATAATCAGCCAAATTTAAAGTGCATTGGCTAATTGGCATTCACCTATTTGCAGCATATGCTGCTTTGGCTAATTGGCTAATAGTCATTTGCTTTTTTTTCACCAATTCAATCTTTTAGTATTTCTCTGTGGGATTTGAACCCATGAGTTCTTCAAGGTAGAAGTGCTGACTGCTAGCCTATTGGGTGTAGCACAGTCATACATAGAAAATACATTCACTAGTGTTTGATGTTTCTTCTCCCCAAGCTGTCTCTCCTGCTGCCACCATCTTCCCCCGCTGATGTGTTCTTCAGCGCAGCCGGTTACCCACTAATAAAAAAAAAAGCCGCTCTTCTTGTGGCGGTCTTCTGTGGCCATCCGATAATGTCACCCGGAGAGTCCGCTCCATGGCTATGTAAGAGACGCCACACAGCGGGTGACAACACAGCAGAGGAAGACCACCATGGAAAAAGAGCAGCTTTTTTTTTATTAGCGGGTAACCAGCAGTGCGGAAGAAGACAGCAGATGGAGAACATGGCAGCGGCAGGAGAGACGGCTCTGGGAGAATACAGCTCGGGGAGAAGATGGAGGAGGGAGAGACAGCGTCTGGAGAAGATGGCCGAGGGAAGAAGACAGCTCGGAGCTATTTTACAATAAAGGACTTGTCAAAAACCGGCTATTGATTTTTTTTACATTTCACTGCTTTTTTTGGTGAATGGGTAGGGGTAAAATGTACCCTATACCTATTCACATAGGGGGCAGGATCTGGGAGCCGACTTTTTAAAGGGGGCTTCCAGATTCTGATAAATCCCCTGCCTGCAGACCGACAACCACCGACCAGGGTTGTCGGGAAGAGGCCCTTGTCCCCATCAACATGGGGAAAAGGTGCTTTGGGGCATGTGGCCTGGTAAGGTTCAGAAGGGGAGGGTGCTCACTCGTCCCCCCCTATCCTGACCTCCAGGCTGCATGCTCGGATAAGGGTCTGGTATGGATTTTGGGGGGCCCCACATCAAATTTATTTTACAATTTGGTGTGGGGTTCCCCTTAAAGTCCATACCGAAGGGCCTGGTATGTACTGGGGGGACCCTACGACATTTTTTTCCTTGAATTTTGGAATTCCATACCATAATATTATTGAATAAGTACATACCATTGCATGCATTTGAAGAGTTAAAATATGGAATAAAGCAAGCTGATGTGCTTTGGCTAATTATGCTTCTGAGTACAATGCACACTTCTAGGAGGTAATGCTGTCAGTGGGATTTGAATTCCCACTGGCTTGAACTTTTGGGGGCAGCAGGGTATACCGCTATGCTACAGAGCTGAGCACTTACCTACAGAGAAAATACATTTACTAATGTTTGATTCAATACAATAATGTTTTGCATTTCAGGCATTAATATTATAGTAACAACCATGCTCATGCCGATGTGCCGATGTGGCATTGGCTAATAGGCGTTCGCCTCTTTTCAGCATACGCTGCTGAGTACAATGCAAGCTTTTAGTAGGTGATACCATCTGTGTGATTTTCAGCCATTTGAGCACAATTATATTGAGAACATATGTTTACTAGTGTTTGATGGTGGGACTACTTTATATTCTAGGTATAAAATAGTACTCAGCACAGTGACTTAGGCACCTTTCATACTTGTGCGACCTGAAAGTTGCGAGATTTTAATGCGACTTTAAGCAATGCCTGTGTAATCTTGAGGTCTATGGACGCAGGAGTCGCAGGGAAAGACACGCAACTTTCCCACGATTTTGCATCAGCAATTTTGCCGCAATTCCAGGGAATGCCTGTGTAAACTTGAGGTCTATGGACCTCAACTCGCATCAAAGTCAGACCAAAGTAGTACAGGGACTACGTTGAAGTCAGTGTTACTTGAAGTCGCACAGATATGAATGGTACACATTGAAAATCATGGGGTATGACTTGTCATACGACTCTGATGTCCAAAGTTGCACAAGTGTGACTCAGCCCGACTTTGTCAGCGATTTCAGAGACATCAGTGCACTTTCCTGCACAAATGTCTAGTGAAATCACATAGGTCCCAACTGTTCTCCTTTAAGAAGGTGTCCTATGCCTACCTACTTTTGCTAATAGGTGTCCCTTATACCCATCTCAAAAAGTTGGGAGGTAAGAAATCGCCCCCTGAAGTCGCCCAAAGTAGTGCAGGAACTACTTTTGGGAATTGTTGTGGCGTCGCACCAATTTGGACAGTTCCATTACCATCAATAGGCGCCGATTTTGCCTACAATTTGACATGTCAATTCAGACCTATGTGAACATGGGTGAAGTTGCATAGATATTAGAGCTGCACGGTTCTGGCCAAAATGAGAATCACAATTTTTTTGCTTAGAATAAAAAGATCACGATTCTCGTGACATAAAATCTTTCACATATCACACAAAAAATTGGGCTAACTTTTCTTTTTTTTTTTTAAATCATTAAAGTAATTTTTTCCAAAAAAAATTGCATTTGAAAGGCGCAAATACAGTGTGACATAAAATATTGTAACAACCACCATTTTATTCTCTAGGGTCTCTACTAAAAATATATATATAATGTTGGGGGGTTTTAAGTAATTTTCTAGCAAAAAAAAAATGATTTTAACCTGAAACCAACAAATGTCAGAAAAATGTTTAGTGTTTAAGTGGTTAAACTTTCCTCACTTACACAGAATTCTATTTAATTGACAAATTGTTACAAGGTTTCTAGTCAAGTTCACTGATAAAGAATGTTCTAATTCTTGGCAGACTTCCTGGTTTTTCGGCTGTGGCTTCAGAAGAGCAGAGAGAGTTCTTTGCAATAGCAAGAATCGTGAAACGCTTTTTTCAAGATCGTAAAGGGGAAAAAAATTACGATGACGATTAATCGTGCAGCTCTAATAAATATTAATGGAAATCAAGGGGGACAACTTTTCATGTGACTCTGAGGTCCAAAGCTCCATGAAAAGTCACCCAAGTGTGAAAGTAACCTAATGCGATTAATTGATAACACCTTTGAATAAGGCCCCATTTGCACTTGTGCGACCTTAAAATTGCACAGCTTTGTCATGACTTGAAGCAATGTCTGTGTAATCTTGTGGTGTATGGACCTCAAATTGCATCAGTCAAACCAAGGTAGTGCAGGGACGAATTTGCTACACTTTCAGGATGCACAAGTGACAATAGGGCCAAATTCAAAGGTGATATCCTTGAATCTCATTCACACTGCTGCGACCTGAAAGTCACACTATTTTGCTGCCACTTTGCCGCTGCAACTTGGCCCCAACTTCTGGGAATGCCTGTGTAATATTGTACCCGATATACCTCAAGTCACACCAAAGTAGTACAGGGACTACTTTGAAGTTGGTGCGACTTAGTAGCACAGATATGAATGGTTGTCATTGAGAATCATGGGGTACAACTTGCCATGCAACTCAGAGGTCCAAATTTGCTGGAAAATTCGCCCAGCTGTGAAACAAGTCATATATATTTTAATAAAATGATCTCTCATTTATACTTGCATAGTCCTTACTGATTTACATCAGCAGAACAAATGCAGGAATTGATGTGTGCACATGGGACGGAAGCAAATGTGTGGTGATGCCAAACAAATCAATGAACCCCACCCACACCAAATCTAACTATGACATCCACCCCTGCATTGATTAAGTACAAGTACATATCCTACACTTACCCGGCCAATGAGCAGCGCCTCCTCTCTGCTAAAGAGACCTCGCCATGTCCACCTAGATTGAGATCCTGACCAGCACAAGAACTTCCGGGTGCATACAATGACTAATTTCCAGGTCAGAAGGTGAAACCACACTTTTGATTGCAGCTGCGAATATTTGATCTCAACCATGATTAGTATTTTTTTATTTTCAGATATACAAATCTGTATTTCTACATATATTTGAAGGTAAACTTAAGGGAGTTTGCTAAGAAATGGTGTCCCTAGGTTAGCAGCAGGTGAATTACAAAGGCAAAAGGCCCAGTTTGAGCCCTGGTTCACACTGACAGCGGGAGGAAAGCGTTCAGCTGAACTCCCACAATTTCATTCCTGCATGTCAGTCCCGACTGTGGGGGCAACATCAGAGACATCGTTGCAGGTTTCTGCACCAATATCAATACAAATCGCACTAATTAGAACAGTGCAATTGCCACAGATTTGACATGTCAAATCACACCAATGTGAACCAGAGCTGACACATTCAAACACTGCCTATCCACCAGCTGAATTCATTACCTGCAATTCTCCACAGCTGTTAATGATAAAGGTGGAATCTTTATATATAACTTGCAGTTGTGCAGAAGCCTAGGTTTACATTGGAGCAATTGGTCATGCGATTTCAGAGATCAAATCGCGTGACTCTTGGCAATGGCACTGGCACTGTTCCAATTGATGCAACATTTTTTTTGTGGCACCGCATCAATTTGCTAAAGTAGTTCCTGCACTACTTTTGCAGATTTCAGGTGCGACTTCAATAGACATTTGTGTATGAAGCCACCTGAAATCACGCTGACCTTGCTACTTTGAAATCATGCCACTTCAAGTGAAGTAGCACAATTTCAAAGTAGCATGTGAACCAGGGCAAAGAGATTAGTTTTTTGGTGCACAAATACATATTGAAATAAAATATAAAAGAGATATTGCACTTTCCCAAAACCACCACCCACAAAAACTAAAGAAAGAAAAGTAGAAGGAAAAAAAAAACCCAACACACAACAAGAGCTCAATGTACTTTATTTTACCAGCAGAAAAAAAATAAATTTACATTTACTAGCTTCAAAAAAATTTGGACAGGATATATGGTACTACATTTAGCAACGGAATTTTAAGGGCCCTGCTCATAGGAGCTTACAATCTAAAATTAGACAAAACCTTAGAGTGGACACAGCTTTAATTTCAGTGTGTAACGGGCAACACATCACATTATTATCTGAAAGATTATAGAAACATACTTAACAGTCATTCTTACAAAGCATTCCAACATAATATTGCAAAAGACTTATTCAAAACACCCACCACCAGCCCACAATCCACACATACATACATTGGTGACCATGTTCTGCTGAAAGCTGCATTTCGGTGTACACAATTAAACGAGATCAAAAACAGTAGGTCAGCAGATGCTTCCAAACGATGTTTGCATGATCAGACAGGAACAATACACACACAACATTGACAGCATGGCCACATAAACCCACTTTTGATTGAAAAAATGCACAAGAATTTCATCAAATCTCCCAATATCATTCCTTCTCCATCACAACAAAAAACCTGACCTTCTCAGGCCAAACGAACCCCCCTACTGCAGGCCTTTATATAAGAGAGGTTGTATTGTTAGCACACTGACACACCCAATAGAAGTACACGCCCACCAGTATCTTTCAATCTGTCTCTTCATGTATGTCTAAAGTGATTGCACCTGATGAGCAGGAACACATAATAGGATTTGCAACTGTGTTAGCCTTGGCTATGTGCATCAAATCTCCAACTACAGGACAAAGATCAAAGTCCATTTGCATCCACATAAACAAAGCAACAGTTTTCTAAGCATATGTACCTGTGCAGTGTAAACCCTAAAATTTGAAATGTCCAAGTCCCTGGGCATGATTAGTGCTAATAAACATTAACATCAGTCCCTGGCTGCAATGAGCTTCCAATATAAAGTCCAAAATTAACTTTCTTACATTAGAACCTATTTCGACAGGAGACAAATAAGATGCCAGCATGTCTTTAGATTGTGGTGAGAAACCCACACAGGGAGAACATATAAACTTCAACACAAGCATTAGCATGTTGGTGGAGGTGAACCAACATCCCAGGTGCTGCTAGACAGAACTGCTACCCACTTAGCCACCAGGGCAGACCCACACATGTTCTCTGCATCTCTGTGGTGTGAACCAGCCCTAAGTCCATAGCCATGCTCAGTGTCACAAGCAATATACAGTATATTGGCCTAAGTATTGGGATGCCTGCCTTTAAACACACATGAACTGTAATGGCATCCCAGTATTAGTATTGGGTTCAAAACTTATTTGGCCCACCCTTTGCAGCTATAACAGCTTCAACTCTTCTTGTCCACAAGGTTTAGGAGTGTGTCTATGGGAATGTTTGACCATTCTTCCAAGTGCATTTGTGAGGTCAGGCACTGAAGTTGGACAAGAAGGCCTGACCTACAGTCTCCTCTCTAATTTATCCCCAAGGTGTTCTGTTGTGTTGATGTCAGGACTCTGTGCAGGCCAGTCAAGTTCCTCCACCCCAAAATCACTCATTCATGTCTTTATGGACCTTGCTTTGTGCACTGGTCCAAATGATTTGGTGGAGGGGGATTATGGTGCGGGGTTGTTTTTCAGGGGTTGGGCTTGGCCTCTTAGTTTCAGATAAGGGAACTCTTAAGGCATCAGCATACCAAGACAATTTGGAGAATTTCATGCTCCCAACTTTGTGGGGACAGTTTGGGGAAAGCCCCTTCCTGTTCCAACATGACTGCACACCAGTACACAAAGCAAGGTCCATAAAGACATGGATGAGCAAGTTTGGGGTGGAGAAACTTGACTGGCCTGCACAGAGTCCTGGCCTCAACCCGATAGAACACCCTTTGGCTGAATTAGAGTAGAGACTGCAAGCCAGGCCTTCTCATCCAACATCAGTGCCTGGCCTCACAAATGCACTTCTGGAAGAATGATCAAACATTCCCATAGGCAGACTAAACCTTGTGGACAGCCTTCCCAGAAGCTGTTCTAGCTGCAAAGGGTGGGCCAAATCAAATTTTAACCCTACGGACTAAGACTGGGCTGCCATTAAAGTTCATGTGTGTGTAAAGGCAGGCGTCCCAATACTTTTGGCTATATAGTGTATCTGGAAAAGACTTACAATGGTGGTGGAACCCTCCTACAATTAGACATAGTTATAGGACCTGGGAAATGAGACAACTTCTCTACATGAAGTAACATGGTTGGGATTTGAACCCAGACCCTCAGAGATACTAAGCAGAAGTTCTAACCTCTAAGCCACAGAGCTGCCACGTGTGAGACCCTCCTACACATAAATACACATAAATACACATAAAAACACATAAATACTGCATTTCTATGGACATACAGGTGATGGAATTACATTACTCAAGAGTTATTCTACTTGATTTATTCTGTGATATTTGGTGTTTTTTTGTGGGTGAGAGTAGAATATTACCCTCAAATTTTTGGGAATTACATTTTGATTTCTGATGTTTGTACACATATCACATTTTTGGGCTCAAATTATGAATATTTGCAAATAATACAAAGCACAAAAAATTGTGATTCATTTTAAATTTTCATCAGCAATGGTATTGTTTGTGGATTGTAAAGACACCTGTGTGAGTTTGGGGTAAAGATTGTTGTGAGATGAAGAAAAACAAGTGAAAGTGACAGAGAAAAATATATTTTACCAAAACATCAAAACATTCCACATTGTAGCATTCCTAAAATCAAAATATTTTAAGTAGAAGCAACATTGTTGCAAAGGAAAATTTATTTCACAGAAAGATACATTTCATCTCAACATTAAAAGTTTTTTTTTGTAAAAGTTACAATTGTTCCATTAGAATCAGTGACTGAAACTTCATTTGGACTAAATTAGAGCAGATTTTAACTCCCAAAAAATGCTCTCTAATTAGCTCTCATTTTGGTATTTACTATACCTCCAGGTAAAAAAGACACTTGAGTTAAAATGAGAGTTATTTTCAGGTCTGAGCATGCTCAGTTGTGTTGGCACCTAGTTGTCCAAAACGGGGAATTTTTCACTTTTCAGACTTTTAAAGATATTTCAGTGTAGAAATCACTTTTTCACACAGTTTAAAAGCAGATTATCTTTAAATAATATACCGCATATTTCAGTACCATTTAGGCAATTATATCATGCTCTAAACATTATTTCCATGTGCAATTCTCTAGGTTTTAGCAGAGTAAGGGTTTGGGCTCTATTTAGTTTCAGGGAGCTATAGTAAATTCGATTTTGGGAGAATTTTCTCACCAGCGCTATAGTGAATACCGTTTTCGCGCGAATTACCGCTATTAGCGCTAATTCGCGCTAAATTGCCGCGAATTAGCGCTAAATTGCCGTGAATTCGCGCTAATTCGCGGCAATTTGCGCGAATTAGCGCCATAGCGCTATAGTAAATGACCCCCTATATGTCTTCCAGGTTGATGTTTATTTATTTTGATGTTTAGCACATGACGTTTAACTATTGGGTTGCAGTATTGGATGCCATTTAATGCACTTTAGGGTTAATAGCACCCATTGCAGGTGACACCTGGCCTCAAGTGCACTTTAGGATGTATAATTAACCCTAGGATATAAATCACTCATTTTATATTCAGTACTTTTTTTATTCTTTTCATAGCAGTACAAGTTATACATTTCTCCATATATTTTATTCCAGATACATAATCTTGCTTCTAACATTCACCCGCCCCAAAAAATAAATAAATAAATAAATAAATAAATTAAAAAAAAAAAAAAAAAAAAAAAGAAGGGGGCAAAACTCGGCGACAACAAAAATAGGTTTCCTCCCACCTGCTGTATCTCTCTCCCCCCCCCGCGACCCCAAAAGCCCCCCCCCCCATCCTCTCCCCAGACCCAACATTGTCCCTCTCCCATATTGATTCATCTTTTATTTTCATTGTCCCAGGCCTCTACCCAGCTTTTCCAGATAGCGTCAAATTTATCTTGGCTCCCTCTATGTGTATAAATAAATTCCTCCTTTTATTATGGTTTCTTTTATTTGTGTTCTCCATTCTTCGACCGTTGAGGGGTATATAGATATCCACTTCTGAGCAATTAGCTTTCGTGTCTGAAACAAGGCTCTCGTCATTGCGGTATGGGTATGTTTTGAAATATTTGCCTCCTCCACTATATTTAATAAACATAAATTTGGATCTAGTGAAATTTCTATACCCAATGCGCTATTTATGTTTTTAATTATATCCTGCCAGTAACGATGGAGTTTGGGGCATTTCCACAACATGTGTATTAGATTAGCCGGTGCACCACTGCATCGGGGGCATAAGGGGGATTCCCTGCGTTTCCATTTAAATAGTTTTTCGGGGGTATAGTATGATCTATGTGTAATAAAAAGTTGTGTTAATTTTTGAGTAGCTGACAGAGATACCTTTGGGATCGCAGACAAGACCTCCGACCACTGAGCGTCAGTCAGTGCTCCCAGGTCTCGTTCCCACTGCGACCTGGCCGGCACCACTACCGTTTCCTTAAGTTTACACTGCAATATCTCATATATTTTAGAGATAAGTCCCTTCTTTTGATCCCTTTTCTTCAACAATATTGTTATTTTAGAGACATTAAGCTTAAATACAGATGTACGGGCCTGGACATGAAAAGCATGTCTAAGCTGGAGATACTGAAAGAACCTCTGTCTTGGAATCCCAAATTCCTCAGATATTTGCGCAAATGATTTTATCTTATCGTTCCAAAACAGTTGTTCCACATATCTCAGCCCCTGAGTTTGCCAAAGCCCAAATCCCTCCAATCTCTGCACTTCCTCATAATTTGCGTTATTCCATATTGGTGTATAGGAAGTATAACCTGTAATGTTAGTAATCTTTTTTATTGCTAGCCATACCTTACTGAATAGCTCACCTGTCATGAATTTCTTATCTTTTTGAAAGGTTTTTGTCTCTAGTAGGGACATCATTGAATATCCCTTACCCAGTGGAAGTAATAACCCCTGTATGGGATCATTCTCATCTACCTCTGTCCAGCCAAAAAATTGCTGGGTTTGTGAAGCCAAAAAATAATTTTTTGGATGTGGGATAGAGAGTCCCCCCTCATCTTTAGCCAGCATTAAGGTTGTTAATTTAATACGTGCATATTTTTTCTTCCAAACGAGTTCGCGAAAGAGCGATTCTATCCTTTTAAACCAAAATGCGGCTATCCACATCGGGCAATTATGAAAAATGTACAATAATTGTGGGGCCCAGATCATCTTTATAAGATTGGCTCTGCCAATCACAGTTAGTGGAAGTTTGCACCAGGTCCGACATTTATCTTTAAGCCTAGTCAATAGTGGTCTAAGGTTAAGGTCCACATAGTCCCCCACTTTTCGAGTTACCTGGATCCCTAAATACTTAATTTTATTTTTTATTTGAATTTGTTTTGCACAGTCTGGTAATGAAATTTTGGCTTTATATAGTGGCATCAATACCGACTTCTCCCAGTTGATGCGAAACCCAGAAAACTGTCCAAATGCAGATACAAGTGCCATGAGTTCCTCTAAGGATTTTGTGGGGTCGCTCAGAAAGATTAAGGCATCATCTGCATATAAGGATATTTTGTCCTCTCTTCCTGCACGTCGGAATCCCTCTATCCCCGAAGACTGTCTAACTGCGGCGGCCAATGGTTCCACCGCCAATGCAAACAGCAACGGGGATAGAGGGCAACCTTGTCTAGTTCCCCGGGATAACGGGAAATCTGGTGACATAGTGTCGTTGATACGCAGCCTTGCCCTAGGGTCTTTATATAATAATTTTAGCCAGGTTATAAAGCCTGGACCTATACCAAAGGCAATCAATACCATCCATAGATACTCCCATTCTACCATGTCAAATGCCTTCTGGGCATCCAATGACAGAATGGCACCAGCTCCCCCGTTGTCCATTGGCAATTGCAGATTCAAAAAGAGCCTGCGAATATTTGTTGCTGCTGATCTGCTGATCACTCATTTTAACAATTTAAGGGCTAGCCTCGTTTTGGATTTTAGGTGTTTACATGTTCATACTTGCCAACAGTCTCGATTTTGGGACCCTCGTCCCGATCGGAGCTTGTCCCGTTTAAATTCCCGGATTTTGCTTTTTTGTCCCGTGAAAATCGGGAATGTTTTAGCAAAAAGAGCCGACGGGCTACAAGAATATGGCAGCCCGCTGCCACCGTGAGGACTGCTCCCCTTGTGTTCAGTGGAGAGGGGAAGCCCCTCCCCTCTCCACTGAACACACTGAGAAACCCGGGAATGCACTAGATGCTGCTGAAGGGGACACGATAGACGCGGCCGGCATGAAGGAGGTAGGAATTTACATTTCCAGGGTGAGAAGTACCTGTAGGCTTAGGTGATCCATTGGATCTGGGACATGATTTTTGTTTTAAAAACTACAAAAAAATCTTTCCTACTACTTGGACTGTATGATGTAGCTGACAAGTTTACTCTAAACAGCATTGATTAGAGCAGTGGAAAGAGAAACCAAACACAGAATAGATCATCTGTCTGCTCTCACTGCATCTATCCTGCCCCCTCTTCCCTCCTCCCAGCTCCAGCTATTGCTCACTCCTGTATTTTAGGCTGTATACCGTCTGTCATAATGATGCACTAGTGGGTGCATGCACACAAACAGCATCATTCATACTGACTCTAATTGATCCTCAAGGGAATCTGTCAACAACAAAAGAGCAACTGAACACACAGCAGGTCACTAACTATAGAAATGACCTGTTTCCAGTATCTGCATTAACCATTTAAGGACTGGAAGGATTTACCCCCTTCCTGACCAGGCCATTTTTTGCGATACGGCACTGCGTTTGCGAAACACTCACTGCTTTCTTCACAGGGAGGCACTAGTTGCATATACCCTGCCAAAAGAACTGTTAGATGTACTGGATGGAGCAGTGAACATTGTAAATTATATCAAAATGCGGCCCTTAAAGGCATGTCTGTTTTCAATTCTGTGTGCAGAAATGGAAGCAGAGCATCATACTGCCGTTCACTGGCTTTCACTGGGAAAAATCTTGGACCGAGTATATGAGTTAGGAGAAGAAATCAAAAGATTTCTAATGGGACAGAAATCTGCATATGCAGAATTGATGGAAAACATGCAATGGTGTGTGAAACTTGCATACCTGGCCTACATTTTTAGACATCTGAATGAACTGAGTGCTAAAATGCAAGGTAAAGAAGAAAATCTTCTCGCCTCATCTGATAAATTGCGTGGCTTCAGATCCAAGCCAAGACTCTGGTGCTCCTTTGTAGAACAGGGCAGTCTTCAGGTGTTTCCCCTCTGCAATGCACATTTAAACGGCAGCACATATTCTGATCACATTTCTCAGTACCTACAAATTCTCGACAAAGATTTAGTCACTATTTTCCATCAGAAGCTTTTGCAGAGGTTGACTGGGTCCGTAACCCTTGAAGTTTAAGTGCACTGGAAAGCTCAAAAGACACCAGTGGCATAAGAGCAACTGGCAGAGATCAGGGAAGATCGCACATTACAAATAAAATTTCAAGATGTGGCTTTGGATAAGTTTTGGGTATCATTGAATAGTGAGTACTCAGTAGTTTCAAGTACCACCATTGCAATTCTGCTACCCTTCTCTACTACGTATTTGTGTGAACTGAGCTTTTCAAACCTAACCTACATCAAGAACAAGTACAGAGAGCGACTTTGGGCTGTGGACCAGGAGGTGTCTGCCTCTCATCCATTCTTGCAAGAATAGAGCGGTTGTGTGGATTGTCCCAGGCTCAAGTATCCCATTCATGTAACAATTACATTTTTTCCACATTTTTGGTTGGTATGCCCCAAGACTCTGCCAGATTTTAAAGGGTGGCTTTGTTGAAAAAAGGTTGAAAAACACTGGTGTTAGTATAGTGTAGTGTCAGTGTAGTGTGAGTATAGTGTAAAAGGAAGGGGAAGAGGGTAACGAACCCTGGGGACTTTAATGGTGTTCAATACAAAAACAGGATAAAGACACAATAACATTGATAAAATTGGAATATTTTATTATATATTTTATTATAAAGATAAAAAACATGAGGAAATTAGACCATCCATATCAAGGTTATGAATTCCACTAAAAAGCATAAATAACACCAATATCACTCAACATGTTTCACTTTTGAGTTTCTGGTAAGAGGTATATTATGCTGGGGATAACAAAAGGACAAGGATGAGATCTCATGTTGATTGTTTGATTAAGATAAACAAACAAGAAACAAATAGATTCAGATTGATAGATTGGCAAGGTTACCAATACATCAATACATATATACATGATCATGTGGATAAAAATACAGAAAATGTAGGTGTGGGAAGGAGACTAATCCTACCTGGGCTGCCAGAGAGCAAAATATGAACTTGATTTCGAGATAGAAAAATTATACGTCCCATAGAGGTTCAGAGCACCCCCACCAGAATGTCCTATTTTTTTTTTCTTCACCTTATTTATACACTATCTTTTGGTTTTGTTTTGTTTCTGTCTCCATTTTTTTTTTTTTGGTTCTGCATTCTTTAGAATCATGACAAACTACTGTGGAAATGCCTTCGACGGACTCATGGATAAAATCCATAAGTCCCAGAATGCGGCCAGTGGAGGGCTCTCTATGGACAGATTTTTCTTAAGGCTCCAGCGTATGCTGGATAAAAAAAAATCAAGGTTATACTGGAACAAGTGGTACTTTGCAAAGTATATAGCGGATAGTGTCTCCCCATGGGGCCTTAGGATACAAAATCTTTCCCACAATAAGTAAATTAGATCTTGATTTCAAACTTGAATGTGAAGACAATTCAATCATGTTCCATCAAGATGATGGATTTACTTTGCAATCATTATACCACCGAACTGGTGTCCCTTGATAAGGAGATTGAAAAACTCTATGAGAATGAATTGATCACCTTGAATGAACTTTTTCCCTCTCGAGAAAGTACATTGAAGGCTAATCTTGAAATATATGTTGCTGAAATACTTAAGACCAAAGAAAAAAAGTTCATTAGGAACAAACTGTCTTATCACAACAATCAGGTCTACAATTGGGCCCAAACTAAAAACAGAAGGCGCAATAATACAATGCGCAATTCCAAAGAGTCCACTAATGAACCAAACAATTCTGACTCCTCTGTTTCTTCCGCTTCTTCCTAACAGGCACTTGATCACGCTCGGATTGCCAGAACCCAGGGATCCTTTAAACCCAACCAAGGCAAAGACACCTCTTTATCAGGCACCACGAAACGCACCCTTGGCACAAAAGCATTTATGAGCATGCGGGCAACTACCGCCAAAATGTCTTCTCTAGCAGCTAACGCACCGGGTCACTTTGAATCGGTATCCAGCACTGGCACTATAAACCATTCACAAATACTCTTTCAACTCTCAGGTAAGCAATGCTACTTCCACTATGTCTCAATCGGATTTTCGGCCGGCACCGATCTTTTCCCAGCCGATACTCGACCAAAAGAAAACAGGGAATGCAGAATCTCAAAATCTGAAACAATCGAGAACGAATTTGAGGTGAATAATTTATCCTCTTCTCCACTTACAACAGATCAAATTTCTGTCCTAAGCCTTGGTCTAACCTTCTGTCCCACACAGAGGGTGGACCAATTTTAACTAATTAAAGATCTTAACCTTTTTTCCCGCAAATCGATGTTTAAGATTCTGCATGATAAGCCTGAGCCATCGATTCAAACTCAAACATTGGATAATCCCCTTTGGAAACAAATGACCATTAGTGACATCAAAGCCATGGAGGACCTTATGGAGTTGTGGGAGGAGGGCTACATAGACGAGGCCGAATACATGGAGGCTGAGCGTATCTGGTCAGACTGTGATCACCCAGTTTCATCTCCCCCTCCACCTCCATTAATATCTATTCCCAAAGACTATAAACCTAAATCTAGAGTCTTTCCAACACTTCAGGGAAATCCCAATGTTTGGGCCTTTACTAACCAAGTAACTAATGAACTTTGCCAAACCAAATGGAGAGGTTTATCCCAATCAAATTTAACCCCTACTCAAAAAGATGCATTGTTTTCATTACAACAAAACAAACAAGTGATCATAAAACCTTCCGATAAGGGAGGTAATTTGGTGGTCATGGATAACCATCAATATGAATCGATGGTTATGGCTATCCTGCAGAATCGTGAATGGTACTGTAAAGTTTTGGAAAGCCATCTAAAATTAACCACCATTCATTACCAGCAACTTATTGGTTCGGCCTATCACCAAGCCCTAATCAATAAGAAAACCTGGGAATTTCTTAACATATCATCACCACAAACGCCAACCCTATATGTGCTTCCTAGGATTCACAAGAATCATCTCAATCCTCCCAGACGCCCCATAGTTTCAGGTAACGGATGTCTTACTGAAACAGCCAGTCAACTCATTGACGCCTTCCTTAGACCCCATGTTGAGGGCCTGGTGTCCTATCTTCAGGACACCAGTGATCTCCTCAGGGTCCTAGATGGGATCACAATTCCAAAAGGATCCCTGGTTGGTTGCTCTTGATGTAGAGGCCCTTCACAACTCCATCCCCTATGAATTGGGTGTGGAAGTTGTGGAGGGCTTCATTTCTAAGAACAGTGATGCGCCCAAACTGTACAACAGATTTATTTTGGATCTGCTCAAATTCATTCTAACAACATTTTTTTTTATTTGGAGGCTCCCACTACCTCCAGATACAGGGGGTGGCTATGGGGACCAAGTGTGCCCCCTCCTACGCCAACCTGTATCTGGGGAAGGGGGAGCGTAATCAGATCTTTAGAGATGACATTCAATCATCTCGAGCAGATACCAGTTTGGAGGCGCTCCGTTGATGATATTTTCTTTGTCTGGACAGGGAATAGGGACCATCTCCTTGCCTTTCTGGATAGCCTCAAAATCAACCATTACAATTTAAAATTCACCTTTGAATTAATCAACAGAGATTGACATTTTTGGACATCCAAATATTGGTCGATGATGGCAGCATTGGAACAACCCTTTTCCGCAAACCTTCTGCGGGAAATTCTTTGCTCCATGCTTCCAGCTCCCACCCTGTCCCTCTCATAGCTAGTGTGCCCTATGGGCAATACTTGAGATTGAGACGGAATTGCAGTGAAGGTGATCATTTTGAAAAGGAAGGCAAAGGGTTACAGTTGCATTTAAAACAACATGGAAACAGCAATAAATGCCTTAAAAAGGCCTACATCAGGGTAAAAAGTAAAAATAGAACATCTTTAATACACGATTGCAAAAGTAAACCCAGGGATCAAGGTGATCACTCGCTTCTTTGGTCAGCACCGTCAGGTGCGTGACATCCTGCAAAAACATTGTTTCTAAACATCTTTAAAAAATGCCTTTAGAAGATCACGATCCCTTCGTGACAATTTCGTACATAGTCACTACACCTCTCAATCAGGCATCCTCAAGGATGCTAAGGGTACTAAGCCTTGTAATTTTTGCAGGTACATTTATGCCGCATGCAGCATTACCCTCCCAAATGGGCGCTTATACAAACCCAAATTTATGGAAACGTGCCAGTCGATCAGAATGATTTATATAATGCTATGTGAATGCCATGCTTTCTATGTGGGCGAAACTAAGTGACTTTTTTCCATCGCATCAGGGACCATGTCTCCCTTGTCTCAAAAAACGAATGGAAACACCGATAAGTCGCCACATGGGCCTGTTCCACAATTTTGATTGTTCAAAAATGCACTTTTTTGCACTGGAGCACATTCCCCCAGGAGAGAGAGGTGGTAACTATGACAAAATGCTTTTACAGCGTGAGGTACGATGGATACATGAATTATCCGCCCTCAAGCACACTGGTTTGAATGATGCGTTTAGTTTCAAATCTTTTCTTTAGTTAAAAATATATTTTTTCATATTTTGATTTTTCCCAGATTTTTTTTTTTTTTCAAAATCATCTATTTATTTCCCAATTTCTGAACGATCAAATTTCGTATTATATTGCTTCAATTCTGATTATTTCAATTGAATTAATCTCTGCTAGGATTTTGTTATACTTGTTGTCATGTATTTATATATTTCCTCCTTTCTCTTTGTATGTGGATGGCAAATCAATGGTTTCCGCTAATAAATCTTATTATCAATATATAATTTTTAATTATTTTTATTTTATAGATTTGTTTTTTCAAATCTTTTCTTTACCATGTGCCCCTCTAGGCTGCCCCCACTTGTACAGTTTTCTTCCTTAGTGGCCGTACAGACGCCCTAGGCACATATTTAGCTGTATGTAGAATCAATCATTAGGCTTATTTGAGCCCTAGAAATTTAAATCCCTGGCCTGTTGCTTTTGGTCCCTTTTCGTGTATATTTCTTTGACTATGCTGTACAATGATTTGTTTTTGCAGCTTTAAGCTGCCACTCTATTTATATGTACGGTTTTAATCTGGATTGGTTTAAATCAATGTCTAGTAAGGCTTTCCCTCAACTAAGATGGCACCGCCAATTGCGGCATTTATGGCATCACACCTGGCGCGCCACCCTCCATCTGGCACATGCGCACTGATGACGGTGACGCGATCGACATCGCATGGCGTGCACCCCTCTTTTGACCTCGCACATGCGCGCGGGTATTCTCGCTATGCATCCGCTTCCCGGCAGTGACATCAGACGTTGCTGGGACGGGAGGACTATTTGAATGCAGCAATTTGCTGCGATCATCTGTCAGAAGCTCCTGAAGAGTGGGAGAGTAAACATCTCTCCAACCTCTCTCTGTATTTTCAATGTCCGCTCTAATCTGGTAAGTCTCCTGTCTGTCTCTTTTGCCCTACAGTGCTCCAGCGATTAATTTAATATTGATTTAGGTCCTTGTTTTCTTTGCTTGTTTTATTACTGCAGATTTTTCTCTGTGGCAGAGTACAACTTGAAACCAGTATCACTAAAAATCAAGTTAGTCCAGTGTTTGTATGCGTTTTCTCATACCCAAGCTGGACATTTCCCCTATGCCCAGATCTGTACTGGATTTACTTTTGGATTCAGCAGGATATTAATTGATTCCATCTTAGGTATTATCCCCTTCAAGGTAAAAATCGTTTTGTCATAATTTCAGCTGTGTCCGGCCTTGGGTGTCTCTTTTGACATCTGCTTCCTACATTTGATTCTATTTTCCAGTTATCACGTTATTTTCCCTTTTTTAGGGACACAAATTCTTTTCCTCCTGCGACCACTTGGAAAAGGACCAGGGGCGGCGCTAGGTGGGTGCTTGGGTGTGCTGAAGCCCCCCCAAAATATCTTCAAGCACCCTCATAGCACCCCCAAAAATTCCACTGAGGTAGTGGCATAAAATGTGCACATTTAAAGAAAAAATATATTTTACTTGATGTGAATCCTGCCCTGCTTGGCTGGGGACTCTTTTTTGAAGAGGAGGGATACAGCCGCAAAAGCCGCTGATGCTTAGTTAGATCTGGCTGAGAGGGGGGCAGATTGATCCAGAGTGTTGTGCAGAGGTGCAACCTTATAAAAGACCCTGTGACACGTGGTGCCTCTGCATTTGGCGTGCAAAAGAAGGGGATGGAGGAAGCATGGTGTTGAGAGAGCTTGAGCCCAGCCCAGAAGCCTGAAGGTATAACAGCTGAGCTGGCTGATTCTTTACATGGTAGACCGCTGGGGAGGGAGAAGAGCTGCTGTATGCAGGGAGCTGACTGAGTCTGCTGTGCTATTCATACACAAGAGCAGGGGGGAGAAGGGGGGTTTCCTGTTGTTGGTCCGTGGAGGAGGAGGAAGCATTTGAAGGATGGATGCTGTTACTGGCTTTTCTTTTTATAAGGGAGCTTCTGCTGAGTGAGCCTGGAGAGGGGGAGGGGGGAGTGAGACACCACTTTGCAGTCCTCAGTATCATTTGATCTGTCAGCAGCAGGCAGCCTAATCTGGAGTCTGAGCTGAGCTGTTGTAAGAGACATCCTGCCCTGTGGTCTATTCTTGGCACTCTGATTTTCCCTGGGCTGCTGGGCACTGGCACTGCAATCATTAGAATGCACCCCAGATCAGTACAGTCAGTACCCAAATGATGATTATCCCCATTAGAGCGCACCATTACACTGTACAGGGCACAGAACTGGTGTGTGGGTTTTTTTTGTTTTTTTTTTTAACAAGGCTTGATTATCACTTTAACCACTTCAGCTCTGGAAGGTTTACCCCCTTCCTAACCAGGCCGTTTTTTGCAATATGCCACTGTGTTATTTTAACTGACAATTGTGCGACGTTGTACCCAAATAAAATGTGTGTCCTTTTTTTTCTCCACAAATAGATCTTTCTTTTGGTAGGATTTGATCACCTCTGCGTTTTTATTATTTTTTACGCAAAATAAGACACAATTTTGAAAATAACCCAGTATTTACCTTTTTGCTATAAAGCATTCAATAAGAAAATGTCAAATCAAATGTCTTCATTAATTTAGGCCAATATGTATTCTGTTATATACTTTTGGTAAAAAAAAAATCTCAATAAGCATATATTGATTGGTTTGTACAAAAGTTATAGGGGTTAATTTACTGTAAATAGACTGTGCACTTTGCAAAGTGCAATTGCACTCTACAAGTGCTTTTGCTTCAGAGCTTAGTAAATAAGCAGAAGCTTTGATAACATCCATCATCCAATCATGTGCAAGCAAAAATGCTGTTTTTTTTTTTGTTTTTTTTTTTCCTTGCACGTGATTGGGTATTCTTTCCAAAGTGAAGCTTTACCTCATGTACTAAGCTTTGAAGCAATTGCACTAAGGGCAAATGCACTTTGCAAAGTGCACAGTCTGTTCCTTTAGTAAATCAACCCCATAATGTCTACAATCGAATATACGGTATATATACACGGATATACAATTTTTATTTTTTACTAGTAACGGTGTCGATCAGCGACTTATAGCGGAACTGCGCTATTGCAGTGAGCATGTTGGACACTGCCACTTTTGGGAACCAGTGACATTATTACAGTGATCAGTGCTAAAAATATGCACTGTTATTGTACTAATGACACTGGCAGGGAAGGCTTAACATATGGGGCGATCAAAGGGTTAAATGTGTGCCTAGGGAGTGCTTGCTAATTGTGGGGAAGGTCCTTTTCATACTGGAAGACATGGATCAGTGATCTGATTGGCTGAGGCAGAAGCAGTAGCCATTGGCTCCCACTGCTGTCAATCACAGCCAGAGAGCTAATCGGGCTCAGCTCTGTGTGTGAATGGACATGCAGAGTTGCGTCTCAGGAGCGCACCTGCTTGGGAAGATCCAGGCTGCTCTGTGCTAAACCATTGCATAGAGCAGGTAAGTATAAAATGTTTTTTTTTTCTTTGTTCTTTTTAAAACAAAACTTTAATATCACTTTCTGTTGTGTGGAATGTTGGCTGTGCTCAGAATTGACTCTTGCCCCAACAGTTGCTGGTTGCCAGTCCGCTGCTGTCTACTGGGTGCCAATTCCATCTTCAGGTCATCTACCACTCTTTTGATCCCTAACCAGCAACAAATTTCACAAAGTTCAGCTTTAAGGTAGGTTTTTGCCATGTGTTCTGAGTCATGTCCTGGGTCTGCTCTTAAACAGTACTTTCGATCTGTTTTGTGGAATGTTGGCTGTTCTCTGAATTACCTCTTGCCTCAACAGTTGCTGGTTGCCAGTCTGCTGCCCATCCACTGCTGTCTACTGGGTCATCCACCACTGTCTCTTGTTCTCAGGCCTCCCATCAACAAGGTTCTGCTTTAAGGTAAGGTCATGCAGAGTTTTCTTTCTATTAGGTGAACCTTGCCCTTGGTGCGTTTGCTCAAAGGTATTGATGGTACTTTACCTATGCTGTTAAAGTAGTTGTAAAGGGTTTTTACCTTGATGCCTTCACTTTATTAAGATAAAAAAACTGACACGATGTCTTGGCTGCAAGTTTTCTTTCCCCATTTTGTGGTCTCACAGGCCTTGCAGATAGCAGGGGGAGCCATTGGCTCCTGGTTCTGTCAATTAAACTCAGTGAGGCTGAGCAGAGGCTAAGTGGTGTGGCCGGACCAGGCTGTGTGTCCATGGACACACCCCAGCTCGAAAACAAAGCCCACATGTCTGCCTTCATAGCTAGGTGCTATGTGGACAGACACAGAAGCAAAAGAGCCAAAATTGCTGGCAAGGGACCCCAGAAGAGAAGGTTCTGAGCTGTTCTGTTCACTGTAAATGCAGAGCATTTACATGCAATATAAAAAAATATAAAGCAATATTTTAAAGAAAAAAAAAATGACTTTACAACCACTTTCAATACTTGTCATATTTCACTCAACAGTTGCTGAAGGCCAATCTGTCACTGATATCTGCTGTCTGCTGGTCATCCACTGCCATCTATTGAATGCTTGTCAAGCTGCTACTGCTGTCTCCTGATCACCAACAACCACTTATTTTACTAAGGTATGTCAAATTTTGTTAACTTTGTCCTGGGCAGTGGTGTATTTTGGTTTTCTGCTGCCCTAAGCAAGACTAAAATTGGGGCACACTCCATCTAAATTTTGTCCCACCCCTTCTCAAGTGGCTATTTGGGGTCTCTGGTGGACTGTGGGGTAGTAACACCCCACCCCTCCCCCCCACTAGCCTGCTACAGTGCTCCCCTCAAACCCTTCATTGGCCTGCCACAGTGCTCCCCCCACCCTGATAGGGGAAGAAATAGGAAGGGGATATGGAAGAAAGGGAAAGAGATGGGGGGAGAGGCATGGAGTGTGAGGGCAAATACCTGAAACGTCTGCTTTGGGTGGAATGAACATGTTTTTTTTCTTTTAAGGCAGCTAACAAAGATGGTTAGCTTTGCAAACAAGGGATATTTTCAGGAACAACCCTTCACAATCTAAGGAGAGGTCAGGTGACAGTCCATAGATGGAGCTCCTTCTCAGGTCGCTCCTCAACTGTGCTTGCAGAGTCATCTTCCCTGCAGTCATACTGCTGCCGTGTGGGACATAATGGTGACAGGCTTGGTGTGTGCAGGTGGACTCGAGCCTCACGTCAGCACCCGGTTTGCAGGAGGGCCACTGATACTGCCTATTGCAGCGGGGCTCCCTGTGACCCTGGTAGTTCTGCCCCTGCATGGTAGCCCAATTTAGCAGGAAGGCACAGCTTTCCTCCCTGCTTTTCTGTGATGCTGCTCCAGATTTAATTCTACACACTTGCACAGATGGCAGGGGGCAGCCCTGCCCCCCTGAAAAATGCCACCCAAGGCAAACTCCTTGTTTGCCTCACAGTAGATATGCCCCTGGTCCTGGGTATGCCTTTAAATTACTGCTTTGTTTGCGTTTTTACCAGTGCTTGGAATCATTTTTTTTTCCCAACAGCAATTTGCCACCGTTGTCTACAGATACTACATTCTTCCTGTCATCCAAAACCACCAAATACTCCCAGGTTCTCCTTTAAGGTAGGCTCGTGAAAACTTTTCTTTCTAAATGATGTGAGCATAATAGTATTTTCTGTTGAAGACTGGCAGTTAGCTTATGTTAATGGGTTAGTTCAACGTGCAAAAACTGTCTAGGCATGAGCTGTGCAGTTTTCAGTACATGTGGACAATGCAAGGGCATTATGTAACCTTAGTCAAGCATTGTTTCTTTTTTATATCTGCATGCACCCCTTATCTGCATTGGCAGTTTTTTGGTTAAGCTGAACTAACCCTTTGCATTCTGCAAATGGTTTGAAGTCTGAGCCTTGTGGGACAGTAATGCAGGTTTCATGTTTGACATGTTTTGAAGCAGTTAGCTATACGTGTAGTTCAGTTCCAAATTTGTGACTTTTGATTTATGAAGTCTGTAACAATTTTGGGTTCTCAAGTTAGTATGCAGGGCCTAGTCTGTGTTGATGAAAAATGACATGTGTGCCAAGTACATATTTGAGTTTCTCTGATGCGGTTTAATAATATTGCCGTCTTGCTGTGAATTTTGTTGGCAGCCAATAAACATAGGTGTATGTGTGATTTATGAAAGCATAGGTTTTTTTTGTGTGCCGTGTACATACAGTGCATCCAGAAAGTATTCACAGTGCTTCACTTTTTCCACCTACTTTGGTTTGATCATGTCTCCAACAGGCCACAGCATATGTCAGCTATGACTTGGTATCATTTCTTGTTCTGTCCCCCTCAGCCAGGGGGTTAACCAAGAGTCTAGGGAGATGGAAATCGGATAGTTTTCTGTTATATGTGCGTCCTATTTCATTTAAATACTTTCAGGTCCCCAGAAAATAGTCTGGATTATCGGTCATTTATTCGTACACTGGGCCAGCAAAAGAGCAGATGAGAGAGTATATTCTAAGAATTTGGGTTTAGCCCAGGAAGATTTCAAAGTAATGTGGCATGGTTGGGTCAGATCTGTTAGAGTTAGGCATTTTATAGTTATAGTGGCCCGCTCCCGATGTTTTGATCTTGCATTTAGGGAAGGTAAAGACCCTTGACTTGATTTTTCAAATCAGGGATGACTTATTGAGATTTCATTTTTCATCCCGAGGGACGGTTGTGGTTTTATCTGAAATTATCTCTAGATTGAGGTGGTTACATTCAGAAAACTTACACCCTTTGGAGAAAGTAAGAAAGAGTGTTAACAGGTCCATACATAAGTTTTTAATTTCTATGGGGGGGGGGGGTTTCTTTCAGGCACACAGTATTAGAAGGTGGGAATCCAGGCTTCTATAGAAAGTATGGGGTACATTTAACGGACGTTGGATTGGACATTCTCAATGTTGGTCTCAGCACTTGCATTAACAAGGCTGTGGTTTTGGGGTGTGGGTGACAGGTGGCTACCACCTGTCTTTTGGGAGATTCCCCTTTATCTTGATTATACAGCTTGAGCCGTAGTGGCTGAGCTGTTTTACGTGTTTATTAAAGTTTAACTTTTGAAAATGTATTTATTAAAGCCAATAATAAAGGCCGCGGCTAAAATATTTTCCAATTAAAAAAGTTAGTTGTGTTTTTTATTTATTGCGTTTAAAATCTGCTGACTGCTATCCTATACTGTTTTTCAACTCTGGTCAAAACTTCTGGTTTTGCAGGCTTTGTGCAGACACGATAGCTGAAGCATAAGACACATACATAACAATCAGCAGGATGTTGGATATACCCGATTACAGCAAAGGTATCAGTAACATTATACCACAATATAAAAATAAAACAGGCATAACAAAAATAAAGGAATTGAACAAAACTACAAGTTTTCATAAACTGGGTAAGGGGAATGCAGCGAAGAATGGCTTGGTTCACTGCCAACATCTATGGGTGATCCAGATTGGGAAGATGAGAATGAACGAACTGGGTGTGGCTGTGCATGCATGCTTTGAAAACTGCGGAGATGGGAAAGGTGTGTACATTGGTGGGGGTCCTGAGTAATAAGGGGTTAATGGCAGGCGTAGTGTCATGGTACTGATGACTGGGCAGTGATTAGTAAAAGAGCCACTAGGTGTATTAAAACCCAAACCCTGGGGCTGAAATCAAGGAAATGGGCATTCCTTTTTGCAAGCAGAAACTCTGTACATAATATATGCATATATATCACCCCTGACTTCAGTACGCTTATCAAGAAGGAACTCCCTGATTACAGACAGTAACATTACACAAAACATCACATCAGGGTCCGCGATATTGAGGAAATCATCATCTCTTGAGGCAGAGGTTTGTGAATGGTTTTTCATTTCTTCAGTTAAGCGATCAAAATATTCTTCAAAAGGGGGCTCTTGCTGAGTATGACGTGTTCGACAGGTGGTGGAACTACACTGGATTCTACTATCAATATTTGCCTGTAAATAGAAAGAAAATCCAGATTATGCTTCTCTACAAATATGTCACTGCACCAACACCAGCTGCCATTTTGGAATACACTTTGGTTTATCAATGCTGCAAGAGTGGAGAGTAATTAAACAAGCTACAAGAGTTATTATCAATGTGTACAACATAGATATTGTTCTTTTTATTATTATATATTTCCATATATTTTACATTTTATTTTCATATATATTTACATTTTTTAGTTCCTACCCTTTTTTTCATTTTTTTCCCCGTTCTTTTTGTTATGATTATATATCATTATATATTTTTAATAGTATTTTTTATCTCTTTTAAATTTTTGGTTTTCTATTTTTTACTTTTTTATTTTTTTCCCCCTTTCTTTACAGTGTCTTGAAAAAGTATTCATACCCCTTGACATTTTCCACATTTTGTCATGTTAAAACAAGTTACGTAAATGTAGGTTATTGGGATTTTATGTGATAGACCAACACAAAGTGGCACATAATTGTGAAGTAGAAGGAAAATGATACATGGTTTTTAAAATGTTTTACAAATATCTGACAAGTGTGGCGTGCATTTGTATTCAGCCCCCTTTACTCTGATACCCTTAACTAAAATCTAGTGGAACCAATTGCCTTCAGAAGTCATCTAATTAGTAAATAGAGTCCATCTGAGTGTAATTTAATCTCAGTATAAATACAGCTGTTCTGTGAAGCCTTCATTTGATTTTGTTAGAGAACCTTAGTGAACAAACAGCATAATGAAGGCCAGGGAACACACCAGACAGGTCAGGGATAAAGTTGTGGAGAAGTTTAACCACTTGCCGCCAGCCCGCTCTGTAAAGAAAATCACACGACTCTTTAACCATGTGATCGGCTGTGTCCAATCACAGCCGGTCACATGGTAACACGGAAGTGCCAGTGATCGGCTCTCCTCGCCTCACACTGACAGAGTGTGTAGTGAGGAGAGCCGATCAGCGGCATCTTCTCGCAGGGAACACCCGTACATGTATTCAGGGCACTGATCATCAGTGCCTTGATTACAGTAAAGTCCATCAGTGCCCATTAGTGATGTCAGTCACTGTTGCCTTTCACTGTCTATCAGCGCCTATCCGTGCCACCTATCAGTGTGGCATATTAGTGCCTCCTCATCAGTGCCACCTAATCAGTGCCCATCAGTGAAGGAGAAAAATTATTTACAAAATTTAAAAACTTGGTGTAAGGGCAAACTCTGATGGGGACACCTGTATGGGAGCAACTTAGAGGCTAGATCTGGCCTTGGCATCACCCCAATTAATGAGATCATTGACATTTACCAAACACAACCCTGGAACCTCTGCTAGAAGAAAATGTTACGAAGTGGACCCCTATGGCATTTAAAAGTTTAATTTAATTACATCCTTTTTTCTCCCCTCACAGAGTTTGCAAGTTATGCGTCTGGAGTCCCACAAGTGGCTGTGCAGAGATTGTGGCTTGTTTCACACATCTAGATCAAAGCTTTTAAAACACTTTAGGTTACTACATGGACACTATGGCCGCAGACAAGTGTATCCATGTGAGTATTCTCATTATCCATGCACTTTTAAAAACATGGAATGCACTGCGGTCCCACTTATGCAGATCACATGGGAGTGAAAAGCAACATCAAATACTAGAGAAAGTACAATGATAAATTGTCATGTTTGTGTCGCCACTGACATTCCTTCGGTAAATGACTACTTTTTCCATATAAATAACCACTTGTATTGTCATGAGACAGTAAGCTGTATGTTTAAGGATTGCTCATTTAAAAAAAATGTGTATGGCACATTCAAATCACATAGAAGCAGAAAACACCATCAGTTTTCATTAGCAGATTTTAAGGAAGGAATAGTGAACACACAAGTGGTAAGTGGGGTATCAGATGACAGTCTTTTAAATGAAGAAACTGAAGCTTCTGTAATAGATGAGGATTCCAGCTGTATTGATACAAATGAGGTTCCAGAGAACTTGACTGAGTTGGTAGAGCTTAAAATTTTCTTCCTTGCTGGTAAAGCTGGAGAATTGCTACCATGTCCCAGGCACAGCTGTTGATGAGTTGTTGGAGGATCTTGATTATTTACTAATGGATGCTTTTTTCCTCTGTCTTGCAAAATTATTGTAGATACCTTACAAACGAACAGAATTGATGTAAATGAGTTTCTAGTAAAAGATCTTGTTACAGCTCTAAGTACAAAAAACCCTTTACTTACTGCAATAAAATATGGTGGTCTGCCCTCCTCTGCATTTAAACGTAAACAATATTACAGGGAACATTTTAAAGTTGTAGAACTGTAGCGTATGTTCTTAAAGCCAAGAAAAACAGAACTTTTCAGTATGTTACAATACTTGAGTCTTTGCAGAATCTGTTAAGACCAGAATGACCTACTTCACAAAGTGGTCGAAAGTCACAGTTTTCAACAATTAAAGACAAAATATTCATCAGTACACTTCAATTCAAGGTTTTCTGTATTGTAAAGCAAATGATTTCTTCTCAGAAGAGTTAAGGATATCTGTGTGCTTTTATGTTGATGGACTTTAAAATTTGCAACCCTCTTGGGACATCAAGAAAGAAGCACAAGTTATGTGCCATTCTACTGGATTTTGGGTAATGTACCATCAATGTTTCAGACAGCGTTGTCTTCAATTAATCTTGGAGTTTTGTGCAAAAAAACAGAAGATGTGAAGGCATATGGATTTGACAAAATCTTACGACCTCTATTGGATGATCTCCAAACTTTGGAACAGCAAGGTTTGTATGACCACAAGCTAGGAAAATTCGTTGATTGGCTAGTGAAACATGTCAGCGTGACATCAGCACGTCGGCTGGGGGATTGCCTGTTTGCTGCACATGTGAAGCAGGAAGATGGAAAAGGAACGTCAGCTTGCAATCCAATGATTGGAACAAAAAAAAACTGCATGAACGGCACTTTATACACAGTGGAGAACCTCAAGGCATCAGGATATCGGCTCACCCGGAGCATGTGTTAATCCAGACTGATGGGTAGAGGTACAGTGGAACAACCGAGATGTATGACATGGTTGTCTTGAACGAAGTCTATTTATAAAGCACTCCAAAAAAGAAAGCAAAAACACAAAACATGTATGGCCAGCATAACTGTTTCATTTGTTCCCAGCAACGCAATTTCCCTCCAAGCTGCATTCCAAGTCCTTCAGGGCATGCATGTTCAATTATAGTATGTAGTTTGGGGAGGAATTTCTGTTTTTCTTGCATAGTAGACATGAAGGGCCTTCATGAACTTACATCGTTAACTCCTTCTGCTGTAAAGGTGTTTCTTAAAATATGTTATTTACTACTCTTACTAGGTTTCTTGCATTTGGTCAGATATTTACCTCTTTGAATCACTACTCTTTGCTGGGAATCTCAACAATATCATAGCTTGTTCACCTGACACATGATATGGGAGGTCCCACTGCAATGCCTGTTCCTGATACGCATATGTGGCAGGAAATCAATGGATTTTGAAGAAAAACTCACTTTCTAAACAGTGTTGTGAATGGGAAACACGTATGTATTTAAATGCCTCCTGGAGCAGGGTCCAGGTTTTTAACTATAAAAAATATTTTTCCTTGGTCCTTATGGCAATCTGCGACCGCAATTACAAATTGATAGCAGTTGACATCAGGGCCTATGGAAGCACAGCTTGAAAGTTTTCAGGGTATCAACAATGGGAAGAAGACTGCTTGAGGGCCTTTCAACTTATTAGCAGACAAATCTCTGGCTGGAACTTCAGGGCGGGAAATGGATGGATGGATGAAAAACAAACAGACAGACAGAATGCCCATGTGAAGCTGTGTGTGCAGGGAGGCTGAGATCAGAGGAGGGGGAGGTAATGAAGCCGGGGTCTGGCAGAACAGGACAAATCACAGTGACAACACTGCCCAGCTTATATGCAGCTTGGCATCCCCGGGATCCCTGTAGACGTGCCTGCTTATCACTCCCCCTCCACAGCTGAGGCTGCTCTATGCATTGGTGAGCATCAAAGTCATGTGTGTACAGAGAAAGATCCCCCCACAGATATGACTGACCCAGGCATAGACCGGCTGGAACTCAGCTTCCTACAGGAGGAAGAAGCTAGCAGGATCCTGGAGGTCCTGAACTGAGGAGAACAGAGAGGGATAGAGAGTCATGCAGGCAGTGATAGGGTAAGAGCAGAGGATCAGAGCTTACATTCTACCTCTCAGTCTGTATGAATGCATTCCTGTTTTGTCACAGTATCATTTTTGCAGAGAAGCAACTCTGTTGCTAGTGACAAAGCTTCAGTGCCAGAGAACCTTCCACCTACCTTTTACATACTTGCCAATAGTCCCGAATTTCCCGGGAAATGTACGAATTCGGGAGCCTCGTCCCGATTTTATTATTTCCCGGGATTTGTCCCGAATTTCCTTGCTTGTCCCAGAGGATCGTACATTTTTTTAGGCAATAAAAGGGTTAATTAGCATCGCCGCAGCCTCGGTATCCTCCCCCCTTGCCTAATTTTGTCCTCCTTGTCCTCTAGGAGGACACCTGCTCCTTCTGCCTGCCTTGATTTGCCAAGTATGGCAAGCAGGGGCGTGGCTACTTCGCAGTCGGAGCACATGGATGGATGGGGGAGGAGGTGTGCACCGCTGTGTCACGCTGACTGCTGCTGTGTCAGTGCCAGGACTCTCACTCGGAGGAGGAAGAAGTTTGCCTCCTCCTGTTTTTAGCACCAAGGAGGAGAACGTGAAAGATCCGGGGGAGCCCGAGGCCGGGACCACCAGGGAACAGTCGGCGCCATGTGGGGGGAGCTAGTGTGTCAATCGGTAAGTCAAAGTGCTCCCAGCTTCTGCTTGAGGGGGAAAAAAAAAATTCTCCCTCCCCTCCGCTGCAATGTCTGATGTAAGGGGGGACTCCGCTGCAATGTCTGATGTATGGGGGGACTCCGCTGCAATGTCTGATGTTTGGGGGGGCTTTGCTGGCAATGTCTGATGTAAGGGGGGACTCCGCTGCAATGTCTGATGTATGGAGGGCTTTGCTGGCAATGTCTGATGTAAGGGGGGACTCCGCTGGCAATGCCTGATGTAAGGGGGGACTCCGCTGGTAATGTCTGATGTAAGGGGGGACTCCGCTGGCAATGTCTGATGTAAGGGGGGACTCTGCTGGCAATGTCTGATGTAAGGGGGGACTCTGCTGGCAATGTCTGATGTAAGGGGGGACTCTGCTGGCAATGTCTGATGTAAGGGGGGACTCTGCTGGCAATGTCTGATGTAAGGGGGGACTCTGCTGGCAATGTCTGATGTAAGGGGGGACTCTGCTGGCAATGTCTGATGTAAGGGGGGACTCTGCTGGCAATGCCTGATGTAAGGGAGGACTCCGCTGGGGACACCTGATGGCATCTGGTGGCAGGTGACACGCTCAGGGTTCCCACTGATTTCTGCATTGTGGTGAGTTAAATAATTTCATTTTATATTACAATGTAATAATAGAAATAATGTGCTTCAATCATCCTGACACCATAACAACCATGGTGCCGGGATGATTGAAGTGCTAACACCAGGTGTTTGGAGTATCTTTATCTGCTGATTGTTAAACTTTCTAGAATACACATATTTTTATTGTGTAGGATCTGGGGCTGCTGTCCCGTCATTCCCCTCTCCCCCTCCATCCCTCATTCATCTCAGACTCTGACCACACCCTCTCGAGCCACGCCCATTTAAACCACACCCACTATTTCACATAAACCACTCCCATTTTTGCTAAGCCACACCTACAAATGAATGCCCCGCCCCCTATTTATTGTACGGCTCTGCCTACAGCCAAAAAAGTGTCCCACATTTTTTTTTTTTTTTTTTTTTTTTGCAATGTTGGCAACTATGCCTTTATGGAATTGCTTCCTCTCTGAATACTACAGAATCTTGATCACTAGCGATGGGAGTGATTTCAGAGGGGTTATAGGCCTCGGCACTGCTCAGTCTGCCGCCTCCATTAGATCCTCCGACTGCATAGACCAGATCTCCATAGGCAATGACACCGAGACCACTGCATTGGCTCCGCATCGGGGCGATCATGCTCCATTGGTCTGTGTCTGGGTTGTAGACTTCTGCTGTAAAGAGGTATTCTTCTCCACTGAATCCGCCACATAGCCGGATTTCCCACAAGGCCACCGAGGCCAGACCTCAGGGCGGCAGTGGTGCAGGGGCAGCTGGGCCGGGGGACAGAGTGGCAATTTCCCCCCCGGACCGCTCCGATGATGGATTGGGTGAAATGTGTAGCGCTTATGTGATCATATAAACCATAACAAAAAATATGAGTACAGAAAACATGAATAATAAATGATGTGCTCAAAAATACTCCAAGCAGTCCTCTATTATGACATGTGATGTCTATAAACAGAGGAACTTGGACGTGTGATGTCTAAAAAAGAAAAAAAGTCAGTGACAAGCTTCAGTCATGTGTGATGATAATCCTCAACCACATGTGGATATAATATAGTGACAGTCTTTAACTTCAAATATGTATGATGTAATAACAGTTAATAGTAGGTCCACCACCAAAGACACCAGAAGCTGCTTACCAGAGGGATTGAACTCAAATAGGTGTACACCTAGTGAGTCAATCAAGCTTTGTGGTATAATATACCAAGGGGATCATATGCTCTATCCAGATATGACCTCCAGATGGACCTCCGATGATGGGACTGAAGCTAAGGAAAACCACCAGTACACCAGCACTGCAGCCAAACCTCAGCACACCAGTGTGAGCCCAAAGGCTTGTACTCACTTAGGCTCGATTCACACCTATGCATGTTGCTTATGAGCGTTTTTGGAGGGTTTTTTTTCATGCTTGCCACGTTTTTGAGCAGCGTTTTTGCCGCGATTTTGCCGCGATTTGCGTTTTGCGTTTTTTTTTTTTTTTTTTTTACAGTCTTAAAAAAAATAAAAAAAATAAAAAAAAAGGCAAAAACGCACCAAAAACGCTGCAAAAACGGTGCACTTGCGTTTTTGATGCTTGTCCATTGAAATCTATTACATGCAAAACGCTGCATTTTGCATGAAAAAAAGTCCCCGACCCTTTCCAAAAATGCAGAGAAACAAAAAAGCATTGATGTGAACATGTTCCATAGGAACCCATGTTAAAAAATTCCCGTGCATTTCTGCAAAATGCAAAATGCATCAAAAAACGCGCTACTGTGAATGGAGCCTAACTGCCACTCCACTGTAAAGTGATCAATGCTCAGGTCACTTTTCAGGGGCAGTCGACAGGCAGAGAGGAGTTGAGATCACATTTCCTCCCTGCCTGTTTTAACCTCCTCAATGCCAGTCCCTCCAGGTAATGGCACAGTTCACTTCGTACTCCACCTTATTTCCATTACTCTCTTTTGGTATCTTATTGTTTGCTGTTTTATTGTTTACATCTGATACATTAAAGAGAGTTATGGAAATAAAGTGGAATATGAAGTGAATTTCCACACCTAAGTTGAGCACACCTTTCAGAACATTTGAGGATATGGTTAAACCCAGAGACAGGCAAACTTAAAGCGGAGTTGCGGCCGCCCCTTAAAAAATTCAAAGTCAGCAGCTACACATACTGTTGAGGGTATGTGATGTAAAGGGGGGACTGAGGACACTGATGTAAAAGGGGGTCTGTGATTTCTGCACTAGCAAAACACAGGTCCTTGCAAGGGCAATAGAAAAGAATTGTTTTCTATGTGTGCTGAGCAGTGTGGTACAAAATGCACACTGTTTCTATGCACTACAACTGAGCTGTAATGCATAAAAATGAATGAAATATATTTGCATAAAGAACTATTTACGATCATCTTTGGGGTAAGAAAGACTGAACAGTTTAGCTTTACTTGCCATTGAGTCAGAACTTTTAAATACTTTGTCCTACGAAGATATTATCGATGAGTTTGCCAAAAGAAAAAAGTTAGAACTAAAAAATTGTAGGAAGTTTCTTACTGCTATAATCTTTAAAAGGCATTTTCTGCATTATAGAGTATTTTCAGTCTGTACAATTAAAGCCAGTTATTTTCAGTGTTCTCATGGGGGGGGGGGGGGGGCGTCATTGAAGGACCCGGCCTTGGGGCGGCAAAGGGAGTAAATCCCAGCCTGCCACCACATATAAAGATCTTGCCATTGAGGGTGGTGGCTTTTGCATCGCTTCTTATTTCATTCATTGGAGCTATAAGATTCCATTGATTGGTTTCTGGGTTGTAACATTCTGCAGATTTCAGGCAAATGTGGCCATCAAACCCGCCCATGGCATAGATTTGGTTCTCCAGGACTGCCGTGCTAACATAGCAACGCTTATCATTCATTGGAACCACTTGCTGCCAGATCTTCCTGACTGGGTCAAACCGTGTTACACTGTTTATGTACTCTATGCCGTCAAGCCCTCCAAGGGAAGCATATGATCGGATGATCTCTTCCTCCCCCAGCCTGCTCGGGACAGTTTTCTCTGCACACAGATCAACAAGTTACATTCTGCACCTGGACTGGACCTCTTAATCATAAAGGTATGATGGGCATTGTGGACTGTGTGTTCAGCTGACACCCCAGAGTGCTTCCAGCTACACTTACACTATCCCTGCATTCTGCTCCCTTCTCCCATGGTAGTCTTCACTGAAAGCCCTGCACATCTATATATGTGCACTGGACATTTTTTGTTTCTTAATTTCCTGATGATTGAAGATGTATAAACGTCCTCATTCATGAGAGAGTACTGACAGGGGAACCTATAATCAGTTCCTTCCATCCCGTATACGCCCACTGATACGAGAGGAGTGGAGTGGAGTCACTTCTGGGCATTACTAGCCTTCAGTAAAGACCCCCACTGGCTACCCTTAGACTCAGAGGGATTGAAGTCACATGACAGGTAATGAATACTGTAAAAAAAAAAAAATGGATTAAAAACATAACATTTATACAACTGAAAAAAAAACTAATTATATATACACACACACACACACAGGGCAGGACTTAGGGTGGTGGGGCCCCCTGGGCTTGAGTTACTTTCGGGCCCTACCTTCTATACATATGCACAGCTCTATAAAAAAACAGAAATAGAAAAGGACAAGGTGCGCCAGACTCAGTGCAGTATTAAAGAGCTTCTGTTTAACTGGACAAGACAAAACAGCCAAATGGCTACTCACAAAAGTAAATAATATATATGCGTATAAGTGGAGGATACTGTGCTGGTATTTGTCCTGGGTCCATGATTAATAAAAGCAATAAAAATGGATAAAATGATAATTACCGTACTTATCAGCGTATAACTTGCACCCCAAGTTTAGAAAGGAATTTTAAGGAAAAAAAACTATTGGGAGGGAAGTTTAAGGAAAAAAACTTACATTTAAATGCCCATCAATGCAGCCTTATCAGTGTCCATCTGCAGTCTTGTCAGTGTCAGTGCAGCCTCTCAGTTTAAATGGCGCCGCCGAGATACAGAGCCAGATGTCCTGTGTATCTCGGCGGCTTTCGAAGCGGTCGGGGCCCCCTATCTGTCATACATAAATGAATCAAAGAGAAATAATTGAACTTAAATAACAGAACTTTATTTTATTTTTTTATTTGTAACAAAAGAATTACAATCTGTTAAGAAACAAGAAAAAAAAAGGATATGAATATACTTTTTTTTTTTAGCTCAAAAGGGTAAAAATGTATAATTCATTACAAAAAAAAATAAAAAAAAAATAAAATATACTTTTTTTTGGTATGGCTACCATTCAAAGGCCATGTCTGCAGCATCATAATCATTTCCATAGCTGAAACCACTATGAACACTATCCAGGTATGGAAATATTAATCAAAAGCCATTCAGAAAGGTATTGGCTTATGAATAGCCATGTATCCATGCAATAAAGGATCTGAAATGTAGGATGTTTTTTTAAGAAAACCAAAAAAAAAAAAAAAAACCAATCATAATTTTTACTACATATTTTACTTAAATATGCTTTTAAATCCTGTCTACTTTCCAGTTCAGTAACACCTATAGTCCCCCCAATTACAAAGCAGCCAGGCTTATTTTTCATAGTAGATTTTTTCAATTCATTTGTGAATCAATGCAATCTGTATCTCCAGAAGTACATCGACAAAAATCCCAGTTACATTTATGAACATCTATGAGTGGAAGACTGCCACAGTTGAATAATTTAAATTCTTTCTTGGCCTTATACTAAATATTATTATGTGCAGGGCACTCTATACAATGATTATTTTGCCATTTGTCTGTGCCAACCCCAAAATCACACCTTATATGACACTTTACAAAATTAGGCCACTTAATTATTTTACCCCAAACATAGCTGTGCTCCTGAGTCCCTCGTCAATTTTACCGACAAGCTGGATACCAAGCAATATTTCCCAAGTAAATGGGCCAGATACAGGGAGAAGTTATACAAACTGGGGCCCCTGGATGCCCAACCTATATGGGGAGTAGAGGGAGAGATGTGTGGGACCTTGTTTTACCCATATTCCACTTACAATATAGACAAGTTAAGAAAATTATTAGGAGGTACTGGGGGGATATTGAAGGAGGATAGGATGCTGGGTCCAGAGTGCCCAAAGTTCATATATAAAAGGGCACCCACTTTAAAAAAAAATGGTCAAAAGTGTTGTAGACCTATCTTTGAAGAAAGGCTTCTCTTTCCTTAATGGCACTAGCTTTAATGCATGTGTAATGTGCAAAGCTTGCACCAGTACTACTATATCTACACCCAATAGATGTAACAGACATACATATCACAGTGAGACCCAGTGGCGGCCCGTCCATAGGGGGCGCCCGGGCGCCGCCCTCCCCTTCTGTGTAGTCACAAAAAAAATTAAAAAAAAAAAAAAAGTCCTTTAACATAGTGCACTGTGTTCGAGAGCGCCGGACACAGTGCACTATGGCAAGCGCCACGTCAATGCAATCACAAGATTGCAGACGCGGCGCTTCATTTGCGGCCGTTTATCCCGCCTTGGGGCGCTTTCTAAAGCGCTGAGTAGCTTCCGCCCGGCACTATTACTATGGCCGGGCGGTTTGATTGACATCTGAGGTTTGATGTCACTTCCTGTTGTCTCTGTCCCGGGCGCAATGGGAAAGAGATAACAGGAAGTATGAAGAGCGGATCTCTCCATTGCTTCTGGAAGGAGATACCGCCGGAGAGGAGAGGACGAGGAGAGAAGAGGACAGGACAGGACAAGGAGGAGAGGAGAGAAGAGAAGAGGACAAGGAGGAGAGGAGAGGACAAGGAGAAGAGAAGAGGACAAGGAGGAGAGGAGAGGACAAGACAAGGAGGAGAGGAGAGCAGAGGACAACACAGTCAGCATGGTAAGTGCCGCTGCTGTGTTGGGGGGATCTGTCTTAGCATTTTTTAAACCTGTTGGAGGTTTTGTGTTCTTGCTGTGAGATGCGTTTTGGCATGGGGGTTTTCTCTGAGAGCTTTGAGCCAGCCCCTGCCTGTTACAAAAGATCCGGAGCAAACATAGAGAACTCCTCTGGTCTGATCTGCACACTGGCTCTCCCTCCCGCACTAACTTTGGGATAACAAGATAAGATAAGATAAGAGAAGAGTCGTGTCAGTGAGTACACTTGCTATCACACTGATCCAGCCTGTCCCTGACAAAACACTAGCCCTGCAGCCGCAAAACAGATGCCTCTGATCCTTCCCACGCGCTCCCCCCTCCTCTCCCTGTGCTTGATAATGAAGTCCCTTCCAGCCAGCTACTATCTGTAATGTTAACCACTGCACAGTGCCTCTCTGATCCTCCCCCATGCTCTCCCCCTCCTCTACTTAGGCTTGATAACAGAGGTCACTGCAATGGCTCCTTTTCAGCCTCACAGACTGCACACCTCCCGTCCCTGCTTTCTCTGCATGCCTGGTTGCTGTGAATCTCCCTGAGCTCCCTCAAACAGCACAGTAGAAGAGAGGGCACATTTAGGGCCGGTTCACATTGCTGCAATGTCAGAAATCACATGTGATTCGCACCGCACTGCTGTGCAAATCTCATGTGATGTCTGTGTGATGCAAATTCAGCCATACAGATAGTATGGCTGAAATTGCATTCAGACCAAACTCACACAGGACCCATTTTTTGATCTGCACCAGAATCGGAACACATAGGTGTTCACACCCATGTGATCCGATTCCTGTCCAAATTCACAGTTCGCACTGCGATATGCAAACTTTACTGGAGGTGTCATTAACATTGTATTGACACCCCCAGCAGTTCGCAAAGGGCAGTGTAAACGAGTTGTATGCGATGCAGGAACCCGTACTGGATTCGCAGGGTTCCCGCATCGCTGCAGTGTGAACGGAGCCTAAGAGTACCCGTCTTGCTCAGCAGTAGCCTGGCCTGTCATCACCAATTCTGGCCCTGCTACCCGCACTACCTGCGATTTCTGCAGGGAAGCAAGCAGCAAGTACTTCTGGCTCCCTTTCGAGCCTGGCCAACCACAACTCACAAATGGATGTCAGTAAAACACTTTGGGGAAAAAAAAGTCTGTTATTCTGAACTGTGCATGCGCAGTCTGAAGTCAGCCATTTAGAGAACTGCGTTTTGATGTGCACAGTGGCTGCGTTTAGATGTGCACAGTGGCTGCGTTTAGATGTGCACAGTGGCTGCGTTTTGATGTGCACAGTGGCTGCGTTTTGATGTGCACAGTGAGGCTGCAATTGATGGGGTTTTTTTTCCGAATTTTTCAGTTTGTTTGCGCCCCCCCAAAAATTTTGAGCACCAGCCGCCACTGGTGAGACCTACGATAGCGATATCCCTTCAGATACTATTCCTCAAGTATGTAGGAACCATTCTTACACACCTATTCAACATCAGGGATATAAACGCCCCAAGGGGGAAGAAAGTTTAGATTCCAGTAATGACCCCAAGGAGGCCCCATCCTAAAAGTGGAACAGGAACCTTTAACATCTAAGAATCAAGGGCAACAACCTTCATCATCTGTAACAATTGGTAGAATCTACCTTCCCCTATGGTGTATTCATCTCCATCAATTTTGGGGGCGTCAGCTTCTTCCACCCTCTCTGTGCCAAATTTACAATGTTCCAACCCCAATAGAATGTGTACGATTAGGGTATTGGATCAATACACAGCCAGAAAGATAGGAATGACTGGCAAATAGATAGCCACAGCAGAAGTTTAAGTTTCTGCAGAAGAGAAGCCTGGTGTTGGAAACCCTCTAATCTGTCATTCACGCTCCTGACATAAGATCCATTGTTCATTTAAAGAAAAGTCAATTGAGAGGTGACAAAAAGAAGGAAAGTCGGTGATGAGATGCTGAAAACACTACCCTGAGAAAAAATTAATAAGGAAATGACATTTGGGGAAAAAGCCACCCAACATGCCGTCTTTAAGAGTTTGTAGAGATGCCAGACAGGAAGCAGTCCACAGGAAGCTTGGTACACCAAAGTTAAAAGATTCTGTTTTGTCTCTTGCAGAAATGAAAAGTATCCCAAAATATGCAGGTGACATTCACACTATCACATATGATAATTTGTTTGTGCATTATTGGTCAAAAGAACAAATATACATTTACAAAAGGTATTGGTCATAGAGGCCATATCCAAACATTTCCCCAAAGCAGAATGCTATAAACAGCTATGTGAGAGGGAAAATTACTGGATCTATAACTTAGATAGTTTATCGCCCGGGGGCCTTAATGAGGGCATCAAAATTAATATTTTATTATGACCATATTTGTCCCCATTGGTCCATATATTGCGCGTGTGGGTGTATGTACCTATGCACTTGTATATGTAATGTATGTGTGTATGTATACACATATGCACAGAGAGAGATATATATCTAAGTATATGTATCTTTCATCCACTTATGTTTAGCATGTTCCATGTACATGTAGATACACATATATACCTCTATTCCCCCATCAAATAAGAAAGAAAAATAAAAATAATATATAGTACCCATAATCAATAAATACCAATTTTTATATAGTATAATTTCTCATGGTTGTTCCATTTTTGCAATTATATAATGATGATTTCCTTTATCCTCCGATTCTTGAGCATATAATGTATATCTTATATATATCTAATATAATAATGTGAATGCAACAATCCAAATACACATATGAACAATTCATTTATTTCTTTTAGATATAAAATTATAGATCTCAGCACTCATTGGTTGTTTCCTGCAACTATTTTAGTTTACTGGTCTAAGCTTATCAACTCTTGAATCTCTTAAATGTAAGACGATTACGTTGAACTACTCACCCAGCATTTGTCCACATCTCCACCCATTCAGCAGACTAAATTCCGACCCAAATCTACTATTCTATCCTACCTTCGCTAAAGGTCCCTATATCCAAAGTTTCTATTAGGTTGTCTATACAGAAATTCTACGAATGTGTGAGCAAACCTCCACATACACCAAGTCATCTTCGAATCTTTCCACGGCCGAAACCATGGCCCTCAAACAACTTACAGATAATGGACAGCTCATCATTAGATCAGCTGATAAAGGGGGAGGTATAGTGGTCCAGAATCTCTTAGATTACCAGTTAGAATCCTCCAGGCTCCTTTCAGACAGTTCCACATACCATTAACTTACCAATGACCCACTGCCTGTGTTCTCTAAGGAAGCCCATGATCTCATCAATAGGGCAACAGCTGATGGTCTCATCACCAAAACAGAAGTTGCATTCCTTAAACATTAATTTTATAAAAAGGATGTACTTCTATAATCTCCTGAAGATACATAAGGACCTAGCCAACCCGCCTGGAAGACCAATAGTTGCGGCGATGGAAAGTGTCACGTTACTTCTCGATATACATTGACCATTTTTTGCAGCCTATAGTCAATAACCTTCCTTCACATATTAAGGATAGTATCCAATTACTAAATATGCTACAACAATATAGTTAGGAGCCGTCCTATCGTTGGCTCTCACTAGACGTAGTTTCCCTCTATACCTCCATTCCTCACAATGTAGGCCTACAAGCTACGCAGCATTACCTCAATGAGGACCCACAACTCAACTCCCGTCAGGTACATTTCCTTTTGGAAATGTTGGAATACTGCTTGATACATAAAATTATTTTGAAACAATGGTGACTCCTACATTCAGATCCAGGGCACAGCTATGGGGGCAAATTTTGCCCCAAGCTATGCAAAACAATCCCTATGACTTCCATTTAGTATGGATGTTATATTGATGACGTAGTCATTATTTGGGATGGGCCAGATACACTAATTACGGGATTTCTACAACATTGCAACACCATGGGCCAGTCGTTCACTGCAGTACCTGATGATAATAAGCTTGCGTTTTTGGATTTAAAATTATTTCATCATGATAATAGTAGTTGTGCTCAAAATTTTATAAAACCCACCTCTGGCAACTCTTATTGGCACTATAGGAGCTGTCACCATCCACGTTGGGTGAATAATATCCCTAAGAGCCAGTTCTGCCGTCTCAAGCATAACTGTACTCGTATACAGGATTACAATACCCATGGTCAGATACTCAAGACCAAATTTAAAGAAAAAGGTTACCCTGATGATATCGTTGAAGAATCCTTTCAACCCTATCTGCATGCAGATGTAAAAAGTGATAGAAAGGCAAAAACAGAGGACAGTACGCAACTAGTAGGGTTTGTCACACAATTCCATACTGAATTCAGGAAGATGGAAAGGATCCTCTCTAAACATTGGTCAATATTGGGCGAGGATCCCATCTAAAATCTACATTAACCGATCAATCTTTAGTAACCTATAGAAGAGCTAAAAATATCAAAGCCCAAATAGCTCCAAGTAAAATAAAACCATTACGACCAATCGCTAGTGCTTCCCTGACATTCTTCAATATTAAAAAGGGACGTATCAGTGTAAAAAACCCAGTACACTATATCTGACTTTTTTACATGTTCATCCGAGTACGTCCCATACTGCTTGACGTGCCCATGCGGCCTACTTTATGTAGGCAGCACTATTCGTACTCTCCGTAAAAGGTTTGGTGAACACCATAACTCTGAGAAGGGTGTGGATAAATATAGTGTCTTGAGGCATTTTAACTAGTTCCACAAGCAACATTTTTGGGGCTCCGCGTTTGGGTCACAGAGGCCATATCCAAACATTTCCCCAAAGCAGAATGCTATAAAACGGCTATGTGAGAGGAAAAATTACTGGATCTATACCTTAGATAGTTTATCGCCCGGGGGCCTTAATGAGGGCATCGAAATTAATATTCGATTATGACCATATTTGTCCCAATTGGTCCATATATTGCGCGTGTTGGTGTATGTACCTATGCACTTGTCTTAAATGTGTAATTTTTAAATATTATATATTTTTATATATATATAAATTATATATATTTTTAATAGTATGACTTTTAGGTAAACTCTGAACTCCCTAAATCTATCAGTTATTTGTAATTTTAGTTATATGAAATTGTTTTTAAACAGTGTGTTCAGTCTATAGAATTGTTGTCTGCCTCAGTGTCCACATATTTCCAGTCACCTGGTTTAGCTAGCCAATTAGTACTGAGTCTAGATATGTGGGTGTATATATAAGAAATCCTCTTCAAAGATGGCCCCCAGCAGAGCCTGTGGAAGGAGCACGCATGCTCCAAACGTGCGCACCTCCCCGCTGACCCCATACCCAGAAGTGAAGACATCTTGCAGTGGTTCCTGTACAATGCTGATCCCTGTCCCAGCTTTCCGGGAGCGCTGGGCTTCACCAGTGTAACCGGACACAAGACAGCCATACGGATGTTCCAGCCAGCGACACCAGGCAGCCCCCAGGATGACGTGGATGATATTGATACCCATGCTGTTTTATTATCGCTCATTTGTGAGTGTTCCAACTGCTACACTTAGAAAGGCGCTGCTTTGTTCCTGTTTTTATTGCTCAAAACACTCTTTCTAAAAAATTGAAGTAGATGCCACTTGGAGTTTGGTTCAGAAACTAAAAAGAGCAAATGGATTGTCAGCTCATATATTCTTATATGAGATTGTGATTAACTTTGAAAATACTCAATTAAGTGTTTTTCAAATATTGAGCGAATGTCAAGATATGCCAACTATAACTTTCTGGTTAGATAAATGGCTCAAAGATGTACATAAATCACCCAAAGAATGTGTCTGTGACTTCTCATTGGCCTTATTTGGTGCATTATGCTGAGCCTTAAATGACTGCAGCCTTAACATCTACCTCAAAATGTGTACATCAATCTTCCTTGGCCATACCTCTGAAAAACTAGCATGCTATTATTCGGGTAGATGTTGCCCATCTGATTAAAACAGTTTGCCGGTGGAAATGCCATCCAAAAGATGCAAAACTAGTTAGGAAATATTATATTCATTGTGTTGAACTAATGATTAACTGTGCATCATTTGACATTCTAAAACACCTTGTTCTCAGTACACTTATCCTTTCCAGGTGTGAGACAACAGGTGAAATGGCAAAAGGCAAAATCTCTATGTATATATGAATATATGAAACATCAAAGTTATACCTTTTTGTCATTGCAGTGAGACTAGAGATTTAGAAATTGACGCCTATTGAGCCAAACAAGATGATCATGAAGACCTCAATGACAAAGATGTCCTTTTATAAAACCGAGATAAGCGGATATCCTGACGATTACCGCTTATCTCACAACAAAAAGATTCATAGGAGGGCACCCAGGCAGGCTCGCTCTTGAGCCGCTGCTCTGTCTGTCAATGCACACACAGAGCCGTGGCTGAGCTCTACCCCACATTGGCTCACAGGTTGTGATTGACCAACGGCTCTTGCTACTGTTTCAGGCAATGAAGAGGGAGAGTCGCCAGATAGGTGAGGCTCATGCACATCGCTGGATCACAATGGGTATCGGGTAAGTATTGGCGGGGGCTGTAACACAGAATGTTTTTTACCTTGATGCAAAGAATGATCGCCCCTTTTCCAAGTCACCTTTCACCATCTGGAGAGTCAGCCCTATAGGACTTGCCGAGGGCATGTATTCTAATAAACTTTGTTAGTGTATGATTTGTCCGCACCTCATTGTTCTCACATCCCAAGTTTGAACTCCCTAATACCCTCAGAAGTATTTTCCATTAAGCATTCGTCAGTCGACCTAGCCATTGAAGCCATCGTTGGTATAGGAGTAGGCGCTTGGCGGGCCAAAGCGGAAATCTCAGACGCTTTCAAATTACGGCCCATCGAGCCATCCTTCTAGCGATGGCATAGGGGTCAAGTGGAAAGGCTTATATTATTATGCCACCAAATTGTAATTTGGTAATAAAAAAAACACAGCCCATCGCTGTTTGATACAAAAAGGACCCGTCTCTTCAGGCACATTGCCAGAAAGTCATCCACTATCTCAATGACTTCCTGCGCATCGAAATACCCGGTGAGCCCCCAGTAGACGTGACAGCTTAAGAGGGGTATTTGGTAAGTTCATGTGCCCATAACAGAGAATAAAGTGGAATGCCCGGTACAGTCCATCACCGTCTTCGTTGTCATGCCTCGATGTATGGTCCATACAGGCCAGCTTGCCTTCCGACAAGTTGACCTGCATCAGGTCAGTCATTCACACCTTTACCCTTACTCAAGGGTGTACCAAGAGACAGCTACAATCCTTGCTGGGCATGCTCAATTTTGCCATGAGGATCATCCCTCAGGGGCAGTCCTTCAACTCACGCCTGTTAGTTTACTCTCGCAGGCGCAAGATCCCGACCAAATTCCTAGGCTAGACACAGCAGCAATAGCGGATTTGTCAATGTGGGATGAATTCCTCACGAACTGGAATGGCAAATCAATGTTCATTCCGTCAGCATCCTCTTCATGACCTCAGGTAGCCACAGACACCCTGCAGCCTCCCCAGGCTTTGCAGGAATTTTTGGCCATCATTGCTTGCAGGGCAATGGCAACCAGAAATCCTCCTGATCCTCGGGTTCAGTCAGTCCTTCTCACTATTCAAATCAGGCCATAGCTAATATCATAAATATAGGCGGGTCCAAATCGCTAGCCATCATGTCCTTCCGGCGCAGGCTGGTGCAACTATCCTGGCAGCATCAATTCAAAGTGCTCTCCATCTATATCTCGGGCAAGTGCAAAGACTCGGTAAACGCACTATCCCACTTTAACTTTGCGTCATCCTTCTCGTAGGAACCTGGAACCGACCACATCTCTTATCCCACCTTGGTCACAGCTGACACTGGATTAAAGCAACACCTACGTGATGCGACCCGCCTTATAAATCAGTCGTTATCCCGCAAAACCCTGTAGGCCTATCATACAGCCTGGAATTCCTATGGCAGGTTCCTAGCCCCAAACCCCGGGGCAGTGTTGGGAGATCTTTAACACAACTTGGCTTTTATATCATACTGCCACACGCAGCTGGCTCTATCACAAAATATCAACAGACTCTACTTAGCTGGCATCCAGCATTTCGTCTCCTTACAGGACCCTACCAAGCCATCCTTGTTCTCTGCCCACACAGTCAAAACCATCCTACGTGGTATCCACAGGCAGCAACCCCAAAACTAGTAGCAAGCGTCTACCCGGCACTAGCACCATCTTCAGAGACATGTCTACCATCCTGTCACGTTCCCCCTTCGGGCTACTGTCCAGCCTGGTCCTCCAAACAGCTATCTACCTGACCTTTTATGGCTTCTTACATCCAAGCAAGTTCACTGTCACTGGCCCCGGCTGTCAGGTACTATGAAGACGCCATCTGACACGCCATCAGAATCATGTCATCCTGCACCTCGCAGTGTCCAGAAATGCAACAGTCCGGTCCCGGGCTAGATATCAAGCTATTCCAGACTCACAACACCTGGTGCCCAGTGGCTACTCTAGACCAGTCATTATCTCACCTGCCCGACCTATCGGAGTCTAGCCCGTTGCTACCTTTCCTTACCAACCCTCTGAGTGGTAGCCAGTTCACCAGACACATTAGAATCCTCTCGCTTAACTTAGGCCTTGACCCTGGCCAATAATCTGGATATTCCTTCCGGATAGGAGCAGCATCACAACATAGGGTATCGAACCATGTCATCAAGAGATTGGGCAGGTGGAAATTCCGCTTGCTTTGCCCGATACATTCCGAATCCGCAAGCAGAAACGTTGCAAGCCTCCAGCAAGCTTTCCCAGTAGTACGTTATCAGCTCAAATAAATAATTACCTCCCTAACCAAGTGTTTTTCCTTCTCTTGGCATACAGTCCAGCAGACCAAATCATTGATTGGGCGTGTGAACTGGCGCATGCAGATACGCAACGTGATAATATATATGTAAACGGCAACTGGTGTCAGGGTAACTGCTGTTTTCTCATTGATAATAGCGCACACCCATCTCATTGGATGTGTCTTGTTAGGCAATTAGTAGTTGGTCTCACTTAATTAACCCTTGTGATGCTAAACCTCATTCCTATGGTAAAAGCGTTTTTCTCATTAATATCAGCGAAGGCCCAATGCAATTACCGAATTTAATCTAATTGGGTGTGTCTTGCTAGGCAATTAGTATCTGTTCTCAGTTAATTAACCCCTTTTAACGCTAAGCTAATTCTTATCCTTCTAATATATCTTTGAATGAATTTTCTTTTGTTTCTTTTTGCACCCAAATCTTTCAATACAATACAAAGAACAGAGAAGTGTTTATAAACACCAGAAATTCATGTTTTCTTATCTTTAAAGGTGACAATACACTGGGTAATCAGATCTTCCATAAATTAGATTCAGTGCAAGAGCCTGTTTGATTTACTACAATTAGAAGTAATTCTTCCAGTGCGTCTTCCTATTACCGCTTTAGCCTAATGCTCTGTTTCCACTATTTCAACCCCAAAGTCACGCGATTTGCAATGCGATGTCATGTGACTAGTGAAAACCATGCAAGAACCTTTTTTGGAGTCGCAACAATTAGAACGGAGACCATTGAAATACATGTGTTTTGACTTGTCATGTGACTTCACGTGTCAAGTCGCACAACAACTTGCAATAGTGGAAACAGAGCCTAAATGTCGAGTTGGAAAGAGATTGTACAATCAGATTGTGTAATGTCTGACCATTTTAATTACACAATTTGCAATGGAGGGCCTTTATTGTTTAAATACATGTTTTCAGTTTCTATTTGACTGTGCTTATCTGAACTAGTTTTCCAAAAATCACATTTAGCCCAGGTAATCAGTGAGCTAGGCTTGCACGATTTTACTCCCGCATGTCAGTCCAGATCAATGTAAATCACAGCCCAAAATTGCAAAAAGAAGTCCAGAAACTTCTTTTTGAAATTGGTGCGGCACTGAAAATGCAGCATTGCACCAACCTGTTAAATTCCTTTAAAGAAATTTCCGATAATTTTGGAGTTCCCTTAGCTGTTGAAAAAATTGTTCTTCCTTGCACAGCTATGGAATTTTTAGGTATTATTATTGATACCTCTTTAACGGAATTTAGGCTACCAATTGAAAAAATTGTTAAATTAAAGAACTTGATTTATATCTTTTTGCGAAAAAAGAATGTTTTCTTAAAAGAAATGCAATGTTTGCTGGGTTTGTTAGCATTCATGCCTAGGGTAATGCCTGTAGGCCGTATATTTTCTAGACGTTTATACCTTTCGGCTGCAGGTTTGAAATCCCTGTTTTCTCACATTCGTTTAACAGAATCTCTTAAAGAGGATCTAGTAGTATGGGTAAAATTTATAAATGAATTTAATGGTCACAAAAGTGTGAGTCTCCTGCGAGCCACAGATGGACTAATGCCTCTAAGGAGTGAAACCATTAATTTTTAAGCAGCAAACACTAAACCACGTTTCATAGCGTGTAATATAATGCATAAAATTAATTGTGCCTGCGCTTAAAAATGGACTAAAAATTAACGTGCAAAAATAATTGAATTAGAACACAATAAATATGCTAATAAAATCATGCATGTGAAAATGAATATATATGTGCGATCTATTATATTAAACCTCAAAGTGCTTATAACATTGTGCAATATTAATATAAACCATTAAAAGTGAAAATAAATCATAAATGCCAAGTGCTATCCTCTAAAATAGGAGTTGGACACTTGTATTTTAGAGGATAGCACTTGGCATTTATGATTTATTTATGCCCGGTGCACTTTTAATGGTTTATATTAATATTGCACAATGTTAGAAGCACTTTGAGGTTTAATATAATAGATCGCACATATATATTCATTTTCACATGTATGATTTTCAATTATTTTTGCACGTTAATTTTTAGTCCATTTTTTAGCGCAGGCACAATTAATTTTATGAATTTAATGGTCGCTCCCTTTTTCAGGATAAGTTTATTTTTGCAGCAGACTTTCATCTGTTTACTGATGCTGCAGGTTCTAAAGGTTTTGCGGCAATTTGGAAAGAGCACTGGTGTTGTGGTGCTTGGCCACAAGCTTGGGTATCCAGAGATCTGACAAAAAATATTGTTCTACTAGAACTATTTCCAGTGGTAGCTGCTGTAGAAATTTGGGGTCTTTTTTTGGGGAATAAGCGCATCCTTATTACAACGGATAAGAGTGTGCTTTTTGCAGTTAATTGTTTATCCTCCAAATTATTATGTGTCATTAAATTATTGCGTCCCTTAGTTTTCTTGTGTCTGAAATGGAATATATGGATAAAGGCGCAATTTACTCCAGGTATAGAAAACGTTATAGCTCATTTACTCTCTGGAGAGTCAGCCTTGCCCAGTGCATCTATGGGATTTGATATGAATCTGGTTACGCAAGCGATTAAGTCTTCAGTAGCCAGTCAAACTTGGAAGGAATATTCAAGAGCCTGGGATAAATGGGAAAGATTCTGCTTTCAGAATGATAATTTATCTATGTTTCCATCTGAAAAGTACATTCTATTGTTTTTGGAATCATTAATGAACCAGAATGTTGCCCTTAGTCATTTACTCAACCTTCTGGCTGGTGTTTCTTTCTTTTGTCGTCTTCAACAGTGGCCTGCCTACAATAGTTATTTTTTGGTCAAGCAGGCCTTAAAAGGTTACAAGAAAGAGAAGTATAGGCCTGATAATAGGAGACCGATATCTATGGAGAATTTGGAAAAGATCTGCAAGAGTACGGCTATTTGTTTTTCTAATTTTGAAGCTTTACTTTTTAGATCTGCTTTTGTGCTTTCCTTTTTTGGAGCATTAAGGATTTCTGAATTAATCCCTCCCAATAAAATAGGTTTATCCAGTTTACAAAGAGATCACATTGTTTTTCAAGATAATAAACTTAGGATTTTTATAAATAGATCTAAAACCGATCAATTAGGTAAAGGTCAATGATTGGTTCTGTTTCCTTGTGTTAATGAGAAGATTTGTTCATTAATTACGCTGCAACAATATGCAGCTATATGCCCTCATTTTGCTGGTCAATTTTTGTTACATATGGATGGTAGCTCACTTTCTATTTTTCAGTTTAATGCCGTTTTAAAAGAAATGTTTGGGTGTATTAGGTTTGAGGAAATTCAAGTTTACTTCACATTCCTTTCGAATCGGAGCAGCTTCAGTGGCGGCGCAAGGTGGTATGTCCAATGATGACATTAAGAAAATAGGTAGCTGGGGTTCCAATTGTTTTAAAACTTACATTCATCCTAATTTATTTGATCTCTTAAGGAGTCAAGAAATGTGTCTGGATCGTGGGACACGCCTACATTTATTGGTGAAAAGGAAAAGAGCTGCACAGCGTATTTACACTGAGAATTTATCGATGCCTCAGGATGAATTTTTTCTGTTATGGAAAAGCATTCGAGGTCTTCGATGGTGTCAACTTTATAATGTGTTAGTTCAATTAGCTGATGTCTGGCCTTTGCCTAATATTTTAATCATTCATGTAGGAGGAAATGATTTATGCAAGCTCAGAACGTTAGATTTGATTTTCATGATGAAACAGGATCTGCAAAAATTTCGGTTGATTTCCCCTAATACAGCCATTATTTTTTCTGAGATATTGCCAAGATTGTACTGGTTTTCTGCAGGACATAGTAAATTCATGGAGAAGATCAGAAAAAGAGTTAATCGAGCAATTTCAAAGTTTTTACCTGCCATTAATGGTTTTGCTTATCGGCATTTAGATTTAGAAGGTGACATTCCGGGTTTTTACTGCCAGAACGGAATACATCTGTCGGATATTGGCATTGACCTTTTTAACCTTGGTTTGCAGGCTTGTATCGAAATGGCCGCGGTTTTGGGTTAGGCCTATATTTGTTTTTTGCAAAAAACATACCGCCTTGTGGGGACATTTAATGTTATTTTAATTAATATGGCTCGAGTTCTAATAACTGAGCTTATAGATAGATTTAATTTTACTTGAATATTTATGGTTGAATAAAATTGTTTTTAAATATTTATGATTTATTGCAAACAAATAAATTACTTATACCAATAAGTTGTTCCGTGTGGTTTTTCTTATTCAGGCTGTATTTTGGGGAATATTTAATAGTTATATATAAAACTTTCTATTTTTGGGGGTGTGGGCTGCATGCAATCCCATGTGGCCTTGTCCATTGTGGGTGTCTCCCTTTTTTTGCAAATGTGAGTATTCCCCCCCCTTCGTGGAAGGTTGCATTTGCAGGAATCCATTGTTGCCCTCTTTGTTTTTTTTTCTTTGCAGAATCTCGTTTGTCTCGGGTAGAACACCAGATTGTGGCCTTTCCCTTGCTTGGCAGCTCCATTTTATGCCCAAAGTGAGTATTTCCTGTTTCCCTCTCCAAGCTGGCATGTTGTGTTGGGGACTCCCTTTCTTTATAACCAGGTTTCCTTTGTTTTTTTCTCTATTTTCAGATACACACACACACACACACACGACTTGCCTGCTGCTGCTGTGTTCTTACCTGCCTCTGCTGCTGCTTACTACTATCCAGACCTCCTGCCTTTTTGTTTCTCCAAAATTGTGTGTTTACAATTTGAATCCACAAAAAATTTTTATTTTATTTATTATAATTCATAACTTGACCTTGATTATGTTTGAAGGTATTGTCCAATAAAATCTAATGTTTGGATAGGAGGCTTCCCTTTATTGTGTCTTAAAAAGAGATATTTGACTCTGTAAATTAAGGCCCCATACAAACTATTAGATTTTCAGAATTTTTTTTTTTTCAGATTTAACCAAACGATAGAATATGAGGACAAACCTTAACAGCTTCAATTTGTATGCAATCAAGCAGACCCTTGCACTACATGGTTTGGGTAAATATGAAGTCCAAAATCTGCAGAATATCAAATACTTTGTATGGGGCCTAAGTCTGCCATCGCTGGAGTGTTCAGGAGGGGAGGAGGAGATTCTGACAGCTAGGCACAGATTGAGCAGAACACCACAGTAGGCTAACTGACCCTTTGGCAGCCATCTTAAGAAATGCATTATGTTGGAAAGAGGCAAACAACTGCCATGGAACTTTGTAATTTTACTCTAAGGAAGCACTACAAAATGAAATGTGTTTGGTTTCATGCAAGTAGCTATTACAGCACACATATTTCGAACGGAAAAAGTTTGGTTGACATTCAGGAACATCTCCCTGAAACTGGTATATAAGTAGCTGACTTGCCATATCCTATAATCAATACATATGTTGGGGGAAGTGTTTTTGTTACATCAAGGACTTTAGTCTAACAGATTTGGGGTCAAGACAAATCTAAGAGCCAACATTAGTCAGTCCATGTATGCCTCCCTGCACTCCAGCTTGCCCCACCTACTGTTACAATTCCAATGAAATGTGAAGGAACATACTAGTGATGTCTGCAGACTATGGACAATAATGACTAGCTACATCCACAGTTGTCACCTTGACTTGTATGCAACAGTTCACATAGTTTTTTGGTTTTGGCCTAGCTGCAAGTCGTAAACAAGGCATCTTAACTCCGGTGGCTGCTGCCTGCTCTTTCCCCAACCTAGCTGTTACAAAACTACTTCCAGGTGGACCAAACACCACATCCACTAAGATCAAATTTGAGACTTTGGGGGTTATTTAACTAAAGGCAAATCCACTTTGCACTACAAGTGCAGTCACTGTAGATCTGAGGGGGACATGCAAGGAAATTAAACAGCATTTTAGCTTGCACATGATTGGATGAGAAAATCAGCAGAGCTTCTCCTCATTTCAGATCTCCCCCTCAGATCTACAGCGACTGCACTTACTTCCAAGTGCACTTGTAGTGCAAAGTGGATTTGCCTTTCGTAAATAACCCCCTTTGACCACTGAAGAGTCTTCCCAAATTTGCACACACCAAAAATGTTGTTTGTGATTTTTGGCTAACTTGATCCATGGCAAATTTACAAGGAGACAGAAGCGCTTTCCAGATTTTCCTTCTTTAAAAAGAAGAATCCCCAAAACTAAATATTGTATGAGCTGCAATCCATGGCAAACAATACTATTAAAACCTTGAAAAAAACACAATTTTAAAGGCAACAGCTGAAGTTGGAAGAGGTTGTTTTCCAAATGACAACTGCTACACATCCTTCCTTTTTTTAACTCATCACCTGAGAGAATCTTTAGCTCTGCAGCTGGAACAGGCAAAATCTGCCCATTGTGACTCAAGCTAGCAGAGTCTTGATCAGACTTTGGCAGATATGTATGTGTTTTATAACTGCAGGGTTTCAGAATGTGTTCAAATGCAAAATAGGAAAGGACATTTGACAAGGTAGTGAAGGTTTGGATACTTTTTATAAATTAACATTTTGAATAAACTTTACCAAAAAATATAAAAAATATATAACGATAAACAAAAAACAAATTAAAGAAAAAGGTTGAGCTCTGTTGGCTGGTCATCAGCTGGTGGCAAGCCCATCAGGTCCTCAAGATATTTGATTCGTTGATGTAACCACCTCATTGTCCCCCTGATGTCCTGTAGAGTGGGGTTTGTGAGAAAAAAAAGAAAAGTCTTCAATCCTGAGTCTCATTTGTGGTAAATACTATAAAACCTGAATTGTGTCTTTGTGGGTATTTTTGAACAATCTAAGGATCCAGTGTTGGTGTGAGCTAATAACTTGACACCAGCCTTACACAAACTATTCACTTAACATGTTAATTTAATGGCCAAAGTAGTCTTCATGGAAGTTGGGTGAGTAAATTGCTGACATTCACATGTCAAGGTGGGTTAAACGGATACCTCTTTTGTGTTCACAATAGAAGTGTTTGGACATTTCCTGGCCTCTAAATACATGTTTCACAAAAAGGCATTTTAAATATACTAAAGTAAAAATAGAACCGAGGGACTGCCATAAAAACATGCTCTGTGAAAGCTGGACATCAAAGAATTAAGTGTGTGAATAAGTGAATGCTTCTTCAGAATCACATTGTCAAAGATTGTTCCTCCTTGCATATACCCCTGCAAAGCTAAGGTTTCACAAAGATTAGAACCCTAAAAAACCATAGATGATGTGCTAATGTTTGGCACCAGGCCTGTGTCCTCTACTTTGTGCTCCAAAACACATCTGAAATCCCTTTCCCAAAAATTAGGGGAGGGGGGTTGGCAATAAAACTCACTTAAAAAAAAAAAATCACAGGTGGAGAGAATTATAATTAGGGAAGAAATTAGAAGAAACAAACACACACCTCTCTAAACAGGCAGAGAAACGTCAAACAGAGGGTGCTAGACAGCTGCTGTGTGCTTGCTGAAAGGATGTCCATTTACCATGAAGGGTGAGATTTGGGCTTCACCTATTCATAGCAAGTCAGACTAAAAGAGGAGAGATCTTTTTTTTTTGGCTTGAAGAATTTGTCTTTGCCAATGTGTTCCATACATACTAACTAGATTTCTCAAAGTTGTGTTCCCTAAAAATTTAAAAGCGTTGGAAAATTTGATGATGCTGCAAAAAAAAAAAAAAAAAAAAACCCTGTAAGCTGAAAATTAGATTCTTTGATGTAGGAAGTTAAGCCAGGTGACATGACATCTGCAACACCCTCGGAATAGGGCAAGCAAATGTAGTAAAGTACTGTATGTGAACTGTTTGCTTGAAATAAGGTAACCAAATCTACACATTTAAAAAGGCATTCTTTACCCCAAACTTGGCAACCACTCAGAATTGGAGATTAAATAAAACTAGAGAGTACAAAATCTGGTGCAGCTCTGCATAGAAACCATTCACCTTCCAGGTTTTATTGTCTGAGCTTAACTGAAAAAGATTAATTTCGGAGCTGATTGTCACCAAATTCTGCACTCGACAGTTTTAGTAAATAACCCCCTATATTATACACTTTGCCTGCCAGTGTTATTGCTCTAGGTAATGTGCTTTCCTCCATGTTCCCAAGAAGTTGCAATAATCTAAACATCAAGTGTAAGATGTGTTTTTGTTTTTTGTTGTTTTTTTAAGTATTGTTTCGGGGGGTTACTTCTTGGTGGACCTGTTTTGCAGACTGGCACAAATTAAAATGACTGCTCTCTGTGCCAAATACACAGTAAGCAAAAGCACTCAAAACAGCCATACATCTCTTCCCGGACCATGCTGCCCAACTTAGCCTTTTTTTAAGGTAGGCTTGATTTAGCAAAATGTGGCTCACTTTGGACAAGGTCTAAACCAGGGGTTGCCAACCATTGGCCCACAGAGCCTTATAATGTGTGCCACAACTTCCTGCTCTGGGGTGGCAGCTTGGCAAGGCCAGGTCTTGGTTTGCCACCCCTCTGTCCCACAGCATCAGTGTTGTGAATGAAGCCAGCGGTAGAGGAAGCAAGTGGCTGAGGAGCAGAGGAGCTGTTGCTCACTGTATAGCGTCAGCTCCTGTCACAGGTGGAGTGATACCAAATGCACTCTGCCTGGGCCAACAATAGCTGGCAATACTGGAATGGAAGCCTGTTCTTACAGGTAAGTTTATTATTAAAATCACAGGGGCTTTTATTTACAAAAGGCAAATCCACTTTGCACTACAAGTGCAGTCTCTGTAAATCTGAGGGGTAGATCTGAAATGAGGGGAAGCTCTACTGATTTTATCATCCAATCACATGCAAGCTAAAATACTTTTTTTTTTTTTTTTTTTTTGACAGCAAGCGCTTGGGCACCACATGCTTAATCAGACATATGTCGACCTCGACCGCCCGTTGGCAACATAACCTAAAAGACCCACACCAAAGAACAAGGCGGACCTCTCCTTGCTCCTCCTCATCAGCTGGGATCTCCAACCCCACTATACCTTCAGTCCTCTCAGAAACCTGCACTGAGGGGAATGAAGGTGTAGAATTAGGTGTGCCACTGCCAAGTACTTGCGGGCAATCTGCTATCGGTACACCAACGTCCGATTCTAGCAGGTAGATTTCCCTACCCCAGTTGCTCCACCGGCGAAAGAAGTTTGCTCCCAGCCATTCACATGCCCAGCGGTTGAATGCTAGCTTGGCTAAATTGCTAGCACTTCAACTGCTGCCTTTTCAGTTGGTACACAATTTGCCCGCTTCCGTGAGTTTGAATGTGCGGTACCTCAGTGGCAGGTTCCCAAACGCCACTTTTTCACGGAAGGCGATTCCGGTTCTCTACCGGCATGTGGAAGGCAACGTCCAAGCCTCGCTAGACAGGGCGGTCAGCAAAAGGTGCATATTACCGCTGACTCATGGTCCAGCAGGCATGGACAGAGACGTTACCTATCTTTCACCGCACACTGGGTGTCTCTGCTGGCAGCTGGGAAGGATGCAGTAGTGTTGGAGGTTGTTCCGCCACCACGCCTCCAAAATTCTACTAGTGGCGATTCTGTCACACCTCTCTCCTCTGTGTGCACCGGTCATATAATGCCAGTGCTCGGCTGGCCCACCTCCAAAAGGAATTTAACCTGCCCAAGACGGCCTAATCTGTGACATGCCCACCTGGTGGAACTCAACGTTGCACATGCAGCAGAGGGCCATCAATGAGTACCTGTGCGACTATGGCAACAAGGCAGGGTATGGGAAACTTGTTTTTTTTTTTTCCACGCCAGTGGGCCATGATCAGGGATGCATGCACTGTCCTGTCACCATTTGAGAAGGCCACCAGGATGGTGAGCAGTGACAGTGCATGCATCAGTGATACTGTCCCTCTTGTCCACCTTTTGGAGCACACGCTGCATGGAATAATGGACAGGGCACTTGAGGCAGGAAGAGAAGGACTTCCTTACCTCTCAAGGCCCCCTTTATCCAGTGTTCCTGCGTGCCTGCCGATCACACAGGAGGAGGAGGAGGATTGTGTCAGCATGGAGGTGGAGCCTAGCACTCAGCCTCAGCAGCAGTCTTCAAGGGATCATTTACAGTCCGAAGAAACCCATGGACTTGTACGTGTCTGGGAGGAGGTGGCTGCGGATCATCTCGTCCTTAGTAACCCAGAGGACTCTGGACCGAATTCCTCAGCAAACCTACGCGGCATAGCCTCCCTGATCCTGCAAAGCCTGCGGAAGGATCCTCGTATTCCTGGTATCAAGGAGAGGGATCATTACTGGCTGGCAACCCTCCTTGATCCACGTTACAAGGGTAAGGTTACGGACCTTATCTTGCCGTCGCAGAGGATGAAACATTTTCAGACAATTTTTTAGTCCGCAGCCCCAAGGTATGATCGGTTTCAGCAACCATCCCCAGCGTCTGATTCACATGGTGCAGGAATACCTAGGGGCAAGATCGGACTTGGACACCTTTCCCACCGAAAATCCTCTGGGTTACTGGGTCTTGAGGATGGATCACTGGCCAGAGCTTGCACAGTATGCAATTGAGCTACTGGCCTGTCCTGCATCCAGCGTTCTATCTAAACGCACATTCAGTGCTGCTGGAGGCTTTGTAACCGATCACAGGGTGCACTTGTCCACCGAATTGGTCGATCGGCTGACCTTCATAAAAATGAATCAATCATTTTTGGATCACCAGCTACCAAGCACCTGATGCTAATGTAACCGAAAAAAAATATTTTAATCTGACATCCCTTCAAGACTGCCTATGCTGAGTGACTATCCTGTTATGCTGAGTAACTATCCTCTTCCTCCTCAATGTTCATGCTGATAGCTTGTAAAAAAATTTTTGGTTCTGGGCACCGCCACCAGTGGCTAAGGCCCAATTTTTCTGCCACTGTTTAATAGGGGTGCAACAGATCAAAAAACTCACGGTTCGGATCGTTCCTCGGATCAGGAGTCACGGTTCGGATCATTTTCGGATCAACAAAAAAAAAATCTCCCCCACTGTAATATCCACAATCTCCCTATTGGCGGGTATATTGGCAGGGTATTGTTAGGGCATGGCAGAGTATTGTCAGGGCATTGCAAAGTATTGGCAGGGTATTGCAGCAGGGCATTACAGAGTATTGGCAGGGCAGAGTATTGGCAGGGCATTACAGAGTATTGGCAGGGCATTGCAGAGTATTGGCACTGCTGCCCTGATTTCTCCCTTCCACTGTACAGATCAGTACACAGAGGGGAGAGAGGAACCAGCGTCATGCCATGACGCCGGTTTGTTACAAGTGATCGCTCCGTTATTTGACGGAGCGATCACTTGCTAAACGGCCGCCGGGTGTACCAAGATGGCCTCCGCTCTGGAGCTAGGCCAAAGCCGCGGCCTTTCCTATGGCTGAGGCAACAGAGCGCTCCGCGGATCGCGGGTGTCCCGTACGGATCAACCTCCGCGGATCGGATCACGGATCGATGACGATCCGCTGCACCCCTACTGTTTAACAGGGGCGTGTAATTACAATTTTTGATGCAATACTTTGCAGCAGGGCTCATTCTTGTGCTCCAACTAGAGTATCTGTGAGGGGTTGTAGTGTTGTGGCACCGGCACCAGCGCCTTAGGCCCAATTTTTCAGCCCGTTTAACAGGGTCATGTAAGTACAATTCTTGATCTAATATTTCACAGCAGGGCTCGTTCCTGTGCCCACCAAGAGTAACTGAGGCCTTACAATGTTGTGGCAACACCACCACACCGTCCACCACCAAAGGCTCAATTTTTCTGACCCTGTTCAACAGGGGCATGTAATTACTATTCTTGATCTAATATTTCACAGCAGGGCCTGTTCCTGCGCCCAGCAAGAGTAACTGTGAGGGCTTACAGTGTTGTGGCAACACCAACACCTAAGGCCCAAATTTCTGCAGAGTATATAGGGAAGGCCCCTACTTTCAAACATCCAACATACAAACGACTCCTACTTGCAAACGGAAGGAGACAACAGGAAGTGAGAGGAAATCTACCCCTAGGAAGGGAAATTCTCTCCTGTAAGAGTTCCTTGTTTCACTAAAAAACCCAAATTTTCAAAATACAGTTATCATTGGGACAGAAAGTGAGGTAAAATCTTCTGAACAGGTGCACAGACAGCAAAACAAACGTTACAGGGGTGATAATCCTTCCCTATGTTTTCCAAAAGGCTAAAAAATAGATTTTTTGTCTGGAGCTACACGTAAAAAATGTACCAGTTCAAAATTACGAACAGATTCTACTTAAGAACAAACCTACAGTCCCTGTCTTGTTTGCACTGACTGTATACTGCTGTTCAGAGTATATAGGGCCCCACGCCTTTCCTTTTTTTTATTTGGGTGCAGGGTTTCTCGTAATATCCATACAAGACCCAAAGGGGCTGGGGGGGGTGTTTCTCAATGACTTTCAGCCATATTGCCAGGATCAGACATGACATTAAAAGCCGCAAGCAGTTTTAAATGACTTTTTTTCCTTTAGAAATGTCATTTTGAGCAGGGACTGTTCTAAACACAGGAAACAAGCGCCACTTTAGAGGCATACAATATAGACACCCCCAGGCACGATATTTAAAGAAATTTCAGTTTTATTTTTTCACTTTAAGCATCATTAAAATTACTGCTTCCCGAAAAAAACGGACATTTTTGAAACTTTTTTTTGCATTGTAGCCTGGGGCAGGACCTGGGTCCCCAAACCCTTTTAAGGACAATAACTTGCATATTAGCCTTTAAAAATTTGCACTTTTGATTTCTCACATTCGAGTCCCATAGACTTTATTGGGGTTCGAAAGTTTGCGCGAACTTTCGGTCCGTTTGAATGTTCTGATGCAAAACGAACCGGGGGGGTGTTCGGCTCATCCCTAGTCAGCAGGTGAATGGCCCCGTTCTTGGATTGACAGTGATTTAACTGCTAACATTACCCTTTTTGGAAATATTTCCAGTGTTGATTTCCCTTGAACTTTGGGGTTCTTGTTTCGCAAATCGCAGAATTTTTACATTCTCATAATAGGGCTTTTGTATATACTAATTGTTTATCATCCAAATCTTTACGTGTATTGGCGGTTCTTCGACAATTAGTACTTAAATGCTTAGAATTAAACATTTGGTTAAAAGCTAAATATGTACCCGGAATTGATAACTCTGTAGCTGATTCTTTGTCCCGTCTACAGTTGGAACGTTTTCGAAAATTGGTTCCAGAAGCAGACGTATACGGAATGCAATGCCCTTCTCAACCATGGGATCTGGTCTATTGAGAGTTGGCTTGGCCATCAGTAATTCATTAGCTCCTTCTTTGTGGGTGGATTATAAAGCCGCGTGGAATTCATGGTGTGCTTACCTGGACACAACGGGTCAGGTTGGCACCCTAATTTCTGAGCAATTGATAGTCTTTTTTAGAACATTTGATGAATGAAGATTATTTTTATTCACATATATTAAAACAATTGGCTGGAATTTCCTTTTTCGCCAAATTGCATGGTTTCCCTTCCTGTATGAGTTTGTTCTCTGTGAAACAAGTTTTAAAAGGTTATCGTAGATCGTCAGTAACTCATGATTCTCATTTGCCTATTTCCATTGATATTTTGGAAAAAATTTGTACTTAACTACGACGGTTTGTTTTTCTGCTTACGAATCTTTATTATTTCAATTGGCTTTTTGTTTATGTTTCTTTGGAGCCTTTCGTATTTTCGAACATTTGCCTAACAATGTTCAAGGTTATTCTGGGATTTCTTTTTCTGATTTGGTTTTAGGTAGCAATTTTATACAAATTAGGATTCAAAGAAGCAAAACGGATCAGTTGGGTCATGGACGATGAGTCACTTTGCATCGTTTCAACTCTTCTACAATTTGTCTGATTTTATCAATTCAGCAATATTTGCACGTCCGCCCAGTTGGTTCTGTTTGTCTTTTGATTCACTGTTCTGGCCTACCCCTCACTCGTTATCAATTTTGCTCAGTTTTAAAAAAATGTTTGACTCATTTAGGTTTAGGTCACCTACCTTTTACTTCTCATTCTTTCCGGATTGGTGCAGCTACTACTTCAGCCAACCTGGACTTGTCTAAAGATATTGTTAAAAAATATTGGTAGATGGAGATCGAGTTGCTACCGTTCTTACATACGCCCTAATTTTCTTGTTTAATTTCCAGTAACCTGTGTAACATCTGGATCATCGGACATTCCTACATATATTGGGCTTTTTGCAAGGCAATGGTTAGAATATATGGTACTAACTTAGGTTTTCCTTTTCAAACTTTTTATTTATGCTGGTAAGCTTTGCGTGGTATGAGACTAAATGATATGCGTCAGACTTTATCTTCATTGTATGCCTCATGGCCTCCTCCTCAAATTGTCATTTCATATTTCAGGAAATGATAGATAAAAATCATACTTTAGACATAATTTCACAATTAAAATTTGATTTTCTTCAATTACATGCCATTTTGCCTGATTCTGTTCTTGTTTTTTCAGAAATTGTTCCACATTTGATTTGGTTAATTTCGCCTGAGCTTCGGCATTGTGAAAAAATTAGTAAAAAGATCAATAGAGCAATGGCTAAATTTATGCCTTCCATCAATGGCTTGTCTTACAGACATATTGATCTGGAAGGCGGTTTATTTGGTTTTTATAGGTCTGACGCTGTGCATTTGTCGGATATCGCCTTCGATGTGTTTAATGTGGGCATTCAGAACTGTATTGAATTGGCCGCGGTGCAGGTGGGGTGCCAGGCTCATCTTTGATAAGCCTGGCATATGGGACAGCAATACAGATATTGAACATGTCATAGTATTAACTCGAGCTGTTATGGCTGAGTTAAAGTGAATTTTATGGTAGAAAGTAAGTGAATGTTATGTTATAAAATTGGACATGTTTATTATAAGTTGGTAAATAAATTAAATACCAATAATAAAGGGCCCCGGCCATTCAAATCCATTGTGAAGTATTTTTTATTGATTATATTATTATATATTTGTAAATGTATTTGTTCTGCATATGACCCCATTGTATGTCAGGTTAAAAATCTTGATCATGGACTCAGGGCAACAAAAGGTTGTTGTGCGCAACACAGTGTATTTCTGGATGAGACATGCCAGGCGAGCTGGGTGAGAGACAAGAGGAGAGACTGTGGGAATTGTGTCAAATCGCTGTGGCCTTATGGCATCAAATCTGAGGATCTGACTTGGTTAGAACAGCCAGCAAGACTAGATTTTTCATAGTGGACCCCTTTTCTCCCACCAAAGAAAATGGTACGGGATATAAGTTTAACAGTGTATCGGATTTTTAAACTGTAGATGTAATTAATTTTACAGTGTAAGTTTATGCTGGAGGACAGAAGTCCTGGGTGCAATAGTTTACAGGATTTAATGCAGAGAAGGCAGAGGAGCAATCATCTGCATGATGATATGCAGGGTAAGAGACTGTAAATGTTAGAAGTACATAAGTTATTTAAGGCTAAAACAATTTAACAATTTTAAATAAATTTGATGTTTAAGCAACATGTTCTATGGGCATGCCATATCCCCCTTCCTAGTAATATCCCCCAATAAACACAAAAAGAAGCAACTCAAATTACTTTTCTTTGTCTCAGAATTGATAGCTGGAGTTCTGTCAGTGGGTTGATATGGTGGATGTTAGTAACTCGATTAAAATATTATATATAGATATAGATATATATAGATATAGATATATTTATTATTAATGGAATTCTTGAGCATTTTTTTATGTTGCACTTAATCCAAATTTTGTAATAATTAAAATTTTAAATTGACATTCACTAATAATTTATACATTTTTACAAATACAATTATCAATATTGAATATATTTTTTTTATATTACTTTTATTTTCAGATAGAAGAAAAATGCCAAAGTGCATCTTTAATTCCTGCCCACATAGCACGGGGTTAAAATCGAAACATCCTGTTGTTACAATCCATATATTTCCCAAATATTTGGAGATAAAACTATGGATAGCCTCATCTACTTTGAGCGAAGAAGACCTAAGTATTGCAGCGGAAGAAATTTTGAAAGACACAAACGGAATGCTTTGCTGGGAGGTTAATTGGCTTCTGTCCAAAAATTGGCCCTAGTATATGAATGCGAGTTGGGGACCTTGGATTGTGGGCTCCTTGAGAGTAGGGACCGATGTGAATGTACGATGTATGTGTGGAGCGCTGCGTAAATTGACGGTGCTATATGGGTACCTTAAATAAATAAAAATATAATAGATGAGCATCTTAATGAGACACAATGTTCAGGGATATGGACAATTGTAGGCACGCACTCAGAATGGACTGGTGTCTTTATTCAACCTTATTATGTTACTGACATTTCAATGTCGTTTATGAAGATAAAGCAATGCTGCCCATGTCATCAATCCGGCTTGAAAAACATAACAAAAAGTGAAATGGGGACACAAACCGTTGGAGAAGATTTTAATTATTCAATTTCTAAGAAATCGTATGGATTTTTTGCTAGTTACTGTGACATGTCATGATCATAAATACTCATTGTCCTGCCCTATTGTTAACCCTCTTTTATTAAAATCAACTCCAGCAAAAATACAAAGCACAAAACAAATTCCTGAATTACAAATCACACCAATTAAGTTCTGCAATTACACTGTCCTATGGTGACTTCACGGAGGCAGAGAGTAGTGCTACACAGCTGTTACTATCCACTGAACATAATGTTATTCAACTTCCAATTTGTGCCTTTATTCAGACCGTTCATGTTGAATCAACAGCTATTGATATTACTTCTGAAATGGAAGATAAAAATTGATACTATTGAGAGTATGGATGTTAATGGTCAAATAAATACCTCATTGGATCATAATACTACGCTGGATGAAAATGATGTTCCCGATTTTTCTGAAATTTCATAAACAGATATTTCTAGGGCTGAGAGTTCCTTTGACACTGATAACAACATTGTAACACCAAAAGATGAATGTTTAGAGGTTGAAGAAAGAAAATTCATAGTTTTTGAATCATGTCTTGATAAATTACTTACAAATTTACGTTGCCCAAAAGATGAATGTTTTGAAAAAAATAACAAAATTTTAATAAAGTAATGGTTGGAAGTTTACTGAAACTTTACAGCAGATGCATTGAAAACCACCAACTTCTTATCTGGGAAAGTCAAACTAAGATTGGTAAGTTAGCTGCTGGTAATAAAATTTTTGCCTCAGCCATGACTTGCAGTGGATTATTGTTTACAACTGTCAAGCAAATGATGGATCTTTGTAATATTCATTTTTTTTCAAAAGCAACATGTCATAACTATTTGAATAAATTCATCTATGGCGGGATAGATCATGGTTGGCTTGGAGAAAAATAAAAACAAAATTGCAAAAAGATTCTGTTTTTTTAGTTGGTGACGGACAATATGATAGCCCGGGATTTTCAGCAAAATACTGTACCTATACAATGATGGAAATTGAGTCACCTGCACGGTTTCAAAATCAATAATGTATTCTGACTCCAACTATTTTGTCCATTGCCATGGAAAAAATGACATTTCAAAATTGTCTGGACCGCATAATTGAAGAAAAATACGGCGTTCAAGTTCTTGGAACCGATTGACATCTGGGCATTAAAAAAAAATAAAAAAAAATGAGAGAACAATATAGCCAGATTTCACATCAATACGACCTTTGGCACTACGTTAAATCATTTAAAAAAATTATTAGAGGCCAGCAAAAATGGGAATTGTCAAGATTTACAATTTTGGATAACTTCAGTGATAAACCACTTTTCATTTCAATGTTTTTATTGGCGTTTTGATAAACCACTTTTACTGGTGCAGTAGGCACTGTAAATAAGATCAAGATATTTTCTTAAGGACATGGACATCCCTGCTTTACCATGTATGTAACATACATGAGTGGGAGGAGGCTGGTGAAAAAATGTCCTGTCAACATAGTTCACTAAGTGACTAAGAGGCACTTGACGATTTGGTGATGTCAACACAGCTGAAAAATGATGTACCTCGTTTGGTGCTGTACTGTCACACTGGTGCTATAGAAACATTTCATTTTAGTGTTTTGAAATATCGTAGTAAAGGTATTCATCTCAGCATAAACTTCATGAAGGCAGAAACAAAGCTAATCATTCTATCTCACAACAATATTGTCGGACGTTCCCAAGGGATAGTACGTAGTCCAAAGAAAAGCGAAAACTTGGGCACCAAAAGAACCTCTTTAGAACACCCTCACTCACGTAAAAAATGGATAGTACGTAAAACCTATGAGCCTGTGTGCCATGATCATTTTTTGAAAATAATGAACACAATTGTCAGTGTTGCTGCAAAAAAAAAAAAAAAAAAACACCCACATGGAAATCAAAAGAAGATCTTTTCCCAGAAAATATAACATCTACTGAAAGACCAGATAAAAAATATGCTGTGTCCATCCACATGTCATGATTTCCAATGCAAAGGGAGGAAGACTCTATGAAAAGAACGTATCATGTAAAAACGAAATCTAAATAATTATTTTTTAATTAGTTTTGTAAAAAATTTTAAATGTTTTTTTTTTTTTTTTTTTTTTTTATAGATGTTCAAACATTATTGGGGTATCTTATTTGTGTAAGGTTAGTATTAAATTTATATAAAACATATCTAAATTTTGCTGTATTTTATCATATATATCATATCCTAGTGAACTATTTCTCATTTTAGGTTGGAACAATTCAAAATTTTTTTCTTCATGAAATGCTCGATTCTGTCTATTTTTACCATTTTAGAATATAGAAATTGATTTTAACAAATAGATTTTAAGGCTACTAATAATAACAAAGGGCATTTAGTCAAATTAAATTTGTTTAATAATTTTAACATTAATTCTTTATAGATTATATTAAGATTCATACAAAAAAGTTATTTATTACATTTCTAGTCATATTGAAAAACACTAAATTAAATGAATAATGCTAACAATTTTTTTTTTTTATCAAATATATTTTTTGTTATAATGGTATATATTACACAATAATTGACATGCATTTTTAATAAAAAACAAAGAGTAGCATAAATTTAAATGTTGATTTAAAATTTTTATTGAATCTTATGTCCAAACAACATTAAACATCTAATTATGAAAACAACTTTTATTTGTAAAAATGTATTTACATATTTTATTATTACTAAAATTCAAATGCCATTTCTCCTGCGTCGTAATTGTTCAAATATTTAAACCCAATGTATAGGCCTTCAGGATCTGGAAAAGATGATCTTACTGCATGAACTGCACAGGAAGGTATGGGCCTTCAATTACCTTTGCCCAGATATCCATGTAACCTTGCAGTGAATGCTTTATATGCAGTTTTACGCAAGTTTCTGTAGAAGATGAAATAAAAATCGATTGTGGGCAACAATGGGTCTAAAACTGTACATATTATTTAAAGATAGACATAGAATATTTATTGCTCACTGCACATTACACACGAATATTAGAAAACAAAATAGTGTCTGCCTGCCTGAATCCAACTTTGAAATTGAATAGATAAAAATATATCATTGTCAATCACAACTGGTCTATAAAAGTATACCCATTAAAACTATCGCTTGAGAGTTACATTTTTTAAAGAGCGTTTTGAAAAAAAATAACGTTTTTAGAATTTAGACTTGATATGTAAATGATGTCTTCATCTACAAGTACCATCAAGTGACATCTGAGTATAAAGAGAAATAAGTCACCTCAAAGTATATTGATGTTTACTTTTAATGCATGTCTCTACATCATAGGCGTGCGCAGAGGGTGTGTCATTTACCAGCCCCTTCATTTTATTGAATATTTTCTGTTTGTAATCGGTGTCCATTCATAAGTAATGTACTTTAAACTGCGTATGTGAAGTAACAGGAAGCAGCTTAGCACAGACCACTTCTCATTCATTCACTGTCCAATGCAGCTGAGGCTTGAGAGAAAGGGACTGGGCAATCCCTGTCTCCTTTCTCAAAAGTTAAACATCAGTGTTTTTTTTTTTGTTTTTTTTTTGACACCTGATATTTCAGCATAGGTCCCCAGTTGGGCTCCTAATAATTGGTAAAAAAAATTAACTAAAATTTAAAAAAAAAAGAAGGTAATAAAAATTTTAAAATATTTCAGACAGACACTGTACATTGCCCTACTAATAATGTCTACTTGTCTGTGTTTTAATATGTTGGCTTGCATTCATTTATAATATTTTGTGTGTATGTGTTTTCTGTATGTCAAAAGTTTGTGGAGCACACCCTAATGCAATAGGCTGAGGAAAAAAAAATATGAAAATATAGAAAAGATATTATAGATATACAATTAATTCAATTTAATTACAATATATTTATCCACAGAAATACTAAAATTATAATTCTTTAATGATTATATATATATCTCTATCTATCTATCTATCTATCTATATATCTATATATATATATATATATATCATAGTTATGCAGTAGTTTGTGTCTGTCAGCTTACCTCTACATGTGTTCCTTTAGAGGCCAGCCACTCTCACCTGACTGCATATATAATCTTCCCTCAGATTAGCTCCACCTCAGCCTCTAATTAGGAACACTATATTGACCTGGGCATTGCAAGCCAACCTTGCTGATCAACCATTGTGTGTTTGGCTTCCTGTTTCCTGCTTGGCGTGTTCGACTATTCCTGTCTGCTCGTGACCCTGACCTCTTGGCGTGTCCCCGACTATCCCTATTTGCCTGTGACCCTGAACCTTTGGTGTGTACTGTCGGAAACCATGAATCAGACCGAGACAGAAGTACAGTTAATCACACTTGTTTAATAATAATTAAAAGGTAAACAGAGTAAGCGTAGTCAATACTTAACCAGATTTCAGTGACCAGATCGGGTAGTCAGCCAATGCCAATGTCAGAGAGCCAGAAATCAACGTAGTACAGCAAGCAGGATCAGAAGCCAGAAAGCCAGAAGGGATGTCAGCCGAGCAAGTCTTCAACAGGAACGCAGGAGAAAGTCTCTGAGATGTGACCAAAGGCAAAGGCAGAGATGAAGTGAGCTGGACGGATTTAAGTAGCCAGGACTGACGTGCAGATCATCAACAGCTGAGTCACTGTGAAGAGAAAGGAGCTGGCAATTAGCTGAGTGGCCAGCTCAGAGAAAGAAGGGCTGAGCCCAGCCCTGACATGTACTCTGTTGTCCTTGTCTGCTAGTCGCCCCCGACTTTGTCTTATCACTTTACTATCCTTGTTGTTCCAGCCTGCTGCCTCCTTCCTCTTCTCCTGTAGTCTACCGTGAGCGTGAGCTGTGAGACCCTGGGGGCCGCGACCTGTAGCCAGACTGCAGCGCAGTCTATCCTCCCCACTAGAGGCTCTGGTGAACACCTGCTGGCTCTTAGACTCTGCGCCCTGGGGAATCTATGCTCTAGCTCTGATTGGGATCTGTGTTAGTGATCCAGTAGGCCTGCTTCCTGAACCTCCCAGGGTTCAATCCACAGCAGTCCTAGGGTCCACTACCTAGCGGTGCACTTCTGACTCCCACGTAGTGCATCTGTGACCTGACAATATAAATAACAGTAATATCTAAAAAAAATTCAAATAATTAGATAACTATTGTCATCTGCATTTGGTGCATGAGAAGTCAATTGGTGTAGAATGGTCAATATTATTGTCGTATTCAGCCTATCCACAACCATACATTTTTAAAAATGGTAGATTGTGTTATACAGACTGAACCCTCTTCAATGTTTTCTTTGACATTATAAATTTCTTGGCAGCATAAAGACTCTCTGCCTGTTGGCATAGCAAAACAATTCCCACATTGACACCAATCTGTGTTTCCTAATCTTCTTTGAAGTCTAATGCTGCGTACACACGACCGGTTTTGCCGTCGGAATAAACTCCGAAGGTTTCTCCGACAGAATTCCATTCAAGCGGTCATGCCTACACACGGTCAAACCAAAGTCCGACCGTCCAGAACGCAGTGACATACAGCACACGGACAACGGGACTAGAAAAAGGAAGTTCAATAGCCAGTAGCCAACAGCTTCCATCTCGTACTTGCTTCAGAGCAAGCGTCGTTTTTGGTCCGTCGGAACAGCATACAGATGATCGGTTTTCCCAATAGGAATTGGTGGAATTGGTTCCGTTAGTCCTATTTCTAGGTCCGTCAGAATCTTCGAATCTTCTAAAAAAAAAAGTCTGATGAGGCACACACACGATCGGAATAGACGATGAAAAGCTTCCGTCTGACTTTCTGTCGGACATTACGCTTGTGTGTACGCGGCTTTAGTTCTTCATCTGTTTGCGAGTTGGACACCAGTGAAGGTCTAACTCATCAACTGTGGGATATTTGGACCACATTTTTTGTAAAAGATCTCTCCTCTATAATTTAAATATAAAATAAAAATAAAAAAATATTTAACATGTATTAATATTGATTTTAAATTAAAAAAATTAATCATAATAAATTTGAATTAAAAAAAAAACCACAAGTCTGTGATGTCTTATATTTTATATTTTTTAAACAATTAACATTGTCATGAATTATTATACAATACCTGAAGTGTATAATTACATCATAGTTTAATTTATATTCACAGAAATGCCACTTATAATGCTTTTTTTTTGTTGGTACAGAGTTTGCTTGTGATTCCATTTGAATTGTTGTGTAATCAAATCCAACTACAGCAACAATGTATACAGCGAAGATGAGATTAACGTCTGTCTGACCTATTTATTTAACCTCATTAAAAATTTGGATGCTATTTTCCAAAGGGGAAGAAGTATACTTTACATCGAATACATGGAATCTTCTATGGACATATAGACAACAAATTGTATAATCAAAGATTTTTATTAGAATTTTAATTAAAATTTTGTTGCAGTTTAGATTTCATCCATTATTGAATAATTACCCTTTCCTCTGCAGATCTCGTGCTTGTTGACGGCTTCTCTTCTGGTGTCTACATTTATTTGCGATTCCTCAGTAGTCTTCAATAAACCAAAAAAAATTTTACCAATTACTTGTTTTTTATAGTTTTTATATTATTTTTGAAATTGAAATTAGTACATACAATATTAAATTTATATCTTCATGATTACCGGCATGGTAAAACTTACCATTGTAATATGCTTTATTAATTCAATTTCTTGTTATCTTAATAAATGAAAAAAATTATGAATAAAAATAATTAAAAAGTAGATATTTTTAATTGTTATTTAAAAACATCAATAAAATTAATGATAAACTTGCATCATTTTTACAATTGAGATTTACTTTGTGGAAATATGCCAGGCGCTCCTGTCTCCGAAGTGAGGGGATCATGCTCTGCTTCAGTATGTCACAGTACATGTTGGCATTCATGGTTCCCTCAATGAACTGTAGCTCCCCAGTGCCAGCAGCACTCATGCAGCCCCAGACCATGACACTCCCACTATTATGCTGGACTGTAGGCAAGACACGCTTGTCTTTGTACTCCTCACCTGGATGCCGCCACACACGCTTGACACCATCTGAACCAAATAAGTTTATCTTGGTCTCATCAGACCACAGGACATGGTTCCAGTAATCCATTTCCTTAGTCTGCTTGTATTTAGCAAACTATTATGGAAAGACAGCCATGCAGACTTATTTCATACAGTGTGTGACGAACCCCCCACCCCTTCAACCTCTCATGCAATACTGTTCGCAATCATACATCTAGTTTTAAAACCTTTGTATATGACGCTGAGATTTTGAACTCAAATTCTTTGGTTAACCACTGAGCGAGGCCACTTCTGAGTGTAATCTGTCAAGCTTTAAGTTCTTTATCACCATTCTAAATTTCATTTTAAAGGTCTGTACAATATACTTATGGTCTACTCCAGGGATCAATCTGTCCCTCCAGCTGCTGTGGAACTACACAACTCATGAGGCATGTGTAGAACTCTATCATTCACTAAAATGAATAGACACGAGGGGAATTTTAGTTATTGAACGACTAAAGGGGCATAATTAAGGAAAGACCAGGCCTAGGTCATATTATAATAATATATATCATATACACACACACATATATACATACACACATACATCTGTTTGAATCTATGTTTCTATTTATTTAAATACAGATAGATATATAAATATTTTCTTATATAGAAATATATGTATATATTGAACTAGCTGAACTAACAGGTATGGAAAAGGTGAAAGCATCTATACTTTTTTTGATAAATTGCATTATTAGTTTAATGTATAGATATATATATATATATATATATATATATATATATATATATATATATATATATATATATATATATATATACACATATATACACACACACACATATGAATATGAATGTATACAGTATATAGATATCTATATATACATCCACATGTAGCTATATAGCGATAAATATAGATATATATCTATATATTTATTAATGTAAATAAATATAATATATACATATGTATAGATATCAATTCCATAGATATAATTTTTTTTCTATGCAAACCTCTAAAAATGTATCAGTGAATTACTGTGATTATTTTCCAGTCCGTGCTTACAGATCGTGCTCCAGAAGGTATGGTTACAGCTTCCTGATGCACGCTGTGAATATCTTTTCTTTGTTTCCATAGAAATCAGAAACGAAGAAGAGGCTTGAATATTTTGATCGTAGTGCACATGCGCGGGATTACGGAGACAAGGTTGAACTGTGGGCAGAAATTCAAATAGATTCAGATGCGGAAGACCACAGCGGAGATGGCGCAGGCTTACATGAGGAATAACGCTTTACCAGATAAACATTATATAAAGTAAGACAAATAATTTAGATAAACCTATAGCGATCAATTTATAAATACATGGTCTTTATGAATATGTTAATTATCATGTTAGTATCGGAGGGTTTACTACCGCTTTAAGTGAACATTTCCTTTGAAGTAATTTTTGCTGTGATATTTGGAAAATTCATTGCTATATCCTTGGACAAGTCTGTTTTTCCTTGCTAGAGAATAGCCATTATCATTCTCTGATGTTCTTCAATGTGTCTGCCTCTCGTATTCATTTGGCAAACCTTCAAATTGATACCCCTCCTCTCCTAACAGTTCAAGTTCCACACCTTTGTAAGAATACTTGTCTATTCCTAATACGTTTTGCCTTGCAAAATTGCTGGCCAAAACGTACCGTATCTCCAAAGATATGTGAAAAATTCAAGTATTCCTACTACATACGATATCACATATGTTCTAACAAGGGAATAGACCTTTGTGATATACATGCATGAACATTGTATTATGTGTGCAGTGATTGGGAGGTTTTAGCCACAAATTAGGTATATGCTTCTTTTTCTCTTTTCTTTTTCATTTCTGATCCTTTTTTTTTTCTCACATTCACGTGTCCACCTGCAATTGGGATTGGGCTCTAGCTACTTCCCACAATATAGAATATTTATAGTACACCCAATATATATATTTTTAGACATGAAGCCCACTCATACCACAACCTGGATTTCTGCCTTTTGTTCCTTTTTCTTGGGGATGATGTTTTGTGCACCTGGTCCCTCTCCTGCGGGCTCCTTCCACAGCTCCCAGTACAGACAATTTGGACAGCCTCTGATTCCCCATTTTCCAGACTTATCATGATGTAAGTACTCAGAGGCATGAGTAACTCACTCCAGCACACATTCTCCCAGTTGAGGGGTATATTGTTTGATCATAATGGTCTACTCATGTGTTGTTGTTTTCTTATAGAGTTGCATGCATCTGCCCCTGAAGAGTGGTATTAACCACGAAACGTGTCGGACCTTTAGGATGCATTCTTATGCCTACCAATAGGAACCTACTTAGACTCATTATCTACAACCTAATGATCATGTGTTTTTTACCATTGTTTACACTGCATAGTGCCATTTAGATGATGTGTATACATATGAATCTGCATTAATTCATTTTACCCTATTAAATCTCTTGTCAATTTTATATGCCGTCCCTTTGATATACATATGTAATGTATTCATGAGGTCAATACCATGTATGTGTGTGTATATATACATATTAAACCTTTTCTACTATGTGCATCATTGTTATGTATTTTCAGACTCAATATGCCAAATATACTTTCTAATTATCTCACCCCCACAAATCAGTAGCCTCATTCAAAGTCCCACTTTCCTTTTTCTTATGCTTGTATATACATTGCCTTGTTAAAGTATTCACCCCCTTGGCATTTTTCGTGTTTTGTGGATTCACAACCTGGAATTAACATGGATTGTTTGAGGATTTGCATCATTTAATTTACAGAACATGTCCACAACTTTGAAGATGTTTTTTTTTTTTTTATTGTGAAGCAAACAAATAGGACAAAATAACAGAAAAAGTCAATGTGCATAACTATTCACCCCCTAAAGTCAATACTTTGCAGAGCCACCTTTTGCGGCTATCACAGCTCCAAGTCGCTTTAGATAAGTCTCTATGAGCTTGCCACATCTTACCACTGGGATTTTCGCCCATTCCTCCTTGCAAAACTGCTTCAGCTCCTTCAAGTTGGATGGTTTGCGCTTGTGAACAGCAATCTTTAAGTCTGACCACAGATTTTCTATTGGATTGAGGTCTGGGCTTTGACTAGGCCATTCCAACAAATTTACATGTTTCCCCTTAAACCACTCAAGTGTTGCTTTCGCAGTGTTTGGGGTCATTGTCCTGCTGGAAGGTGAACCTCCATCCTAGCCTCAAATCACACACAGAGTGGTACAGGTTTTGATCAAGAATATCCATGTATTTAGCACCATTTATCTTTCCCTCAACTCTGACCAGTTTCCCAGTCCCGACTGCTGAAAAACATCCCCACAGCATGATGCATCCACCACCATGTTTCACTGTGAGGATGGTGTTCTTTGGGTGATGTGTTGGGTTTGCGCCAGACATAGCGTTTTTCTTTGATGGCCAAAAAGTTAAATTTTAGTCTCATCAGGCCAGAGCACCTTCCTCCATAAATTTTGGGGAGTCTCCCACATGCCTTTTCGCAAACTCAAAACGTGCCATTTTGTTTTTTGCTGAAAGTAATGGCTTTCTTCTGGCCAATCTGCAATAAATCCCAACTCTATGGAACGTACGACTTATTGTCGTCCTATGTACAGAACTCTGCAGCTCCTCCAGGGTTACCTTCAGTCTCTGTGCTGACTCTCTGATTAATGACCTCCTTCCTTGCCCAGTCCATGAGTTTTGGTGTGCGGCCTTCTCTTGGCAGGTTTGCGGTTGTGCCACGTTCTTTCCATTTGGTTATGATAGATTTGATGGTGCTCCTAGGGATCATCAAAGATTTGGATATTTTTTTTTTTATAACCTAACCCTGACTTGTACTTCTCAACAACATTGTGCCTTATTTGTTTGGAGAGTTCCTTGGTCTTCATGGCAGTGTTTGCATAGTGGTGCCTCTTGCTTAGGTGTTGCAGCCTCTGGGGACTTTCAAAAAGGTGTGTATATGTAATGACAGATCATGTGACACTTAGATTGCACACAGGTGGACATCATTTCACTAATTATGCGGCTTCTGAAGGTAATTGGTTGCACCAGAGCTTTTTATGGGCTTCATAACAAAGGGGGTGAAGACATACGCACATGCCAATTATCAGTTTTTTATTTCTGAAAAACAGTTCTATGTATATATTTTTAATTTTACTTCACCAACCTAGACTATTGTGTTCTGATCCATCACATAGAATTCAGATTAAAAAAACATTGAACTAAAGGCTGTAATGTAACAAAATAGTTAAAAAGGGGGTGAATATTTTTGTGAGGCACTGTACACAAAAAAGCCTCTGAACATCTAGCCAAAATGACAGGAGAAAATAAATACATTTCACTAAATGTAACATTTCAATGTTTTTATCCATATTTCGGTTTCTGCGCATTACTATTGAGAGATTATTGAAGTAGAGAATACTCCAAATTGGCTAATATATTTTACATTCCTTTAACATTGCATGCTTGGACCACTACTAATTTAACACATGCGTCTTTTTTTTTATTTCCTTTAATGAATTGACTGTAATGCTGTTTTATGTGGTTCTTTTTGAGCATTTTTGCATTTTGAGGTTAATACCGCATAAAGGGATGGTGAACTGACATTTTAATATTGCATGCACTTTTTAGGAAAATGTGTCAAGTCACCCAATACCACACGCAATATGCTTTAGAGAATGGAGCCCATGAACACATTGAAGGGAGTAATCAGCGTCTTTGGGCATTCTTACTTAGAATTTGTGATTCTAGCTGTGTTTATTGAGAAGAATCCTTTCTCCCTGTTTCAGGTCAATCCAAAAATGTATCCACACAAGTCTGGATTTCTGAAGTACAAGGAGAGGAAAGAGCAAGAGGAAAAACAAGAAAACATAAAGAAAAATCAAATCTTTCACTATTTTAGGAAGCCAGGAACATAATGTTGAACCGGAAGTATACTCAGAACGAGATATGGAAGTTAGGTCAGACATAGTTGACGGCCATTCTCAACATTGTGAGCTGCTCACTATATCTGAAGATGTGCAAGAAGAGGGTATGCCTGCCCACAGTGTGTTTTACCTGAGGAAATTGTGTCCTCATGCACCCAGTCAGCTGCAAGTATAGAAGATACCTCCTCCACTGCATAACCCTTGGAAATTTTGAGCGTTTTAGAACTTTATGCAGCTCCTCTTTTGTCTCAAGTTCTACAGGTCTTGTTCCTATGGATTTGTGTGAAATAGATTGGAAAGACCCAGCACTGTGGCCAGAATTTTTTGAAGAGAAAGAGAGCAAATTGTGCTTTCTGGATTGATGACTGAAGAGCTGAAAAAGAAATGGCACGTCGTATGACTTTGGACAGTGATGGACATTCATTTAATCCTCAAATGGACGCAAGAATATTTTAAGAGACAGGCTTCGTTGGGGTGATTCCAAACATGTTTTATACTGCATCGTTTGCAGAGCTTTTTGTTCAAATTATTACCATAGGAAGGATGGAAGTATACTATATAGGTGAGAAGGTTTTGACCCTTCCAAAAACACATGACTTGACTTTATACACGTTTGCCAGAGCATGAACATTCTGCTCAACACCGAAAGCACTACTTAAGTTGGCAAACTTTACAGAGGTCCATAGGCGGACAAGTTGTGGACTTTGAGATGCAAAGAAATTTGGCAAGTGAAGCAGAAAAGTTTGCACTCTGTTGGAAAGGCTTCATGTTACCTTATATTTGGCCTCAGTGAATCTAGCTTTTAGAGGATGTTCTCAAAGAATTGGAGACATTCAAAATGGTAATTTCCTTGGAAATCTTGAACTTGAATTTGAAGTTGCCAAATATGATAGTGTACTTAGAGAGAGTTTGGAAAAAGTGAAACAAAGCCAGGGAAAAAGGAAAGCGTCTACCTGCATATTATCTGTCATCAGCCACACAAAACTAATTAATCAATGTATGTGGAAGATGTGTTTTGAATGTCATACTTTCTGAAAGGGAACAATCAATTTACTTCCCAATAATTTGTGATGCAACAAGAGATATATTGCATATGGGACAAAATGTTATTATTCTGCGATATGTGCACAGAGATCTTTTGTAAAGAAGGTTCCTGGAATTCTTTGAGCAGACTGGTGAAGACATTTCTGAAATGATATTTACTATTAAGATTGTGTGAACATGGTATTGATGTCAAAGACTGTAGAGGTCAAGGATATGATAACGCAGCCAACATGTCAGAAAAAATTAAAGGTGTAAGATCCAGAATCTAACAAAAGTATCCAGCAGCCTTGTTTTGTCCATGTGCAGCACCACTCATTAAAAATCTGGTTGGTGTACATGCAGCTTCAAGTTCCCCTGAAATGAGGACCTTCTCTGGGAAAGTAAATGGGCTGTATGTTCTATTCAGCAGCAGTCCTGAGAGACGGAGCTTTTTGTTAGATGAAGTTGGTGGTTCTTTACATGGCCTTAGTGACACCCAGCAGATAGAGTTCCAGGATTGAAGCAGTATAGCCAATCGCACAAAAGCTCCCAAGTATTCTGAAAGCTTTGGAAAGAGTGCTGGAAAGTAAAAAAACTGACAAAGCTGCACACTCTGAAGCGGAAGGGCTGCTGGATTATTTCTCCTCTTTCTGTGCAATTGTTCTTGCTACATTCTGGGTCAAGGCCCTGCAAAGTTTTGAGGAACAGAATAAAATCATTCAGTCAAGGTCTGTATCTATTGGCATAGGTGTAGCCAACATCAGGGCTTTTTCTGTAGACATTAAGATGTTACGTGATAAGTGGCCAGCTCTACTCTCCGAGGTTAAAGTTGTTGCTGATTCCATGGAGATTCCCAAGGATTCCTGTACCCGGGCTGCCTCCAGGTTCACCTGCCCCACATCTATCCATTCCATGCATGTGCTTTCACTGTGGAGACACTTATAAATTTGTAGTGTTAGGACTGCAAGCAACACAGGGTGCCGTGACTAGGCCTTGCAGCGTTCACATGCGTTTGCAAATGTGTACTAACTAAACCCCTGCTTTTAACAGACGGTTAGATGGGTTAATTTGGTTGGTCAGCAGACTGGTTGGTGAGTTGAGCTATGGAATTGTTTTTTTCTTACATGATTCCATGGAGCTTCCCAAGGAGCTGCTGAATGCTCAACAGCTTCGTAAAAAGAAGGCTAACAAAAATGTTAAAGATCTGGATGTTGAAATATGTTTCAAAGTCAGTATGTTCTTCCCAGCAATGGATGTGATTTTAGGCCTGGATCAAAGATTTAAATTAATGGAAGAAGTCTGCAAGCTCTTTGCTCCCATTTTCAATCTGAGGACTCTTTCAGAGGAAGAACTGAAAACTTCAACAGAAATGCTGATTTCCACATACCATGATACTGAAAACCACAATTGGCAATGGATAGACTTCTTTTGTAAAAAGTCAACAGATAGGGGGGGGGGAGCAAGAGAGAGACAGGAAATACAAGTTTGGTCAAGTTTAAAGGTTATGCACTAGACTTCGCGTTATCCGTGAATTGAAGAAAAGTATAACACTGATTTATCATACTTGGTCGAAAGTGCTGGTTAAACCCCTTTCAGATTTTTCTTTTTGGGGATGGAAAGGGTAAAAGAAATTTATTATATGCACTGTTATTGCTCAGACGCTATGTATACCCACAGAGACATATACTACATGTATTGGTTGTCTATATACTGCAACAACTGTATGTATCATATGAGCAATGTATCAATAAACAAGTTTTGATTAAAAAAAAATATACATATATTTTAGATAAAAAAGGAGGCCAAATATTTGATCCCAGAGTACCAGTGATGTATCTAATCCCCAAAGTGCACAAATCTAGAGATCACCCACCCGGAAGGCCTATCATCAGTGGGATTGATTCCCTATATTCCAGAGTGGGTGAATATCTAGATATTTATTTGAAATCATTGATTACACAAGGAAAATCATATCTTAAGGATGTAGGAATCTTTGTTTACCAATATTAACCAACATGATGGTCTGAAAGTAGTCAAATGGACTTTGAAATATCAATCCCTACTAAAGAAGGTGCAAATCCACTTTTTTTTTTTTGAGGGATTAAGGATGGCGATGCGCAATAAATATTTTTGGTTTGAAAATAAATTTTATAAACAAATAAAAAGGCAGTAGCCATGGGGGCACATTATGCCCCCAGTGTGGCTAATTTGGTGGCTCAACAAAATGGGAAGAAGAAAACATACGCTAAAAAAAAAATGGGAGCTCTTATTGTATAAGAGATATATCGATGACATTGTGTTATTGTGGGAGGGATCAAAAAAGTTTAGATTTATAGGAAAGATTAATACTAATGTATATGGTTTGAAATTCAAAGCAAAATGCCATATGGAAACAGTTAACTACTTAGATTTAGTACTTACAAAGAAACAAAACAACTAAAGTTTTTTAAAGAAACGGATAGAAACTGTAACATATCCATTCAGAGATGCCATTACCCACAATGGCTTAGGGCAGTGGTTCTTAACCTTTCTAGTACCGCGACCCTTTGACAAAATGTCCCAAGTTGTGGGGACCCCTAACAGTAAAATTATTTTCATAGCGTGAGTTGTCAGCACCCAAGGCAAGGCAAGTAATTTGCGTCCCTAACCCACGAACATTTAGCGCTCCCTGAGTCCATTTCACTCGTACAGTATTAAAACCCCTTATGGTACATTTTAGGATGCACCACTCTTCCTCTGTGTTCTCCTTTCTTTCCCTTTTATCTCTCTATCCTAATTTCTTGTTTTTTTTTCCCCCCATCCTTCTCTAGCTGTCTTTTTTGTTCTCTCTTATTCTTTCTCTCCCTTTATCTTTGTTCCTCCCCCTTCCATGTATTCTCTATTTTTATTTCTAATCTTACTCCTTGGTGGGGTGTGGGGAGAATGGGATGAGTGGCAGTAATGGCGGGGGGTGGGATGAGTGGCAGGGCTGGGGGGGATTTCTGATCAGCCAACTTAGGTGCTCTTGATCAAGGTCATCTGCTGATCTGGTCACAGGTGGTGTTACTCACTGTGTCTCCAGCTCTGTGGTGTCTCACAGCAGTGACATCTATGCCGAAATCAGGAGATAGGATCTCCTCCAGCCTCTCCCATTTCACATTCCTCACCAGTCAGCTAACCTCTAGTCTCTGCACCCCAGCCATGCCGTGAACTGAATGGGCAGCAGCGAAGAGGCTAAGTGGGCAGCCGCGGGCTTCAGGAACAGCCCAGCTGGGCAGCCGCAAAAAGGCTGGGAGAGAGGTGCAGGCTTCAAGAACAGCCCAGGATTCGGTGACCCCTGGCAAATCGTCATTCGACCCCCGAGGGGGTCCCGACCCCCAGGTTGAGAACCACTGGCTTAGGGGATACCCAAAGTCAGTATATTCGAGTGAGAAATTGTGACAGTCTGAAGGATTTTTAACACCCAGACATTTTCACAATGAGGTTCAGGGAAAAGGGATATAATCTCAAGGAATTAGAATGCTGTAAAAACAAAGTATCTGTTATGGATAGAGACTCACTTCTGACTAATGCTAAACCAAGAAAATATAAGGGTGAACTAACCTTCATCACAGGTTTTCATAGACAGTATAAAGAGGTTGAAAATATATTTAAAAAGCACTGGCCAATCCTCCTTAAGGATAAAGATCTTGGTCCCCTCCTCCCAACAAAACCAAAATTTATATATATTAGGAGGCCTCCGGGTTTGAGAAATAAGATAGCACCTACTATCCCAGACCCTCCAAAAAAAAAAAAAATGGGACTTTTTTGGATAGAGAAGAGTTTTTCTACTGTACGAGATGCAAAGCTTGCAAAACTACTAAATGGAAAGGTAAAAAGAAAGATAATTTTATGTTCTTGTTGATTTACTACAGAATGAAAACGAAGTCATTAATCACCTGTGATTGAGTACGTGACATATGTGTTGGAATGCCCCTGTCCTAAGCAATACGTGGGCAGAACTACACATAAACTCTGTACCAGGATCAACGAGCATATTACAAATATTGTCAAAGGATTTACTAAACATAGCGTATCAAAAAATTTTAGAATATTTCACAATAGGGACCCAAGGTTGTTAACCTTCTATGGGATAGATAAGATATCCAAACACTGGAGAGGCATGCATCTCAAACAAGCGGTCTCCAAGAATGAAACTCAGTGGTTATACCAGCTTGGTACTATGCAACCGGCTGGTATGAACATTGAGTTGGACTTAAATTGTTTGACTAATGAGTAAAATACATTTTTTCTGGACATGGGATGTTAGAATATCAGAATTGATGAATGGATTGGGTCTCTGAGATAATGGACTTGGATACATTTATATAATTTATCTTCTATGTATAGAAAAAGTGAAGTTTTATATAAAGATCTTTATATACTTGTGAAAGTATGTATTTTGTTTGAAGCTTCAAATGCAATTCTTGGAAAAGCTCAAGCATGTGGTAGAAATTAGTCTCACCTTCCCCCCTCATTGCAAATGGAGGAGATAATGTTACATCCTTTGTCAAATATACAAAGTTTTAGTTAAAAGAACATCATTTCTTTATATTATTAATATCCTAATCAAGAAATATTGTAAGAACATTGCATTTTAAATGTACGGTATATAATCTACTGATATATATGGTATTTGATTTAGATGGAAACTTGTATATTGTATAAGTTAAAAATGTTTACACATAGCAGTCTTGCCCATCCCCATGGAATGTTTTGATTAGAGATGGTGTTGTATTTCAACATCCTTTGTTGGACTTAGTAACCCCCACCTTTTTAGAAAGGTGGGAGGGAAAACTGCTCTTTAAAAGCCCGCAAAGTTCTGTGGAACTATAAGACAAAAACAAACTTTTAAGCCAGCCTTTATGAGAAAAGGTGGGGGCTTATTTTAGGAGTAGGAAGCTAGTAAAAAGTATAGACACAGAAGTTTTTGGAGGCAGACTGGCACTCCACGAGGACAGCTACACACACACACACACACACACACACACACACATATCACAATACGTTGCTGCTATTTTTACACACAGACATATCTGATTGAATCTTCATCTTAAGAATATAATACATTATTAATGATATTTTGACATTGTTTTTGTAATATTTTGCTATTTTCATTATTAAATCAATTTGAGTTTTTACACGAGAACTGAACGTATTTTCTTGGAACTTTCCTCATCAATATGAATTATTGCTATTATTACAGTAATAACTTTATTTCATTGGCGAGCCTTTGCCACCTTCATTTTGTCTGAATATCAAACTTTTTTGAATTATTTCTCCTTCCGCTTGTCGAGAGGGAATACAAGCAAAAACAGTGACTATTCAGACAAGCCTTCAGGAGAAAATCGAAAAGCTAATTTTCGGCAACTTTGAATGAGCTTGGAATCAAAGAAAACATCAAAAATTGGTGAGACGTTTGCGCACGTGCAAGAAGAATCTGTTTCTTGATGACATCATTTCCCGTCAAGAGAGGGAACGCGTGTTACATTAAGTGGGTTACATTAGTAAGTTATGGGTTTTATTGATGAATTGTCTAGCGAGAGTAAATTAGAATTTAAAAATTTGTCAAAGTTTGTTAACCAGTTCAATACAGGGCATTTTCACCCCCTTCCTTCCCAGGCCAATTTTTAGTTTTCAGCACTGTCGCAATTTAAACGACAAGCGGTCGTGCAACGTTGTACCCAAAAAAAATTGACGTCCTTTTTTTCCCCACAAATAGAGCTTTCTTTTGGTGGTATTTGATCGCCTCTGCGGTTTTTATTTTTTGCGCTATAAACAAAAGAAGAGCTACAATTTTGAAAAAAAACACAATATTTTTTACTTTTTGCTATAATAAATATCCCAATTTTTTTTTTAAAAAACAAAAATTTTTTCCTCAGTTTCGGCCGATACGTATTCTTCTACATATTTTTGGTAAAAAAAAAATTTGCAATAAGCGTATATGTGTAAGGCTGACCGCAGGTCAGCCTGTTATTGTAGGAGGAGTCAGGCTGCATAAAGCCTGCCCTCCTTCTCCTTCCTATGGTCGTAGGATCTCGTGTCAGCATCACTTCCGGGTGACTCTGACGTCACTTCCGGGTCGTGGATTCAACCAGGAGGATGTCAGCGGCTGCTCTCTCTGCTCGTGGCAGTGTGTTTGGGGGGGGTTCAGGTTTCACACGGATTGAACGAGGAGGTTGTGCAGCGGCGGCTCTGCTGGGTTCACAGGCGCTGCTTCTCCCGGTGTCCTTATTGGGGAGAGGGGGTGTTCGGCCACCCTCTGCTCCTCTCCTTGTGCCGCTCCGTTTTTTCAAGGGGGCCGCCTGTCCGCTCTTTCCGGTGCTGACGCGCGGGGTGATCGGCCACCGGGCTGCTCCTTTCCCTGTACACATCTAGCTCCACGTGGGAGCCGCCAGCCGGTACTTACGCGGTGGAGGAAGGGGTTCAGCTGTTGCAAGGTATTTAATGTGTAGTACGGTCGAGGGGTCCATGGATCAGTTGCAGACAGAGCAGCCTGTGGCAGTTGTTTCTTAATCCCTTGCAGCTTTCTGCAGTCCTCATTACTTAAGACTTATCTGTAAAAAGATGCTAGTAACAGTATGGAAACCCAGTTCAGAGTATGTGGGGAGGGATCTCCTGCAACTGCTGCAGTGCCTGTCAGCTCCGCTGTCTGTGTGTCCGGTGGCTTCAGCATTTGCATCTGCTATGCTGCCTTTATTCACTCTGGGTTCCCGCTGCTTATAGGAGGGTTGGTCTTATAACACAACTCATAAGTACACCATATTATATGTGGTTTAGTCATTTTACAGTCTATCAGAGGATCCCTCAACGTACTTTGTATGACATTCAGCCATATGTCAGTACCAGTGTATATCCTACCAAAGGATCCTTACAGGAATTCTGAGGGACATTCAATTACATAGAGGTTCGGGGATGCCTTGGTTTTGTTGCAGCATAGGTATGTATGGGCAGGGTATGGGATTTCGTGCAGCGTCATTCCAGGGCGGCTCTGACGTCAATTCCGGGTTTCGGAGCAGCTCATGCGGTGCTTCGCTTCTCAGCTCTGCATCCACTACGCTGTTAGTGCCTCTGGGTCGGCAGAGGGGCAGGTAAGGGGAGTCTCGGCTTTCATTTTCGGTTACCCTACTCGGGGTTAGTGTCACTGGGGGTCTTGTGTGGGGAGGGTAGAGGTTGTTGTGGAATATTCAGGTGATTCTGTCAGTTCAGGTCCTATCACATCTTTGCCTCCTGGGGAAAGTGTACTGTGTACTCCTCACTGTCTAATATGGCTTTCAGTCTGAACGTGTTAATACAATCATGTATTGTAGGTTTTAGGTAATTATTTATGCCTGTCGCATGCACAAACACAGGGTTCAGGGGTCAATTCAGGCTGTGGGGTTGTCATGACACCTGCTCATCGCTTATCATCTCATTATTTTCTGTGGGGGTCCTTTGGGGGCATGCAAGTTACGATTTCTCATGTAATTTACGGTTTTTCATGTATGTTACGATTTTATGCGATCTACGGTTCCTATGCAATTACGGTCTCTCATGGAATTATGGTTTCTCATGTATTTCACGGTTACATGCGATCTACGATTTCTCATTCATTTTACAATTTTTTTCATGCAATTTATGGTTTCTCATGCATTTTACGGTTTTCATGCGATTTATGATTTCTCATTTATTTTACGGTTTCATGCTATTCACGGTTTTGTATGCATTTTACGGTTTTTCATGCGATTTATGATTTCTCATTTATTTTACAGTTTCATGCATTTTACGGTTTGTATGCATTTTACGGTTTTCATGCCATTTACGATTTCTTATTCATTTTACGGTTTTTCATGCAATTCACGGTTGCTCATGCATGTTAGTTTCATATACAATTTACGGTCTCTCATGCTTGTTACGGTTTCCCGTGTTTTTTTTTTTTTTTGTTTTTTTTTACGGTTTCTCATGTGATTACGGTTTTTCATGCATTTACGGTTGCCATGCATTTTACGGTTTCTCATGCAATTTTACGGTTTCTCAGGCAATTTACAGTTTTCTCATGCAATTATGTTTCATGCAATTTACAGTGTTCTCATGCAATTTTTCAGTGTTCTCATGAAAATTTTACGTGTTCTCATGCAATTTTACAGTGTTCTCATGCAAATTTTACAGTGTTTTCATGCAAATTTTATAGTGTTCTCATGCAATTTGTCACTTCTTATGCCTATTCATGTTTTTCCTATTTTCTTTATGTTTCCTATATTCCTCATGTTTTCATGCTTCTCGTTTTTCCATGCTTCTCGTTTTTCCGTGCTTCTCGTTTTTCCGTGCTTCTCGTTTTTCCGTGCTTTTCTCGTTTTCCCGTGCTTTTCTCGTTTTCCCGTGCTTCTCATGTTTTCCCGTGCTTCTCTCGTTTTCCCGTGCTTCTCTCGTTTTCCCATGTCTCTTACGTTCATGTCATATGTTTTATGTCACAGTCTTTCGTTCGCTGCATTACCGTTAGCTAGTGCTCACATTCAGGGTCTGTCACGTTTACAGATCCGTACGGGCTGAGGTTTCGTTTTTAATTGATTGTTGTCCCACAATCTTCTCGCCTGTTTTCCATACGTCATACGTACACGTTCACCATTACTACTACCCACCACGGTCTGTGGGTACTTTAGCCCTGAGTGTTCGTTTTTAATTTTCCTGTCTTGGCGTGGCAGGTTGCTCGGGCTCGCTCACTGCATACAGTAGGGGGGTGTCGTCGTTAGGTTCATTTTTTACGCTCTTGGTCTTGTCATTTCTGCACTCACATCTTCATACTTGTCAGGAATTAGGGGTGTTATGTTTTGGGCTGGTTATTTGTAATGTTATCTGGTTGCTTTCATACAGCTGAATTGTTTCATGTTCTACCACTGCAGATTACCCATCACGTCTATGGGTTTAACAGATTGAGGTGAGTCTTCTCATCTGTTCTTACGTTGCTTATGTATTTCGTACAAACTTAAGTTTCTCATGCAGTTCACGTTTCCCATGCAATCTACGTTTCTCATGCAAATTACGTTATTATGCAAATTACGTTTCTCATGTAATTTACGTGTTCTCATTTTATTTACGTTTTCATGTTATTTATGTTCCTCATGCAATTGTATGTTTTTCATATTTTTTTATGCTTCTCATGTAATTTGTTTCTATGTTAAACTTACTTTTATGTTTCTCTCATTTTTTCCAGGTTTCTCATGTTTTCCCAAGGTTACTCTCGTTCTCATGTTCATCACACGTTCATTAATTCACGTTCTCATGCTACCGGTATTTCGCAGGTAGTTTGCGGTTTCTGGCAGCCTCGGTTTTTAGGCTGCTCACATTTCGTAAGCTCGCGCTATGCATGGGTTTCGTTCCTTCACGTAGCTTACGTTCCTGGTGCAGGTTTTCTCAGTATGCTCACGTTTCTCTCGTAGTTCATGTTGCTGTCCCAGTGGTGTGTCACTTACACAAAAATAGGTTACCCAGGGGACTGTGGTTCCTCCTTATCCATGCACATGACCTTTTATTGCCTAGCTACTCTTGGCTAGGGTTGGCAAAGCATGGAACTATTGGTTAGTCAGCCATGGCAGCTCCAGCAGCCTTTACGGGCTCAGGGACTTTTGTGGGTTCTGAATTTTCTCAGTCCCTAGGCCAGTATCAGCAGGCTTCCTACTTGGTTCGGTTTTTGCCTCTTTTAACTCATATCAGCACAGCAGTGTCGGGGCGTATCTGATTGGGACTCAGCGTTTCATGTCGTTAGTAGACCCGGACAGGTTTTCTTTATTTGCTGTGCATTCTATTAAAGCCATCCTCAGGGTTCCTGAAAGTAGCCCTCCTGCTGTGATCAGCAGACTTCTCATCATGGGTCATATTTTCCGTATCGTATCTATCACATTCCCATGGTCTCCTTCGTGTTGGGTACTAGCTCGGTGCTCAAGGCAGGCCTATACCCGGGTTTGGGTTATAAGAGACAGGAGCAGTTCTGCATATTTGTGCCTGGGACTTCAGCCGTATTGGGTAAGTGGAGGTCGTCTTGTTTTCTGGGTTGGCCCAGAGCCACTTTAGAGATACCACAAGCGGTTGGTATTTGGTACATTATACGTAATTTCAGTGGGCTATAATTTGGCTTCATATTCATCCTACTGGTCATTTTTGCCCCCTTTCAGGCATACTGACCACTTGACCAGGGCACAACTCCGGTCTATGTTCTTTGTTGTTTTTTGTTCCTTTGTACACTATCCACAGATTGACTCCGAGTACAAGTGTAAGGCTGACCGCAGGTCAGCCTGTTATTGTAGGAGGAGTCAGGCTGCATAAAGCCTGCCCTCCTTCTTCTCCTCCCTATGGTCGTAGGATCTCGTGTCCCACCCACCCATTCCCTTTTTCTTTTCTTTTTTCATTTTATTTCAATTCATACTTGGGTATGCCCCCTTTCAGGCATACTGACCACTTGACCAGGGCACAACTCAGGTCTATGTTCAGGTCTATGTTCTTTGTTGCTTTTTGTTCCTTTGTACACTATCCACAGATTGACTCCGAGTACAATGATTGGTTTGCGCAAAAGTTATAGCGTCTACAAAATACGGGATAGATTTATGGCATTTTTTTTTTAATTATTTATTTATTTTTTAGCAGCGATCGCGATTTTTTTTCGTGACTGCGACATTATGGCGGACACATCGGACACTTTTGACACATTTTTGGGACCATTCACATTTATACAGCGATCAATGCTATAAAATTGCAGTGATTACTGTGTAAATGTGACAGGCAGTGAAGGGGTTAACCACTAGGGGGCGGGGAGGGGTTAATATGTTTCCTAGGGAATGATTCTAACTGTAGGGGGAGGGGACGTACAAGGGGAGGAGACCGATCAGTGTTCCTCCGTTCTGGGAACACAGATCGGTCCCCTCTCACCTGACAGGCTGTGGATCTGTGTGTTTACACACACAGATCCACGGTCCGGCCCGGGTAACGGGCAATCGCGTGTGACCGGCGGACATCGCGGCCGCCGGGCACACGCACCGGGTCCCGAGCAACGCGGCGGGCGCGAGCCCCCTAGACGGCCGGGAATCCCAGGACGTCATATGACCTCCACCCAGGATGGGAGATCCCATCCCAGGACGTCATATGTCTATGGCTGGGTAGGGAAGTGGTTAAAGGTGATGAATTATGGTGTTACATGTTCAGTGAATGCTTACAGGCTAATATCAAAATACAAAAGTCAAAATTTACTTTTAAGAAATTCAACAAACAGGTTATTAACTTGATTAAGTTAATTAAAGTTTATGACACAATGATATCAGGAGTTCCTGAAAAGAACAGTACTACAGAAGCAAATACTCTTGCGCACAGGTGTGTAAGCTAGATGATCTCAATGGTTCAAAAAGGACAGTGAATTTCAGCCTTGCTGCTCTCCAGGATGGGATTATCTTAGTAGTAAACGATAAGAAAGAAAAAGAGCGCGCACCGACCTAGTGCATTATCCTTGGGAAAATTATTTATTAAAAACAAGATAAAAATCTACTCACAAAGGTAGAAAGAAATTATCGCATTGTAAGCAGTCACAAGGTGATAAGTCTGTTGGTAGCAGTCTCCAGGTCCTAGAAGGAGGACGCACGAACCGCCGCTGGCTAACGCGTTTCAAAGGTGTCCCTTCTTCTTCAGAGCCTCTGAAGACACCTTGTGACTGCTTACAATGCGATAATTTCTTTCTACCTTTGTGAGTAAATTTTTATCTTGTTTTTAATAAATCATTTTCCCAAGGATAATCCACTAGGCCGGTGCGCTCTCTTTTTCTTTCTTATCGTTCCTGAAAAGAAAGTTGTTGGTACAAAAAGGAAAACAGAGACTCGGGTATGTTTGTCTGAGCGGATAGATGATTTGCAGAGTGAAATTCAAACAAAAGATATTCAGTTGTCTGAATTATAGAATAAAGTAGAGAGTTATTGTGTAGACTCTAAAAGCAGAAGTCCTTGTAGCAGATATGCGGTCTATCGAGATTGATGACCAAGAACAGAAAGGTTTGTTTAAACCAAAATTATCTATTGTACAAGATAAGCAGTCTATAGGAAAATATGACCAGGACCATGATAAAGATTAATTAAGCACAAGTCTAGATAGACAAAAGGAAAATGGCGATCAGAGAGTTGCCACGTGTAGGGCCACACCCAGGGATGGTGGGATACACATCACAGGCGGAACTAAAGTTTCAGAGCAGACATGAAATGTTGCTTGCATACATAGTACACAAAGGAAAACTTTGACAGTAGAAAATACAGAAAATATTTCTGAGCAATTTATTCCTTCTCCAAACAATAGGTTGATCGATTTGCCTTATGCATCAGAAGTCAAACAGATCAGTACATTGACTGTTAATGAGTTTAATCAATATGACAAACAATGATGACAATGAAAGAGCTGGATTACTTCCATCGCCATCAAGATTTAGGGAAAACGTTTGAGTCATCTCCAACATTAAATTATGTGACTTCATTTTTAAAAGATGAAAGTGGAAGGCCATGGTTACATGGTTTATTAAATGGTAAGAATCCGAAATGGTTAATAGATTTAGGATCTGAACTCAGTTTAACTAAACACAAATTAACTGAGTATTGATTCTCCAAAATGTAATTTAATTGGTTTCAGTGGAAAAGAAAATAAAGTTGCAACTAAAGTTTCTGATGTGACATTTGAAATTCTAGGACTTTTGAAAATGAATATAGACATCTGGTGTTGCTAAAATACAGAGAATATTTTAGGCATGGATGTGATTAGTAAATGAAATTGGATTATTGATTTAAGTAATTTTACTATATGGAAAGAGTCATCTAGGCCCAAATCTATGTTAATAGATTCCTCAATGTACAGTAATGTTGGAAATTTTTGTACAGCAGTCGCTGACATGCCACATACAGGAATCTCCAATTGGAACAATCGGTAAGAGCACATAAAAATCTTTGCAGTCAGACCAAAATGGATACAGGTTTGTGTAAAGATATTGAAATAGAAATTGAGGGAAGAGATCCTAAACCCCAAATTCAAAATAAGTTGCCACCAGAATCAATAGGTCCAGTTTCTGACATTGTACAATCATTTTTTACAACAAGGAATATTAAAGAAGACACAATTAGTGGTAAATAATTGTATTTGGCCTATCAAGAATGCTGATGATTGGTATTCTTTATCAGTTGATTTAAGATCACTGAATAAATGCATTACAAACAAACCTATTGTTCCTAATTTACATTTAATGTCACACATGGATGTCAAGGCCAAAGTATTTTCAGTACTGGAAATCTCCAATAGTCATTTTTCAGTACCATTAACAAACAGCTGTCATTATAAACTTGCCTTCAGTTTTAATAAAGAAACGTATGCATTCACTAGAATAATTCCAGGACTGGAAATTAGTGACGGAATAGTGTACAAGTGCTTGGAGAAAGTTTAATCAAAATTTTCTAGACCAAAACGTATTTTCCAGCATGTGGACAAAATTTTGCTGTCTACACAAAATACAGCAGAACATGTCACTCTGTTGACGGAGTTATTTACTCTGTTACAAACAGCAGGGCTGAAATTGAACACAGAGTCAGTTTAGTTAATGAAAGATAAAATTATATTTCTTCATATGCAAATTAGTCATGGACAGAGACAGTTATCACAGGAAAAAGTTAGAAACGTTTCTGCTATTCCAGTTCCAACATCGTACAAGGCATTATATCAATTTTTGAGTGAAGTAAATTGTTGCAAAGAGTTTTTACAGGAATATGATAAAGTTAAACCATTATTTGATTTCTTAAAACACAAAGATGTTGTGTTTGATCAATGGGGTAAAACCCATACAGATGCCTTTGAAATGTTGAAAGTGGAGTTACAAAAAGCTCCTTTCATTGCATACAATCGAAATTGAAATATCAACACCTGTTTTATTGTCTACTGATGTATCTGAGAATTCCATCTCAGTGATTTTATTTTATCTCAGGTAAAAGATGGCGAACCGGAAATAGTTTTCTTCTCCAGAGGTTTGACAAATATGGAAAAGACTTTTGACACAAATATGAAGCAATTGTTAAGTGTTTATTTTGCAAAGTAACAGAAAAGATTGTGAGATCTAGTAGGATCATATTACAGACACCTTATCTGTCATTAGAAATTCTTTTAACGGAAATTAAGGAGAATTATATGACAAATATTGCCCATTTTTTAAAACTTTACAATTTAAAACTATACAGGTAGATTTGATAACAGAACATTCTCAGTTAAATTTATTCAGAAATCCTGTATATGGTATTGTTAGAACAAGTGCTGAGAGAGGCTTTGAGCCAGTATTTGTTAATGCTATTGACTCGGTTAAATTGATGATAGGCGGGGGGGCGTGTCCGAGCGTTGAGGTGGATGGACGCAGTGCAGAGGAGCTCCGCTTAGCCCTCTGCAATCCACGGCCATCCGAAACGAATAAACATTAGAATTTGCCCCAAACTCTACCCTGCAGCTACTGGGCACTAGCAGAGTCTCCTCCCGGGGGTATTTGAGTGGATTGGACGGCGGATTGGGCAGTTTTCGGGCCGCGGCCGGCCTCACTCCACAGACGCCGGCCGCCATCTTGCGGCCTACGGGACGCTCGGAATCCCCGGCCTCGAGTGCCGCGATCGGCGGTACGGAGGCTGATCGGCCGGCCTGCGGCTGGGAGCGCCGTATCCGGAGCAGACCGGACTGAGAGGGGACCCCAGGAAACACAGAGGAAGCAGGCCCCGATCATCCGCGGCCTACAGCAGGCCCGAGGCCTCCAACATCGCTGGTCTTTGGTGCCGCGGCCGGAGGTAAGGGGGACAGCACACTCACCTCCACATACAGCGGCCACCCCCTGGGCATAACCAGCAGGCTGATAGCCTGCACGGACCCCTCACTGACCCCAGGAAGCTGAGTAAAAGGTCCCCTCAGAGACATCTTGTGGCCTAGCCTATGAAACAGGCCTGCACCCTCAGACTCTATATCCTGCCTGGACAGTGATCTCACCTACGAATCCCCACACACAAGGTGCTTAAGCTTTGCGCCCATGCTGACGGGGTGAGGCCACTGTTGTTGCAGGCCTGCCCCTCCTCCCCAGTCCCCCTCATCCGCGTAGAGGCTGGATTTTGATGGAGAGTGACCAAATATGGATGGCTGAGGACCCGCGCCCCTGAGTCCCGTGCTATCCCGACAGCTACAGGCTATCTCCATAACATAGCACACCTGCATACTACATGGCGGCAACTAGCTCACACCCCACGGAGCTTACTGACCCTCAACAAGGCACCATACAGAGGTATTTACTTAGAACAGCACAGACCGATCCCCGGACCCCCAAAGACAAGATGGCGCCCGGCCGCAACCCGGGAAAGACCAAGCCCCCCGCTTCCTCTACAGCAACAGCCTGCATGGCGGAGGACAATAATGAGAAACTCCAGAATTCTAAGGGTGAGCCAACAACCTCCTCCACAAGGTCAGTCACATCACCTGACACAGGCATCGCGGAATCCCAGTCAGTTACGCACCCCTTATCAGGAGAACCCATTAGAACGGAGGCTGCTGCCCTTCTCTCTGCTTTCAGAACTGATTTCGAATCATGGGCTAGCAAAATGGAAGCTTCCCTACATGTGGAGCTGAACGCTCTGAGGCAACAAGTCACAGCCAACGAGGAAGCAGTATCGGTCTTAACCAATGCTCAAGATGACCATGAAGCACGTATAGCAGCCCTTGAATCCTCATCCGCGACACATATGCGGCGCCTACGCCACCAACAACTCCGCATAGAAGACAGCGAAAATCGCAGTCGCAGAAATAACATTAGACTGCAAGGCATACCGGAGGCAACATCTGGAGCAGAATTGAAGCCCACTGTCATAACTATCCTCAATAAAGTTTTGGGAAGAGAGGCAGCATCACCAATTGAACTGGATCGTGTTCACAGGGTGGGAGGACCAGGGGGGGCCCGAGACGGTCGCCCCCGAGATGTTTTATGTCGGGTCCACTATTTCACCTTAAAAGAAGAGATCATGCGAAAGGCATGGAACCTGGGCTCTGTGGACTTCTTTGGAGCCCCTATCCACCTATACCCTGACTTATCTCGCAACACGCTGTACATGCGTCGAGTGGTGCGCCCTCTACTCGACCTTATACGGCAAGCCGGAGCTACCTATACATGGGGTCACCCCTTCAGCATCAAGGTGATACGGGGCGACAGCAGATTCACGCTTTCTGACCCAGATCAACTGCCCGACTTCTTTCTCTTTATTGAACAGGAACCGATAGAAGTATTAAACTGGTTAGACCCTCCAGAGGATAGATCAAGACAGCTGGGACTTGGCCCACTTCCACAGCGCCGCAGACGTCCTAGGTCTAGATCAGTCTCTTCCGGTCCAGGGATAAGAAGACCTACTTCTCCAGAAGATTAACTCAGTAGCTATTTGGGGACTGATGGCTTGTTTTGTCTTGCCATGCCAATTATATTTCCGAGGGCTCCCAGTAGTTTTGCTGCATTTTTCAAGTGGCATGAGATGTTTTTCGATCCCTTAACTGTGCTTTTCCTACTTGAAAGCTAAGACCTCCAGTAAGCCTAGTAGGGGACACAGTGAATATAGGGTTCGGATCTACTGGCTCTTTCCCTGCTCTTTGCCAATATACTATTTGGCTGGGGTTCGGGTGAGAACATAGATTGAAGCCACTTTTGTACCTCTCACTATGACGAACATCAGGTAAAGCAAATGTATACCAATGTTTTATTTTCCAAAGATGTTCTGTTTTGTCTCAGACTGATCCCTCTCACCCTATCCTGATATTATATGCAGTGAGGGATGGGTGGCGGTGCTGCCCTGGGGGGGGTCTGGCACTTGGTCTTACTCAATCTCTGCTTCAGAGGATACAGGTCTTAAGGGCGCTACGCATGGAGCAGCGGATTGCCCCCTCAGGGGGTCCCCCCGTTCCCTATACCTCCCATATACTCACAATATTGTTTGGCTCCATAACCTTCTTTATATGCCAGAGCCAAGGTAATTGTTATATGTTTACCCTAGGGTTAATTATTGACCTCCAGTAAGCCTAGTAGGAGATATAGTGAATATAGGGTTCGGATTTACTGGCTCTTTCCCTGCTCTTTGCCAAGATACTATTTGGCTGGGGTTCGGGTGAGAACATAGATTGAAGCCACTTTTGTGCCTCTCACTATGACGAACGTCAGATAAAGCAAATGTATACCAATGTTTTGTTTTCTTATTCTCCAAAGATGTTCTGTTTTGTCTCAGACTGATCCCTCTCACCCTCTCCTGATATTATATGCAGTGGGGGACGTGTGGTGGGGGTGGGGGTGCTGCCCTGGGGGGGGTCTGACACTTGGTCTTACTCAATCTCTGCTTCAGAGGATACAGGTCTAAAAGGCGCTACGCATGGAGCAGCGGATTGCCCCCTCGGGGGGTTTCCCCCGCTCCCTATACCTCCCATATACTCACAATATTGTTTTGGCTCCATAACCTTCTTTATATGCCAGAGCCAAGGTAATTGTTATATGTTTACCCTGGGGTTAAGTATTTGAACCCAATGCACATACTTTGTTGACTGTTATCACTTGTTGCTGTTAAGCTGCCTTATGCCCCACACTTGTTTACTATTAAATATTAAGTGTGCCATACATATTACTTACATGCCTGATCTGCTGTCGGGATCACGGCTCAGGTCCATTCATCCTGATCTTTCCCCCACAATAGGACAGGCACAGTTTGTGCCTAAAACGTGATCTTTCACGCAGTGTTTTGCACTAGCAAACACATTAGTTTCCCAGACACATCCATTTAGGTGTCTTTTCATTTATACCTTACTTCTTCCATTCTACACAAGCTCCCTTCTTATCTCTTACTCCTCTCCTCCCCCCCCCCCCCCTTCTTTTTTCCTTTTTTTTTTTTTTTCTCTTCCTTTTTTCTTCCTCTTTCTCTTCCCCTCATTTTCCCCTTCTCTTTTTTCTTCCTTTTGTGCTCCCTACACCTTTCCTCTATATTCTATTACTCTCTCTCCTTTACAGCCTTTGGCACTCCAGCATGGCTCACACGGTGACTTTGCGCCCACACCTGAAACTTTGTTCGTATAATGCAAACGGACTTAACATTGCGTCGAAACGTGGGCAAATTCTGTATCAGATGCACAAAAGACAGGTCAGCATACTTTTGCTACAGGAGACCCACTTCCATTCTGACTCCACTCCTTCCTGCTCCAATAGATATTTTAATAGATGGATTCACAGTACCAACCCGACGCAAAAATCTAAGGGAGTATCTATTGCGTTCCATAAAACACTCCCTATTGAGCTGCTCGATCATGTTGCAGACCCCCAGGGCAGGTATGTTTTTGCGAAAATTTCCCTATGGGGGACTAAACTGACGATAGCTAACATATACTTGCCTAATACACACCAAGTCCCATCAGCCTTGCAGTATCTAAAGATTTTGGCGGGTTTCGCGGAGGGCAAGATCATACTCGGAGGGGACTTCAATACCCCCTTGGATCCACTTTTGGATTCATCGACATCCCGTTCCTCTATATCCTTCCCGAAAATACGGGCCCTAAGACGGGCCACCCACAATATGCATCTCATTGACGTATGGCGAATACTGTATCCCGACTCACGAAACTACACACACTTTTCTAGCGTACACCAATCATACAGTCGATTAGATTATTTCCTAATCGATCACGGCTGCTTAGATTGGTCCCCCAGTTGTGAAATAGACCCTATGGTTTGGTCCGACCACTCACCTATATTCCTGACGCTTACAATCCCCTCTACTCCAATAAAAGAATGGACATGGAGGTTAAATGACTCTCTCTTGACTGAACCAGGGTTTGATACACAGATAGCGGAGACGATATCAAACTTTTTCACAGACCACACCTCTGACGACACCTCACCACCCATTAAATGGGAGGCATTGAAGGCGGTATTACGGGGTAGGTTTATTCAAATGGGAGCCCGCATGAAAAAGGAACGCTCAGCTGCGATAGCTAAGGCAATACACAAGCTTAGGACACTAGAAACTACTCATAAGCGTTCTCCGACGGTGGAAGTGCTTGCGGAGGTTTCTTCCGCTCGTACTCAACTTAGAGAGTTATATGAGGCATCAGCCCGCACGTTTAAGGACAAATTAGCCTTCCATCAATACAAATTTCGGGATAAATGTGGTAGATCCCTGGCTCGCACCCTACATACCAAACAACCTAACACCTTCATACCCCTCATACGGGACAGTTCTGGGAAAACTGTCTCATCACCATCTGAGATGGGGCAGGTGTTCCGGGACTTTTATCAATCCTTATATAATATACCTACAGCAAGCCCCACTGAATCTCCCCTCACTGCAGCGGAAACACAAGCCTCCTACATTGCGCAAACTGCACTACCCACTCTAGAAAACGAAGCAATGGAGGATCTTGAGGCCCCGATTACGGAAGACGAGGTTGCCCGCGCCATCGCTTCTACCCCGTCTGGTAAAAGCCCGGGTCCTGATGGCTTTACCCCAAAATTTTACAAACAATTTGCTCCCCTCCTTACTCCCTTCTTGACAAAAGTATTTAACTCCATCTCTGAGCGATCAGTGTTCCCGCCACAAACCTTAGAGGCACATATTACCCTCATCCCCAAACCAGACAAAGACCTGACTATATGTGCTAATTACCGACCTATCTCGCTAATAGGAGTAGATCTAAAGGTATATGCAAAAGTGCTAGCTAACAGGTTACAACCATTGTTACCCCGCTTAATACACCTAGATCAGGTGGGCTTTGTGAGTGGAAGAGAGGCGCGAGATAACACCCTAAAAACACTCCTCATCGCAGATTATGCTCGGGCCCACAATATCCCATTGTGCCTTCTCACAGTCGATGCAGAAAAGGCCTTCGACCGTGTCGACTGGCAATTTCTCCGCCTATCACTACAACAACTAGGTCTAGGACCAAACATGATTTCCAAAATAATGTCCCTCTACACATCTCCCTCCGCTAGGATTAGACTAAACGGCTCCCTATCTCCAAAATTTACCATACACAATGGAACGCGGCAAGGGTGCCCCTTGTCCCCCATTCTTTATGTGATTGTTATGGAACATCTAGCTGTTGCCCTTAGAAATAACCCGGATATCCATGGTGTTAGTATAGGCCCCCTACACACTAAAATTGCCCTGTTTGCTGATGACCTACTCCTATTTGTAACTCAACCGCAAGTTTCCCTACCCTCCATCATGCAGGAGTTTCAGAGGTACGGAGCGGTTAGTAACTTTAAAGTTAATCTTAATAAGTCGGAAATCCTCAACATCTCACTCCCAGCAGCGGCTCTCCAACAGCTCGCATCTTCCTTCCCTTTTAAGACAAGCTCCACATCTATTCGTTATCTAGGAATCCATATTCCAACAGTTGCGTCTCAATTATTTTCCAGCAACTTCACCCCTTTACTTCTTAGAACTCAAGCGGACTTGGCCACATATACCTCTAAACAGCTCTCCTGGCTGGGTAGGGTGAATGTCTTGAAAATGGATGTTCTCCCTCGATTCCTATACCTTTTCCAGACCATCCCTATCCATATCCCCACTTCGTTCTTCAAAAGACTTCGCCAGATCTTTTCTAAATTCATATGGCAGGGACATCGCCCCAGGATAAAATATGACACAATGATTCTCCCGAAGGTCAAGGGGGGTGCAGGGGTCCCTGATGCCTCTATATACCATAAGGCAGCAGTACTCGTGCGTATAGTAGATTGGTTCCATCACTCTTCCTCCAAACTTTGGGTCCAATTAGAGAAATATCTTAATGAGGCTGATCTTTGCGCCCTGCCGTGGACTCCTACGGCTCAGCGTGGGGACGGCCTACTTTCCACTGCTCTTACTCGTCAAACTCTCCAGATTTGGGACCGCCTGATTTCAGCGAGTAAACTGTCCAAACTCCAGGGCCCGATGACCCCTCTCTTTGGGACTCCGGCCTTCCCCCCGGCAGCAAATACGTTGAGATTTGGGCCCTGGGATAGGGACAGCCATAGACGTCTAGCACAGGTGTTACGGGCTGACCCATCCTTGAGAACAGACATACCCTCTCGGACGGACTTAGGGCCCTCGACAATGTGGCTACAAAGGAGTCAAATAATGTCATACGTACGCACTTTCCCCTCCATCTCAGAGATTCTAGATGACCCATCAGACTTTGACGAGCTGCTCTTACAATCGGACCCACCAACACATGTAGTTTCATTGCTATATTCCCTATTATTGAACATATCTGCCCCTGACCTCCCAACATATACACAGAAATGGGAAACAGAGTTGCAGCACTCCATCTCCCCCACTGATTGGCAAAAAAGCTTTATCCTAACACATAGGATTTCCCTGGCAACCAAGACTCAAGAAAAAGGGTTTAAGTTATTGACGAGGTGGTACAGATGCCCAGTGAATATCAAAAGTTTTAACCCCTCTTTGACAGACAGTTGTTGGAGATGCTTGTCCTCTAGTGGGACAATGCTTCACATCTGGTGGGCTTGCCCTCCAATCTGGAAACTATGGCAAAAGATATTTGACCTATACAGCAGGCTGATGGCGACATCAATTAAGCCCACACCAGAGATAGCCCTATTATCTATACTCCCGGGCCCCCTCAAGTCGATTAAAAAAGATGTACTGCGCCACTTTCTGGCAGCAGTCAGGACAGTAATCCCACGACATTGGAAAACGGCAGATGTGCCTTCCTTGGGAGAATGGGCTGTCGAAGTGGATCAGATAAGAGATCTGGAGCGTCTGTTGGCGCAGGAAGCGGGAAAGGAGGAACAGTTTCTCGCCACCTGGGCCTCGTGGTCAATGTTTCGCTACTCTGATGACTTCTCCCTATGGGTCAGAGATATCCCACCCTCAACCGCCGTCTAGCCATGCTGGGGTGCCTAACACCCCAGGAATCACCCCTTACTTCTACACACGATCTCATTCCCAACTTTTTCTCTGTTTCTTTTTTTATTAAGTACTGAACCAACAACACATACATGTAACTAAAGATCATATACCCAGAATAATTAAATGATTTAAATATATATATTAGGTGAATACACGACCCATACAGCATTCTAATTTGATGAAAAGGAGCCCTCAGATAACACTAACACGCGAAACCGTAAGGTTTAATATATGTTGACTCCCACTCGCATGTTATTCCTGTCCTGCATAAAAAATCTATATGTACAATATGATACACCAGTAACTCACCGAAAAATACATGTCAGACTGATCATTCCTATATATGTATGGTTATGATACAAATTGCTACTCTATGTATATTATATGTGCTGTTCTACTGTAAAGAACAGTATTTCTCTGTTAAATCCTGTATTTTCTTGTTTCTCTTTGAAATAAAAATAAGATTGAAAGAAATTGATGATAGGCAACTCCTATCCTCATATTGATTAGTGGTTCCAAATTAATAATAACTACTGCAGTAGGGAACAGACACAAAAGATACGCTCAGCATCTTTCCAAATAACTGTTCTGCTTCATTATGATGCCATTGAAGGTTTTTATGCACATGATTACATAGGTATCACATTAATATTACAATTGTACGTTTATGGTAACAAGGGGCGTTACAAAAGGTAGGCTAATTCTAAACAGGACTCAAAAGAATGTAAACATGTACTGAAAACATGTACTGAAAACATTATTAGTGCCATATGCACAGTGAGGGCAGAGTGCAATAAATACAAAATAGAATACAATTATTTACAGGACTTACAAATTTCCATTACACTATTAAGAATTTTTCAACAGGTCTTCCTATGTGTTACCCAAAGAATGGTTATGTTATTCTGCAAAAATTCTACAGAAAATGCTGAATTGAAAAATGCTAGAAGTACAGTACAGCACGCATTACTCTGAAATCTTAAAGAGGAAAAGTGAATGGATACAGTTTGTTTCAGTCTTCTGGAGTCGATTTGAAACCTCTCTTTGTTTGTGAAAATGAGGCTTTGAATCATGACAAAAAAAAGAGAAATTGCGTCCTGTTATTTAAATACACAGAATAATAAATTAAGGAGTATGGGTCAGTTTAAGAAAAATAGAGCAAAGTAAGGTAACTAGAAATGTTATTATTAAAATATGTCTTTCATGTCATAATAAAATATTAGAATTAAAATGAATAAGTAAATGAAGGTATTTTGTGCATTAGTAAATTATCGATAATGATACTGCATTCTTTTTTTAGGATCTGATTTGTAAGTCACCAAAAGAAAAGAAAAAATTGAATATTTCTAGACTTTCCAGATGAAAACAAAACCTTAATATCATCAGTTCTGGGAGATGAGTTGACAGAAGAGATTTATTCATTATAATTATTGTTGTCTATGTTCAATAAAGTTTTCCAACTTTACAGGAGGAAGAAAAAAGAAGAAAAAAATCTTAATATCTCTAATGAGAGAGAACCTTCTAAAAACAATTGACTTTTTGATTTTTGATGACTGATGATATAATTTTATCCATCAGATATTGTAGTTTTTATATATCAACTTTTTATGGGACAGGGCATGTTTCATATCATATCAAGATGAGATATTTTTTACACATCAATTTTTACAATCATATATAGTGTATTTTCAGAGTTGAAAGGGTTAAACATCCTTACAATAGAGTCATACTAGTTAGAAGGAACATCTGGTGCTAATTAAGATAACAGTACATTTTTTTTTAAAGTCATATAGACAGGTTAGGACTTACTTTTACATTGTAATATGTAATAATTTTTAACCACTTAAGCCCCAGACCATTTGGCTGGCCAAAGACCAGAGCACTTTTTGCGATTCAGCACTGTGTCGCTTTAACTGACAATTGCGCAGTCATGCGATGTGGCTCCCAAACAAAATTGACATCCTTTTTTTCCCACAAATAGAGCTTTCTTTTGGTGGTATCTGATCACCTCTGCGGTTTTTATTTTTTGCGCTATAAAACAAAAATAGAGCGACAATTTTGAAAAAACACATTTGTTTTACTTTGTGCTATAATAAATATCCCCAAAAAATAGATAATTTTTTTTTCCCTCAGGTTTAGGCCAATACGTATTCTTCTACATATTTTTGGTAAAAAAAAAAAAAAAAAAAACGCAATAAGCGTTTATTGATTGGTTTGCGCAAAAGTTATAGCGTCTACAAAATAGGGGATAGTTTTATGGCATTTTTATTAATAATTTTTTTTTTACTAGTAATGGCGGTGATCTGCGATTTTTATCGTGACTGCGACATTATGGCGGACACATTTGACATTATTTTGGGACCATGGTCATTTATACAGCGATCAGTGCTATAAATTGCACTGATTACTGTAAAAATGACACTGGCAGTGAATGGAGTTAACCACTAGCTGGCTAGAAAGGGGTTAAGTGTGTCCTAGGGAGTGATTCTAACTGTTAGGAGGCGTGGCTACGAGTGACACATCACTGATCATAGCTCCCGATCACAGGGAGCTATGATCAGTGACAGTGTCACTAGGCAGAAAGGGGAGATACTGGTTTACATTAGCATCTCCCTGTTCTTCAGGGAGACAATCTCGGGTATCACCGTGGACATCGAGTCCGCGTGACCCACGATCCTACTCACAGAGCTCGTGGCAGGGTCGCGACCACACGGCGGCAAATTTAAAGAGATGTACAGGTACGCCCATTTGCCCAGCCATGCCATTCTGCCGACGTAAATGTACATGCGGTTAAAATCACCTCACATATATGAATGAATTGAAGTTAAGAAACATTTTATGTTTAATTTTGGCAAGACTATTGGAAAGATTGTATGGATTATAGTTAAATATGCTAAACATAATTTGGAGGGAAAATATGAAACACATTTTTGAAGTGATATTCATACTTCAAAAGTATTGTACAACAATGATACATTTATGGATTATGAAATTAAGGGGATTGATTTATTTGGTAAAAGAAAAAGAAAATAATAAGGGTGAAAATATTTTTTATGGTATATGAAGTTCACCTTTCTTAAGATCTAATTGTATGTATGGATACGGATGTGATGCATTTGAGGTATAAATGGATTTAGATAAAAGTAAACAGTAACTCCTGCGCTGTCAGAAAAAAAACCTATACTAAAAGGACACTGCTGCAACACCTGTGTGACTGATCCAGAACAGACAAAATTAGCATAAATGGAAATAGGTGGTGGTTGCGCTGTGACAAAGGGAAAGAGGAGGGGGTGGGAGTGGAAGGGACTAAATAAAGTGCATAGAAAGGTGAAATGGATGGCTAAAATAAATAAATAAGCCAAACAAGCATAAAACTCATAAATACTAGATGAATAAAAGTGCTGGCATGAGTGGAAATAGCTGCAACAATGTGACACAAAGTAAATATATATAACAATAATAAATCAATAAATAAGTCCAAGTGCGTATGGGCTAGTATCACACTAGCACGAGCTGTGAGTGATAAATCCAATGGGTGATAAATCCACGGCGGTAAGTAGAAATCGGTCCCATCACCAAATAATAACAAACTCCCAAAAAATAAGATTAAAAAACTCCCAAATAACAACAGTTCCAATAGTAGGGAGAAATCTTCAGTGGGGACACCTCCGTGTTCGCAAGCCGCTTACCTTACTGCTGTAAAGGTATACAGCTTGTGTTGCGAGTAGTTAGCAGGCACGGAAATCCCATCCAGTTATAGATAATGACGGTGGTGGATATGCAAGGCAGAATATAAAAATAGACAGTATATAGCATAACTCCGTGACGGCCAGAGTGGAGGGGAAGCTAGACACAGAAGGGGGGGGTGCACTCACTTTTTTTGAAAATGAGTGTGGGCATCAATCCACGAGTGCCGAGCTCGTATGCACCAATAGGTATCTTCAATCTATCCCCGCTCCTCAATGCTCATCAGGTAGAATGAGTATATATGATGTATGAGGAGAAAGCGCACATAGCGTGATCCCATATAAAAGGTCTATTTATTAAATAAAACAATGTAACAAACTCACATTTAAAACCGGCTATAGTATAAAACATCCACGAGCGCCGAGCTCGTCTCCTGCTGTTAGTCTGCAACAGTGTCCCGTACTCCAATCCTAATGCCTATCGTCACGTCACGTGACTTCTTCACAAGAAGTCTTCCTCTATTAATTTTTGTGTCTGCTAGAATTATAAAAGTTTGATATCGGTGTGGGGGATTCGCTTGCTGCTGTAATTGGCGAAAAAGCATATTGGATCATAAACAAAATGGAGAGCTGACCTATTACACTGCGATGGTGGAGGGCGGGAATACCAAGCTCCACCAATCGCAATCACTTCCTAGCCATATACAGTAAGTATGCTCATTGACTGGTATGCTTTCTGATGATGTATTAATTACAAAATGTACATCGAGGCGCTTCCGGTCATCCCAGCTTCTGGTTTCTCCATACCCACAAGTGGAACGCACGCCAGTATAGGACGCTCCCTCATAGTTTTGTAGGCGATTCCTAGTGCCAGGTTGGGCACCAATGAATGTAAGCAGATATCCTATATATGTTTTATGAAGTTTTCAAAATAAAACGCACCATTGCGCCATGTAGTTGTCCTTTCCCACATGGGAACATTGGTGGAGAGGTGGTCTTATCATTGAAGATCCATTTGGTAACCTAGGGTATCCAATCCCAGGATGTCCCAAAAGCGCATTAGACCTTTTTTTAATTAAAGAGGTCACAACCATCTGGTGAGCAGTTCTTAATTCTGAGACACTTTTGGGTGGCCCCTAAAGACATACTGTGAAGAAATTTCCCTTTGTGTATTTTTTGTTTTGGTCCATTAATCAAGATGCAGCGTTGAATACTATGGACGTTGTATAAATGTCATCATATTTTTTCAAAGAACTTTTTTTACGCTATATATAGGTTTATATATTGCACTAGTTCACTAAACTTTGTTGTGAAGTTTATGGTTTATTTTTATGCACATGTTCACTTTTTTCCATGCTATATGGTCTTAAAAGGGTTCTTTTTAGTATTTTTTATTTGTAGCACCCCCTATCACTTCTTTGTCCATTTTTATAGCACTGATCAATGTAATAATGTAGCTGGTCCCCAAAAAGTGTAATTTGGGGTCAGATTTGTCCACTGCAATGTTGCAGTCCCGCAAAAAAAAAAAAAAAAAAAAAAAAAAAAAAGAGGGTATACATCTTTTGGATATAGCATTAGACACTTTTAATGCTGACCTTGCATCCTGCATTGAATTGGCCACAGTGGGGGTGGGGGGTTAGTGACAGGTGGTGTCCATCTGTCTTGTGGGATGATTTAAAAAATTGCTATGCATTTATGGCTTGAGTTGTAGTGACTGAGCCTTTTCTTTAGATAATAAAAATGGTAAAAAACTTAGAATATGTTATATTTTTTGAATGCTAAATAAAGTGTTTCATTTAAGCCAATAAAAATGGCCACGGCCAAGTTTACTTCTAAAAGTTGTTTGGTGTTATTTATGTAATTTTAATAGTCCCTGCAGTCCCAAAGATATTCAGAGGATGTTGTGGTTGGGTATATGAGATGAGAGAACCCCTGAGCTGTACACAGGTTTTTATTTTCAGTGGATTCTGTACAGTGACCAAACTGGTTTGATCTCTGAATTCATTCATATCATTTCCAACCTTTTAAAAAATAATATCTTCAGAAGAATGAACTTATAACAAATAACTTATTTATATTACAGGAAATTAGAATTTTTAGAGAACCAATATAATCCGGCTGATCCCAACACATTTACTTTATCATCCAATTAACATTCAAGAGCCACAAAAGTTCTCACTGCTGATGAATTATTTCTATTATCTAAGCCTAAGATACTATTGAGTTATTGAAAATATTGGATGGGTTACAGCTGCCTCAAGGATGTTGGCTAGTCGCGATCGATATAGAGGCCTTGTACAACTCCATACCCCACACTAGAGGTGTGGAAGTTGTGCGAGAATTCTTGAACGAACGAGATCTTGATTCATTGAAGTACAATGAATTTGTGATTGAAATACTCAACTTTATACTTACACACAATATTTTTGTGTTTAAAGGTTCCCACTACCTCCAGGTACAGGGAGTGGTTATGGGGGCGAAATGTGCCCCCTTCTACGCAAACCTGTACCTGGGGGGGTGAGAACAAGACCCTTTCTTTGACGAGTCCAAATCAGAGTTTATTGGCCAGATTGTATCATGGGATTGATACATAGATGATGTTTTTATGGTGTGAGCAGGATCAAGAGAACTATTAGAATTCCTGGTTGGTTTACAAGTAAACACATGCAATCTGAAGTTTACATATACGTTTGATCAGTCAAGAATTACTTTCCTAGACGTAGAGATTTTCATTAATGAAACGGGGACACTCTGTTCCACACTATATAGAAAACCCTCAGCAGGAAACAGCTTACTGCATGCCAACAGTTCGCACCCTGAAAAGTTGATTAAAAGTATCCCTTTCAGTCAATTTTTGAGACTGAAACGCAATTGTACATTGGACACAGATCGCCTCCTAGCCAGGGGTTACAGTAGAACTTGTTTGAAAAAAGCCTTTAATAGGAGTAAAAAATCAGAATAGACAACTTCTATTGTACAAGCCCAGATGAGATAAAGCATCAACATCGACGAGGGTGATCACTAAGTACAATAGACAACACGCCAAAGTGCGACATATTTACAATAAGTTTTGGTACTTATTGGCAGCTGATCAAAAGATCTCCAAATTTGTCAAATCCCACCCAGAGATCACCTTCAAACGCTCTCGTTCCCTGAGAGACACTCTAGTGAGCAGCCACCACAGCAATCAGACCATTCCAAAATCTAAGCCATCGGGTACCTACCCATGTGGTAGGTGCAATTATTGCCCCTTTATCTTAGAAGGGAAGAGTGTTACTCTTCCCAATAATAACAATTGGACTCCCAAATACAGAACCAACTGCCAATCTGTTGGTTCTGTATACTTTATGAAATGTCGTTGCGGGGAATTTTACGTGGGAAAAACAAAGCGCCCACTATTCTGCAGAATCAGGGACCACGTGTCCCTGATTTCCAAACATAGGATGGAAACACCAATTAGCCGTCATGTGGGGCTATACCACAATTTCAATCTAAAAGTTATTGGCTTTTTCAGTCTTGAACACCTTCCCGAACACGAACGGGGTGGGGACATTGATAATAAACGCCTTCATATGGAGACGAGGTGGATCTATTCTTTACAGGCCACCCGGTCCCCTGGCCTCAATGAGAGGGATTAGCTACAAGCCTTTTCTGTGAACTATATCGCTCATCTGGACACATTCACTCAGGTCTTTTTGAGAGAATGTTCCCCAAATGGAGATACCTATCTGGGCATACTGGCCATAGGTTCGTTTCCTGAATGTGGTTACCTATTTGGGTACACTGACCATAGGTTTGTTTCGTTTTCACCATCTATCCTTTTCATTTCTGAATCGCTCATTACTTTTGAAGAATATGGGACTTTGAGACGTATACCATACGATGATTAGTTTCCGGTGGGTTGTCTTGCCTAAGGTTGCCTCTTGTTATTTAGAATTTTGTTTTTGGAATAGGGAAAGCAATATATACTGAGTTTGCTTTGATATTTTATATATCTCTATAACCCTCTATATGCAGATACAAATAATGTGTGCAGCTTTGTAAATTAAATATTGTGATGCATAATCATGACCACATCTAAGTTCCATGTGGGTTGTGGTTTTTTATTTTTTGCCTTTTTGTTCCCTCATTTTTACTTCCCCAGTTCAGTGCCTTTAGATCCCCGTATGGACGCCCAAGGGTGTGGAGTAGTGTTGGCTTTCACCCCCTTCGGGGTGGTGCCACCCAGCTCCACGCCCACCTTGAGGTATCCTTTTGTTTGATCCATGGCATTCTGGCTTAAATGTGACCAAAGCCATTATATACCATCTGCCCAAGTTTTCCATCTTCTTGGTCCAGTACTGTCCCCAATGTGGGTTATAGCACTGCTTTTGGCCACTGGAAGCACTATTTGCTTCCGGGTCTTGGTATCCGGTTCTGGGTATTCAGTTTATGGACCTTGGACCTCCCTTTTGCATCCGCTTGACGCCGGTGTGGCGTGACGTCATGCGCTGCATTTTGGCGCCATGGGGAGAGATATTTAAACCCCACACATTTTAATGCCTGTGTTGGCAGCCTGGGAGCTCATGTTGAACATGGACGTCGGCACTAGGTAAAACTATAATGACTGATGACTGGTCTAGCATCTTGCGGTATACTTAATTGGGAATTAAGCACTGCTGTTTTCTTGTTTCTTTTTCTTAGATTGTCATCAGCCATCTCCTTGCTCTACTTGGAACATAGCTGACTAATCTCTGAGGCTTATCACCTTTGTGTTTTACCCCAGCTGTACCAATAGGGATGTGATCTAGTCTCTTACACAGCTGTGTGATATCTTTAAGGTAAGCATGTGCTCTTAAGGATTTAGAGACACACCACACATATACATATGTCTTTCCTACAAGATATTGATGCAGGTGCATATATATATATATATATACACACACACACACACGCACATATATATATATATATATATATACACACACACACACACACACACACACATATACATACACACACACACACACACACACACACACACACATATCGTTTCAGAAACTATGAAGTAGCTGTGTCCTTTTTGGATTCTCGCATAGATGCATTTCCATATTTGGTACTGTGCCATTAGTCCGCATGAGCTCCCGGTATAAATATCCGATTGTTTTTATTGGATGATGGTAAGTACGGTCCATTGACTAGGTATTGCTATGAACTTATGCCCCCCTCATCCGTAGTATGTATTTTTTACTGTCTATGATATATATTGCAGATATCGTTATCATTTCCTTTTTTCTGGATGTTTTTTTATTTATAAAAACACACATCCCTCCCTACGGGTGATCTGGCAACTTCTCTGGACTATAGGGGCAGTGAATTCTGAGGGTTCCCCCTCCCCTCCTCTCCTCTTACCCGACACCCCGGACCCTGCGACTTCCCCGGAACTCTTATTGAGGTATGGAGTTGACGTAGGGGTGGTGTTTGTGTTAGTTTGGGGATCATGGAGGTAGTGGGTGTAAGGTTGGGCTAGGGTTGGGTTGGGTTGGGTTTGGTGTGGGTTTTTTTTTTTGTTATGATGGAGTCATGGTTTTGCAAGCTAAAGCGCTATCAATATGTATAAACATAAACGTTAAATGTGTTATTTTCATGTAATCATTCATTTTTTGTTTTTTATTTATACATCCAAGGTTGTTCTTATCATGTGTATTGCTTTTGAATAATCAAATATCCTCGTCCATTTTTCTGATGAAGCCTTCCTGGTGAAACATGTTGAAATTTGTGGACGTGGCTACGCTTAGATCTATGTGATTACAGTTTCTCTCTTCATTTGTCAATATTTGGTTATGGATGTTCACCTTTGACTATGAATGTAAACTGTTTTCACATTGTAGCACAAGCATTTTCCCCGCACCAGGTTGTATCCAAACCAGGTATAAACTGAATGTTGCTCTCCAGAGTTGAAAAGCCCCAGGTGCTGGCTAATGCTAACCCATGTTGTGAGGGAAGAAAAAAGTCCGGACAGCCGCACACCAGGAGAATATAATCCAACAAAATTTCTTTATTGTAAAATCAGGAACAAATCATGTACAAAGCACCATGGATAGAATGTACAGATAATCAGCTAACGCGTTTCACGCTCTGCGGAGCGCTTACTCATAGCTAACAATAATAAAAATGAAACCACATATACCATTTATCATGAATCGTGTGACCAAGTGGTAAATCTAACATGCAGAACAGCTGAGATCTGATTGTGAAGGGTGTGAACATTGGTCAGTGGTTGATGAGCACAGGGGTGAAAATCCCTGTGAGTGCAGGGTGTATATGTGTAAGCAGCGGCAAAATATAGAAAAAAGGAACCAATTATATAAAATGCTATATAAGCATGTAAGACACGTAAAGTACATATGAATATTAAAAAAAAGTGAAGAAAGGGGCTATATTTGGATTAACGTGAGAAATAAATGATGAAAAGTGAATGAAAAGATTGAGAAATCCTAATGGGTAGTGAATGCTGGTGTAAAAATAAAAGTAAATATAAATTACACCAGAAAAGAAAAAAGGAACAATGCGTGTGACGTGTGTTTGGGGTCTTTACAATAAAGAAATTTTGTTGGATTATATTCTCCCGGTGTCCGGCTGTCCGGCTGTCCGGACTTTTTTCTTCCCTCACAACATGTTTTCACATTGTATTGCTTTTTTTTTTAAACTGTTTCAATAAATATTTACATTTAAATTTTTAATTAACAGTGTTTTTCATATATTGGGTGTACCTTTAAAGTCCCACATTCTACATACATTTCTGCTTTACTCTCTTGAGGGATGTTGGTACACAAAAAGAACCTTTCAGTATTTCTGGAAAACTGATCTCTACCCATTCTACTTGTCATATTTCTATTATCTAAGGGTTTGAATTTCTGTCCATGTAGACCAGGGGTCTCAAACTGGTGGCCCTCCAGCTGTTGCGAAACAAGTCCCATCATGCCTCTGCCTGTGGGAGTCATTCTTGTAATTGTCAGCCTCTAAATTGCCTCATGGGACTTGTAGTTTTGCAACAGCTGGAGGGCCGCCAGTTTGAGACCCCTGATGTAGACACTTATATTTATTCATTACTATTTTAGATGTCAATAGATTTGTCAGTAACCTTACCCTTAGGAAACACTATTATACAGTGGATAGTGGGGAGAATTCTGATAACATGCCTATAGTGTCCTCAGTGGATGACTGATTCCGTCATGCATACCTTCAGGGATGTGCCATCAGGGATCTTGAAGATCTACTACAGATGGACTTTGACTGGCTTGTCCAGATATAAAATGAGGATAGAGCTAAAACAGTTCAATATAAAACAACTAGTTCAAATTTTTAACCAGTTGTCAATTCCCGCACCCCAGGAAAGTCTATTTAAAAAAATCGGTGGAGCAGGATTTGACAGCTTTGGCTCAGTCTTCCTTGGGTGGTCAAACAGAGTGGAGGGATAATTTAACCAAGAGTGAGAGAAGTCCCTGAAAAATCTAGAAGGGGATCACAGTCCATCATTATCCGCAACTCCGACAAGGGGGGCCTCATTATGGTCATGAATGTTGATGACTACAGGACAGACTCCCTGCCAAACGTCAGACACTTACACATATGTTGTCCTCAAGGGGGACCCCACAAAAAGCTTCAAGACCATTTTGTATGTAGTAGACAGGGGGAGAAGATTAGGAATTTTCAACCAAAAGGAAGCTGAGATTTTGGTACCTGATTAACCTATTATTGTCTACGTTTTACCATCTGCCTAAGACACATAAGGGATTAGAACCCCTGTATGGGAGACCGATATTATCAGGTATCTGATCACTTAATGAAAGGCTTGAGCAGTGGTTAGACAAACAGCTCCAGCCCCTGGTGGTTCAGTTACCTGGCTATCTCATGGACACCAATCATTTATTACATATAGTTGAACATCTGAAGTGGGAGGACAATTTCTTCTGACTCGCATATGACGTGACCAGCCTGTATTCCTCAATACCCCACCATTTAGCATATGAGGCTGTCTTCTACTTGGAATACATGACAGATTTATCTTTTGCGCATCGACAATACATCCTTGGTGTTTTGTAATACCTCTTGTCTCACAATTTTGTTTTCGATGGGGTTTTCTACCTTCAAAGATGCGGGACCACGAGGAGAGCCAGGTTTTCTCCCTCCCTAGCCAACCTCTATATGGGTCGTGGGAGAGGTCCCACATCTTTGCAACGGAGAACCCCTTCCGACCGTGGATTAAGTTATACCTTAGGTACATAGACGATTTGTTAATAGTCATGACAGGTGGAGTCAAATCTTAATCCTTTTCTACAATTTCTGAATTCTAAGAACAAGAATCTATCTTTTACTGGTCATGCTGACAGAAGTAGCATTTGCTACTTTGATGTCAGACTAACTGGTTTACATTCCAAAGTAATAACCACCTTATACAGAAAACCCCTATCAGGGAATACACTCCTTTTGGCACAGTCTGGACATTCCCAGCATACCATCAAGGGTATCCCTGTGGGCGAGATTTTAAGAGTAAGACAGATCTGCAGTGATTACACAGCCTTTGAGAGGGAAGCCTCTTCCCTATATAAGTGGTTGTTGGATAGGGGGTTAATCCAGGTGGATGCTTGGATAGGGCCCTGGCTATTGCTAGAGACATAACTAGAAAGGATCTACTCACTAACACTAGCAGCCAGAATAGAATTCAGAAAAGAGCAATAGTATGGGACAATAAACTTACTATTACTACCCCTTTCGGTGCAGAATTTAATTCCATCAATAAGATTAACAAATATATACCTATTTTGTGTGCTGATCTGAAATCTTGAAAACAGGGTAGTCTTACGTTGGGCACCGGTCTGGCAGGTTCTTTGTCCCCCGGCTTTTTTCTAAAGAAACCTACTAGATCACTCACTTGGCTACATTGTAAAGGCAACTGCAAGTGTGGTGCAACGGAGTGCCTGTGTTGTCCACATGTCCTTGGAGGTAATACATTTCGTTCAGAAGTCAATGGGAAGGAATACATTTTGGATTCCTTCCATAATTGTAATACCAGCTATGTCATATACCTCATTACATGCAGCTTTTGCCACATACAGTATGTGGGGAGGACTAGTAGGTGGCTACAGGATAGGTTCTATGAACATGAGTCCAGTATTGACAAAAAGAAATCTACAAATGTTGGGAAACACTTTAATCAACATCATGGGGGAGACAGGTCCAGTTTAGCTGTTTATGTTATAGATAAGATCAGACCCTCAAGCAGGTGAGGGGATGCCTTTCGTTTGCTATGTCAGAGGGAGGTGTACTGGATTTTTACTAACACACACTTATTCCCATGGGTATGAATTTGGAATGGGACATTAGCCATTTTTATGAATAAAATACTGTCCCGTACAGCTCCTTCTGACATATGGGTATAGGTTTGAGGTCTCTGGTTTGAGGTTTCTGGCACGGAGTCTCTGTAGAGTATTTAGTAGAGTATTAGGTTCAGTTATGTGGAGGCATTTTTTACAACTATATATTCTCCAACATCTGATCATTGGCTGTTTCTGTACAGTGTGTGTAGTCTCATCATGCGCACCTGTATGCCATCATATAGCCGGGGTCCAATGACATTGTGGTTGCAACACACATACGAGTCACATATAAAATTTCATAATAAATACATATATGGATGTGACATGCTCTGTGTGTGCTTTTTCTCTTTTTTTGTCAGGGGTGTCTCTTTTCCTTTTTGTGTTCTCCTGTTTCTTTGGTTTTTGATAATAAAAAATTATATATATATATATATATATATATATATATATATTTTTTTTTTTTTGATACATGGTAAATTTCATCATTAGCATATGACAGGTGATATTCAGGTATGGTTTTGCTTTATATGTTTTTTTAATATTCTCAATGTCATATTGTATCCGTATACTTTATTTGGATACTGGGTATTATTTTTATTTATTTTTTAGGCATGTTTATATTTTTTATTTTAATTTTACATTTTTGAACAAATGTATTAATACTTGTTTTGTTCATTATCTTCATTAATTTGGTCTGTTACGTCTACTAGATTTCAGCTTTGAAATGACAATTTTAGATTTATCACTTATTGTTTATACCAAGATAATTAGCTGTTATGCCTCAATGTACTCCTTTGACGTCACCCACACCTGTGTTACACAGAGGGGTATAGCCCTACTTAAAGGATCGCCAGAGTGTATTAGTGTAATGAGTAACAGGGTTACTGTGTGAAAACGTGTCTACCTGCTATTGTTTGACTACTACCCTGTGATGTTTTTTCACGTTTTAATGATTTAAGAATAAAAGGGACTTTCCGCTACTTGATGTGCAGCCATCCATTTCTTCCTTGCAAGCCTCCAAATCACCCACAAAGCCCGTACATGAGACTTTACACTGATACCCAACTGAGGAGTGTAACTACCTGGTCCCCGGGACATTTCCCTACAAAACCCTCACAGAGTGGTTTTGGTTGACCATGTATCGGTCCAGTACCGCATATCTTTTAGCGCTCATTTACACCACAATCTCTGCATTTGCTGTGCATTGTTGCATGCACATTTGTGTGCCTTTTTAATGTTTGTGGGTGTTTTTGGAGTAACTTTTTTTTTTAATAATTTGCATTTACACACACTTCTGCTTGCTCATGTAAACTTACAAGTATTTAAGGTGTTTCCTGGTGCAGGAAAATCCACCATATTTACATTTTTTTTCAAACGCACATGAGAGCACTGCAATTAAATAACACTGAGATAAAATTAATGCAATCCAATGAGCCCAGTTTACACCATTGCAGGGCTTTCATGTGCATTAAAAAAAAAAAAAAAAAAAGGTATATGCTGTGAATTGTTTTGGAATTTTTTTATTTTTAATAGTAAGTTGCATTTACACAGTTGTGCTTGCTCATGCACATTTAGTATGTAAAAGTATTTAAGGTGTTTTCTGTTGCAGAAAAAAAATGCAGCATATTTTGTTTTTGTTTTTTATCAAAGGCACATGTGAGCACTGCAATTAAATAACACTGAGATAAAAAGAATGTATTCCAATGAGCCCAATTTACACCACTGCAGGGCTTTCATGTGCATTGAAAAAAAGTGTTTTTTGGCATACAAATTATTTTTTTTTTTTTAAATGAGTTGAATTTACACACGCTTGTGCTTACTTATGTACATTTATATATACTTAACATGTTTTCTGGTGCAGAAAATGCAGCATATTTAAAATAAAATTCAAATGCATGTATTCCAATGAGCCCTGTTTACACTTACACCATTGCAGGGCTTTCATGTGCATTAAAGTGTTTGCTGTCTTTTTTTGAATATTTTTTGTTTTCATTTCTTTAATAGGTTTTTTTAAACTCACATGAATGAGAGCACCGTATTGAAATAACACTGAGATCAAATTAATGCATTGCAAAGAGCTCAGTTTACACCACTGCAGGGCTTTCATGTGCATTGAAAAAAAAAAAAAAAGTGAGTTTGCTGTCCTTTTTTTGGAACTTTTTTTATTTTTGTTTTCTGGTGCAGAAAATGCAGCATATTTAAATTAAAAAAAAAAATGCATCTGATGTAAATGGGACCATAAACACAGCATGAATGACTGCAATAGAGTTAATGAAAGAAGACTGAGATAAAATGAATGTATTCCAATGAGCCCCATTTACACCATTGCAGGGCTTTCGTGTGCATTGAAAAAAAAAAAAAAAAAAATTTATATATATATATATATATATATATATATATATATATATATATATATATATATATATATATATATATATATATATATATATATAATTTTTTTTTACTTATTTATTTTACACTATATATATATATATATATATATATATATATATATATATATATTATATATACATATATACACACACACACACATATACACATATATATTTTTTTTTTTTTTTTTTGTATACTGTGCTTTTTATCATTTTTTTCATAACTTGCCTTTAGACACGCCTGTGCTTGCTTATGTACATTTACATGTATTTAATGTGTTTTCTGGTGCAGAAAAATGCAGTATGTTTACATCTTCATATCTGATATAAATAAATGAAAGGACACTATGATAAAATGAATGTAAACTGAGCACTGAAACTGAGCCCAGTTTATACCATCGTAGGGCTTTTATATGCATACATTTTTTTTTAAGTTGCATTTACATATGCTTGTGCTTGCTCATGTACATTTACATGTATTTAACATGTTTTCTAGTGCAAAAAATGCAGCATATTTAAAATGCATCTGATATAAATGAATAAAAAAAAGTAAATAAAAAAATAAAGAACACTAAGATAAAATGAATGTATTCCAATGAGATCAGTTTACAGAGCCTTCATGTGCACTGGAAAACAAAAAAAAGTGTTTGTGGGGTTTTTGGAATTTTTTTCATATATATTTGTATAAATATGAGTTGTTTTCTGGTGCAGAAAAAGGTAGTATATTTTATTTTATTTTCCAATGCACACGAGACAAAATTAATGTATGCCAATGAACCCAGTTTGCATTCATGTGCACTGAGTAAAAAAAAAAAGTTAAAAATGTTGCATTTTTCTTAATGCCTTAAATGCATGCTAACTCACTGCAAATGGGTGTGAATGCATGTAAACACAAATAAATTAAAGTTTCTCCAAAAAAAAAAAAAAAACACACAACACACCATAAATGCACTAAAAATACACTGCAAATGCAGTGTATTCCGTTATTGCAGTGCAATGTTCCCATAAAGAAACTAAGTGTGGTGTGCTGAAAAACGCATGGCTCCACATCCTGCCAGAGATTGCACGGATAGCTACCCACCAGGTGACTGACTAGCGTTTATCCCGTGCAGAAAAATGCCAGTCACAGTACTGTGTGTGGAGGAGCCCTTATACACACACACACACACGATCTGAAATGCCGCCAGCAAAAGACCGATGTGAGCTTTAGGTCAGAAAATGCGACCGTGTGTATGCTCCATCGGACTTTGGCTGGTGGAATTCCAAGCCAGCAAAAGATTGAGATTGAGAGCAGGTTCTCTATTTTTCGGTCGGAAAAAGTTCCTATCCGAAAATGCGATCGTCTGTATGCAATTCCGACACGCAAAAAAACACGCATGCTCGGAAACAATTTAACGCATGCTCTGAAGCACTGAACTTCATTTTCTTGGCTTGTCGTAGTGTTGTACGTCACCGCATTCTTGACGGTCAAAGGTTCGGAGAACTTTTGTGTGAACGTGTGTATGCAAGGCAAGCTTGAGCGGAATTCCATCGGAAAAATCATCCAACATTTTTCTGACGGAATTTCCGCTCGTGTGTACGGGGCATTAGGGTTCACTCACACCAGATGCATGTGGTTGTTTTTTTTGGCAGTAAGAAAACATATATTAAAAAAAAGGAATGTATTACAATGAGCTCAAGTTATACTATTGCAGTGCGTTTACAAAAAAAAAAAAAAGTCCAGCATGTTGCATTTTTTCACACTGGAACGAAGCGTAAAATGTCAGTTTGGGAACACATGGAATAATACAGGTTAAAAAATAAATAAAATGATAAATTAAAAGAAAAAATTCCAAAAATTAGCAGAATTAGCAGAATTGCAGAGTGAACCCTGCACTGGGACTGTGGTGTAGAGGAGCCCTGACCTCTCTTGCGTTATCTTTGCTGGGACAGGGAGAACATTCTACTCTATTCTGGGATCACATCTGTATGATGGGAGCAACTAAAATCCTGACCCTTCAAACAATATACGTTCCCTACAGGTGGGCAGCGTTGTCATTCCCAGCGCACCTTCCTAACCTGCGTGTGCCAATAAACAGGAATACAAAGTACCGAGCATCCAGATTCTGGGAAGATACTGTGAGCTTCTTCTGTGTGATTTGTGCACATAGAATGACGCAGAATGGCGTGCGAATCACACCGACAGAGGTGACAACAGTGCCGTCTTCCCTCTGTGACACAATGCAGGACAAATAAAGTTTGCAGAATTTCTCATCCTAACACTCATATAAGAGGGAGGCGGGTCAGTGATGGAAATTGACCCTTCGCTGACTTCACATTCCCGGCACTGATATCATCTCCCTGATCTAATCATGGATGGAACAGATCATAGATTCTTATCACAGCTCCCCTCCCCCTCCTATACATCGCAAAACAAATTCCATCATCTCCTCTCCTATACAACTCTATAATAATCCTCCATAGTCCCCTCTCCTATATATCTGTATAATGATCTTCTGTAATCTCTCATATATATATATCTGTATAATGATCTTCTGTCATCTCTCCTATATATATATCTGTATAATGATCTTCTGTCATCCCTCTTATATATATATCTGTATAATGATCTTCTGTCATCTCTCCTATATATATATATATCTGAATAATGATCTGTCACCTCTCCTATATATATATATATATATATATCTGTATAATGATCTTCTGTCATCTCTCCTATATATATATATATATATCTGTATAATGATCTGTCACCTCTCCTATATATATATATATATATATCTGTATAATGATCTTCTGTCATCTCTCCTATATATATATATATATATATCTGTATAATGATCTGTCACCTCTCCTATATATATATATCTGTATAATGATCTTCTGTCATCTCTCCTATATATATCTGTATAATGATCTTCTGTCATCTCTCCTATATATATATCTGTATAATGATCTTCCGGCATCTCTCCTATATATATCTGTATAATAATCTTCCGTCATCTCTCCTATGTATATTTGTATAATGATCTTCTGTCATCTCTCCTATATAAATGATCTTCTGTCATCTCTCCTATATATCTCTGTATAATGATCTTCTGTTATCTCTCCTATATATCTCTGTATAATGATCTTCTGTTATCTCTCCTATATATCTCTGTATAATGATCTTCTTGTCACCTCTCCTATATAATCTGTATTATGAGCCTCCATCGTCTCAACTCCTCACTCCATCCGCTCTATACCTCCGCCATCCTCAATAATAGAACCCCATGAGAGAAATATTCTGTCTCCCATCATCTTCCTCTACCCTACAGCGCCGATATTTCTCCTCTATTCTAATGCATATCCCTATAATCTTCCACCTAGAATCAACATTCCTCCCGCCCGGCCATTCCCCTTCAGATCCCTGCAAAGACTACTTCCCCTCCCAGCATTCTCTGCTTTTTTTTCTTAACTCTAACAACACTAGAGGACAAGTTGTCTTGTAATTGGGCTCCGGCCGCGGCGGCCATTTTGCGGTGGACAAACTGCATTGATTTATAATTGAAGAATTCCAGAACACTAGAGAATAAACTTTTTCCCTGTTTTGAGTCCCTAGCCAGGCGCCACCATTTTGTGCAGCCCTCACAGCACAGATACAGATATATATCTATATAGATCTAGCTATCTATATCCAGATATATAGATATATATATCTAGATATATCTATATATCTACATAGATATGTCTAGAGCTATATAAAAAAAATTGCTGTAAAATTAAAGACAAAAGTAATAGTGATTGAAATTCTCTGCAGTGTAAAAAAAAAGGTGTGTAAAACCAGATATAAAACTCTACATATAAAACATTCTTGGTATATAAAGTCTGTGTATAAGGTATAGACAATATGTGGTGTACCTCAGATAATTATCTCCACATCGGGGCTCATTCACACTATGTCTGTTTACCTCCTTTATTCTGCATGGAATCATCAGCAGGAGACAACTGTTCAATGTGCCACATTCACGTCACAATATGGCGTCATTAAAGTGGTAGGAAACTCAGTTTTTAAAGGTATGCCTAAAGGGACGCCTGTAGTAAGGTACAGTGAATATCTCCTAAACTTGCACTGTTTAGGAGATTTTCACATTGCATGCAGCAGCCGGTGTCGTCAACGGCGCATGCACTCTGAAGGTCGAGCATACCATGCCAGCCCTTCAGAGGTCCATGAGGTAGCCGAGAACTCCTGCACACATGTGCGGGATCGACATCATCATGGCCCCAGCGCACTCATGTAGCTGGAGGCCGCGAACCCAGAAGGAAAACCGAGGGAAAATGGAAGCCCTGTCATCGGTGACAGCACACTGATGGAGGGCTTAATTTTAAAGAGGTTGTAAACCTCAGGAAAAAAATAAATAAAAAAAACACCTGCAAGACAACGCATAATGAGCTAGTATGCATTGTCGCCATTCACGGCACAGGCTCGGAAGGAACAGCACCTGTGGGCCGTGCCTTCAGAGCGCATGCGCCAGTGATGTCACTGGCTGCATGCAATGTAAATATCTCTTAAACTGTACAGATTTAGGAGATATTTTCACTATATGTAAACGTCTGCAGAGGAAGTTTGCTTCCTCTTTAAAGCAAGTCTCTCATAATGTGTTAGTATGCAATGATTTTGCTTAGCAGGTGATTTTACTCGTCCTCCATATCCAGTTAAAAAACACAAAATAAAAAGAGTGTCTGACACCTTGAGGTCATGCTGGTAGCCAGCCAGGTTGGGGAATTGGGGGTCTAGTAGAAACAGAATGTTGAGCCATGTTTTTACCACCCCCTGACTGCCCCACCTACCACAGCATTTTTAACTTGCCCATTGATATCAATGGGGCCACACTGCAACAGCAAGCTGAACCCTTGGCTCACAGTTGTGGGGTGGTCCTGCAATGTAAAATTGCTGTTCAGCAATTCCAAAAATAAGTAAACAAAATAACAGGCATCAGGAGGTGACAGCGTTGCCGCCTAAACACCTGCCAGCCACTGTTATACCACCTTTTGAAAAATGATTCACCGCTGATTGCAGAGGGTAGTAAGCATTACTAACAGTGTGAAAGAGCCCCAAGGCCTCGTTCACACAGGGCGTGCTACTGTAGTGTCAGTGTGAATTGGGACAGAGGAGCTGCATGGATACAGACACTGCTCCCAATCTGACAGCCATGTAAGTGTGGGTGTATGGCCCGGAATGCAGATAGTAAACATTCAGGGGCTTACACCGTCACCCACATGGCTGTCACATTGGGAGCAGCATTTGTGTCTGTACAGCTGTTGCATCTCAACTGACATCAATGGGACTTTCTGCATGGAACCCCTGTACCCCCATGTGGGTAAACATGGCCCTCACACAGGTATATACTTAGAGCTGTTTTCACATGGGGGCCGCCCGTGCATTAGCGGTAAAGCGCTGCTCATTTTAGCGGCACTTTTCTGCTGCTAGCAGGGCGCTTTTAACCCCAAAGAAGGGGTTAAAAGCGCCAGTGTTGCGACGCTTCCCGAAGCGCTGCCCATTTATTGCAATGGGCAGGGGAGTTTTGGGAGCGCTGTATACAGCGCTCCCAAACCGCCCCAAAGATACTGCTTGCAGGACTTTTTCTAACATCCCGCAAGCGCACCGCCCCAGCATGAAAGCACTCGGGCGGAAGTTTTCAGCGTTATTTCTAGCGCTAAAATGCCTGAAAACTGCCTCAGTGTGACAGGAGTATTCTCTGTGTTAATAAGGCCTAAAACTTCAATCTCCAGTATATCCTCAGGTGTTATCTGTTAAACATCAGAGAGGCACACTCACAGTAATTACCATTTTTTTAACCATTTCCCATACAAAGCAATGGTTTAAATTTTTGCTGACTTTTTCAGTGAAATAATACACCCTAATGTTGATTTCTTTTATTAAAAGTTCTATATCTTATATAGTATATGGAGATATACAATATTGTTAGATAATGAGTTTATATGAAATCTCCATTAACCACTTTTGCCGAGGAAGGTTTTACTTACCCCCTTAATGACCAGGTCAATTTTTGCGATACAACACTACGTTAATTTAAATGACAATTGTGCGGTCGTGCGACGCTGTACCCAAATAAAATTGATATCCTTTTTTCCCCACAAATAGAGCTTTCTTTTGGTGGTATTTGATCACCTCTGCAATTTTTATTTTTTGCGCTATAAACAAAAAAATAGACCAATTTTGAAAAAAAATATATTTTTTACTCTCTGCTATGAAACATATTCAATAAAAAAAAATGTAAAAAAAATGAATTTCTTCATCAATTTAGGCCAATATGTATTCTGCTACATATTTTTGGTAAAAAAAAAAAATCCCAATAAGCGTATATTGTTGGTTTGCGCAAAAGTTACAGCATACACAAACAATGGGATTTTTTATGGCATTTTTTTTAACTAGTAATGCTGGCGATCAGCAATTTTTAGTGGGACTGCGACATTACGGTGGACAAATCAGACACCAACTGACACTTTTGTGGGGACCAGTGACATTATTACAGTGATCAGTGCTAAAAATATGCACTGTTACTGTACTAATGACACTAGCAGGTAAGGGGTTAAGACCAGGGGTGATCAAAGGGTTAAGGCTCGTTTCACACTGAGGTCGTTTTTAGGCATTTTAGCGCTAGAAATATGGCCTGAAAACTGCCTCCCATGCTGTCCGAATGTGAAAGCCAGAGTGCTTTCACACTGGGGTACGCTTGCAGGACGTTAGAAAAAAATCCTGCAAGCAGCATCTTTGGGGGAGTTTCGTAGCGCTGTACACAGCACTCCCAAAACGCCCTGCCCATTGAAATTAATGGGCAGCGCTTGGGAAGCACCGCAACATGGGCGGCTTTAACCCCTTCTTCGACCACTAGTGGGGGTTAAAAGCGCCCCGCTAGCGACCAAAAAGCTCTGCCTAAACAGCGCTAAAGTGCAGCTAAAACGCTACCACGGCCACTGCCCCAGTGTAAAAGTAGCCTTAGTGTGTCCCTAGGGGATGGACCCACTGTATGAACAGAGAGATCAATGTTCCTGCTCAGCAGGAACACAAGATCACTCTGTTCATACCTGACAAGACGGCGATCTTCCTTGTTTTCATCGGCAGACTGCTTTCCTGTCTCTCTGGGGAGCGATCGCGTGTGGCCGGCAGACATTGCGTCAAGCGAACCTGCTGATTGGTTCCCCCTCTGGCCAATCAGGGCGCACCTCTGCTGGCTATTGCATGGAATGACGTACAGGTACGTTGTTTTAAGCAGTTGAGCCGACCAGCTGCAGTATATGTACTGCAGCCAGTTGGCAAGTGGTTAACAGATGTAAATAATATTATAATTGGAAATATGTTTGTGTTAGATGGAAATGTACATTATTTAAACCATCTAGTGTGTTGCAGCATCAAACTATTCATAGTTTCCATATCAGTGTTAATGTAAATGGTTCTAACATGCTTGGGATAAGCATAGATCTATACTTAGACAAAAAAAGGTAAAGAAAATGAAACTAAAAAAATAAGCAAAAAAAATATGGGCAGACTCGATGTTTCTGTTTTCCACTTTGAAGCCTCGGTTCACACTATGTGGTGTGGGAAACTGCAGGTGATTTTGAACAGGAATTACATCGCATTCCTGTTCAAATCACATGCAAATCTTCAGCTGTGTGATTTTAGCCATTATTCTGTAAGTCTCAAATCGCGCTGAATTCGCAACAAAAACATGAAGAACCCTTATTTTGATTGCACCAGAATCGGATTGCATGTGTGTGTGAACACTGCATTTTGCGAACCAATTTCGGGGTGTTGTTAACTTAACGTTGCATCGATTCACATGGTGTGTGATTTGCATGTAGTGTGGAATCCACACAGAACTCACTGCAAATTCACAGCACACAGGTGTGAACTGGGGCCATCAGCTTGGAGAAAGGTACAACAAATTTCCAAGGCATCAGATACACCACAGGACACCGTGAAGATGGTCATCTACAAGTGGAGAAAATTTGGCACAACAATGATATTACCAAAAACTGGACCTCCTAATTTGATTAAAAAAAAACAAAACAAAACGAAATCTGGTCCAGGAGGCCACCAAGGATCCTACAGAAACACTAAGAGCCCTTGCACACTGGGGCGGTTTGCAGGCGCTATTGCGCTAATAATAGCGCCTGCAAACCGCCCCGAAAGTGCCGCTGCTGTGTATCCAGTGTGCAAGCCCCGAGGGCTTGCACACTGGAGCGATGCGCTGGCAGGACGGTAAAAAAAGTCCTGCCAGCAGCTTCTTCGGAGCAGTGAAGGAGCGGTGTGTATACCGCTCCTTTACCGCTCCTGCCCATTGAAATCAATGGGACGGCGCGGCTATACCGCCGGCAATGTGCCTCTGCAGAGGCGCTTTGCGGTGGTATTTAATCCTTTCTCGGCCACTAGCGGGGGGTAAAACCGCCCCACTAGCGGCCGCATACCGACGGTAAAACGCCGCTAATAATAGCGGCGTTTTACCGCCGACGCCGCCCCCCGCCCCAGTGTGCAAGGGCTCTAAAGGAGCTGCAGTAAATTCTGGCAAGTACTGGTGGTGTACTACATGTGACAACAATCTCCTGCATTCTTCATATATCTGGAAAGCAAGTTATAATAGGGTGGCAGGACAGAAATCTTTTCTTATTAGGAAAAACAGCCAAGTCTGGTACATTTGGCAAATGCCTACAACTAGTCTGCCAAAAGCATGTGGGAAAATGTCTTATGGTCTGATGAGACCAAGGTTGAACTTTTTGGCCATAATTCTTAAACAAAACCAAAACTGCACATTAGCAAAAAAGCATATCCATAGTAAAGCATCAGGGCAAGCATTATGGTTTGGGGCTATTTTTCTTCAGCTGGATTTAGGGTTTTAGTCAGGGTGGAGGGACTTATGATCCCAATAGCAGCCAAATTTGGAACAAAGCCTTCAGGCCTCTGCTAAAAAGCTTACTATGAAGAGGAATTTAACCTTTCAGAGTGACAACGACCCAAAGCATACCTGCAAATTAACACAAGAAAAACTTTACCAGAAAAAGGAACTGCAGACATTTCTGGCAAGTACTGGTGGTGTACTACATGTGACAACAATCTCCAGTACTCTTCATGTCTCTAGGCTGCAAGTTAGGGTGGGAGGACAGAAGTCTATTCGTGCCAAGAAAAACAACCAAGTCTGGTACATTTTGCAAAAGCCTACAACTAGTCTGCCAAAAGCATTTGGAAAAATGTGTCATGGTCTGATGAGACCAAGGTTGAACTTTTGGGCGATAGTTTCTAAGGCTCGATTCACACCTATGCATGTTGCTTTTGAGCGTTTTTGGAGGGTTTTTCTTCATGCTTGCCACGTTTTTGAGCAGCGTTTTTGCCGCAATTTGCGTTTTGCGTTTTTATTTATTTATTTTTTTTACAGTTTTTTTTTACAGTCTTAAAAAAAATGGCAAAAACGCATCAAAAACGCACCAAAAACACATCAAAAACGCTGCAAAAACGGTGCACTTGCGTTTTTGATGCTTGTCCATTGAATTCTATTACATGCAAAACGCTGCATTTTGCTTGAAAAAAAGTCCCTGACCCTTTCCAAAAATGCAGAGAAACAAAAAGGCATTGATGTGAACATGTTCCATAGGAACCCATGTTAAAAAATTCCCGTGCATTTCTGCAAAATGCAAAATGCATCAAAAAACGCGCTAGTGTGAATGGAGCCTTAAAGTATATTTTAGCAAAACCAGCTCTGCACATCGCCAAAAAAAAACATACCCACAGTGAAGCGAGGTGGCAAGCATTATGCCTTGGGGCTATTTTTCTTCATCTGGATTTGGGATTTTAGTCAAGGTGGAGGGACTTATGATCCAAATATCAGTCAAATTTGTAACAAAAGAGAGCTGAGCTGAGGAGATGACCTCACGATCTTCTGATCCTCTGATTCACTAAAAAGTTCTTCAATATTTTAGTAAAATCTAGATTTTGTGTTCTATAGTGAAAAAAAAATCAAATTAATTTAGGATTTGACCAGTATGGGCATTAACAATGTGCTGTTGAACCACGTTCTTTTCGTGCCCCTGAACCACCTCCCCCCAGAATTTTTTTCTTTTTTGGAAGGTATTAGTCTGGAGAAGGGTACAAAAAATTTCCAAGGAATCAGATATACCACAGGTGACAGTGAACACAGTCATCGACAAGTGGAGAAAACTTGACACTAACAAGAACTGGGCTCTCCTCCAAATTTGATAAAATAACAAAAAGAAAACTGGTACAGACCCAGGAGGACGGTATCTGTTTCTAAGAGGCACGATTGGAGGTGCCGAGGTTACCTTAGCAAGTCTCTACACTCCCAATACCCACCAAAACCTCTTTATTACCAAGACCCTGGACCAGGGGCGGACTGACCATTGAGCCACTCGGGCACTGCCCGAGGGCCCTGAGCCACTAGGGGGCCCCATCAGGGTTGCCAGCCTCAGTAAAACCAGGGACAGTATGTAAAAATCTGTGTTTACCGACATCCTTTTGGTCTAAAAATCCCAAGATTATAGCTGCCCCACCTCTCCAGTACCTTCTCAGCCAATAGAAACATGTCCGTGTATACTGTGTGTACATGTATACTGTGTGATTGTATACTGTGTGTGTGTATACTGTGTGGCCCCATAGTCTCTGATTGCCTGGGGGGCCCCATAATCTCCTATTGCCCGGGGGCCCCATGGGTTGTCGGTCCGCCCCTGCCCTGGACTCATTTCTCGAGTTCTCAAGAGGTCAACTAAAACTTGGAGGCGACTTTAATACCCGCTGATCCCCTCTTAGGACACTTCCTCAGGATGTTCCTCGATACTCCCTGGCCCCCAGAAACTAATTGCGCGATCTTTACACAAAGCACAACTAATAGATGCCTGGCATCTTCTCCACCCCTCTGAATAGGATTACACTTTCTACTCCTTGCCACATAAACAATATTCCAGAATTAATTACTTTCTAATCCCATATTCCCAACTACACGCAGTCCGAAACTCCTCGATCAGTCCTATTACATGGTCAGATCACGCTCTGATCCTACTGTCCTACGCACTAACCGATAACCTCACCTCCAAGGCGAGAACTTGTAGGTTAAACGAAAGCCTCCAACAAGATGAAGAGGGGCACAAGGAAGTTATTGGAATGCTATTTCCAGACTAACGACACACTAGGCAGCAACACTGGCATTGTGTGGGAAGCACACAAGGCAGTAATCTGTAGAGTGCTCATTAAACAGTGGGTCTCGAATCAAAAAACAGCGCACCTTACAGCTGACCTCCCTCCATTGACGACTTAAACTCGGTGGAAGCCCGACATAAACACACCCCGACACCATCTTTAGAGACAGAACTCCTGATCCTACGTAAAAAAAAATTGCTGACCTGATGTATTTTAAAGCTAAAGTGACAATACAGGTTTGCCAGAGAATATGCTACGAATCTGGCAACAAATGCGGTAAATTTCTTGCCAAATCCCTGAAAGAACAGATGCTCGCGAATTGCATACCATATATAATGTCACCTTCCGGTCAAAAAGTTTCCCTTCCCAAACACATAGTGAGGAAATTCCAAGAGTTCTATGGTTCCCTTTATAACCGTCAGAAAGACTCTCCCTCACAGACCTAAATGGCGGACTGCTTGGCCAACTCCCAAATGCCAAAATTATCCGCTGAGGTAAGCAAGCTGTTGGAGGAAACCATCACACTAGAGGTGATCCAAAGTGCGATAGGAACCAGTAAATTGGGGAAAGCTCGGGCCCGGATGGCTTAACCATCTCATACTATAAGACCCTACTGCCATCTCTCAGTAAATTCATGCATAAATTCTTTAATGCCCTAGGATTCAATACGAAGTTCCCTCAGGATATGCTCTCGCCACACATAGCGGTGATTCCCAAGGAGGGCAAAGACCCCACCTCTTGCGGCAGCTACAGACCGATCTCACTGCTCAACACTGACCTAAAGATTTTTATGAAAATCCTGGCCACCAGAATTCAACAACATTTTCCAACTTTGATCCATTTAGATCAGGTTGGATTTGTACCAACTCGTGAGGCTAGAGACAACATGATTAAAGTCCTGAACCTCTTAAATGTGGTCAATAGAAATTGCACTCCCTGCATATTATTATGCACAGACACAGAGAAGGCCTTTGACAGGGTGAACTGGCAATTTATGTCTTCTGTCTTAAGATATGCGGGATTCGGCAGCACCATGTTCAACTGGATAAACACACTGTTCTCTGATCCCTCAGCTTGAGTTAGAGCTAATGGTGTGCTGTCCGAGCTCTTTATAATCAGGAATGCTTGCCCCCTTTCGCAGCTCCTTTTCGCCCTGTCACTGGATCTGTTCCTGTGCACTGTCCGCCTAAACCCAGACATAACGGGGGTGGCAATTGGTGACCAAGCAGAAGGTCTCCACGTACGCGGATGACATGCTGTTCTCGCTCACAAACTCTTGAATCTTGTTACCGAATCTTCTTCACGAATTCCAAAAATACGGAACCTTGTCAGACTTGAAGATTAACTTCAACAAGTCCGAAGCGATGTGAGTAGGCATAACATGGTCCCTTGTCACATATCTCCAGGCTAGCTTCAAATTCAAATGGATGAAATACCTGGGCACCTACATACCCCCTAAATTGTCCCAAATCTTTGCCCTGAACTTCCCACCACTGCTGAAAACCGCTCGTGAGTTGCTCAACAAGTGGCAACTCATGGGTTCTTATACCTCCTACAAGCCCTGCCAATCCATATATGGTACCCTCCAATTATTTCGACCAGTTAAGAGCGATGTTTTCCGACTTTTCTGGGCACATAAACGACCAAGACTCTCGTTACCCAAAATATATGGTGGCCTAGCGGTGTCAGACCTACGCAAATACCACCAGGAGACCCACCTGACCAGACTTATTGACTGAAATTGCCACCAGTCCACTAAATTGTGGCTTCGCCTGGAACAGTCCCAATGCAACATCCCCCTAGACCAGTGGTTCTCAACCTCTCTAGTGCGGTGACCCCTTGATAAAATTTCCCAAGTTGTGGGGACCCCTAACAGTAAAATTATTTTCGTAGCATGGGTAGTCAGCACCCAAGGCAAGACAAGTAATTTGGGCCCCTAACCCACGGACATTTAGCACTCCCTGAGTCCCTTCTACTCGTGCAGTATTAAAACCCCTTATGGTACATTTTAGGATGTACCACTCTCTCTTCGTTCTCCTTTCTTTCCCTTTTATCTCTCTCTATCCTAATTTCTTGTTTTTTTTCCCCCATCCCTCTCTCTAGCCGTCTTTTTCTTGTTCTCTTATTCTTTCTCTCCCTTTTTCTTTGTTCCTCCCCCTCTTTTGCTCTCCCTTCCATCTATTCTCTATTTTTATTCCTTTTCTTACTCCTTGGTGGGTGGGGGGAATGGGATAAGTAGCAGTGCTGGCGGGGAGTTGGGATGAGCGGCAGTGCTGGGGGGAGTTCTGATCAGCCAACTTAGGTACACTTGATCAAGGTCATCTGCTGATCTGAGAACTGTAGTGGGGACTTTTAATGGCAACTATAATCACAGGTAGTGTAAGTCACTGTGTCTCCGGCTTCACTGTGTCTCCGACTTTGTGGTGTCTCGTAGCAGTGACACTTATGCTGCAATCAGGAGATGGGGTCTCCTCCAGCCCATCCCACTTCACATTCCTCACCAGTCAGCTGACCTCTAGTCTCTGCCCCCCAGCCATGACGTGAACTGAATGGGCGGCTGCGAAAAGGCTGAGTGGGCGGCCACGGGCTCCAGGAACAGCCCAGCTGGGCGGGCACAGGCGCCAGGGACAACCCTGCTGGGCGGCCACGAAAAGGCTGGGAGAGTGGTGCGGGCTTCAGGAACAGCCCAGGACTCGATGACCCCTAGCAAATCATCATTCGACCCCCAGGTTGAGAATCACTGCCTTAGACAGAGCACCCTGGTGCTACCAATCACTGCCACACACTACAAAGAATCACCCTCTGGTGGGGCTGACTACGCGGATTTGCTCATCCCTTTTTACTGCACGATTCCTACAGGAATTGCAGGAATTTCTAGCAAGAATTGGTGGTGTACTACAATGGACAACAATCTCCTGTATTCCTCATATGTCTGGGCTGCAAGTTAGGCCCCATTCACACTGAGGCGCTTCTATACTGCCAGTAAAACATTTGAGTGCTTTTGAAGAGCTTTCCATTAATTTCAAAGGAGAGGGGCGTTTTTTCACCACTCTGCCAGCCCACTGCCCCAGTGTGAAAGCATTCATTGATTTTAATGGAAATAGGTTTTCGTGAGCTTTTCAGGCGCTTTTTTTAGCGTGAAAGTGCCTGAAAAGCACCTCAGTGTGAAAGGGTCTTAGGGTGGCAGTGTTAGGGTTTCTTACTAAGAAAAAAAAAGTCATTATATTTTGCAAAAGCCAAGAACTAGTCTTCCAGAAGCATATGGGAAAATGCGTTTTGGTCTGATGAGACCAAGGTTGAACTTTTTGGCCATAATTCCTAAAAATATATTTGGAGCAAAACCAAAACTGCACATCAACAAAAATAAAAACGCCATACCTACAGTGAAGCGTGGTTGAAAGCATTATGCTTCGGGCCTGTTTTTATTTATTTGAATCTAAGGTTTTAATCAAGGTGGAGGGATTTATTATGCAAATATCAGTCAATTTTAGAAACAAAATCTTCAGGCCTCTGTTACAAAAAGCTTAACATGAAGAGGAATTTCACCTTTTAGTGTGACAATGGCCTAAACCATACCAAATAAACAAAAGAAATGCTTCACCAGAAGAAGATCAAAGTTTTGGAATGGCCCAGCCAGAGCCCAAACCAGAATCCAATTTAAAATCTATGCGCTGTTCATTGGACCTATCTCCAAAAAGTACTCCAAAAATTCGGTTTCAGAGAACACATACTCAGAGCCATCATGGCATTATACTCCAACCCATCAGCACGAGTATACACAGCAGATATGCTTTCACAACCGTTTGACATATCAAACGGCACACGCCAAGGGTGTCCTTTATCGCCAATTATATTCAACCTAATGATGGAACCCTTGGCGGAACACATTCGCTCCAACCCCCTAATTACAGGCTTAACAGTAGGCAAAATCTCTCACAAGATCAATCTATTCGCGGACGATGTGATTCTGATTCTCACAAATCCAACATCTTCACTAGCAGAAACCCAAAAAATTTTAGAATGGTTCGGACAAGTTTCTTACTACAAAGTGAACACGTCTAAATCACACATCTTAGATCTTAAAATGGACGCCACAACCAAAAATTTATTACAAAACCAATACCCCTTTACATGGTCAGATAAAAACATACCATACCTAGGGATACTTCTTACAAGATCAGTTAAACACCTCTTTTCAACCAACTTTAAACCACTACTTGACAAATTACGAATAGAATGCCAAAAAATAACAAAGATAGAACTATCATGGTCAGGGAGACTCGCAGCATTCAAAATGATCCACCTACCACAAATCCTCTACTTATTTAGAACCCTCCCCATCCCCATACCAAAATACTTTTTTAAGTCTCTCCAAACAGTACTCAATAAATGCATTTGGAAAAATAAAAAACCTAGAAGCGCACACTCGATACTCATGAAACACAAATCAGCGGGAGGATCAGGCACCATTGATTTTAATGATTACTATCAAGCATCAATACTAGACCAACTTAAAGAGTGGTTTCACACAGAGCCTAATACATTATGGGGAAAAATAGAAAACTCAACACTTATTCGCCCAAATCTGCAATGGTGGTTAATGAGCACCCCCTTAGGTTCACAAATACCGTTAGCATTACCACCCACCATGAAAACAGCAGCCACTGCATGGAAAATCTTAGCCCAATCTAGCCAAACCTACCCTAAAAACCCTCCAATCCCTATCCCTATCGAAGCCCTACACCATCTATCACCAGACTTATTACTATCCAAATGGTCCTATCAGGGAATAAAATCCATCCAAGACCTATTCCAAAACTCAAAACCAAAACCCTTCTCTCTTCTACTACAAGAATATAATATACCCAAAACTGATCTTTTTACATATTTTAGAGTAAAACACTGCCTTGATAAAATACATATCCCACTATACACAATACACCCAAAGGCCTGGCATTTCCTAACTGATCCATCACCAAATACAAAAGGGATATCTATATTCTACAACATTCTACATCAAAAACGGAGATTCACTAAAGCTCCTCCCCACATACATTGGGAAAAGGACTTAGGGCAAATTTACACGGACCACCAATGGCAACAGGCATTACAAACAATATATAAAGCAACTAAATGCTCTGCTCTATGGGAACTAGCCCAAAAAATATCTCTCCGATGGTACATAACCCCAACAAAATTAGCCTTGTTTAATAAAAACGCCCCAAATCTATGTTGGAGATGCAACTCAGCTAAAGGCGATATAATGCACATTTTCTGGCACTGCAATCGCCTCAAAAACTACTGGGAAAGTATCTTCAGAATACTAAGGGACATCACATCACAACATATTCCTCTATCACCCGATTTAGCGATTTTAAACCTAAATATAGACTCCATACCACAAACATTCAGACATGTAACAACACATATTCTAATGGCAGCAAGACTTAGCATAACTAGACTGTGGAAATCTGATAATATTCCTTCAATGGAACACACACTCCAATTAGTAAACACCCATTATAGCTATGAACTAATCATGGCTTCGAGTGCAAACCGGTTAACAAAAGAAAAAAAGCTATGGTTACCATGGGAACAATGGACAGGTGCTGAAAAATTCCTATGACGGAAAATTTCTGAGTAGAAAAAGTTTTCTTGATATAAAACACTATTAACTACACTAGTCTTGATATAGTACCGAGTCAAAACAGTTACTCGATCATTTTCTCATCTTTATATAAAAATTCAGTATAACAAACTTTGGTTACCCAATTCCATTAAATCTAAACCTTACCCCTAGGAGACAAAAGAGGTCCCAGTGGGGGTCTCCTAGGGGGACAATAATATAATATCACATTATATTATATTATTTTCTAGAATATCCATTTAACTAGTATTTTCATCATACTAGAAATTCAAATATATGCTTCTTATTAGCATTGTTATTTAAGATAAATAAGCACAAATCATTCAAGATATTTTTATGTATTGTCATGCCTATAACACTCTGTACAACGTCTTACAATGTCCACATTGTACTAATTTTCTTTAAAACAATAAAAAATATTGGAACAAAAAAAATCTATGCGCTGACCTGAAGAGGGATGTGCAAAGGAGTTGACCTCAGAATCTGCTGGTCCTCTGATTAACAAAATAGTTTTTAAATATTTCAGTAAAATCTAGATTTTTTGTTTTGTAGTAAAAAAAAAACCAATTCAAAGCAAACTGTTTTTGACTGTCCAACCTCTCAGAAAATTATTTATGTGTTTATTCTTTTTTTAAAGTGTAGCGGTCATTTACTTTCAAGTAGGTGAGCTATTTGTGTTTAACTGATAGGGTACAGTTTCAGGTAAATTTAGGCAGGCCTGTATTCCTATCTCAGGCCTGTTTGTTTATTCTGGGGACTGGGAGTGTCAGTATAGTGCAGGGTGTGGCCACCTGTGCTTGGACCCAGAGATGCCTCCTTGTGCTTTCAGTGGAAATGGTTCTGGAAGAAAGGTTGGACTTGGGATCTGAGTGGCAGGCAGCTCATGTGTGGAGTTCTGGCCAATCATTAATTTGTTTGGTAGGAGGTGGGACCCTCATATAAGCTGGGGTCACATGTCAGGAGGGGGGTTCCAGAGAGGGAGAGATCAGAGAGAGAGCCACCCTGTGGGGAGCGAAGCGGAGCCCCCCCCCCCCCTTATGAGGAAGGGGGGGGGCCAGGCCAAGTGGAGGAGAGTAGTTAGTTAAACCACACAGCATGTAATCGCTGGTGTCGCTGGACGCCCCCTGCGGGGAGGGGAGCGTGCCAGACTGGAGAGGAGGGATGGAGGAGCCATTCGGAAGAAGTAGCAACTAAGCAGAAGAAGACTGGGCAATCGACTGTTTGTGAGTGGCACATGGACTGTTGATCAAGTGAGTGAAAGCCCAGGGGAGCGGTACTTTCAGAGGCTGAGGATGTTGGTACGCAAGTCAGTGATGCAGGCGCTAATGGTCTGTGACTTCAAGGTTCAACATGCCCAGGGTTTCCAATCAGTCAGGCGGAAGGAATTATTCAGAGTAATTTCTTCTTTAGCTAAACTTGGAAGTACTGTACAAACAGGAAGTAGTGGTCAAAAGGCGGCGGTAGAGCTCCAAGCACAAATAGAAATACAGATTGTTCTAAAAAGGTCTACGAGTGAAGAAGTTATTCAGAGTGACTCTTTACTACAACAGCCTATGTATTCTCCAGTAAATCTACCAAAGTCTATATACAAAGAGTTATTCAGAGTGGCTCTTTGCTATTCACCTTCACTGTTCTCAAAGACCAGACTACTCCAGTTTTCCCATGAAAAGTTATTCAGAGTGACTTTTCATTATCCACATTGTTCTAAGTCTTTGCATGAGAAGGCAAAGGAAAGATTATGAAGCAGCAAAAGAGCATCTCAGAAAACCCTTTCTTCCTATCCCAGTTCATGTTATACAAATAAAAGCAAGAGAAAAAAAAGTACAATATGGACTGTTTCTATTTCTATGGGCTGCGATGTGCTATTTGGTGAATGTGATTTACGGATAGAAAAATAAACTGCAGCTCCTTCGGGGGTCGTGCGCTACAAAAGGAAGAAATTAAACTGTACAACAAACTAATTTAGGATTTCATCAGTGTGGGAATTAAAAATGCGCTTTTGGGTCAGGTGTTTTTTTAGCTGCCCAAACCACCCCCTGAAATTTTACAATTTTTTGTTGGAAGGTATCAGTTTGGAGAAGGGTACAAAAAATTTCTAAGGAATCAGGTATACCACGGGGCACAGTGACAATGGTTATTGAGAAGTGAAAAAAATATGGCACAACAGTGACATTACTAAGAACTGGGCGCTCCTCTATATTTGTTAAAAAAAGGGGCCTACAGCAACATTAAAAGAACTAGAGGAGATTCTGGCAAGCACTGGTGGCGTACTACAAGTGAAAACAATCTCCTGTATTCTTCGGAAGTCTTTTCTTACTGAGAAAACCAACCAAGTCTAGTATATTTTGCAAAAGCCTCCAACTAGTCTGCCAAAAGCATGTGATAAAATGTGTTATGCTCAGATGATACCAAGATTGAACTTTTTGGTCATAATTCCCAAAAGTATGTTTAGAGCAAAACCAACACTGCACATCACCCAAAAAAAAAACACCATATTGACAGTGAAGCATAGTAGCAAGCATTATGCTGTGGGGCTTTTTTCTTCATTTGGATCTGGGGCTTTGGAATCAAGAATATCAAAGTTTTGGAATGGCCCAGCCAAAGCCCAAACCTGAATCCAATTGAGGGGTGACTTGAAGAGGGCTGTGCTCAGGAGATGACCTCACGATCTGCTTGTCCTCTGACTCACAAAATAGTTTTTAAATATTTCAGTAAAATTTAGATTTTGTTTTTTTTTAGTAAACAAAAATTCAAAACAAACTTATTTTGCCTGTCCACTCGCTCACAAAATACTTTTTTATTATTTTTTGTAATAAAAAATTAAATAAATTGTACAACACAGTTATTTAGGATTTGAACAGTGTGGGCATTAAAAATGCACCGTTGAGCCTCGTTCTTTTTTTGCTTCCACGAACCATCCCCTCTGAATTTTTTTTTTTTGTTGGAAAGTATCGGTCTGGAGAAGGGTGTAAAAAATTTCCAAGGCATCAGATATACCATGGAACACAGTGAAGATGGTAATCGACAAGTGGGGAAAATAAGGCATAATACTGACCAAAAACTGGGCACTCCTCCAAATTTGATAAAAAAATTAAAAGTAAACTGGTCTGGAAGGCTACCAAGGGACCTACAGCAAAATTAACCACTTGCCGCCCGCCATTTAGGAAAATGACGGTGGCAAAGTGATTTTAATATCCTGACTGGACGTCAAGCAGGATATCAAGCAGCTGTGCGCCCCCGGGGGCATGCATCTCGGCGATCGTTGTTGCGGTGTGTCAGTCTGACACACCGCAATACCGATCTAGGTAGAGTCCACGTGATGTCCAATCACGGCTGATCACAGTGTAAACAGGTCAGACGCAAGTAGAGGAGAGCCGATCGGCTGCTCCTCTGACAGGGGTGGTCTGTGCTGATTATCAGCGCAGCCCCCCCTGAGGATTCCCACACTGGACCACCAGGTATGCCACCCTAGACGCCAATTAGTGCCCACAATGGATGCTAATCAGTGCCCGCAATGGATGCCAATCAGTGCCCACAATGGGCATCACTGATTGGCAGGCATTATTGTTTGGCATATATATATATATATATATATATATATATATATATATATATATATATATATATATATATATATATATAAATACAATTATTATTATTTATTATTTATATTTAATTTAGGATTTGAACAGTGTAGGTATTAAAATTGCACTGTTGAGCCTTGTTCTTTTCGTGCCCACGAACCATGCCCCCTAAATTTCTTTTTTGTTGGAAGGTATCAGTCTAGAGAAGGGTACAAAAAAAATCCAAGGCATCAGATGTACCACCGCTCCTCCAAATTTGATAAAAAAACAAAACAAAAAGAAAACTGGTTCAGGTAGGCTGCCAAGGAGCCTACAGAAATATTAAAGGAACTGAAGACATTTCTAGCAAGTACTGGTGGTGTACTACATATGAGAATAATCTCCTGTATTTTTAATGTGTCTGGGCTGCAAGTTAGGGTGTCAGGACAGAACACTTCACTTCTTACTAAGAAAAACAACCAAGTCTGGTAGATTTTGCAAATGCCTACAACTAGTCTGCCAAAAGCATGTGGGAAAAAATGTGTTATGGTCTGAAGAGACCAAGGTGAAACATTTGGACATAGTTCCTAAAAGTATATAACTTAAATAAGTGCTGCACAACAGTGCAACTAACAATATTACAAATAAAGCAGTAGTATAATGAACTGATACCGTGCAATTAACGATATTACAATCTAAATAGTATCACCACAGAGCATAAAAATAAAGTCCATATTGTAATAGAGCTTTATGATCAACTGCAACTCCATTTTTTAATCTCCCTTCCATTTTATAAGCTTGTTTTTGAAGAATGTGCGTGCCTTATCTTACAGTTCTTTCTCGTTAGAGTTTTAGACTTTTTTTGCTTGAGCCAAATTTTAATTGCAGATAAGCTATCTTTGTAAATTACTTTCAGCTGCCTAAACTAATGTTAACAAAATCTCTCTGTAGAGGCCTGGTTAACCCTTAGAAACTTAGGAGCAAGCTTACCCCTCCCCTCTTGTGTTGTTACTTGCATATATTGCTATCGATTCTGAATAAAGATTTTAGACTCACTTTACACACGAAAGCTACCTGTTGTGTTTGTGTTGGGGTCTCCAGAATTCTGACGGGTCGCTGTGGGCTACTATGGGTGGTTGGCTGTCCAGTATGCTATCCTTTCACATATAACCAATTATATCTTGATGTAATCAAGCAATAACAATAATCCACTCGAAAGTGCAGAAAAATCCCAAATCAATACTCGTGCTGCCCTCCATCAGTGTGTAATGGCCGCTCACCTCATGTTTTGACCCCTGTTTCACCAGCAGGTAAAAATCAGCAGTTCCCCTCCAGGGATGACAGGTTAATATAGCGTGATGTTAATGCTCCTATACCAGGCTCAATGAGCCTTGTTACCTCTCCCAAACGATGGATATGTGAGGGAAGAAATTACACATTCTAGTGATCTCCGTATAGATTCGACTTAATTCCCATTCAATTCCCATTTAAATCAATTTAAATAAAGTGTGGCACTATAAGCTGTGCAAGCTGGACAGGCATAAACCAACGAGATGGCTGCGATGTGACATCAAAACATGAGGTGAGCCATTGACCACGAGTATTGATTTTGGATTTTTCTGCACTTTCAGGTGGATTATTTTTGTTGATTGATCACATCAAGATATCATTGGTTATATGGACTTTATTTTTATGCTTTATTTTTTTGCTCTGTGGTGATACTATTTAGATTTTATTATCGTTAATTGCACGGTATCAGTTCATTATACTACTGCTTTATTGTTAGTTGTACTGTAGTATGGTGTTGTGCATAGTTGACACATCCAGTAGCGCAGCATTTATTTGAGTTACATGTTTTGTTCCGTATAGTGAGCACTTTTAGTGACAGCGGCTACTCGATTTTAGTCTATTTGTAATATTTTTCATTATTTTTGATTTTGGTGATTATTATCAATTACACATGGATTGTGGTGATTGATTGTTTGAATATTTGTTCCGAAAAGTATGTTTGTATGAAAACCAACGTATCACCAAAAAAAACACCATACCCACAGTGAACAATGGTGGTGGTAAAAACATGCAAAACAAACTAATTTCGCATGTCTACTCAGAAATATTATTAAATAAAATATTTTTCAATGAATAAAGATGATGAAAAGAAATTGTAAAACAAACTTATTTAGGATCTGGTCAGTGTGGACGTTAAATAGGCGCTGTTGGGGGCGTGGCTTTATCAATGGAGCATAATGGTTGCCTAATTCAGCTGCTCTGCTCTATCCGGAGACTCTCAGCAGCTCCACAGCGTCAATCACCCCAGATCCCACACAGCTGGGACAGGGCAGAATAAAAGTAAGGGGTGGGGCATAAAATGCCCCCACCCCTACCACATATGGGATCGTGAGAGACTATTAAAATTTACAAAGATTTATAAAAAAAATTTAAAAATTAATACTTACCAGAGATTGGAAAGAGGTGCTGACAGTTATCCAATAAACGGTCCTCAGGCACGAGCAGGTAACTATAAAAGAAAGAGGATGCGTCATCATACAGGCAGACGGAAGAAGATACAGAAAGAAGCTTGTCCACTTCACTAAGATGGAGAACTCACTGCGGAGGATGATGGACCAGGCCGCTGCCGAGGACGGGGATGAATGGATGCGCCGCTGCCTAGCTTTATCTTCTCCTGCTGAGGCCCATGATTCTCGGATCATTCCCCCCTTTTATTCGGGGGTATGTGTGGATGATTCTGGGGCCAGTTCATCTTCAGCTGGGATTGGTGTGTGTTTTTTCGATTTCCCCCATGCTGCTTCAGGAAGTTCCAGGTCTCATACACAGGGAGTATTTCCTCCAGCTGTCCCGCCTCCGGCCATCGTCATGACAGTCCCGCCTCTGGAGTTGGATCTGGTTCAGCCCACTGCTTCCAATGACGTTTGTGATGACGCAGTTAGAAATCCAGGACGACAGTCTGCTAGATCACTTAAGAGGTCTCGCAAGTTCAACTCCACGATCCGGCGAGTTCCTGCAAATAGAGGTAAAGTTATTAAGAAGAAGCCTAAAAGATCTGGATTGTCTCTACCAGAGGACATAGTGGTTTCTAATTTTAATGATGTGCTTGTTTCCATTATTAGGCCTGATTATTCATCTGAAAATCGCTCTATTGTATTAATTGATGATTTAAATTGCTCTGAGGTTGCTATGTTTACAGATGGTGATCGTCGCTCCGTGGAAACGGATGAAATGGCATTGCAACATCAGCCTACTGATGCTAATAATGCATCCATCCCTGTTGTTATGGCTACCAAGGGTGAGTCCACGGACATGTTACAATTTAAAGATTTTTTTTCCTCAATGTGTGATTTAATGTCTAAATTTTCTTCTAATTTTAAAAGCGTTGATTCACTGCTAAAAGTGTTGATTCACTGCTCCCGTTAGATCCAAGTATTGCCCCAGTGTGGTTTGCTCCTCCATCTACAGGCACTCCTATTTCTACTTCTGTTGCTACAGCAACAATTGCTGAGGAAGCTCCATATATAAGGGGTTCTTTACTTGTTCCTGAATTTTGCGTATGAATTGTCGCCTTTAGGTTTTCATTTGAATAGTAATATTAAAGGAAAAATATGGAGAGGCGGGTATATTGAACTTCTATCTTTGCTCCCTTTATCGAAGGAATATAGAGTTGATAGGAAGGATATAGATGAGTTTAAAGGTGATAAACACAGAACAGTGCCCCGGTCTTTTAACAACTGGATCCAAGCTTTCTGCGTTTTTGTTAGTGTTCTGGGGGAGAAGAGACCTGATTTGTGCTGTGGTTTATTTCAACATGTTGAAATAATTCTGGAAGCCTGCAAAAATTTCCCTGGACTTTCATGGTTTGCTTATGACAAATTGTTTCGTCAAAAGTTATCGGTTCATAAGTGAAATGGGGAGTTAAGGATGTAGGATTGTGGCTCATTCTTTTGTTGCCTCAAAAACAATTCCTCAAACAACAACCAGCTGCTCCTACTGTTTATAGGCGAGGTATTTGTTTTCCTTTTTAATGATGGGCAGTGTAAAAATAAACATGAATGCAATTTTTGTGCTGGTCCGCACCCAGCGTCACAATGTTTTAAAAGATTGTCCACCAGTTCTATGGGTGCTTCCAAAGAGCTTTTTCTCAAAAGCAACCACCCCGGTGATTCTTCAAAGCATGTTGCCTTGGCTCCTGCAGTATCCAGAACGTCGGAAGGCACTCATTTTGCATGATGGTTTTTTTACATGGTTTTGTACTGCCATCATTTTGTGGTTTTGGTTGTGAGGTTGTTGATAACCTTCCTTCTATCTCTTTACATATGGCTGTAGTTCGGAAGAAAATTGAGAAAGAGGTTAAAGAAGGTAGAGTTGCTGGTCCTTTTGCTGCACCTCCTTTCTTTAATTTTAGAATTTCTCCTTTAGGCATTATTCCAAAGAAAGAACTGAATACGTTTATGTTGATACACCACCTGTCCTACCCGAAAGGGTTTTGGTTGAATGATGACATCGATCCCGACCTTTGTTCTGTTCAATATTCATCTTTTGATGATGCATTGTTGAAGATTAGAAAGGTAGGTGTGACGTGGAGATTTCGCTATACTTAACCAATCTCACCAGCGCTAATACACCCCCTTTCAGCTTTTCAGTATAATACATCTTTAAATAACCCATGTCTCCCACATTTCCCCAGTAAACAGACATAATCACCATCTTAACTCCATCGCTCCTTCATCTGCCTCTCCTGTAGTGATGTCCAATTCATGAACGAATCGTTCTTTTGAATCGATTCTTTTCAGTGAACTGGATGAATCGATTCATCTGAGTGAACTGATCCGTTTGAAACAGTTCACTATGCACTCAATACTAGCATAGCAGAGCAGAGCAGGCCTGGTAATATGATCCTAGAGTGAGAGAGCTTGGCCCCTCCCTGCAACCAATCAGCATGCTCAAGGCACAGTGACACTCAGGAACTGGATACAAACTTAAAACAAGAGTGAGGAGTACACAGTACACTGAGTTAAAGAATCATACAGGTTACCGAGTTAAAGAATCATAGGAGTTGTTAGAACATAGTACACTGAAAGAACCATGAGTCGCCACCAGTAGAACAATACACTAAATCAATGATCAGGTAGCAGCACTACACTACAGACTGCTTTAGGCTGGGTTCACACTGCTGCGGTGGCAGACATCGTATGTAATTCGCAGCGCACTGCTGTTCACATCACATGCGATGTCTGTGCTGTGCGATATCAGCCATACAGATAGTATGGCTGATATCGCACCGCATTCGGTCCAAACTCGCACAGGACCCTTTTTTTCCTTCAGACCAGAATCGGATCGCATGGGTGTTCACACCGATGCGATCCGATACATGTCCGAATTGTCAGTTCACAGTGCGATATGCGGGCTGAACTGGGGGTGTCATTAACATTGTATGACACTCCCCAGCAGTTCGCATATGGCAGTGTGAACTGCCGTGCGAGTTGGTGCGATGCGGGAACCCGCAGTAAATTCGCTGCGTTCCCGCACCGCAGCAGTGTGAACCCAGCCTTAAAGACAGAGAGGACAAAGTCAAGATAACAAGCCTCTATGTGATAGTTTGTTGAAGTGACAGGTTCTCTTTATTGCATCTTGGGTCTGTTATATGATGACATGAGTATAGGATTGTGCTCAGTAACCTGGGTAGCAGGTGTTCTGTCAGATCAAGCAATCTATAGGAGTAGCCAATATTGCCACTTACGTGATGCACAAACAGCTGTGTAAACGAAAAGCGGGTTTTTGTGCATGTGAACTGCATTCTGATGGGCCAACTTCACAGTTAAGATTGCTAGCCATCAGATTTGTCCGTAGTCTTTACAGTGCATAACGAGGCCCCTTTCACACTTGTGTGACTTGTCCTGCGACTTGGGACTACAAAGTCGCATGACAAGTGGTACCCCATGATTTCCAATGAGTACCGTTCATATCTGTGCGTCTTCAAGTCACAGCGACTTCAAAGTTTTCACTGCATTACTTTGGTCCTATTTTGATGCGACTTGAGGCAGAGACCTCAAGATTACATAGGTAATTCTTCAAGTCGCATCAAAGTCACGGTAAAAATCGTGGCAAAAATTGCACGACTTTCAAATGGCACAAGTGTGAAAGGAGCCTAACGATTGGATTTTACTACCGTGGGTACTTCGCCCGCCCATGGTAGTAAAATCCTATAATTTTTTCTGTGCATGCGCTGTAAAGATTACGGAAAAATCTGATGGCTAGCAATGTTAACTGTGAAGTTGGCCCATCAGAATGAGGTTCACACACACAAAAACCCGCTTTTCATCTACACAGTTTTTTATGCGACACCAAAGTTGATGGCACTGGCTGCTCTGACAAAATGTGGTCTGACAGTCTGACACAATAGTATTGTGCTTGTGCTCTGAGCAACAAACTAAACACAAGTAAACCTCCCCAGGACCTGCCAACCTTCTGTGAAGAATCATTCTTTTGATTCTAATCATTTAAGAAGGTTGAGTCAGAGATTTGGTTCACTTGCTTGTCAGTAGACTCAGCAAGTGAACCGAAGAATCGAAGAATCGATTCATTGAATCGGTTCATTTCAGTGAGTAGTTCGAAATGAACCGATTCAATTAAAAGATCCGGACTTCCCATCACTACTCTCCTGGGCAGAGGCTCTTGGCTTTTATTCATAGACAACAAAAGGAAGTGACAAACAGGAAGTCCTGGCCCCAACAGCCAATCGCTTCCTCCATACAAAATGATAACACAGGAGATGACACTACACAAGAAATTACACTAACGGGGAGGGCATCCACAGGAGTGGGAGGGAGAATCGCACATGTCTCATCCACTTGAGGCAAGTACACTGCTCTCTGCTCAGCCACCCCCACCATCTTAGTCAGCATGGAGCCCACTCAATACTGCTCAGAGTAACAAGTATCTAGTAAGATCATTCTACTTGTCCTTACAGGCTTGAGAAGATCTGCGGGGACATTGCTACTGGTGATGTCAATATACAGTACGAGTATATTAACAAAGCAGATATCAATGCCCTCTTATTAAAGCAGATATGTATCCAAAAGGGATAGCGTAGCCACACAGAGATATAATAATATGTTTCTCCCGTTAAGTGGACTTCGCTTCTCTAATGTGCATAGACATTTGACGTCAAGAAGCCCAGCGCATTGCGCTTGATACTTACAAACCGACAAATGCCCACACACACAGGGAACACGTCTCCAAGCCCATGAGAAGGTTTTCATACTGGTTTTACCGGTGGTCCCAATTCAACCCAAGAGCGCTCTGCTAGAGCGCTCCTTTGTTAAATCAGACACAGGGAGACAGATGACAACAATCCGTAAACACACATAATAAAATTTACACAAGGTGGGTCTGCTTTACTTGCAAAAGCGGACATCAAATCCGCGTTTCGATTATTACCTATAATTCCAGATTTAATTCTTTGGGTTTTCACATTCAAAATGAGTTTTATTTTGATAGGTGTCTTCCTATGGGGTGCTCCCTTTCCTGCCATTACTTTGAACTTTTTTCTTCTTTTGTCGAATGGGTTGTTAGTCGTGCAAATTCTGATAATTTACTTCATTATCTTGATGACTTTTTGTTTATTGGTAAAGCGGAATCCGATGATTGCTTATATCTTTTCACCAAATTCAAGATTGTATGTAGGGAATTCGGTATTCCATTGGCTCAGGAGAAGTCTGTTTATCCAACGTCATGTCTTGAATTTTTAGGGATACAAATTGACACTATTTCAATGGAGTTCTGTTTACCGCTGGAAAAAATTGTGCAAATGCAGAAAATATTGGATTTCGTATTAGCAAAAGATAAGGTTAGATTGAAGATACTGCAATCATTATTAGGATTTCTAGCTTTTGCTTCTCGAGTGATGCCCATTGGTAGGATTTTTTCCAAACGACTTTATAGAGCCATTACTAAAGACATCAGGGATGATTTAATTGTTTGGCATATGGTTTTTACGCACTTTTAATGGTTGTTCCCTTCGGCAATCTCCATTTTGTCCTACATCGGCACTTAATTTACATACTGATGCAGCTGGGTCTTGCGGATATGGTGCATTTTAGAACGATCATTGTTCGGCAGAGATATGACCGGATAGGTGGAAAGCAGCAAGTTTGACTTCTAATATTGTTCTTTTAGAAATATTTACAGTTTTGGTTGCTTTGGAACTTCGGGGCGTCCATTTTGTTATGGAACAAGAAAACACTGCGCTAGAATAAAACTAATAAGAGCTGCAGTTCAAATGTGCAATACACAATAATGGGACAAAAACAAAGAAAAAAACTGCGCTAAACCCTCATACCATGTGTAAGGGTATATGTGAAAAAACGCCAAATTGATTGTAAAAGTATAGGTGAATCCTCTAAAAATTAAGTTAGATAACATACAAAACAATAATAAACAATCAATATTGTATAGTAAAAGTCACAAAAGTGCCGAAAGCACAAAATAGTGAAACATAAACAAAAAAGTCCCATGACCAAAAAGTAAATCTTCTAAAGAGATAGGAAGAGTCCCCAATTGGCTCTTTATAGGGATCAGTGTCTGAAAGTGAAAAGTGAAAACGACACCCCTTGCAGTGATCCTCCACCTTTAAGAATGCATGCTTACCAGATAGTAAGCTCAATAAGCTCATAGATAAACCAAGGGCCGGATAGCCAGCAAATATTGGAACATCCCTCTGTTGGCGTGGCAGATGACAGGCAAACCAGGTTTGTATAGGACCTTGTATTCAGGCATCCAGCAGCATCAGGACATCACTCAATCAATGTACCACGGACATGCATGGGGCAGGAGGGGGTTGCCACAACCCAAGTCACCTCCCCTGAGTAGAAGCCAGCTACCCCTCTGTTGTCAGACTGTCCGTTGTCAATAAGGTTACATGAAGGTTCTACCTGTCATCTGCCACGCCAACAGAGGGATGTTCCAATATTTTCTGGCTATCCGGCCCTTGGTTTATCTACGAGCTTATTGAGCTTACTATCTGGTAAGCATGCATTCTTAAAGGTGGAGGATCACTGCAAGGGGTGTCGTTTTCACCTTTCACTTTCAGACACTGATGCCTATAAAGAGCCAATTGGGGACTCTTCCTATCTCTTTAGAAGATTTACTTTTTGGTCCTGGGACTTTTTTGTTTATGTTTCACTATTTTGTGCTTTCGGCACTTTTGTGACTTTTACTATACAATATTGATTGTTTATTATTGTTTTGTATGTTATCTAATTTAATTTTTAGAGGATTCACAAATACTTTTACAATCAATTTGGCGTTTTTTCACATATACCCTTACACATTGTATGAGGGTTTAGCGCAGTTTTTTTCTTTGTTTTTGTCCATTTTGTTAATAGGAGGATCTTGCTTCATTCTGATAACAGAGGGGTAGTATTTGCTATTAACTGTTTGTCATCTAAATCATTACCAGTTATTACTATCTTACGACACATTGTTTTTAAATGTTTGTCCTTAAATATCTGGATTAAAGCAATATATGTGCCTGGTATTCCGAATTTATTAGCTGATTGTTTATCCCATTTACAGATTTCAGAATTCCGGAAGTTAGTGCCAGATGCGGATCAGACCAGCACATCCTGCCCCCAACACTTATGGGACCTAGTGTAAATCCTATCCTTCATGCGATTAGGAATTCTGTTGCTCCTACCACGTGGGCATCCTACAAAGCAGCGTGGTCGTTATGGTATTCTTTTCTTATGTCGTCAGGGCTACAACGAGCTTCCTTCTCAGGAGGCTTGATTTTGTCTTTCCTTAACTATCTTATGTCTTGTTCTTATTGTTGTATTGTGAAGATTTTAGCAGGTGTTTCTTTTTTTATGCGTATGTCTGGCACTGGGTCCTGTTTGCAGTTTTTTGTTGCATAAAGTGCCTTGAAAGGCTACCGCAAACAAAGGTCAATGATTCCAGATTACCTATTTCAGGGGAGTTATTAGCTTCTATTGGTGCCACTACTAGCGATGTATGTTTCTCGCCTTATGAAGCTTTACTGTTTAAATTGGCTTTTTACCTCAGTTTTTTTGGTGCGTTTCTGGTTTCTAGGTTGCTTCCTCGTAAACTGGGAGGCTGTTCTGGTATTTTGTTTGATGATGTTCTGTTGAAATTAGATTCTGTTCATATATTATTACGTAAGAGTAATGCCCCGTACACACGATCGGACTTTCTGACAACAAAACCGTGAAATTTTGTTTGAAGGTTGTTGGCTCCAACTTGTCTTGCATACACACTGTCACACAAATGTTGGCCAACAATTACGAACGTAGAGACGTACTAAACGTACTACGTGTTTTTTCAGCTCCTTAGCGCCACCCTTTGGGCTTGCATATAACTTGCATATAAGCCTTTAAAATGAGGACTTGATTTCGCACATTCGCTAGAACTTTTTGCCTGTTCGAAATATTCTGGTGCGAACCAAACGGGGGGGGGGGGGGGGTGCATATTTAGGTAAGCACATCTAATGTTCAAGAAATAAACTAGATAACAAAATGTTTCAAGATAACCTCAGCCACCAAAGACTAAAACTGGCAAACTGTGTTATACAGATTCAATAGAGCACAGTGCCATCTTGTGGATGGCTGGGAAAATAACATTTAGCACTCCAAAACACAAAAACAGAAATAAATATAATAAATAAATGATAGAATTTAAATAGTGGAAGAGGAAAAATTGGAAAAGTATAATCACACCACATACAATCAGTATCAAAAAACACTAACACCTAGCAGTTATTTATAAAACAATTGACGTCCCATTGTATGTTCATCCCAAAAGGGATGAACGTCCTAAGGTCATAGCTTGTATGACTGTAAATTTGCTGTCCCCTCAAAATAACTCAACACACAGCCATTAATGTCTAAACCACTGGCAACAAAAGTGAGTACACCTCTAAGTGAAAATGACCAAATTGGACCCAATTACCCATATTTCCCTCCCGGTGTCATGTGACTCATTAGTGTTACAAGGTCTCATGTGTGAATGGGGAGCAGTTGTGTTAAATTTGGTGTTATCACTCTGTCTCTCATACTGGTCACTGGAAGTTCAATATGGCACCTCATGGCAAAGAACTCTCTGAGGATCTGAAAAAGAGAATTGTTGCTCTACATAAAGATGGCCTAGGCTATAAGAAGAATGCCTGAAGACCCTGACCCAAGACCCTGAAACCAAGCTGCAGCATGGTGGCCAAGACCATACAGCATTTTAACAGGACAGGTTCCACTCAGAACAGGCCTCGCTATGGTCCACCAAAGAAGTTGAGTGCATGTGCTCAGCGTCATATCCAGAGGTTGTCTTTGGAAAATAGACGTATGAGTGCTTCCAGTATGGCTGCAGAGGTTGAAGGGATGGGGGGTCAGCCTGTCAGTGCTCAGACCATACGCCGCATACTGCATCAAATTGGTCTGCATGGCTGCCATTCCAGAAGGAAGCCTCTTCTAAAGATGATGCACAAGAAAGCTGCAAACACTTTGCTGAAGACAAGCAGAATAAGGACATGGATTACTGGAACCATGTCTGTTTTCTGATGAGACCAGGATAAACTTATTTGGTTCAGATGGTATCAAGCGTGTGTGGTGACAACCAGGTGGGGAGTAGCGATGAGCTTCGAGTTCGAGGCGAACATGAGTTCGCCTCGAACATCGACTGTTCGATCGCACCAAATTCGAGCGGTGCATCATGCCCCATAATGCACTGCGTCATCGCAGTGCATTGCTGGCTGATGATTCGGCAAGCATGCACTATGACCCTCATGCTTTGGCCAATCACAGCGCCGTAAGCAAAGATAGCCATAATTGAACAAAGGTAGGGTGCCTTTGGCCAATTATGGCTCAGGGGGTTATGTCCACGCCCCACACTATTTAAGGCCGCCTGCACACCGGCCTTGCGTAGTGTGTTGCTGGTGGAGAGAGAGATAGAGAGAGAGCGTATGATTTCATTTACTTTGAGCAGACAGTTTATTCCAGTTAGCTAGATCTCACTGCAGACTGTTCCTGCTGTACTGTTTCGAACCTACTTCAGGCAGGAAGTTGATTCAGTTAGCTGCAGTGTATTTTGTATATATATATATATATCTATATATACATCCCGGCTTTGTATATGTGTGTATGTGTATATATATATATATATATATATGTATATAGATAGATAGATATAGATAGAGATATATATATATATATATATATATATATATATATATATATATATATATATCTCTATCAGGGATGTACCGGTATCGGTGCCGATACTTGGCATTTTCGAGGGTATCAGTACTCGTGAAAATTCACCGATGCCAGAAGTGACGTCAGCTTGGGCGGAGCTCGGGAACCGGATAAGGTTGCAGCCTCTCCACACGATGGTGAGTGCTGTTTCCCTCATGACAGACATGTGTTTTGCTGCTGCTGCTGCGCCTGCTACATGGCTGCCCCACATGACGAGCGTCCTCCTTACACCATGTCCCCTCATGGCGGGCGGTGAGTGCTCTTTTCTATTTCTAACTGTTGCTTGCTTTCTTCTTATGTGTCCCGCGGCCGGTGATTGCTGTACAGTACTACTAGCTTACATCATCATTTGCCTAACATGGCGGATGGCCTGTGTTATGTTTAAGTTAGTTTTTTGTCCCACATTGTCTCTCTCTCTTTCTTGCCTAACATGGCGGCCGGCCTGTGTTATACTTAAGTTAGTTTGTCCCACATTGTCTCTCTCTCTCTTGCCTAACATGGCGGCCGGCCTGTGTTATACTTAAGTTAGTTTGTCCCACATTGTCTCTCTCTTGCCTAACATGGCGGCCGGCCTGTGTTATACCTAAGTTAGTTTGTCCCACATTGTCTCTCTCTTGCCTAACATGGCGGCCGGCCTGTGTTATACCTAAGTTAGTTTGTCCCACATTGTCTCTCTCTTGCCTAACATGGCGGCCGGCCTGTGTTACACTTAGTTTGTCCCACATTGTCTCTCTCTTGCCTAACATGGCGGCCGGCCTGTGTTACACTTAGTTTGTCCCACATTGTCTCTCTCTTGCCTAACATGGCAGCCTGTGTTACACTTAGTTTGTCCCACATTGTCTCTCTTTCTCTTGCCTAACATAATGTCCACTGTCCAGCATGGCGTCCGGCCTGTGTTTGTGTGTGATACATAACTTAGTGTCCCACATTGTCTCTGTTGCCTAACATGTCCATCATGGCGGTAAATGACTGCTGCTGTTACATAAATCATCATTGTCTCTTGCCTAACATTTTCCTGCATGTGCCTTTCTGAGACCATCCTCTGCTTTTTGTATTGTAGAGATACTGACCGTTGTACCCGACAGATGGATGTCATCATCCCCGCTGGTTTACTTGGCCATACCAAGATGCTGGATGCAGCAGGAACAAACAACAAGCACCGGTGAGAGCAGCTTCATTATTCTAAAAAATAGTAGGTGTCATCATGTGTGAAAAAATCAGAAAACAAAACATTTGGGCTCAAAATTTTTTCCCCATTTTCCTAATTTTTTTCCCCCTTAAGGTGGAGAGACTTACTTATTTCTGGCTTTAAGTGCAATGCAAACGGATGCCACTGCCACCAGCAAAATTCCAGCTGTCTGGAAGTTTTTTTTTTAATTGATGAAACCAACAAACGCATTGCAGACTGCAAACTCTGTTTTGTCAAAATATCCAGAGGAGGTTCAAAAGTTAGTTCTTATAATACCAGTAATCTCATAAAACACCCCAAAATGAAACACAACACTGAGCATGGCGAATTTACAGCTATCACTAGCTCTTGCACTCAGCAGCTGACACTGCAGCAAACCCTTGCCAGACGTGAAAAATTTTACATGGATAACCCAAGGGCTAAAAAATTTCTGAAGTAGTTACCCAATTCATCATTCTTGATGATCAGCCACTATCAATAGTTGACAAAGTGGGTTTTCGGCGGCTTATGAATCTTTTGGAGCCAAAGTACGAAATTCCCAGCCACCGTCATATCACAGATGTCATGTTCCCACAATTACACAACACAGTGAAAAAACACATTACCAACATGCTACAGGGGGACATAAAGGCTATCAGTTTCACCACGGACATTTAAAGCAGTAGTGTGAGTCCCGTGTCTGTAATTAGCTTAACTGCCCAGTGGATTGATGCCAATTTAACTCTGCACCAAGTCATGCTGCACGCAAAGAAATTTCAAGGCTCTCACACAGGCCAAGCTATAAGAAGCGTACTAGAAGAAATGCTTGACACTTGGGCGACTCCCAAAAGTTCTGTCAATGTGGTAGTCCATGATAATGGCAGAAATATGATAAAAGGTGTACAAGATGCTGGTCTTCAGAGTCTTTCATGTGTGGCACATACACTGCAGCTGGCTGTCTCAGAGGGGCTTTTATCACAACGCAGCATTACAGAGGCTGCGGGATTTGGGCACAAAATAGTTGGGCACTTTAAACATTCAAACCTGGCATATTCTTGGCTGCAAGATATTCAGATCCAGCTTGGTCAACCCATTAAAAGACTTCAACAAGATGTTCAGACTCACTGGAACAGCACTTTTTACATGCTGCAGTCTCTGGTAGAGCAAAAACGGGCCATTGGAGTATATGTGTCAGAACATGAGCTGCCTGCAACGATCACTCCAAATCAGTGGAATCTCATGGAGAAGATGATCAACATCTTGGCTCCCTTTGAAGAGTTGACTCTGCATGAGAGTTGTTCAGATTCTTTTGCCTCGGATGTAATTCCTGCAGTGACTGTGCTACAGCGATTATTATCTAAAGAAGTGGATGAGGACCACGGTGTTAAAACGATGAAGAACACATTACTTGGTGCTTTGCAGAAACGGTTCTCTGACATGGAGCAAAATCCACTTTACTGCATCGCTACCTTACTCGATCCAAGGTAATCAATTACTGCTGGCAGTGGATGCTATTTTGCATTGTTTTTATTTGAATATTGATGATATGATTTTGTTTTTTGGATGAAGGTGATATTTTACAGTGTTATTAACACTTGCTTGCATTAAAAAAAATTTTTTTGTAATGCACAGTGTAAATCTCACCTTCATAAAAACCACAAAACAAAATTGATAATGACAAACACACTTACCTGCTCTGCCTCTATGTAATGGTTTTGCACAGAGTAAGCCAGACAACTGTTTTTGCCATGTCCCCCACCGTCACCTTTCCTTCTAGCAGTGCCCCCACAGCAAGCTTCCACAGTTGTTGCTTTGCTTGCATGACGTTGTCTAATGTCTTGTATTTTTCTTCTTCTAGGTATAAAGATCGGTTCTTCTCAAATGCAGATGCTGGCAGGCAGGCAAAGAGATGTTTGTGCTGGAAATGCAACAAATATCTTCTGTACAGGTACTACAGGCAAAGGCAGGTACACCTGAGGTGCTTGAGAAACCAGCTACCAAAAGGCCTTGCATTGAGCAACAGCCAGGTACCGGTGTGACTGTGGACAGTGTTTTTTTCAAGAAATTGCTTATTCATCTACATTTGAGAACAGTACTCCCACAGCTGCTACCATATAACTAGAAGCATATCTTGGAGAGGTCACTGTGCCTCGTTTGGACAAACCTCTTGAGTATTGGGCAGTCAATAAACTGCGATTTTCCACTAGCCCAAATGGCACAAAAATATCTTTCAGCTCCTTGCAGTAGTGTGGAAAGTGAGAGATTGTTCAGTGCAGCGTCACACATTCTGACTGACACCAGAAACCAACTTCTAACTGAATATGCAGAGATTCTTCTGAATTGGAAAAGTAATCTACCACCTGTTACTGTCCAACTGTAAGGCATCATGCACAGTTGCACGCTGCAGCTCAAAGCAACTGCTCCACCTGGCATTTGAACGTTTTTTTTGCATTTCCTCTGCCTGTTAACTCCCCTCCATGTTGGCCTTTAAAAAAAAATATATATGCCTTTTTAACTCCATGCCACAACCTTTTCCCTAAGTGAAAAAGTGAATCACCTATGGTGTGCACATTGCACACTATAGGTGATTCAACTTGCAATGCATGGGGAACACATAGCCTAATATGGAGCGGCATAGAGTTAACACTACAGGCAAATAAAAAGGCTCAAACGCCTGTAGAAGCAGCTACCTTGAGCTTTATTGTGCATGTGGCCTTACTGCTGCTAAGTCCTTGGCTCCTTAGCCTTGCCATCCTGGAATGACCCTAATTTTGGTGCTGTGAAAAATGTTTTTTCACAAGTTTCATAAGAAGTTGAACTAGAAGCTAGCACTTTTATATTATTTAAAAAATGTTTACAAAATATACTGTCTCCTACATATGTATCCACTGCATTCTAGTCTAGCCAAGCCTATATCTGACTGCAGGCCATTGCTGGCGTATGTTTTCAAATACACTTTCAGGCAGGCAAGTGATTCAGTGATCTGCAGTGCATAAAATATATATACAGTCTCCTACATATATATATCCACTGCATTCTAGTCTAGCCAAGCCTATATCTGACTGCAGGTAGTTCCGGGTGTACGTTTTCAAATACACTTGCAGGCAGGCAGGTGTTTCAGTGATCTGCAGTGCATAAAATATATATACAGTCTCCTACATATATATCCATTGCATTCTAGTCTAGCCAAGCCTATACCTGACTACAGGCCATTGCTGGTGTACGTTTTCAAATACACTTTCAGGCAAGCAGGCAGGTGATTCAGTGATCTGCAATGCATAAAATATATATACTGTCTCCTACATATATATCCACTGCATTCTAGTCTAGCCAAGCCTATATCTGACTGCAGGCCATTGCTGGTATACGTTTTTAAATACACTTTCAGGCAGGCAAGTGATTCAGTGATCTGCAGTGCATTAAATATATATATATATATATATATATATATATATATATATATATATATATATATATATATATATAATGCACTGCAGATCACTGAATCACTTGCCTGCCTGCCTGCCTGAAAGTGTATTTGAAAACGTACACCAGGAACTACCTGCAGTCAGATATAGGCTTGGCTAGACTATAATGCAGTGGATATATATATGTTGGAGACTGTATATGTATATATATATATATATATACAGTGGCTTGCGAAAGTATTCGGCCCCCTTGAACTTTTCAACCTTTTGCCACATTTCAGGCTTCAAACATAAAGATATAAAATTTAAATTTTTTGTGAAGAATCACCAACAAGTGGGACACAATTGTGAAGTGGAACGAAATCTATTGGATATTTTAAACTTTTTTTAGCAATTAAAAAACTGAAAAGTGGTGGGTGCAAAATTATTCGGCCCCTTTACTTTCAGTGCAGCAAACTCACTCCAGAAGTTCAGCGAGGATCTCTGAATGATCCAATGTTGCCCTAAATGACTGATGGTGATAAATAGAATCCACCTGTGTGTAATCAAGTCTCTGTAAAAATGCACCTGTGATAGTCTCAGGGTTCTGTTGAAAGCGCAGAGAGCATCATGAAGACCAAGGAACACACCAGGCAGGTCCGTAATACTGTTGTGGAGAAGTTTAAAGCCGGATTTGGATACAAAAAGATTTCCTAAGCTTTAAACATCCCAAGGAGCACTGTGCAAGCGATCATTTTGAAATGGAAGGAGTATCAGACCACTGCAAATGTACCAAGACCTGGCTGTCCCTCTAAACTTTCAGCTCCGACAAAGAGAAGACTGATCAGAGATGCAGCCAAGAGGCCCATGATCACTCTGGATGAACTGCAGAGAACTACAGCTGAGGTGGGAGAGTCTGTCCATAGGACAACAATCAGTCGTACACTGCACAAATCTGGCCTTTATGGAAGAGTGGCAAGAAGAAAGCCATTTCTCAAAGATATCCATAAAAAGTCTCATCTAAAGTTTGCCACAAGCCACCTGGGAGACACACCAAACATGTGGTAGAAGGTGCTCTGGTCCGATGAAACCAAAATCGAACTTTTTGGCCACAATGCAAAACGTTATGTTTGGCGTAAAAGCAACACAGCTCATCACACTCAACACACCATCCCCACTGTCAAACATGGTGGTGGCAGCATCATGGTTTGGGCCTGCTTTTCTTCAGCAGGGACAGGGAAGATGGTTAAAATTGAGGGGAAGATGGATGCAGCCAAATACAGGACCATTCTGGATGAAAACCTGTTGGAGTCTGCAAAAGACCTGAAACTGGGACCGAGATTTATCTTCCAACAAGACAATGATCCCAAACATACAGCAAAATCTACAAAGGAATGGTTCACAAATAAACAAATCCAGGTGTTAGAATGGCCAAGTCAAAGTCCAGACCTGAATCCAATCGAGAATCTGTGGAAAGAGCTGAAAACTGCTGTTCACAAACGCTATCCATCCAACCTCACTGAGCTCGAGCTGTTTTGCCAGGAAGAATGGGCAAGAATTTCAGTCTCTCGATGTGCAAAACTGATAGAGACATACCCCAAGCGACTTGCAGCTGTAATCGCAGCAAAAGGTGGCTCTATAAAGTATTAACGCAAGGGGGCTGAATAATTTTGCACGCCCCACTTTTCATTTTTTTATTAGTTAAAAAAGTTTCAAAAATTCAAAAGATTTCCTTCCACTTCACAATTGTGTCCCACTTGTTGGTGATTCTTCACAAAAAATAAAAATTTTATATCTTTATGTTTGAAGCCTGAAATGTGGCAAAAGGTTGAAAAGTTCAAGGGGGCCGAATACTTTCGCAAGCCACTGTATATATATACAGTCTCCAACATATATATATCCACTGCATTATAGTCTAGCCAAGCCTATATCTGACTGCAGGTAGTTCCTGGTGTACGTTTTCAAATACACTTTCAGGCAGGCAGGTGATTCAGTGATCTGCAGTGCATAAAATATATATACAGTCTCCTACATATATATCCACTGTATTCTAGTCTAGCCAAGCCTATACCTGACTACAGGCCATTGCTGGTGTACATTTTCAAATACACTTCCAGGCAGGCAGGTGATTCAGTGATCTGCAGTGCATAAAATATATATATATATATATATGCAGTCTCCTACATATATATCCACTGCATTCTAGTCTAGCCAAGCCTATACCTGACTACAGGCCATTCCTTAGTGTACGTTTTCAAATACACGTGCAGGCAGGCAAGTGATTCAGTGATTTACAGTGCATCAAATATATATAGTCTCCTACATATATATATATCCACTGCATTCTAGTCTAGCCAAGCCTTTACCTGATTGCAGGCCATTGCTGGTGTACGTTTTCAAATACACTTTCAGGCAAGCAGACAGGTGATTCAGTGATCTGCAGTGATCTGCAGTGCATAAAATATATATACTGTCTTCTACATATATAACCACTGCATTCTAGTCTAGCCAAGCCTATATCTGACTGCTGGTCATTGCTGGTGTACGTTTTTAAATTCACTTTCAGGCAGGAAAGTGATTCAGTGATCAGCTGTGCATTAAATATATATACAGTCTCCTACATATATATTTATATATATATATATATATATATATATATATATATATATATATATATATATATGCACTGCATTCTAGTCTAGCCAAGCCTATATCTGACTGCATGTAGTTCCTGGTGTACGTTTTCAAATACACTTTTAGGTAGGCAGGTGATTTAGTGATCTATAGTGCATCAAATATATATACAGTCTCCTACATATATATCCACTGCATTCTAGTCTAGCCAAGCCTATACCGGACTACAGGCCATTGCTGGTGTACGTTTTCAAATACACTTGTAATTTTTCTAGTAAACTTCAGGCGGCATTTTGCTAATCCAATTTTACAGCATGTCTGGAAGGCCACCAAGGAAAGGCAGAGGCTCACAGGCCACTAAAAGAGGGCAGGTAGGCTCTGTGTCTACAGCCAACGGTTCTAGTCATGGACACGGTGCATCCTCAGCACATGGCCATGGGGCACACTTGTTCTTTTTTTGGGCAGCTGGCCGCGTTGAGCCACAACACGCAGAAGAGTTGGTAGAGTGGATGACAAAGCTGTCCTCATCCTCTGTCACCTAGGCTAAGACAAGTTTGGCTGCCAAAGCGGCCTATTCCATCGGCTCAATGGTATCAGTCACTACTTCCCTAGTCCCACCATCATGTCCTGAGGAGTCCCCCGACTTGTTCAACCACAGTATCGGGTACATGCTGCAGGAGGATGAGCAGCGTTTTGAAGGCTCCGATGATGGTACCCAGGTTGAAAATGAAGGCAATAATGTGAGCCCAGAGAGAGTGGGTGCCCAAGAAGGACAAGAAACTGGCAGTCATGTTACCCCAGGTTTGCTCCAGTGGCGAGGAGGAAGGGGATGATGAGGTCACTGACTCTATACGTGGGTGCCTGATAGAAGAGAGGAGGAGGAGGCACATCAATGAGGCAGGATGCCCTCCAGGGGCCAGCTTAAGGACAGCCAACCGACTGCATCACACCACAGAGCTCCGCCTGTGCAGGGCGCTGCTGACTCCACGCGTTTTTTCAAAAGTTCTTTGGTGTGGGCCTTTTTTGAGACGTGTGCAGCAGATCGCACCATTGCTGTTTACAACATATGTCTGAAGCGTATCAAGTGTGGCCAAAACAGCAGCTGCTTGGGCACCACATGCTTTACCAGACATATGTCGAGCTTCCATGCAGTCCGTTGGCAACAGTGCTTAAAAGACACACACCAAAGAACAAGGCGGACCTCTCCTTGCTCCTCATCAGATGGGATCTCCAACCCTACTATACCTTCAGTCCTCTCAGAGACCTGCACTGAGAGGAATCAAGGTGTAGAATTAGGTGTCCCAAGCACTTGCGGGCAATCTGCTAGCGGTATACCTAAATCCGATTGTAGCAGGCAAATTTTCCTACCCCAGTTACTAAACTGGCGAAAGAAATTTGGTCCCAGCCATCCACATGCTCAGCAGCTGAATGCTAGTTTGGCTAAATTGCTAGCACTCCAACTGCTACATTTTCAGCTGGTAGACTCTGCCCCCTTTTGAGAATTTGTGGAATGTGCAGTACCTCAGTGGCAGGTTCACAAACGCAATTTTTTTTCTCGGAAGGCCATTCCGGCTCTCTACCGACATGTGGAAGGCAATGTCTTGGCCTCGTTGAACAGGGCAGTCAGCGGTAAGGTGCATATTACCACTGACTCATGGTCCAGCAGACATGGACAGGGCTGTTACCTTTCTTTCACGGCGCACTGGGTAACCATGCTGGCAGCTGGGAAGGATGCAGGACAGGGTGCAGTAATGTTGGAGGTTGTTCCGCCACCACGCCTCCAAAATGCTGGCAGTGGTGATTCTGCCATACCTCTCTCCTCCACCCCCTCCTCTTCTGCAGGTTTGTCCTCGGAACCAGCGGTGCACCGTAGGCGTTCTAGGGGCTACGCAAGCACTCAGGAAAAAATATGCCATGCGGTGCTTGAGTTGGTCTGCTTAGGGGACAGGAGCCACACTGGGGCAGAGATTCTGGCAGCTCTGCAGGGGCAGGCTCAGAGGTGGTTGATGCCACGCCAGCTTCAGCCAGGAATGGTGTTTTGCAACAGTGGCACCAACCTCCTCTCAGTCCTCCGACAGGGACACTTCACCCATGTTCCCCATTTGGCTCACGTCCTTAATTTGGTGGTGCAGCGGTTCTTGTGCAGGTACCCGGGCTTACAGGATCTCCTAAGGCAGGCCAGGAAAGTCTGTGGGCATTTCCACCGGTCATATAATTCCAGTGCTCGGCTGGCTGACTTTCAAAAGAAATGCAACCTGCCCAAGAACCGCCTCATCTGTGACATGCCCACCAGGTGTAACTCAATGTTGGCAGTGCTGCAGCGGCTGCACAAGCAGCAGAGGGCCATCAATGAGTACCGGTGTATGGCACCAGGACAGGGTCAGGGGAGCTTGGCTTCTTTTCGCCACGCCAGTGGCTAATGATCAAGGATGCATGCAATGTCCTGTCACCATTTGAGAAGGCCACGAGAATGGTGAGCAGTGACAGTGCATGCATCAGTGATACTGTCCCTCTTATCTTCCTGTTGGAGTACACGCTGCATGGAATAATGGACAGGGCATTTGAGGCAGAGCAGAGGGATGAAGAGGAGGACTTCCTTACCTCTCAAGGCCCCCTTTATCCAGGCAGTATTCCTGCAGGCCCGCCTATCACAAAGGAAGAAGAGGAGGAGGATTGTGTCAGCATGGAGGTGGAGCCTGGCACTCAGCATCAGCAGCAGTCTTCAAGGGATCGTTTTCAGTCCCCAGAAACCCATGGACTTGTATGTGGCTGGGAGGAAGTGGCTGTGGATTATGTCGTCCTTAGTAACCCAGAGGACTCTGGACCGAATGCCTCAGCAAACCTACGCTGCATGGCCTCCCTGATCCTGCAAAGCCTGCAAAAGGACCCTCGGATTCGTGGTATCAAGGAGAGGGATCAGTACTGGCTGGCTACCCTTCTTGATCCACGTTACAAGGGTAAGGTTGTGAAACTTATCCAGCCTTCGCAGATGGAGCAGAGGATGAAGCATCTTTGGGAGGCCTTGCAGAAAGGTTTGTGCAATGCGTTTCCAGAGCCTGGGAGGTTACATTTTCCTGGTCCTCCTGGACAACGTGTTGCTGAGGCTTCAGTCAGTCGCAGAAGGAGCAGTGGAAAACGTGGCCGTCAGACTGATGTGTTCAGACAATTTTTTAGTCCACAGCCCCAAGGTCTGATCGGTTCCAGCAACCATTGCCAGCGTCTGATTTACATGGTGCAAGAATACCTTGGGGCAAGATCAGACTTGGAGACCTTTCCAACCGAAAATCCACTGGGTTACTGGGTCTTGAGGATGGATCACTGGCCAGAGCTTGCACAGTATGCAATTGAGCTACTGGCCTGTCCTGCATCCAACATTTTATCTGAACGCACATTCAGTGCTGCTGGAGGCTTTGTAACCAATCACAGAGTACGTCTGTCCACAGACTCGGTTGATCGGCTCACCTTCATAAAAATTACTCAGTCTTGGATCACCAGCTACCAAGCACCTGATGCTGATGTAACCGATTAATTTTTTATGAATGTGAGATCCCTTTGAAGACTGCCTATGCTGATGCTGAGTGACTATCCTGTTATGCTTAGTGACTATCCTATTCCTCCTCAATGTTCATGTTGATAGCTTTTAAAAACATTTTTGGTTCTGGGCATCATCACCAGTGCCTAAAGCCCAATTTTTATGCCCAATTTTTATGCCCCTGTTTAACAGGGGCGTGTAATTACAATTTTTGCTGTAATATTTTGCAGCAGAGCTCGTTCCTGTGCTCAACTAGAGTATCTGTGAGGGGTTGCAGTATTGTGGTACCAGCACCAGTGCCTAAAGCCCAATTTTTCTGCCCCTTTTTAACAGGGGCGTGTAATAACAATTTTTGCTGTAATATTTTGCAGCAGGGCATGTTCCTGAGCTCATTTAGAGTATCTGTGAGGGGTTGCAGTTTTGTGGTACCAGCACCAGTGCCTAAAGCCCAATTTTTCTGCCCCTTTTTAACAGGGGCGTGTAATTACAATTTTTGCTGTAATATTTCGCAGCAGGGCACGTTCCTGCGCTCAACTAGAGTATTTGTGAGGCTTTACAGTGTTGTGTTGCCACCGCCGCCTAAGGCCCAATTTTTCTGCCCCTGTTTAACAGGGGTGCGTAATTACAATTTTTGATCTAATATTTCACAGCAGGGCTCATTCCTGCGCTCAACAACAGAATCTGTGTGGGATTACAGTGTTGTGGCACCACCACCACTGCCTAAGACCCAATTTTTCTGCCCCTGTTTGACAGGGGCATGTAATTACAATTTTTGTTGTAATATTTTGCAGCAGGGCCCGTTCCTGCGCCCACCAAGAGTAACGGTGAGAGCTTACAGTGTTGTGGCAACACCACCACACCACCACCAAAGGCCCAATTTTTCTGGCCCTGTTCAACAGGGGCATGTAATTACAATTCTTGATATAATATTTCACAGCAGTGCCCTTACCAGCGCCCACCTAGAGTAACTGTGAGGGCTTACAGTGTTCTGGTACCACCAACACCTAAGGCCCAAATTTCTGCAGAGTATATAGAGCAGGCCATATAGTATATACAGGCGGTCCCCTACTTTCAAACATCCGACTTACAAACGACTCCTACTTACAAATGGAGGGAGACAACGGGAAGTGAGAGGAAATCTACCCCTAGGAAGGGAAATTCTCTCCTGTAAGAGTTAATAAGGGAAAAAGGTGTCTCCACTGATGCTTTATCACCAATCCTTGTTTCCCTAAAAACCCCAAATTTTCAAAATCCAATTGTCATTGGGACAGAAAGTGAGGTGAAATCTTCTGAACAGGGGCACAGAAAGCAAAACAAATGTTACAGGGGTGATGATAACCCCTCCCTATGTTATCCACAAAGCTTAAAAATAGATTTTTTTTGCTGGAGCTTTACTTAAATGTACCTGTTCCAAATTACAAACAGATTCAACTTAAGAACAAACCTACAGTCCCTGTCTTGTTTGGACCGCCTGTATACTGCTGATCAGAATATATAGGGCCTGGGGGCCACACGCCTTTTCTTTTTTAATTTAAGTGCGGGGTTCCCCTTAATATCCATACAAGACCCAAAGGGCCTGGTAATGGGCTGGCAGGTTACCCATGCCATTTTTCTCAATAATTTTCATCCATATTGCCAGGACCCGACATTACATTACAGCCGCAAGCAGTTTTAGATGACTTTTTTATTCCTTTAGAAATGTCATTTTGTGCAGGAACTGTTCTAAACACGGGAAATATGCGCCACTTTACAGGCGTACTATAGACACCCCCCAGGTAAAGGAATATTTCACTTTTATTTTTTCACTTTAAGCATCATTAAAATCACTGCTCCCGGAAAAACGGCCCGTTTTTAAAACTTTCTTTTGCATTGATTCATGTCCCCTGGGACAGGACCCGGGTCCCCAAACCCTTTTTAGGACAATACCTTGCATATTAGCCTTTAAAATTTGCACTTTTGATTTCTCATGTTCGAGTCCCATATACTTTAACGGTGTTCGAATGTTCGCGCAAACTTTCAGTCCGTTCGCATATTCTGGATGCGAACCGGTAGGAGTTCGGCTTATCCCTATTGAGGAGTACAAAGACAAGTGTGTCTTGCCTACAGTCAAGCATGGTGGTGGGAATGTCATGGTCTGAGGCTGCATGAGTGCTACCGGCACTGGGGAGCTACAGTTCATTGAGGGAACCATGAATGCCAACATGTACTGTGACATACTGAAGCAGAGCATAATCCCCTCCTAACATGATAACGACCCCAAAAACACCTCCAAGACGACCACTGCCTTGCTAAAGAAGCTGAGGGCCAAGCATGTCTCCAGATCCAAACCCTAATGGGCACCTGTGGGGCATCCTCAAACAGAAGGTGGAGAAGTGCAAGGTCTCTAACATCCACAAGCTCCGAGATGTCATTATGGAGGAGTGAAAAAGGACTCCAGTGGCAACATGTGAAGCTCTGGTGAACTCCATGCCCAAGAGCAGTGCTGGAAAACAATGGTGGCCACACAAAATATTGACACTTTTGGACCAATTTGGACATTTTCACTTAGGGGTGTACTCACTTTTGTTGCCAGCGGTTTAGGCATTAATGGCTGTGTGTTAAGTTATTTTGAGGGGACAGCAATTTTACATTGTTATACAAGCTGTACACTTACTACTTTACATTGTAGTAAAGTGTCATTTCTTCAGTGTTGTCACATGAAAAGATATAATAAAATATTTACAAAAATGTGAGGGGTGTACTGACTTTTGTGAGATACGGTATATCCAGCAGGTCTCCAATATGGAGTTCTTCCACTGGACATAACTCCCTCTCCAATTTGGGAGGTATTTGTCAATCACAAGGAACAAAGTGCCCTCTGGATTTCTATTGTGATGGCGTGTATAGTGTTTGGACACACTATGTCCAGGAAAACCACCCCTGATATTGGCAATATGTTCTTTAATCCTAACCTGCATGGATCTAATTGTGCAACATACATATTGGAAGCTGCATTGACATTGAATTTAAAGTGATGTGTATAGCCAAAACATTTTTTGCATTTGTGTATGTTTTTCACAAATTTTGAAATCAGTTCCATTTTTAGAAGTCAGACAATTCATATGTTTTACATCTGTGCCTGAAACAAATTCTTACATCCATTTTGCTCTACTCATGTAATTTTTTGAATATATATATATATATATATATATATATATATATATATATATATATATATATATATAGCGCTGGTAGATTTTAATCTACCGCTGAAAGGTTAATCTTGTGGGGTTACTTGTTAGAGGAAGTTAGATTTGCCTCTGTTCCAGCTTGGCTGAGTTGCATGTGGTTCCACACTGTGCCGGTGGATGTCGTTGTCACCATTGGCTGGTGTTGGAAGAGCAACGTGTTGAAGCGTATGAGTGCTCCTCTGTCCCGGAGACGACTCGGTGGAGGTTGTCCTTCGAGTTGCATTCTGGAAGGACACAATGTTTGGGGGTTAGTTTTCCAGCCACCTGCTGGCCCTCCTGGCCGACAGGTATGCATTAAGAGTACCACCTTGTGGTCCTCCGTTCCGGAGGCCCACATTGCTGCGGCGTGTGGGTGGGCCCAGAAGCCTGTCTAGGGCCTACCACAGCAGCAGACGAATGGTCCTGAGCTGTCTATCCTGAGTGAAGAAGCTGGACAACCAGGGAGATCCCAGGGGAGGACCCGTCATGGAAGGATCATGCAGGGTGCTGTTCTGGAGAGGGGCCTGGTGACTCGGTTGGAGGACGTATCCTGAAGTAATCTTACTGCATAGTACTGTCGGGTTGGCTTAAAGGTTCAAGTGCTGTGTCTGACATTCATCTTAAACCAATACATCCTGTGGCAGGATTTTATTCCAAACAAGTCTGTGCCAGAGACTTTTCTCGTAAAGCTTTTATATATGTTTTATACATTTTCATTTACTCATCAATTGTAGTCCTTTTTATTTTGTCCATGTGGAGTATTTAATATAATACTTTGCTAATACATTTTAGATAATTTTTTCTCAAAACTTCCAGTTTTCACCGACCAGTAAAGGACGTGAATGGGCCTGAGTGGGTAGTTGCCCAGGTACACATTCAGGCTTCAGTTTTCCATTCCTCTCCCCCCCCCCCCCACCTTCTCTGGATATCTGTATTGTGGACACAGCATGGTTCCCACCTGGAACTGGTATCCTCACAATTTTGGCTCGCGGGTGGATGCTTTCTACACTTCAGTGAACACCGGATGTGTTGCAGTGCCCATACAGCAGCATGGCTGCCTGTGTCAGAGGAGGATAACATTTTGAATAAGGTTAAGGTCTGCTCTATTTTTCTTTATAACAGTATTAGCATTTTATATTATTTATTTGTTTATTTTTATATATTTTGTTATGCTGTATGTTGGAATTTTTGGATTCATTATCTATATATTATATTATGTATTTTTTTCTCGCCTTTATTGCTCTAGTCCCCCCTTCTCTAGGTGGGGCTTTTTAGGTGGGGTTTCTTAGTGTGTCCTTATTTAAGCTCTTGTTCATTGATGCTCTGGTCAGTTTAGCTCTGAGGAAAGGGGTGCGCTTGGCTATACAGCAACAGCGGGATATAATTGGAGCATACATATCCTATATTATATGGCTTCTTGTGGTCTATGTGTTTTTACCAGTTGCACTTTTGTAAGTATTTCATTTTTATTCATTTTATTTGCTTAAATACATTTTTTGGTAAAGCACTAGGTGCTTGTGCCTTCCTGTGTCCTTGCTTTTGTAGTTCCACTTTGGATTCCCCTATCCATGGAAGCCTGCATCCACCTAATATTTGGATTTGTTGTATAGTTCTCTTTAACAGTGGATGACCTCTGAGGGTTTGAAGTGATTGTTTTGTATTAAATAAAGCATGTTTGCAGAGGAGCCGGTACTTGTGATTGTAACTGGCAAACTCGTCTATCACTTAACCACTTACAGTCCGAAAGATTTTCCTGCTTAATCACCAGGCCATTTTTTGCGATACGGCACTGCGTCGCTTTAACTGACAATTGCACTGTCCTATCGACGCTGTACCCAAACAAAATTGATGTTCTTTTTCTCCCACAAATAGAGCTTTCCTTTGGTGGTATTTGATCACCTCTGCGGTTTTATTTTTTGCGCTATAAACAAAAAAAAGACCAACAATTTTGTTAAAAAAAACCAATATTTTTTACTTTTTTTTCTATAATAAATATCCCCAAAAATTAAAAAAAAAAAAATTCTTCATCAGTTTAGGCCAATATGTATTCTACATATTTTTGGTAAAAAAATATCGCAATAAGCGTACATTGATTGGTTTGTGTAAAAGTTATAGCGTCAACAAACTTTGGGAAAGATTTATGGCATGTTTATGGCATTTTTATTATTATTATTTTTGTTTTACTAGTAATGGTGGAGATCTGCTATTTTTAGTGGTACTGCAATATTGTGGCGGACAGATCGGAAACTTTTGACACATTTTTGGGACCATTGATATTTATACAGTGATCAGTGCTATAAAAATGCACTGATTACTGTGTAAATGTCACTGGTAGGGAAGGGGATAACACTAGAAGGTGATCAAGAGGTAAAATGTGTTCCCTCGTGAGTGTTTTCTACTGTGGGGGCATGGACCATTCTGGCTCTCGTGCCCGCAATCGTGGGTGGCCAGCGGCGATCGCGCCCACCTGCCACGCGCATCGGGTGGGTGGCTCTTAAAGGGAACGACATACCCATATGTTGTTTTGAGGCAATGTGCCACTTTGCCGACGTATATCGGTGTGAGCAGGTCGGCAAGTGGTTAATCTATTAAGTTTACAGAACACACACTTGCAACAAGGGAAATAACCTTTGAGGTCCCAAAACATTGTTGGTTTCTTAGGAACATCAACAATGTTAGTTATACAGACATACAGTCTAAGAGGTGGTACGCCTCTTTATACTACTTGGGGTGACTCAGATAGCAAAACTTTATCATTTTTAAGAACCTTCCAATGTTTTTGGAAGGTTCTTTTGCTATCATAATTGGTTCAAAAAAGACATTTACAAAGGCAGAATTAAATTTATCATCTGCCACTAGAGATTTAAATCTTCAATATCCAAGATAAGTTTATCAAGTACATTCTCCACATAACCCTTTTCAACTAACCTTGACTTGACCAGGGAAGCTTGTTTAAAATAATCAATTTTAAGGGACCAATTGCGTCCTAAACTAGTGAATTGGCTCCTAGGGACAGACTTCAGCCAAAAGGGATGATGGCAACTCCCTTGACTAATGAAGCTATTATGACCTGTATCCTTGAAGAAAATTGTCGTGACAATCAAATCATCTCTTACTTCTGTATTTAAATCCAAAAAATTAACTTGTTTTTTACTGGTTACATGTTGTAAGACGATGCCCAAGGAATTATTATTAAGATGATGAATGTATTTATTAAGGGAGTCTAAATTGCCCTCCCATAGGAGAAGCACATCATCAATGTACCAAAATATCAATTCAGATCTCTGTTTACTATATACTACATACTCCTCCCACTTAGCCATAAAGAAGTTGGCCATGCTAGGAACAAACATAGCCCCATGGATACTCCTCTATTTTGCAAGAAATATGATCCTCCAAACCAGAAATGTTGCATGGCAAATTCTAAGGCCTCTTGCATACTGCAGCTTGAAAATGCTCAGTACAGCTTATTTTATTACTGAACTAAAATACAGCCCATTAATTGTAATGTGCCTATTAACACAGGCGTGTAAACAAGTGCAGTGTATTCTTCAGTAAAAAAAAAAATAGAAAAATCTGCATTTTTGGTCAGTAATTTACACCTCATGCGTGTAAATGCACACAGATTTGTCCACTGATATTTTCAATCTGGGAACAGGCTTCCGTGTATGCACGAAAATGTGCGCGAAAATTGTGCGAACGCATATGCGCAAAAAAGCACGAAAATACATAAAAAGGAAAAACATCTGAAAAAGTAAATGCTCAAACAGGAGTATTGTGTGCAAGAGGCCTTATAGTTGCAATACCAAGTCCCTCTGTGCAAATAATAAACCAGTATCTTGTTGGAGAAAAGTATCAACTGCATCAAACCCATCTTGGTGTGAGATAATGGTGTACAGGGAAGACACATCAGCAGTAGCTAAAATGTAACTGTCTTCCCACAGTAAATGTAATGGGTCGTACACACGGTCTGACTTTTCGACCGGACTGGTCTGACGGACACCGACGGACCAAATCCGGCGGACAATCCGATCGTGTGTGGGCTTCACTGGACCTTCAGCGGACTTTTCCAGTTGCAAATCTGACGGACTTTAGATTTGGAACAGGCTTCAAATCTTTACGTTGTAACTCCGCCGGACCCAGAAATCCGCTCGTCTGTATGCTAGTCCGACGGACAAAAACCAACGCTAGGGCAGCTATTGGCTACTGGCTATCAACTTCCTTATTTTAGTCCGGTGTACGTCATCACGTACAAATCCGTCGGACTTTGGTGTGATCGTGTGTAGCCAAGTCCGTTCGTTAGAAAGTCCGTCAAAAGTCCGTCGAAAGTCCGCTGGAAAGTCTGTCGGACCAGTCCGGTCGAAAAGTCCGCCCGTGTGTACGTGGCATAACTGTCTTTGTGTGTCTTCCCACTGTAAATCCCCTAATAATCTAATAACTTTGGTGGAATCTCTCAGATATAATGGAGTCTGTGTGATCAAAGGTTGCAGGAAACCATCTCTATATTTTCCTCTATCCTGGAGGTGATGGAATCCAGACCATTAATAATGGGTCCAATAGGAGGGTTAATAGAGTCCTTATGGACTTTGGGAGATAATAAATCACAGTGACCCATGAAGCTATAGGGACTAAGTAAGCTCTCTCTTTCTTAGTCAAAATTCCATTCATGTAACCCATCATGATCGTCGATAACTCTTAGCCATAGGATTAGATTAGAGGGATATGTAGCTTTGATAGTCAGATAGGGTTTTATTCATTTCATCTATATAGGAAGAATTGTCATGGACTACAATGCCCCCCCCCCCCGCCCCGTTTGTCTGCAGAGCGGACAATAATACCTTCCCGTTGTTTCAAAGGATGAAGTCCTTCAGTGAAAGCTTTATTCCTAACCATCCAGGTTAGGATTAAAGAACATATTGTCAATATCAGGCGTGGTTTTCCTGGCCACAGTGTGTCCAAACACTATGCATGCCATTACAATAAAAATCCAGAGGGAACTTTGTTGATTGCGGTTGACAACTAGCTCCCAAATTGGAGAGAGAGTTATGTCCAGCAGGCGATCTCCTAATTGGAGACCCGCTGGGTTTATGACCTTAGGACGTTCACCCCTTTTGGGATGAACATAGAATGGGACGCCAATTGTTTTATAAATAACCATTAGGTGTTAGTGTGTATTAGGTGTTAGTGACTGTGTATGATTTGATTATACTTTTTCAGTTTTCCCTCTTCTGCTATTTACATTTTACCATGTATTTATTATATGTATTTCTGTATATTTATTTCTGTTTTTGTGTTTTGGAGTGCTAAATGTTATTTTCCCAGACATCCACAAGATGGCGGTGTGCTCTATTGAATCAGTACAGCACAGTTTGCCAGTTTTAGTCTTTGGTGTCTGAGGTTAAAATATTTTTTTGAGTTCCTACGTCGTAGTATGTCATAGGTTTTAAGTTTATTTAATGCTTGATTATATTTTGTTCTTTCAGCCTGATTGTATTTAATACAATTCCAGTGGTTGCAGTGCGGTGGTTGTCGCCAGTGCCTCTTCCGCTTCCAGGATTTGAACCGCGGGTTTACTTCGTGATTTTTTGTAATATAATCACGGTGACTGGAGCACACTGGTTATTGCAGGTACCTCCCCTGCTCCCGGGTTTTGGGACTCGTGTCTATTTCCGGAGCTTCTGCTATTTAGGGCTTGCTGCCATCTTGCCTCTGATGATGTCAATTGTGACAAAACGCATTAGGCGGGACCTGTGACATATGACGTCAGAATGCTAGACGCCACAGCCATCTTTTGGGTTTGGAACAATCGCTTTGTACTGCTAGTATATTTGCGTTTATTACTTCAATAAATAATACCTGTTTTTGAATGTATTACACTATGGGAGTTTTTCTTTACATACTGTACTTCCATGACACTGAGTTGGGTGCTTATGTGTGGATGCTCTTGCTAACGAATTCATAGATAAAGCATTTGATGATCTGATTGGAGTTACCATCCCTTTCTACATTAGTGTGATCATGAGATTTTGAGCTTTCATCATTATAGCCTTTTGTGAACTTTATATAACTAGAGGGTTCACACCATCTGGTAAGCTGCTGGGATTGTTCACGGTGGTTCCGAGTGATTCTTCACTGAATTCCACTCTGAAGCTGGTTTTGGGCTCTCCTGTCACTTATACCATCCAAATGGACTTCATTGTTTAAGCACCATTATTTATATATATATATACATATATTTACATATATATATATATAATGGAGTTTTTAGACTGAGCGCTGCTTGTACACTTTTTATATATATTTATAACTTGTAATTCAGGATCAAATCAATTGCCTTAGCTCCCGATCATTGATAATTTTTATTAAATGGTGTTTTTTTAAATGTAGCAAGGTCCCGGGCCTCCAAAGGCCTAATGGTGACTTCAAGAGTTAGGGAGAGCTGACATTCTTCCTTGTAGGGTGAGTTAACAGGCATGGTGGGTGTAATGCAAGATGAAATGATGGGCGCCAGTCACTTTTTGAATGCGAACAAGAGATTTATTGTCTCTTAACAAGAACTGTGGGAGAGCGGGTTAAGGTCATGACACCCTTGAGTAGATACAATGATAATTGGCAGACTCCGAGACTCTATAGGTAAACAGCTATATAGGGAAAGGACTCCAGCCGGATTCCACGTCTGTATAGGTAGGACCGCTGTCTCCTATGGCAACTGAACTTGTAACAGTCACTAAAGGTATTTTGCACATAACTCTTGGTAACACAGAATAGTTCTTCTCTTATCTCACAGTATCCCACTGTAGATCTTCACTCACTGAGCTCCCAGTCTCTCACTAGACTTCCAGATCCAATCATCACTGGATCTCCTGAGCTCTTTCACAGCTATCCCGCTGTACACTCCTTAAGCATCACCCCCACTAATCTGCTGGGTCCCTGACTTTGCACTCACTGAAGCTTTCCGACTTCTTCACTGTCCCCGGCTGGTGAGAAGACTGCTCTGGTACTTGCCCAAGCTTACTCACAGTGGTCTTCAGTAACGAGATGGATGATCCCTTAGTGGCGACTATTTCCCTTTTACCTCCGACCACAACTGGTTTCCCCCCATCCGGCTGAACCTTCACAACTCGTTTGGACTCCAATCCGGCAGTCCCAACACTATGCTGCTTCTCTTGCTCCTGGATAGGCCTCAGGCAGCCTAGCAGCCAGGTGTCCCTGGCATAGGCCTCAGGCTTCCAACCTAGCAGCCCAGGGCGACATAACACATGTCCACCCAGACAGCCATCCAGGTGGAACAGAACCCTGATCACCTGACTCCCCCCCAAATAAATAGGCTATCCCAGCAGGCCAAGGGACTAAAAAAAAACCCCTGCCAATTGGCTGAGACGCCCATTCATAATCTGATCTTGCGAAGCCCTCATCAATCTAATGTCACAAGCCACAGTGCCACCTAGTGACAGAAAAGAAAAGGTGCAGCAATTCCAGAATTAGCGAGGAATCAGCAGATCTACTAGCAATTAACCAGGATAATTACTACCTGGCAAACTAAATTTGTTAGCAACCCTGCCTAAATACCAGGGTGCTACAAAAATATTGTTATTAGTTTCATAGTTTGTTCCAAGTGTGGTATTTCTTTATTTATACTGTATATGTGAATGTGCATGTGCATGCATATGTTGCTGGAATAAAACCTCTCCTATATGTGAAAAAAGGTAATAGGACTAGTACAGTGGATTTTTGTTTATGAAGAGGAGCTTTTCACACTTTTTTTTTTATGTTATCAGCTTAAACTAAAATAATGATCCTTTCAGTAAGGTTGAGTAGCACCGGTGGAACGTGTCCCATAGTTTGTGGAAAAACTGCCCTAAAGTGAACCTGTCATGTACTCCATGACTAACGTTACTGGTATAGTGAAGGCATAAAAGGACATCTAAACGCAATTCTATTCATATTGCTCCAAAAATAAAATTGTACAGTAATGTGTTGCAGCTTACCAGTCCTTCAATGTGCAAGCTGCCTTAGATTTCAATGCTCCTTTGACAATGCTGCTTCTAATTGCAAGGTAATGGTATAATGGTATAATTTCAGCCTCCAGCAAGAAGTGTTCTTATTGACAGGTTCTCCAGGTAAGAGCCTTTACATAAGATTCACAAAAAACAAACTTGCTTACGAAAAGGCATGACACCAAACATTCTAACATTTGGGTTTAAATACATTTTAAGCAATAAAGTCTAAATCCGGTATTAATCCAGATATATACAAAAAAACAAAACAAAAAAAAAAAACAGTTCTCCCATAGCTTTATGGAAAACATCTTGCATAAGTAATAATGAAGAGAGTTGGTATGTGGAAAACATCTTGCATAGCTACCAGTGCTGAACTTCTTGCAAGGGGAGGACTGGTACTGTAAGACATAATGGAAATGTTATTGTAGCACTAACTCCCGGTGGAGCTGCTAGTTTAAAGCGGGCTGTTAGCTTCACTCTCGATACCTCTGTTTCACCGGCACCGGGTCTAGGGTCCCGTTGAGTTTACCTCTGGACGATATGAGCACCAAACACTTGAGTATATTTTCCAATGCTTTAATGAACCAGTAATAAAGTAAGTAGCAGGAAAGAGGCAGAAGGAAAGTTGCAGGGAAGCTCAAATACCTTTCCTTAGTATTCTTTAGAACATTCTTTGCAATTGAACACTTCTAGTTGAATGCACTCCCCTTGTGGGATTCAATCTTTGCCTGCCTGGATAGGCCTCTCTCACTTGCCTAGCAGCCAGTACGTAGCACGAACAAAAGTCTCTGCCACAGACTTGTTTGGAATGAAACCCATAGGATCCTCTGCCACAGGATGTATTGGCTTGCGATGAATGTCAGACACAGTACTTGAACCTTTAAGCCAACCCGGCAGTACTATGCAGTAAGACTACTTCAGGATACGTCCTCCAACCGAGTAACCAGGCCCCTCTCCAGACCAGCACTATGCATGATCCTTCCATGACGGGTCCTCCCCTGGGATCTCCTCGGCTGTCCAGCTTCTTCACTCAGGATAGACAGCTCTGGACCATTTATCTGCTGCTGTGGTAGGCCCCAGACAGGCTTCTGGGCCCACCCACACGCCGCAGCGACGTGGGCCTCCGGAACGGAGGACCATGAGGTGGTACTCTTAACACATATCTGTCGGCCAGGAGGGCCAGCAGGTGGCTGAAAACGAACTCCTAAACATGGCGTCTGTCCCATAAATACCCTCTCCCAGAATGCAACTCGGAGAACCACCTCCACCGCGTTGTCTCCGGGACAGAGGAGCACTCATATGCTTCAACGTGTTGCCTTTCCAACACCAGCCAATGGTGACAACGATACCCACCCGCGTAGTGTGGAACTACACGCAACTCAGCCAAGCTGGAACAGAGGCAAATCTAACTTCACCTAACAAGTAACCCACAAGATTTACCTATCAGCGGTAGATTAAAAATCTATCAGCGCTACATTATTATTAAGACCTAAATCAAGTTATAACAAGCTACTGTTATCCATAACAAATCACGTTCATCTATACACAAGTTATGACAAGTCATGATCATATATCTTAGGTCAAAGGACAAGTTACTGATATGTGCCTTAAATTGATGGGAAGAGGATGCTCTCTTGAACATGCTTGGGCATCTGGCCAGCTTCCAGTTTGCGCTACAGAGTCACCCCACTCCCGGTAACCATATCAACACTGTTAATACATGTAAACCAGGCTGTTTTTTTCATCAAGGTATAAAATGAATTTGTTCTCTTCGGGAACTTTGGATCCTCACCTGTGGATGGATGCATAATGCAGGACCCTTTGTTCCCGATCGAGAATTCCGGTTGCCGTGCCTGTCAGGAGTTCCCCAGTCGAAGTGTTGGCATGGATATTATTTGCAACTCTTTCAGTGATCTAGTGTTCTTTTCTTCATGTATTGCCTTACTAAACATATGTAATATTGCTTTATTGATCATATGTAACACTGCTTAATTGATTGTGCATTTATAAGGTGAACTGCTAATCCTAAAAAAAAAAATTAATCATTGATTCCTGAGTTTTCTTCTTTCGTGTCCTGTTGGTTAGGCAATACATCCGCTCTCTGCTCTGACCCTCCAGAGGGAGCAGGAGGGACTGGCTATCAACGGCATGCTGAGAGGCTGAGTCAGCTGCTGGTCCAGGCATCTGGGTAGACCCTGACTGTAAAGTCAGGATCTTTCCCAAGCCTGGACTCACTAAGTGACGCCAGCCAACATTAAGCTTTAGCCTAATGTCTGCTAAAAACAGTTCACAAGAGTGCAGTTCGATCTTTACACTCAGGATCCACCCAGATGCCTGGACCAGCAGTTGGCTCAGCCTCCTAGCATGCCGTTTATTGCTAGTCCCTCTTGCTCCCTCTGGGAGAAGTACAACCATAATAGTAGACCAAACTGGTTGAAACTAACTATTTTCTTCACTAACAGGTGTGCTTGCTGTCAATATTCACACAGTACAGTGTCACCTTACCAGTGCAGCCAGCCTCAGTGTCCTTTATCGCAACCACACCAGTCCCAGTGTCAGAAGACTAGTGTAAGCCATCAACAATGTTCTTGATCACTGCTACACCAGTCCCAGTTTCACCAGACCAGTGTAAGCCAGCAATGGTGTTTTAATTGCCAGCACACCAGTCCCAGTGTCAGCAGACCTGTGCAGCCAGAAACAGTGTTCCTGATCGCCACCACATCAGTCTCAGTGTCAGACCGGTGTAAGCCAGCAACAGTTTTCCTGATCCCTGCCACACCAGTGACAGTGTCATTAGAACAGTGCAACCAGCAAAAATGTTCCTGATTGCTAGTCACACCAGTCTCAGTGTCACTAGAGTCAGTACAACCATCAATGTGTCTCAAAAAATGATATAAAAATCATTTAAGTGCACTGTTGCATGAGTGAGTTTGGTCAGTAACTGTTTGATATGAAAAGTTTTAATATTTGAGACCTTGGTAATCTCTTTTTAGCACTGTACCGTGTATGTTTTATTTGTGTTATATTGTTTCCCTACAATATTGTGCTAGCATCTTTTGTAACTATTTTTTGCTTTCTAGTTGTGAAAGAGGATCTACGATTTTTAAAAATCAAAAAAATCAGCAGCTATGAATGCTATAAAAAACAAACACTCACCAGCCCAGGGATCAAGTGCTGTCCTCCTCCCGGCCGGTCTTCGGATCCCCGGTGCAGCCTTCTTCGTTATGTGAAGCTGGCTCTAACTTCCTGGTGTTTCACAGCTGGCTCTGTGCTGTGCTGTGCTGCACTGACAGATTTGTCCTGCAACCTCCTGGGACAAGTGACATGCCCCAGGAGGCTGCGGGCAGGAGTAGGGTAGCGAACTTGCGTAATTTTTGCCTAGGCAAGTGAATACCTGTCAGAAATGTAAAACCTTCCAAGAATGTCAGAGGACGGAGAGGAGAGGCACATTCGCTGTACTTTCACTTCTAAGAGAAAGTTATTACATGCACTGAGAATTTTCATACACATTTTTAGTATATAGCCAGCTTTATAGGCAGTTGTAATTTTACCATTGTTTCAGTTTACTGTGCACCATTTTGATTCAGCTTCACAGCAAATTCATATTTGTACATTTAACAACCCGTAAACGTAAAGGAAACCCATGATGAGCATAACAGAAACATGCAAATGCCGTGAGAAGTATACAAACAGCTGTACATAATGAAGTGACAAATGTTCCGTCACCCTCATTGTTTACATTTTCAGGCTGATAATAATATAAGGTTTATGTCTCATGGAAGATGTAACAGAGCTTTCTGACTATGAGTGGATTTCTGGGTACAGTGATTCAGCTGAGTTGCCTAAAACAGGTAGTGAAACATCTGATATTTCTTATGTAGGAAAGTCGATTGAAAAGGTCAGTAGAGCAGTTTTGTGTACATAACCCGAGGGCAGTATGAGATCTTGTAATACCAGCACTTACATTGACTAACTGTTACTGGAACATAAGAGACTTTCCAGTTTATAAACTCCATTGCATAACGTGTCCTTCTTATTATCATTGCAATTTATAACTGTATTAGAAGAGAGTGAGTTATGAAACGTGAAACACATTGTATATGAAGAAATTGTAAAACATATGCTGTAATTGTGTATTGCCCTCTATGCTGTACAGTGCTGCGTGTGCTGTGGGAAAAAGACAGTGAATCTGTTTTTATGTAATCACGTTTGTCATGCTTATTTCAAAGTGGTAAGGGTGACTAAAGACACAGGTAGATCCAGTTTGGGTCTAATGCCACTGGACGTTTAGGCTTGTAGGCAGAAGGCACAGGTGCACCATCCAACCCTGCTGCCAGCAGACTGTAAACTCTACGAGAGACTGAAACTTCCTGCTGATGGACGATACAATGAGTGGGACCAATTTTTGGGTCCCATTCACACCGTCTGTACACTAAACCAGAGCAGTTTATTGTGCAGGTAGTTGTTCTTTAGGCTGTGTAGCGATATAGGCGCTGCTGGGTGGTATGGCCCACCTGTCACCCTGCCCAGCCCAGCATTCACTTCCCAGTCACTTTTGAGACAATAAACAGCCCATGTGATTGTTTTGTATTTTTATTGAGGGATTTGAACTTGGATAGGGATGGGAATATATGGGATGCCCAGCAGAACAAGCAATTGGTTGAGTGTATATCAATCAGTTGGGACAACTATATACACTTAGCTTACTCCAGTCTCCTCCAGCACATCTCTTGCTTATAGACTGTTACGCTCTCTCTCTCCAGCACAACACTTAACTCCAGGCACTGCTAGCATGTGGTTAGACCCAGCTTTGTCTCAGTCAGGCCTCAACAACTGCCTTTTGCAGGCAGGTAAAACGGGACCTTTTAATGTAATAAAAATAGAAAGTCTTTTAGTGCTAGCTGTCCTATGGTGGACTACTGCTCCCAGTATGCTCTCTTAAGGCCCTGCCAGCCCTCCTGGCTGCAGCTGCCTGAGTCCACTGCCCGTGACATCACAGTCCTTACTGCTGGCTCTGCACCCATCCCAGACTGCACACTTCCAGTCCTCCCGACTGTGCCTGTCACTCACCGGCCCTCCTGGCCACAAATACACAGGTGGTTCCCTCCTGAAGACTTGCCCGGCAGTACTAGCTCCTGCTGTCCTTTCTGACTCCTCTCTGTGCCTCCTGTCCAGATCTTTCATGCGTTCTTGAAGAGATCCTTCCTGCACCGGAATCCCAGGCCCAGGGTCACCCCGGCCTAGCACTCCATCTTCAGTTCTTCCACCCGACAACTCCCCCCCAGCTGGGCTGACCCTGGGTATATCAAGGAGGCCTGCCCCCTGCCAATCCTAAATGGGGATTGGTCAGGGCTAACTGAGACACCTCAGACAGCTCCACCGTACAGTACAGTACAATGGATGGGGCTTAGACTTTAAAACACAATGTCCTGTGGCAAGAGCAGGAGAGCACTGGACTTTGCATGGGCAATTCACTGGAGGACTGGGCAGTCTGGTGATAGTCTGAATGCTGGGACTGAGCCCTGTGGGGACCTGACCGTGAGGACTAAGCCACTGGGGCGTGCTGGATCGGATCTGTTGAGTATAAGGAGTGGTGAGCAGAACAACTGTGTTTAACCCCTCTCCGCCCAGTTAGTACCAATAGAGACTGCTCCTTACCTAGCCGCCCATCAGCCAGTTTTTTATGTAAAGTTTTGAATGGACAGTTCCACGTACACCACCTTAGACATGGGCCACAATGACAGCGGGCTAGTACTGACAATTAGGCACCAGGTACTTTTAGCCACCTCCAGGTGTACCCCTTATCAGGAACATGTACACCCACTACTAAAGGGCTGTATGATGTGAATGAATAAAGCTTACATCTGAAATACCTCAGTCTTTGTGTGATATATCTATATATATATAGTTGTGCTCAAAAGTTTACATACCATAATTTATGATTTTATGATTTCTTCGCCATTTTTCAGAGAATATGAATGATAACACAAAAACTTTTCTTTCACTCATGGTTAGTGTTTGACTGAAGCCATTTTTTATCAATCAACTGTGTTTACTCTTTTTAAATCACCTCAGTTTTTCACAGTAGGAATGGTGTACCTTTCATCATGGGCCTTGTTGACTCCTCTCCAAATGAAGCATTTATGGTTATGGCCAAAAAGCTCAATGTTGGTCTCATCACTCCAAATGACTTTGTGCCAGAAGGTTTGTGCTGTTTGGCGTATTGTAAGTGGGATACTTTGTGGCATTTGCGTAGTAATGGCTTTCTTCTGGCGACTTGACCACGCAGCCCATCTTTCCTCAAGTGCCTCCTTGTAGTGCCACACCACATGTTTTTAGAGAGTCCTGTATTTCACCTGAAGTAATTTGTGGGTTTTTCTTTGCATCCCGAACAATTTTCATGGTAGTTGTGGTTGAAATTTTTGTTAGTTTGCATGACTTTGGTTTCAACAAAACCCCTCATTTTCCACTTCTTGATTAGAGTTTGAACACTGCTGATTGGCATTCTCAATTCCTTGGATATCTTTTTATATCCCTTTCCTGTTTTATACAGTTCAACTACCTTTTCCCGCAGATCCTTAGACAATTATTTTGCTTTCCCCTTGACTCAGAATGCAGAAACGTCATTGCAGCACTGGATGAAAGATGCAAGCATCTGTCAGGAGTCCAGAAACCCATTGACCTTTTATACACACACACTAATTACAAGCAGACAGATCACAGGTGAGGATGGTTACCTTTAATAGCCATTCAAACCCCTTTGTGTCCACTTGTGTGCATGTTATTAGGCCAAAATCACCAGGGTATGTAAACTTTTGTTTAGGGTCATCTGTTTAGCTTCTGTTGTGATTATGATTTAAAAAGAGGAAACACAAAAATAAATGGCTTCAGCCAAACACTAACCATGCGTGAAAGAAAAGTTTTTGTGTTATCATTCATATTCTCTGAAAAATGGGAAATTACCGTATTTATCGGCGTATAACACGCACCGGCGTATAACACGCACCCCAATTTAGGAGGGAATTTTAAGGGAAAAAAACTTTTAGGAGGGAAGTTGAAGGGAAAAAAAACTTACATTTAAATGCCCATCATTGCAGCCTTCTCAGTGCAGCCTTGCCCCAGTGCAGCCATATCAGTGCAGCCATGTCAGTGCAGCCTTCCCCAGTGCAGCCTTGTCAGTGCAGCCTTCCCCAGTGCAGCCTTCCCCAGTGCAGCCTTGTCAGTGCAGCCTTCCCCAGTGCAGCCTTCCCCAGTGCAGCCTTGTCAGTGCAGCCTTCCTCAGTGCAGCCTTGTCAGTGCAGCCTTCCCCAGTGCAGCCTTCAAACCTCTATCCCAGCTAACCTGGGCTTCAAAATCGCCGACCGCGATTTGAAAATGGCGCCGCCGGTGCCGAAATACACAGAGCCGGTCCTCGGCTCTTCCCGGCGGCTCTCGTTCACTTTCGGCTCCATTCGTAGTCCCGAGCGGAGCTATCCGAACCTAGCCGGTTCGGATAGCTCCGCTCGGGACTACGAGTGGAGCCGAAAGTGAACGAGAGCCGCCGGAAAGAGCCGAGGACCGGCTCTGTGTATTTCGGCGCCGGCGGCGCCATTTTCAAATCGCGGTCGGCGATTTTGAAGAATTGGCAGCTCGGGATCACAGGGGATCGGCGTATAACACGCACCTGCGGGGAAAAAAGTGCGTGTTATACGCCGATAAATACGGTAATCATAAATTCTGGCAGAGTATGTAAACTTATGAGCACGGCTGTGTATATATACATATATATATATATATATATATATATATATATATATATATATATATATTGTGGCAGAGCAAGGCTCTGTCCCTATGAAAATGGGGTTAAAGTGGACACAGAGTCTGCATATTGGCTGAGTGCAGAGCTACAGAGTGTAAATTTGAAATGGAGAAAACTGCTCTGGCAGTTTTCTCCAGGTTTTGCTAGTTCCTTATGGGGCTCTGTAATTTGGAGATCCTTCAGAGTCTTGGGTGGGACGGGATCTCCAACCCTGTGTCCGGGTCTTGTGGACAGCCAGCAGGGTGTGTGCCCAGGTGCACACAGCCCATATAACGAGGGGCTAGAAAGAGTGGAGGAAGGTGAAGTTGGAGCAGTGGCTGCTAGTAACTGTCTCTGTGTGAGAATAGATGCTGTGTGCGTTGAAGGGCTTCAAAGCTGTGTGCGTCCAGGGAGCCAGAAGCTGTATGCATTGAAGGGCTGTAAAGCTGTGTGCGTCAAAGGAGCCAGAAGCTGTGTGCATTGAAGCTCTTGAAACTGTGTGTGACCAAGGAGCCTAAGACTGTGTGCATCCAAGCAGCTTGTTTGAGGGGCCTGTTCCCTATAGCAGCAATACTGCTGAAGAGTAGCCAGGTGGGCTAGCATTTTCATTTGGATTTTGTGTGTTTAATTGAAGCTTGGACCCCTGTGTGGGATTCCTGGATGGACTTTTGTTTTGTTTTTTACTTTAATAAACGTGGGCTACCAGGCCCTTAACTATAAATGCCTCTCTGATGTGGACTCACTGCACCAAAACGCATCTATCCACTTGGGCTGAACAATCCCCAATGTCACAAGTGGTGCTCGAATGCGGGCATGTAGACGGTGGAATCTAGGTCCTTGCTCCACGGTGAGTCGCATCAGGAACTACTGCTAGCTGTGCGTGGCAGCCAGGCGAACAGCATTGCACAGAAGTTTGATGGACTGTGTTGCATGCAGGTTGTGTACCTGTGAAAGGAGAATCACATATTTTTTTCTCTCTGTGTTGCATGCAGGTTGTGTACCTGTGAAAGGAGAATCACATATTTTTTTTCTCTGTGTTGCATGCAGGTTGTGTACCTGTGAAAGGAGAATCGCATATTTTTTCTCTCTGTGTTGCATGCAGGTTGTGTACCTGTGAAAGAAGAATCACATTTTTTTTTCTCTTTGCTATGAAGTGTGTTGCAAGTTGCTGTGTGTAAGACAGCAAGTATGGGGCGTTCAAAACAGAAAAAGGAAGCAATCCTTGCTGAAGCAAGGGAAAGGGTTCTATGGCTAGAGGGTATTTCACCACATGCCCCAGCCACGCCAGAGAATTTTTCCAAGTGTGAAATTTCTGTGACCTGGGGTAAATTAATCATGTCATCCCCAGTTAAAAAGGAAGTAAAAGAAGTTTCCCCTGGCAACAGGAAGCCAGGTGGACAACAGCGTGTGAAAAAGAGGAATATGGTCATCTGTGGAAGCAATGTCCAGGCCAACAGGGATGTCGGGGATACAAGGAGTCTGTCTGCTGATGGTCATGACCAGTGGTATCCTGTGGCAACAGAGTGCCAGTCATCAAGGAGATTCCAAGAAAGTAAAGTTCAGCTACCAGTACCGTGCTTGGAATGTGGTCAAGTGGGGCATGGAATTTTTACTTGCCCAAGGTTCTGGAACAACGCTGAAGAGTCTGGAAAGGCTGCAGTGTCGTCCTGTGGCCACACAGAGGAAGTAGCTGGTATGGATGCAGCTGAGAGACAGCGCACTCAAGTGAAGGGTATGATGCCAGCCACTGAAAATGGTAAGACTGTTTCAGTTTGTGGGACTGAACCTAGTGACATGGGAGTGTGTCCAGCGGGAAGATCCGCAGTGCAAATGGACATAGACTTGCTGCAGTGTGCTACCCGGAGCAGTGGGGAGGCACATGGTGAAGCCCAGCTGACAGCAAGGTTAAAGACTCAAATGGACACGGGGACTATGCATGTGCCTGCTATAATCCAGCAGAGTGCTGGAGAGGTTAAACTAGGGGTGACCAAAACTGTTCTTGTGCCATGTTCCCTAGTGACAGGTGCTGCAGAGTTGCCCAGGGAAACTTCAGAGGAGCTCGCAGTGACGGAGCAGAGAGTTTCCCAGGTCAGCTATGGAGCTGCCCAAGGAGGAAAGAGTTCCCCTTTAAAGATAGAGGGTGATGTGAGGAGAGGCTCACAGGCTGTGGTTGGTAATAGACAATCCACAAAAGTAGCAGTTATGTCTATACGTAATGAAAATTCTGATGGTTATGCTGACAAATGTGTTACTGTTGGCAAATGTGACGGTATTGGTGATAATGACATTGAAAAATGTGTTCCCTTTAATGTCATGTCTGAAAATGTTGCAAATGTGTTCACTGACAATGATGGGAGTAGGATATCTCCAGTGACAACCAGAAGCGCAGGCTTGTCCATGGAAGTCTCATGGGGTCTCCATGTGTTGGAGCCAGAGGTTTTCCAGGATGGTTGTGGTGCTACTCTGGTGAAACAAAGGAAGACTGAGTCACACAGTGAGAGTGTGCGGGCGCAGCCCCACAACCCCAAGTGTAACCCAGTTGTCAAGGGGATAATTCAGCCTGCAAAAGCTGAAAGTGCAGAGCTGTGTGTGTCTGTAGCGCCCCCAGAGCAGGTAGGGCAAAAGCATGTATTACAGCCTGCCTTGTCAGATGATGTGTCAACCCAAGGGGATATGTATAGAAATGACACAGGTGATGTTTTGGCTAGTGATTCCCAGGTTCCTGTGGGGCCTTCTAGAGTAGGTGATGGAACCACAATAGACTGGGATAATTGGTATGAGAATGCAATCGCAATATTAAATAATGTGGTGGACATAACACCTGCTATGCCCAATGGAGGGATTGCAGATCGGCTGGTGCTCAAGGACACGTTTGTCCCTGCGAAGGTTATTGCCCTCCAGTCTGAAGGAACTGTTCAGGGTGCTGGCATAGCAGATGTGTTGTCCATAGCCCAACAGCTCGGGTGTCAAGGTGACAATGTGACTTGTAATGACCTGCAGTGGCTCACTGATACTGGTGCAGAAGGGTTAAGTGTGAGACATGTGTCTGACAGCGCTCCAGGGGAGCAACAGGCTGTGATGAGGGGTACCTCCAAGGAGTTGGAGGTCTCTTCAAATGTCTCAACCTCACAAGCTGCACTGGATGAGCCCCTCCATGTCTTGGACAGGGAAAAAGTCCCTAGAAAGGTCTGGTATTTAGACATGGGATGTTTGGAGATGACAGAGACCTTACTTGAAATGCTGGAGTTAGTAAAAATGCACTCACTGTACACTTGGGTGTCTCCACCGCAGTCGGACCAGGTGGTGCTGCGTAGTACCAATGGGTGGAGCCAGGTGGTACAGACTGTGCTGGGAAGTCTTGATCTACAATGGTATTGGTGGGGCCAATGCTTATTAACAGTGTGGCAAATAGTCTTGAGGTTCTCTGAGGGGGTGCTCCCAGTTACTGAGTGGTATGGAAGGTGCCCAGGAGAACTGTTGGAGACATCAAAGGTCTCTCCGGCTGGTGTAGTGACTATAAACATCTCTGCTGGTGTGGTCCGAGGTGCGGCTGAGCAGTGGTCAATAGAGGGCGTGGATACTGTCTCACCCGCTAAACCTCATGAGAAGGTAGGGCCCAAAATAGACGCAGCACTAGCAGAGATGCTTTCTATCACTCAGAAAGAGGTACAACTTAAAGTACCCGGAGACACTGTAAAGGAAAGTGCTAATGTTGGTTGCTGCAAAAATGTAATGTGTACATCAGAAAAAAGTAGTTTGTGCTTGGATCAGTGTCATTTGTTAGATCAGTTACCCATGGAGTGTTGGACAACAGGTGAGGTGAAGTGGTGCTATGGACCCGTGGGGTGTAATCGCTTGCCTGCGTTTTGTCCCTCCTCAGGTCTGGTTCTGACAAGTACTGATGTAGATGGCACTGATTGTGTTCGACAGGGTGTCATTGAAATGTATGATCTGCTAATGTTTGGTGCTGTTAAAATTGATGTGGTTGCCGTGGGTAACCAGAGAGAGGTTTTTGAACCTGAAAGACCTGTGGTGAAAGATAAAACTGACTTCTGTAAGCTGAAAGGTAGGATAAGGGAAGGCAGAGTTCCCCCAAGAGAGGAGAGTATGCTCAGGAACCCCAAGAGAAGAAAGGGAAGGCAGAGTATATGGAATTATAGGACCCTGTTAAGATCCAAGGTGGGACATACCTGGAAGCACACCCGAAAAAAGGGTTGGGCCTACGTGGTTGATGGCCAGCACAGAGGTGTCCCAACTGCTATAGTGGGTGCAGGTGTTTCTCCCTCCGGATCAAAACAAGAGGGGGGGTATGTGGCAGAGCAAGGCTCTGTCCCTATGAAAATGGGGTTAAAGTGGACACAGAGTCTGCATATTGGCTGAGTGCAGAGCTACAGAGTGTAAATTTGAAATGGAGAAAACTGCTCTGGCAGTTTTCTCCAGGTTTTGCTAGTTCCTTATGGGGCTCTGTAATTTGGAGATCCTTCAGAGTCTTGGGTGGGACGGGATCTCCAACCCTGTGTCTGGGTCTTGTGGACAGCCAGCAGGGTGTGTGCCCAGGTGCACACAGCCCATATAACGAGGGGCTAGAAAGAGTGGAGGAAGGTGAAGTTGGAGCAGTGGCTGCTAGTAACTGTCTCTGTGTGAGAATAGATGCTGTGTGCGTTGAAGGGCTTCAAAGCTGTGTGCGTCCAGGGAGCCAGAAGCTGTATGCATTGAAGGGCTGTAAAGCTGTGTGCGTCAAAGGAGCCAGAAGCTGTGTGCATTGAAGCTCTTGAAACTGTGTGTGACCAAGGAGCCTAAGACTGTGTGCATCCAAGCAGCTTGTTTGAGGGGCCTGTTCCCTATAGCAGCAATACTGCTGAAGAGTAGCCAGGTGGGCTAGCATTTTCATTTGGATTTTGTGTGTTTAATTGAAGCTTGGACCCCTGTGTGGGATTCCTGGATGGACTTTTGTTTTGTTTTTTACTTTAATAAACGTGGGCTACCAGGCCCTTAACTATAAATGCCTCTCTGATGTGGACTCACTGCACCAAAACGCATCTATCCACTTGGGCTGAACAATCCCCAATGTCACAATATATATTACACACATCACAATTAGTGCTCAAAATACGGGGGTTGCATAAAATTATGGAAACAAGTATGGTAAAAGAATGAAAGCATATGGTGCCTGGAGGAGCTGCAGAGATCCACAGCTCAGGTGGGAGAATCTGTCCACAGGACAACTATTAGTCGTGCACTCCACAAATCTAGCCTTTATGGAAGAGTGGCAAGAAGAAAGCCATTGTTAAAAGAAAGCCATAAGAAGTCCCATTGGCAGTTTGCGAGAAGCCATGTGGGGGACACAGCAAACATGTGGAAGAAGGTGCTCTGGTCAGATGAGACCAAAATTTAACTTTTTGACCTAAAAGCAAAATGCTATGTGTGGCGGAAAAATCACCCTGAACGCACCATCCCCACCGTGAAACATTGTGGTGGCAGCATCATGTTGTGGGGATGCTTTTCTTCAGCAGGGACAGGGAAGCTGGTCAGAATTGATAGGAAGATGGATGGGGCCAAATACAAGGCAATCTTAGAAGAAAACCTGTTAGAGTCTGCAAAAGACTTGAGACTGGGGCAGAGGTTCACATTCCAGCAGGACAACGACCCTAAACATACAGCCAGAGCTACAATGGAATGGTTTAGATCAAAGCAAATTCATGTATTAGAATGGCCCAGTCAAAGTCCAGATCTAAATCCAATTGAGAATCTGTGGCAAGACTTGAAAATTGCTGTTCACAGACGATCTCCATCCAATCTGACGGAGCTTGAGCCATTTTGCAAAGAAGAATGGGCAAAAACTTCACTGTCTAGATGTGCAAAGCTGGTAGATACATCCCCAAAAAGACTTGCAGCTGTAATTGCAGAGAAAGGTGGTTCTACAAAGTATTGAATCAGGGGGACTGAACACAAATGCACACCACACTTTTCATATATTTATTTGTAAAGCATTTTGAAAAACATTTATCATTTTCCTTCCATTTAACAATTATGTGCCACTTTGTGTTGGTCTATCAAATAAAATCCCAATAAAATACATTTACGCTTTTGGTTGTAACATGACAAAATGTGGTAAATTTCAATGGGTAAGAATACTTTTCCTAGGCACTGTATCTAATCTTGCCCACTCTAAAAGACATTTCTAGGTTTGTGTCTTTGTTGGAAAGATTCTTCCTTACTTTCTGTCCTGGTGACAGAAAAACATGAAGTGAGAGGAAATTGCTCCAATGGAGGCACAGTGGGAGTGGATTTATTAAAGCCAAATAGACTGTGCACTTTGCAAGTGCAATTGCTCTAGAGCTTAGTACATGAGCGGAAGCTCTGCTGACTTCTGTCATCAAATCGTGTGCAAGTAAAAATGCTGTTTAAAAAAAAAAATTCCTTACATGTGACTGGGTATTCATTGTAAAGTGACGTTTTAGCTCATTTACTAAGCTCTGGAGCAACTGCACATGTAGTGTGCAACTGCACTTGCAAAGTGCACAGTCTATTTGTCCTTAGTAAGTTAACCCCAGTAAATCCTAAAAAAAAAATAAGAGAAGCCATTGATGATTCATTTCCTCCATCTGGCTGGTAATGATACATATTAAATATTTATTTGTAATATCTTATATTTACCTAACTAAAAAATAAAATGTGTATTTATCAGTTCTGGACATAATAAATAGACAAGGAAAAAATATATAAAAACTATGCCATAATTTTAGGGTTCATGCACAATGGGCATAAAAAAATGCTGCTCATACAGGCGTTTGGCATTTTTTCTTCAGCTTGTATAGGCATCTCTATGTTAGCCTATTTGTCCAGGCACAATATGGTGTTTACAGGCATTATTACAGAGGAACATTTTCAGGCAGAAAAAAAAACCAAAGCATCAGAATCACATTTGTAAGGGGAGTTTTTCGGACAGAAACAATGCTTGACACCTCTAAACGTGCTTAAACACAGCGTTTAGTCACATTTGCTGTTTTTAGGTGTACATTGATTCTAAAGAAAAATGAGCAGAGGGGAATGTTTTGGGGAAAAAAAAAGCTTATAAATGAAAATGTTTAAAAACGCAACCAAACTTGTGTAAGATATGCTTCATAGGAGCATATTATGCCACTTTTTTTCTGTCGCCTAGTGTACATGGACCCTTACATGAAAGCAAATAAACTTCTATTAATACTAAAATCTTGAGTACTTTAGGCGCCTTGAGGATTGGAGTTGAGAAACAATGATCTAGATGGCCAAAACGAAGCTTCCCTCGAGCGGCCATTTTTCTTTTTTATTTGGTGAACTAGTGAATCATAATGGATATAACATTCCTCCCCATATATTTTGTGAGCCCCTCCAAACCTTCACCTTCTTAGCGAACTTAATACCCATAGTGAATTACCAGTCCTTGTAATGGCGGAGGGAACCACCAAGCCTGCGAAGTACAACCAATCTGACAAGAACAGTAATTAAAGTGTCATAAGTAGGCCAACCCCAGACAAAATATGGTCATACTCACCAAGAACAGTTTGAGAAGGAGGACCAAGGCTCCCTCTTCCTAAAGAGTTCAAGGGGCCTGTAGATCATAAAGGTACTTTTATCTGAACAATATATCACTATGGAAAAGGCTATTTGGTAACTTAAACCTTGTAGTATCGAAAAGGTACAAAATACTTAGTATGATTCAAAGTTGGTCATACCCTTATACGACTACAGAGACCTATGTGAACAGGTCAGCAGAAGTGTAGGGAATTGACTCTTTATCTCCTATGTCAGATTCACTCACTTCTGTCTCCTTGACCCACAGACCATTAACATCAATACACACAACAGAACAGAGCTCCTGCTCCTGCTATAAAAGGGCTGGCTTAGGCCTTTCTCGCTCTCTTGGCATGCCGGCATGCCAAGAGAGCGAGAAAGGCCTAAGCCAGCCCTTTTATATCCTCTCCAGCAATCTGTTCAGTCCTCTCAACATTCTGGTAGAAGTAGTTCCGGCCAGTCCTGCTGGAATTGAAACCTCAGCATTCTGAACTACACATCCCACGATGCTTTGCTCTGCTCTAAGTTTAGTCTGAAAGGAAGTGACACATAGAGTCCAAGCCAACACTAGAGGGAGACAACCCCACATTAATTAACACTATACACTGTCCCTGAATTGCAGGCATAATAGCCAGCTCCTAGCTACATTCTCCCCCCCCCCCCCACTTGAATTCTTAGGTTCCCAAAGAGGCAGAGATGTTAAACTTATTCACCTTTATGGAAGGAAAAAAAAAGGTTATTAACAGGTCTATAATGACATTACCCACAATCTAAACTCAGCAAATTTTGACACACATTGCCATTGCCGTGTCCCACCCATCGGTGTCAGAGGTCAGAGCAGAGTCACCCCCTACCCAATTAACAGTAGGGAGATTAGGCGTGGGAACTTGCCTTTTAATGGTAGGAATCAGTTCGTCAGAGTTCTCTCCTAAAGTATCATAAGTAAGTCTCTTTGGAGGATGTATATTTCGCCTTAGCCGGATGGGAGAATACTTCTCAGGAGGTTGAACAGAGTTCTCTATTGGACTTCCGGCATGAACAGGGCTACTTGTCTCCAAAGGGAAATCTTTACATGCTTGCTCAGGGCTTGGATAGCCAAATGACACTGCAGATGGCACAAGCTCAAAGATCGGTTGAGGAGGGGAAAGATGGACTTCGTCAATGAGTTCAGGGATGGGCACTTGACATTCTCTGTTTTCTCCCCCCATAAGAGGAGCTTCAGCCTCCAAAGAGCAATCTGGTTCAGGCAATATCAAAGGCTCATCAGCAAACATCACCAAAACTATTCAAGTCCCATGTCTGTCTCCCAGAGGTTGGACTGGTGCTCTTAACCTTGATCTGATCAGCTTCCCTAAATGATGGTAGAATTTCAACTTCCGGACTAGGTATTCTTTGCATTATTTTAGTCAGTTCTCCTTCTCTGCTCATTCCCAAAGTGTTTGCATCAGTATCTGCTTTTGTAAGCCACATCCAATAAGGCACTATTTCCTCATTCTCATTATCTTCCTGTTCCTGTGACACAGTGGGAACTGAAGCTCGGCAATGTTAAAGAGTCCTGGGTGGAGTTGGTTTCTGAGGAGGTGAAGGGGTCACTTTAGGTACCCTGACTGCATCAGACAATGGAAGCAAATTATTTTGATGCCACATCTTCAAGGGCCCTCGTTTTCCTTCAGGTCTGCTCTGATAGACCGGTAGCCCAGGAAGCTGTTTACAGATGACATAAGGTTGTGATCGCCGTTGGTCAGCCAGCTTGTGTTTTCCTGGTACCCCCAAATTCTTCAGCAACACATGATCTCCAGGCTGTAAATCCTGCACTCTCACTTTTAAATCAAAATTCTTTTTATTCCGTAATTCTCTAGTCGAGGCATGTTCCATGTCTTTCTCATATGCTTGCTGCAGGTTCTTCCATAACCTTTCAACATAACCCCGGTGAGAAGTCAAAAAAGTATTGCCAACAGAAGTTCCAAAAGCTAAATCAATAGGAAGGCGAGCTTCTCTTCCAAACATGAGTCGGTATGGAGAATAGCCAGTAGCATCACGTACGGTACTGTTGTAGGCATGAACAAAAGCTGCAATATGATTTTCCCAGTGCTGCTTTTTCTCTGTAGGCAGAGCTCCAGCATATTCAGCAAAGTTCTGTTAAACCTCTCAGGTTGATGATTCTCTTGCGGAGGGTAAGGCGTGGTCCAAGACTTCTTTATTCCTAGCAAAGTGCACAGCTGATGGATTAACTGGCTCTCAAAGTCTCGTCTTTGGTCAGGCAGCCCGTAATGCACAAACTTTTCAACAAGGACTTTGGCCACTGTGGTCGCCTGTTGATCTTTAGTGGGAAAGGCCTGCGCATAGCGGGTGAAATGGTCAGTCACCAGGACAATACTTCTTCCACCTGTATCAGGTTCCAGGCACAGGAAGTCAATACAAACCAATTCTAGAGGCTCATGGCTCTGCAAATGTCCCCATGGGAGCAGCCCGAACTGGTAATGTGTTGCGCTGAATACATGCTAAACAGGAATGACAATAACTCTCTACCTTTCCTCTCATGTTGGGCCAGTAGAACCTATCTCTAACTAAACGAAAAGTTTTCTCTGTCCCTAAATGTCCACGGTCATCATGTAAAGCTTTTAGGATTGTTGCGCGGTGTTTCTCAGAGGGGAACAGCTGCCATTTTTCTTCCATGTCCTCAGAAGGACCTCGCCTATACAGTACTTCACCCTATAGCTGTAATCTATTCCATTCTCGATGTAGAATCTTCACTCCAATCACAGAGCTCTTCATTAACAAGCTTTGATCTTCCTTGCTCAGGGCTTGGATAGCCAAATGGCACTGTGGATTCTCATCCTAATCCTTTCTCAAATCTCCTTGAAACAACTGAGGAAGGCCCTCTCCTCGTACTTGCATCAGCCCACAATAGCATTTGTGTATCCCTGAGGGGTGAGCTCCATTGGATTCAGCTCCAAAACTTTCCTTCAATCTCCTGGCCATGCCTTGACCCAAAGCCCGTACATCTTCTGCAGTAACATAGGCCCAATCTTCTGGATCCTCCTCCTGTTGATAATGTCTACAAGATAAGGTATCTGCATCTTGATTAGCTGCCCCAGATTGATAATTAAAACTGAATTGGAATCCAGCAAGGACAGCCAGCCACCTATGTCCTGTTGCACCCAGTTTGGCAGAAGTCAAAAGATAAGTCAAAGGGTTATTATCCGTCTTCACCACACACAGAATAAGAGGGGGGGAGTTTGGGACTTTAAATGAAGCACACGGTGTGTGCCTCCATCCCTGGTTCAGGTATGAGAAAAAGGAAGGTGGGACTTTAAATGAGGCTATTGATTTGTGTGTGGGTGAAATAAATAAAAAGTATATTTTATTGGCATATTGAGTCTGACAATTGTGATATTGGGGTGTTTAGCTCAAGTGGATAGATGCTCTTTTGTGCAGTGAGTCCACATCAGACAGGCGTATATAGTTAAGGGCCTGGTAGCCCACGTTTATTAAAGGGAAAAAACAAAACAAAAGTCCATCCAGGAATCCCACGCAGGGGTTTAACTTCATTCAGCACTCATAAATGAAAACATACCAAGCCACCTGGCTCTTGTCAGCAGTTCCTCTGCTCGCTCCCAACAGACTTATCGATTCTTTCCAGCCCCCTGGACTCACTGGCCTCCTTAGTCTTCCTGACTCTCAAGGCTGGCCAGCCTTTCCCAGTCCCTGGGCAAATAATCCCTCTTACACAGGTTGCAGTCTCGCACAGGGCAGACCACTCTCCAGACACAAGTCTGTCTTGTCATGCTGCTCACACTCCACCCTTCTCCACTCACTGCTCTCACCAGCCCCTCGTTATATGGGCTGTGTGCACCTGGGTACACAACCTGCTGGCTATCCACAAGACCTGGACACAGGGTTGGAGATCCCGTCCCACCTAAGACTCCGAGGGATCTCCAAACTACAGAGCCTCATCCGGAATTCCTCTCCAGCAGTCCTCTCCTTTTCAGATCTACCCTCTGTAGCTCTGCAGATATGCAAACTCTGTGTCCCTTTTAATCCCATTTTCCCAGAGACAGAGACTCTCACTATTACATACCTCTCCCCCTTGTTTTGATCCGGAGAGAGGAACACCAGCATCCGTCATTACGGTTGGGACACCTCTGTGCTGGCTGTCAGCCACGTAGGCCAAACCCTTTTTCCGGGTGCGCTTCCAGGTACTTCCTACCCCGGATCTTAACAGGGTCCTATATTTCCCTATACTCAGCCTTCTCCCTCGTCTTTTGGGTCCCTGGGCTTAGTCACTTTTCTTGGGGGAACTCTGCCTCACCCGAGCCTTCCTTTAAACTTACAAATACCCATTTTACCCTTCACCATTGGTCTTTCAGGTTCAAAACAGTTTCTATGGTTATTCATGGCAACCAAATAATTGTTTACAGAACGAACCATTAACAGATCACAACTTTCAATACCATCAGTACTTTCTATCTCAGTGCTTGTTAGAACAAGTCCTAAGGATGGACTACACACAGGCGAGGGACTACATCCCACGGAACTATAGCACGGCTTCACCTCACCTGTTGTCCAACACTCCATGGGTACCTGTTCTAACAAACTACACTGATCCAAGCATAAACCATTTTTTCCCGGTGTACACATTACATTGCTATGGCAACCAACATTAGTACTATCTCCCACAGTGTCACCGGGTACCTTAACTTGTAACTTTTGGCCAGTGACAGAAAACATCCCTGCTACTGCTGTCTCTATTCTGGGCTTGCAAAGTTACATTGTCACCTTGACACCTGAGTTGTTGGGCTGTGAACACCACATCTGCCATGCCAGTGCCCAGAACCATTCCTTCAGACTGTAGGGTATCAGCCTTCGCAGGGGCTGACGTGCCCTTGAGCACCGGCCATTCTGCGATCCCTCCGTTGGGCATAGAAGGTGTTCTGTCCACACCTTTGTTACACATCATCGCTTTGTAATTCCTTGTCACTTGGCCAAGTGCCGCAAGTGCTTCCTTGCACCAATCATCCCAGTCCCTTGTGGTTCCATCACCAGTGCTCCACAGCTGCTCTAGAAGGCCCCACAGGAACCTGGGATTTACTAGTCAAAACAGCAAACTTGTCACTTCTATCTACCTCACATTGTGACAATTTTTTTTACTCACATCACACTGAGAGATTGCTTCCTCAACCAAGGCTAGGTGCGATACCCTATTTTGACCACCTTGCTCTGGTGGCGCTACAGACACCTTTAGCTTTGCAATCTCAGCTTTTGCAGGCTAAATTAACCCCTTGCCAACTGGGTTACACTTAGGGCTGTGGGGCTGCGCCCACACACTCTTACTGTGTGACTCAGTCCCCCCCTTGTTCCTCCAGCGTAGCACCAGAGTCATCCTGGACAGCCTCTGACTCCAACACATGGAGACCCCATGAGACTTCCATGGACAATCCTGTGCCTCTGCCTGTCTCGGGAGATCTACTCCCATCATTGGTAGTGAACACATTACCAACCTCACTCTCAGATATGACATTACTAGAAATACATGTTTCAATGTCATTACAATCAACATCACCTTTACCAATAGTAACACTTTTGTCAGCACGATCATTAGCATTCTCATTGCATGTAGAAACAACTGCCGTTTTTGTGGGTTGTCTATGAGCCACCACAACCTCTGAGTGACTCCTCACAGCGCCCGCTCTCTGTAAAGGGGCACTCTTACCTACTTCGGCAGTTCCATAGCTGACCGGGGAAACTCTCTGCTCCATCACTGCAAGCTCCTTGGAAGTTTCCCTAGTGCACCTGTCAATAGGGAACATGGCACCAACACTGTTTTGGTCACCCCTATCTCAATTTTCCCAGCCATCTGATGGATTATAGCAGGCACATGAAGAGTCCCCATTTCCTTTCCAGTCTTTAGCCCTGCGGCCAGTTGGACTTTACGCTGTGCCTCCCCACTGCTCTGGGTAGCACACTGCAGCAAGTCTATGTCCATTGGTACTGCGGATCTCCCCACTGGATATACTCCCACTTCACTGGGTTCAGTTCCATAAACTGAAATAGTCTTACCAGTTCCTGCAGCTGGTGTCATAACCTTCAATTGAGTGTCTCACAGGTGTGGTGCCTTTACAGGCTGACTCCACTGCAGCCTTTACAGACCCACTGACCCCCCCCGCAGGTAACTCAAGATCCTTGTTGCTAGGGGTAATCGCAGACTTGCACTCCAAAGCTGGTTGGCATTACCTCATGCAGGATGGAGACTTTTGCACTCTCCTTTCTGGGCTGACCACTTTCTCTAAGCGGCCATGACACAAAACTTTGCATTTCTCAGACTCTCGGATACATTGGCCTCCCGGTGAAACCTCTCAGACCCTGGAGCATTGCTGGTGGACCATGATACGCTGGACGGTTCCCCTAAGAACGATTTCCTCTTTAGACTTGCGGTAGTCATCCTGGTCCCAATCCATTAAATGGTCCATCCACAACAGGGGTTGCAGCAATCCTGGCCACTGGTCCCTAGGCAACTTTCTTCTTACAGCGACTTTTTCAAATTTTTCCAGAAAGTCCCCAACCTCCTCTGTAGGTAGCATGGGTTGCATGTAATCAGAGGCCCAGATCTCAGCCCCTTAAACTGCACCTCGCTCTTTATTCTGGTTCCGCTTGAACCACTCACTCACGGTCTCATACACCACTGGCCCCTTTTGACTGGCCCTCCCAGGTGGAGACATCTTCTCAGGCCACGCTGAGCTCACTTCCACAGGTACACCACCTGCATTTAACACAGTCCATCAAATTAACTTCTGCACAACGCTGTTCGCCTGGCTGCCACATACAACTAGCAGCAGTTCCTGACACGACTCACCACTGGCGCCGAGAGAGACCCGGATTTCACCGTCTTGTGCCCGCATCCAACAACCACTTGTGATATTGGGGTGTTTAGCTCAAGTGGATAGATGTTTTTTTTGTGCAGTGAGTCCACATCAGACAGGCGTTTATAGTTAACTGCCTGGTAGCCCATGTTTATTAAAGGAAAAAAAACAAAACAAAAGTCCATCCAGGAATCCCACGCAGGGGTTTAACTTCATACGGTACTCATAAATGAAAACATATCGAGCCACCTGTCTCTTGTCAGCAGTTCCTCTACTTTCTACCAACAGACTTATCGATTCTTTCCAGCCCCCTGGACTCACTGGCTTCCTTAGTCTTCCCGACTCTCAAGGCTGGCCAGCCTTTCCCAGTCCCTGGGCAAAGAATCCCTCTTACACAGGCTGCAGTCTCCCACAGGGCAGACCACTCTCCAGACACAAGTCTGTCTTCACTCAGCACTAGGGATGAGCTTCAAGTTCGAGTTGAACTCATGTTCGACTCGAACACTGGCTGTTCACCAGTTCACCGAACAGCGAACAATTTGGGGTGTTCGCGGCAAATTTAAAAGCCGCGGAACACCCTTTAAAAGTCTATGGGAGAAATCAAAAGTGCTAATTTTAAAGGCTTATATGCATGGTATTGTCATAAAAAGTGTTTGGGGACCTGGGTCCTGCCCCAGGGGACATGGATCAATGCAAAAAAAAGTTTTAAAAACAGCCTTTTTTTCGGGAGCAGGGATTTCAATAATGCTTAAAGTGAAACAATAAAAGTGTAATATTCCTTTAAATTTCGTCCCGGGGGGGGGGTGTCTATAGTATGCCTGTAAAGGGGCACATGTTTCCCGTGTTTAGAACAGTCTGACAGCAAAATGACATTTCAAAGGAAAAAAAGTCATTTAAAACTACTCGCGGCTATTAATGAATTGTAGGTCCGACAATACACATAAAAGTTCATTGATAAAAACGGCATGAGATTTCCCCACAGGGGAACCCCGAACCAAGATTGAAAAAAAAATGGCGTGGGGGTCCCCCTAAATTCCATACCAGGCTCCTTCAGGTCTGGTATGGATATTAAGGGGAACTCTGGCCAAATTTTTTTTTTTTAAATTACGTGGGGGTCCCCCTCAAAATCCATACCAGACCCTTATCCGAGCACGCAAACTGGCAGGCCGCAGGAAAATAGGGGGGACGAGAGAACGACCCCCCCCCTCCTGAACCGTACCAGGCCACATGCCCTCAACATTGGGAGGGTGCTTTGGGGTAGCCCTCCAAAGCACCCTGTCCCCATGTTGATGGGGACAAGGGCCTCATCCCCACAACCCTTGCCCGGTGGTTGTGGGGGTCTGCGGGCGGGGGGCTTATCGGAATCTGGAAGCCCCCTTTAACAAGGGAACCCCCAGATCCCAGCCCCCCCTGTGTGAAATGGTAATAGGTGACCCCGCCCCCTCTGACGTCATGGGGAATGCCACAGGGAACTCCCCATCAAGTCTCTGTGCGTCAGAGGGGGCGGGGCCACCGGGTGGCCCCGCCCTCTGTTATTTAAGAACCGTCAGAAGAAGAGAAGCATCACACAGCGGGAGCCTCACATCATGGATGCGGAGCGGCCCGAGAAGAAGAAGGGAAGAAGTCGCTGTGGAGGAAGATGCCGGACGAGAACACCAGAGGAAGAACCAGAAGAAGAAGAAGATGGAGAAAGAAACCGAAGGAAGATAGAAGAAAGAAGATAGAAGAAAGAAGATGAAAAAAGAAGACTTTAAATAAAGGAATTGTCAAAAACTGTCTCTTGTAATTTTTAACATTTTTGACTGTTTTTTTGTGAAATGGTAGGGGTACACCCTTACCATTTCACACAGGGGGGGCCGGGATCTGGAGGTCCCCTTGTTAAAGGGGGCTTCCAGATTCCGATAAGCCCCTCACCCGCAGACCCCCACAACCACCGGGCAAGGGTTGTGGGGATGAGGCCCTTGTCCCCATCAACATGGGGACTAGGTGCTGTGGGGGGCCACCCCAAAGCACCCTCCCAATGTTGAGGGCATGTGGCCTGGTACGGTTCAGGAGGGGGGCCGCTCTCTCACCCCCCCTCTTTTCCTGCAGCCTGCCAGGTTGCGTGCTCGGATAAGTGTCTGGTATGGATTTTTGGGGGGAACCCACGCCATTTTTTAAAAAAAAATTGGCGCGGGGTTCCCCTTAAAACCCATACCAGACCTGAAGGGTCTGGTATGGAAATTAGGGGGACCCCCACGCCATTTTTTTTTAAAATTTTGGTTTGGGGTTCCCCTGTGGGGAATTCCCATGCCGTTTTATCAATGAACTTTTATGTGTATTGTCGGACCAACAATTCATTAATAGCCGCGAGTAGTTTTAAATGACTTTTTTCCTTTGAAATGTCATTTTGCTGTCAGACTGTTCTAAACACGGGAAACATGCACCCCTTTACAGGCATATATAGACACCCCCCAGGTACGAAATTTAAAGGAATATTACACTTTTATTTCACTTTAAGCTTTATTAAAATCACTGCTCCCGAAAAAACATCAGTTTTTAAAACTTTTTTGCATTGATCCATGTCCCCTGGGGCAGGACCCAGGTCCCCAAACACTTTTTATGACAATAACTTGCATATAAGCCCTTAAAATTGGCACTTTTGATTATTCATGTTCGAGTCCCATAGACTTTAACGGTGTTCGCGTGTTCAAACAAATTTTTTGTCTGTTCGCATGTTCTGGTGCGAACCGAACAGGGGGGTGTTCGGCTCATCCCTACTCAGCACCAGCAGTAGCAAGCTGCTCACCCTCCACCTTCCTCCACTCACTGCTCTCACCATATAGGCTGTGGGCACACAACCTGATGGCTGTCCACAAGACCTGGACATAGGGTTGGAGATCCTGTCCCACCCAAGACTCTGAGGGATCTCCAAACTACAGAGCCCCATTCGAATTAGCAAGATCCGGAGAAAGCTGCCAGAACAGTCCTCTCCTTTTTAGATCTACGCTCTGTAGCTCTGCAATCTACAGATATGCAAACTCTGTGTCCCTTTTAATCCCATTTTGCCAGAGACAGTGACTCTCACCATTACACAATACATAACAATGATGCACATAGTAAAAAAGGTTTAATATGTATACACACACATACATGGTATTGACCTCATGAATACATTACATATACATATCAAAGGGACGGCATATAAAACTGACAAGAGATTTAATATGGACAAAACTGAATTATTGCAGTTTCATATATGTACACGTCATCTAAATGGCACTATGCAGTGTAATCAATGGTAAGAAACACAGTATGATCTTTTGGTTGTAGATAATGAGTCTAAGTAGGTTCCTATCAGTAGGCATGAGAATGCATCCTAAAAGTCTGATGCGTTTCGTAATTAATAATTAATTCCACTCTTCAGGGGCAGATGCATGCAACTCTATAAAAAATAACAAAACATGAGTAGACCAGTGTGATCAAACGTTATACCCCTCAACGGGGAGGATGTGTACAGAGAAAAGGAAGAAAGTTACTCATCCCTCTGAGTACTTACATCATGATCAGTCTGGAAAATGGGGGGCGAGGAATCAGAGGCTGTCCAAATTGTCTGTACCTGGAGCTGTGGAAGGAGCGGGGCCGGTTGCACGAAACATCACCACAAACGCAGCCCCATACAGGTAATCCTTTAATTTTTCTACTATAGCCCATTTTAGAGCCAGGAACTCCAGCTTGTGGACTAGATCATTTTTTTCCATGGAAGTGAGGCTATGACTCACATAAGCCACTGGTCTGAGACCACCATCCTGTTCTTGATAGAGGATTCCTCCCACTCCATCTCTACTGGCGTCTACATGAAGTTCATAGGGCTTGGCAGGATCAGCATAAGCCAATACTAGAGCTTCAGTGAGATTCTTCTTCAGATTCCAAAATGCCTCTTCACACTGAAAAGTTCATTGATCTTGTACCGATACTCCCTTCTTATTAAAGCCAGACTTCTTTACTTTAGACTCCTTCTCCCCTGGCCACCTGCAACAGTTTATTGAGAAGCAGAGCATTCTTGGCAAAGTTCGCCACAAACCTCTGATAGTAAGAGCAGAATCCCAAAAAGGATCTCAATTCAGTTACAGTCTTTGGCCTGGGGCATGTGGTGACATCCTCTAACTTCTTCGGATCTGTGGCTATCCCTCCTGTAGAGACGACATGACCCAAATATGTAACAGAAGTTCTGTAGAACTGGCACTTTTCCAACGACAGCTTCAACCCTTCTTCATGGAGCAGTGCAAACACTTTTTCCAACTGACTTCATACTCTTTTAAAGTCTTTCCGAACACAATGATGACGTCTAAGTACACGAGTACCGCTATTATATTCATGTCTCCTACTGTTCTTTCCATCAACCACTGGAAGGTCGCTGGGGCCCCTGACTTGGAGCATCTGACTGAACTCATAGAATCCTAAGGGGTAAATACATGCGGTCTTTTCTCTGTCTTCTGGGTGCATGGGGATTTGGTAGTACCCACGCTTCAAGTCAAGCACACTGAACCATTTACCTCCCGTAAGACAATGGAGGGCATCTTCAATGCGAGGGGTCGTGTACTGATCAGGAACAGTACAGTGATTCAGAGTCCAGTAGTCAATGCACATACACAGTGACCCATTCTTCTTCCACACCGCCACGATGGGAGGGGCATACAGGCTTCTGGACTCCCGAATAACCCCAGATCTTTTCAATTCGGCCAACTGCTCCCGAAGGACTTCCAAGTCACTGAGAGGTATTCTCCGGGCTCACTCTCGAAAAGGCTTGTCTTCTTGTAACCGTATTTGATGCTGAGTGCTCTTGGCACATCCCACATCGAAGTCATCCTTCGAGAAAACCTTCTCCCATCTAGCCAGTTGTGACTTCATTCTCTACTGCCATGAAAGGGGTAAAGCTACAATGCTGGATTTCCTTCTGCATTTTCTAACAATCTTCCTTCCTGGCAGCTTATTCAGGAAGTACAGGGCTGTCTACACTCACTCCTCCCACCAGCATACGTGCCCCTAAAGTAATTGGATGATCAGTGACATTCCGAAGACTGATTGGCACCTTCTTTTCGGTTTGGGACAGGTCTTTTGTAGGAACTAACTTAGAAACCATCTTGATTCCGGCAGCTTGAGCCTGTTCATCAATCTCTAACACTACGAAGGGACTGGGTTGATCCCAGGTCAATTTGACTGTAGCTTTCAGGCAAGCAACTTCTCCAGGCTGCAACACCCTCTCCCTGGCTTCCAATTTCCACAGACGCCCTACTTCCTCAGCAGGGGCGCTCTGTTCCTTGGCTACCCGTCAACAGACTTGAAGTAACTTAGGGTTAATCTTATTGGGAATGGAACTATCTTCTCCAAGCACAGACAACAGCAGCCTCCTCACCAAGTCAGTGTTCGTCACAATCAGTATAGAATTTCGTTCAGCCATAGGCGGGCAGGGACACACTACTGCTACTGTGTCAAACGCTTCTGCTTTTCCAACAGCTGCTGGTCCAAATGCTGTCTGAATGGGGATCTAGCCATCATACGGGCATTTGGCAGTTCCAATTCGCCAGATCTCTAGTTCTTCAAGCTTGCGTAGAGGAATGTGTCTCAGGTGTTGTCATAAAAGTCTCTGTATAGAAGTGTGACCTGTGCCCCAGTATCCAAGCCCTAGTGTCGATGCCCTCTACCCGCACAGATACTATTGGGGATGGCCCCACTAACCTGGTAGACTTTCTGCGTTACTCTCAGTAAAGATTTTCTTGTGATCTCTCCTGGCCTTTTGCTGAGAAGACCTATCAGTGGCCCTGGGTGGTGGTGAGACATTGACCTCTTGTGCCTGTGTCCCCAACCCCGGTGACGGGTTACTTGTTTTTGAGAGTGACAACAGTGTCGACCCCAGGCCCTTCTTCCGGTGTCTCTTCCTAACCTTCCTCCTATTATCCATCTTGGAGCTCTGTTTCTTCTCGGGGTTCTCAGCTGGCTCCTTCACTGAGACCCCTGAAAGTTTCCCGCCTTCTGGTTTGAGAATAACTTCTGTAACACATTCAAGAGTTCTGAAAGAAGTTCTGCATTCCATTCCTTCTGTGGACACTGCACCTTGAAGTGTCCTGGTTCCCCACACTGGAAACACTTCTGAATATCAGTCCTCTTGGCCTGAGCCCTCACTTGAGCTTCCATAACGTACATCAAGGCCAGTTGTATGGGGTCTTGTGCTTGGGCCACCTGCGCAGACAACTGGACAGGGGTAGCTTTGGGTGTAGATTGCGCTACAGGAGCCTTTGGGCACTCCCCCCACTCTGACTCCTTGTCGCTTTCCTTTTCCTGCACATAGGTATCCACTTGAGCCGGCTGAGCTGTTACTTTCTCTGCCTTTGGAGAGGTCTTCATTACATCTCGTGACCCTTGATTTTTCTCATCTAGCAAAGCTTCTTCTTCTCTGACCAGTTTCATCAACTCTGGATAAGTTGGAGCCCCTTGTGCCCCCTTCAGCAACAATTGGTGCACAGTTAAAAGATTTGGCCTAGCCCCTTGCAGAATCCTTTCAAGTCTGGCTTTATCAGCTTCCCAAGGATAAATCCCCTTTTTCAGGATAATCTGATGTGGAATTCGATCCACTCTGACAACATTGTCCGACAACCTCTCTCTTTGACACTGGTGGGTATGTTCAAACTTGTACATCAAGTCAGATAGCTTCTCCAGTCTTCCATAAACTGCACACAAGGTCTCAATGTAATCTATAGCCACACAATCTGGTTTTCCTCTCTTCAAGCTCTGGATAACGTCAGCTGCTGGACTCCTGGGGCTTTCACTGATCCGCTGTCTCTTTACTGCCTCAGGCACATTCCACTCTTCTATTGCTTGTATAGCTTGATCCATTCAACTGTCAAACTCTTCCTCTCCCGTTGGTGTGGGAACACGGCACGAGAAAAACTGCAGTTTCTGATACCCCTGATGAGCAGAGATGTCGTGACTTTTTATCAGGCTCTCGACCAATCGGCTCATATCAGTGTAGAAAGAAGTCGGGGGCATCCCGGCAGTCTGTAGCTGGTCCATCTGCAGCCTCTGAGGCTGGGCTCGCCGATGGGAAAAGTCTTCCTCCCAATCACTTGCTGGCAGCAGTGGGATCACTTGAGCCTCTAGGTCTTCTGCCAAACTCACAACACTCTTCTGAAGACCCTTTATCCGGGACAGCCTTCCTCATCAACTGTCGCACCTCTTTGTCAGTCCACCCCCCACCAGGCATTCTCAGGACTGTGGTTTGCTCCAACTGGCTCCCATGTTCTCGACCCCAGTCAGTGGCGGCAACTGAGGCCATCTTCTCGTCTACCCTGGACTTGCTCAAGCATCCCAGATGGGGTATTCAGAATGAGCCCCCAAATGTAGTGCTAACCTCATGGGGGCTGCTGATGGAAACTGTACCCCACTGGTTGCCCCGACTCTGCAAATCCTCCATCACCTCTGACACCCTGGGCTCGGTTATTTTTCACCAACTGTTACCAATAATAACAGACTTGCACAATATCAATGAAACAGTTAAGTTTGTTTACTGTAGTAGAAGGGACATATGAAAAGTGCAAAACATTACTCTGTAGATCATAAAGGTACTTTTATCTGAACAATATATCATTACAGGAAAAGGCTATTTGGTAGCTTAAACTTTGTAGTAATGAAAAGGTACAAAATACTTAGTATGATTCAAAGTTGGTCATACCCTTATACAACTACAGAGACCTATATGAACAGGTCAGCAGAATTGTAGAGAACTGACTCTTTATCTTCTGTGTCAGATTCACTCACTTCTGTCCCCTCAACCCACAGGTCATTAACATCAATACACACAACAGAACACTATGCAAAATAATGTATCTAAATTGGCTGGAGTTCCAGAGAATGAAAGCAGACCTTTTTGTGCCAAATAACTTTAGTCACTTGAGCAAATAAAGAGGATATAAAGGTTGAAATGTTACTCCTTGGATTCCGGCAGTCTTCAGCTATCCTTGTAGTGTTAAGAATAAAGTAATCCTGGAGTGGATGGTAGAATATAGCAAAGCTGACTCATCTGTGAGGTACCTGTATTTCACTTCAAACTTTTCCCATATGGCTTTAATAGTGTTGTTTTCAATATGATTGCTGCTAAAAAAGATGTGAATAGGAGATGGATGTCTGCATACAGTGTCAAAAGAGTGTAAAGTCTGACTTCAGTGGCACCACAAGTACCAGAAAGCTGGATTAAGTGAATGATGTCTATATGCAGTTTTCTTCTAATGATTCTATATGGGCTAACGCCCGCTCACCACTGTGGTTGCAGAAGCCGCTGGCAGCGATGCTGGTGATGGTGAGGAAGGCTCTTGCAAAAACTCCCCCTGATTCCTGGCTCTGGGAATGGCATCTGACCCAGTCACAACACGCCGCGGCCTACTCGGACCTGGAGTGCAGGCAGTGGAGAAGCGGTGCTGTCCGCAGGGATCCCTCTGGATGCAGCTGTACAACTTTCCGCTGTGCAGGCCACAAATCAACAACAGCTCCCACTGACACAGAGTACCTGCTGACAGAATCCAAGCCGGTGTCCCAAGAGAGCGACAAAGGCCTAAGCCAGCCCTTTTATATCTTCTCCCAGCAATCTGTTCGGTCTTATCAGCATTCTGGTAGAAGTAGTTCAGGCCAGTCCTGCTGGGACTGAAACCTCAGCATTCTGAACTACACATACCATGATGCTTTGCTCTGCTCTAAGTTTAGTTTGAAAGGAAGTGACACATAGCCTCCAAGCCAACACTAGAGGGAGACAACCCAACATTAATTAACACTATACACAGTCTTTGCGGGCATAATAGCTAGCTCCTGGCTACACATAAATAAAAAACCCTTATTGAGAAATGTGCTATAGTTTCATATCCTTATTCACAAGGAAGAACAGTATACTGTATATCAGAGTCATATCCTTGAAACAGAACTGTATTATATTGCCTTAGGAGCAACATGTGACTCCTCAATGAGTCCTTACAAATTTCCTGCTTCTTCCCTAATCTTCCTAACATTTCTATGACATTATGTCTTACATGTCTTACTTGTACAATTTTGCAAAGTCGACTGTGGCAAGGGTTTCTAAGCGATGGTAGTCCCTTTTTTCAGTCATTGTGATCACAGCCCTTAGTTTGCTTTTAAAATCATGTATTTTCAAAGGTGCATGCCATATGCATTAAGTTAAAAAAAAAGATTCCAAGCCACCCAAATCACACTCGGCTCACAGTAAACCTATGATGAATCTGGGCCATTCAAACAGAGCATTTGATTAAAAAATCTATAAGGTTATCTTCAGTGACAGTGACTCAAAACTGCTTTTACAAAATGCCAAATACTTCTATGCTGTGTATAGGTAATTGCTTCTACATAAAAGAGAGAGCTGAATACTTACTTTAAAGACAATTATTGCTGCTAATGCATTTGAGGACTTGTTTTATTATAGTATAGTCAAAGGGCTAAGAGAATACACAACTACTTTAAAATGTGACTATTAGACATGGGCCAAACACCCCCCTGTTCGGTTCGCAGCAGAACTCCCAAACAGGAGAAATGTTCTAACCCGAACGGCGAACCCCATTGAAGTCTATGGGTACCGAACAGGAAAAATCAAAAGAGCCCATTTTGAAGGCTTGTATGCAAGTAAACGGTCAAAAATGGGGGTCTGAGTACTGACCTGGGGGACATGTACCAATTCAAAATTTGTTTTTAAAAATGATCCTTCTCTCAGGAGCAGTGATTTTAATTATGCTTAAAGTGCAACAATAAGAATGAAAAAAAAAAAATTCCTTTAAATATAGTGCCGGGGGGGGGGGGGGGGTGCCCTTAATGTGCCTGAAAAGTGGCATATGTGTAGCATGCATAAAACATGCTGTAGCAAAAATTTTATTTCTAAAGGAAATGGGGACAATGGACCAGTGTTAATTTTAGTCTTAGGACTAAAATGGCATTTTAGTTTTAGTCCCATTTTAGTCTTCTGCAATTTTTTTAGTTTTAGTTATATTTAGTCGACTAAATCTCCAGTACATTTTAGTTGACTAAAATGTCCTATGTTTTAGTTGACTAAAATCTCCAGTAATTGCAATTTAGTTTTAGTCATAGTCTTTTGACTAAAATGGCATTTTAGTTTTAGTCTCATTTTACTCTTTTGACTAAAATGGCTTTTAGTTTTAGTCGTATTTTAGTCATCTCAATTGTTTTAGTTTTAGTCATATTTTAGTCGACTAAAATAGTATTCATTTAGTCGACTAAAATGTTTTAGTCGTTTTAGTCGACTAAATTAACACTGCAATGGACTCATCCCCACAACCATTGCCGTTGGTTGTGGGGGTATGAGGGCAGCGGGCTTATCAGAATCTAGAAGCTCCCTTTAATAAGGGGGACCACAGATCCCCCCCCCCTATGTGAGTATCGGGTACATAGTACCCCTACCCATTTACCAAAAAAAAGTACAAAAAGTAATTAAAAATGAGATAAGTTTTTGACAAATCCTTTATTAAAAAAATAAAAGATAGTGTCCCTCGATCTAAACACATCATAAATCACCCTGCCCGCCGACCCGAAAAAAAAAAAAAAAAATTGAGGGACACAATTTTATTATTTTTTAACCACTTCCGGACCGCCGAACGCTGATATACGTCCTTACTTTGAGGACGAATATCATTGTTATGGCAGCAGCTAGCTGCCTTAACCCCGGTATCCTCGTGTTTGGCCGGCAGTCCTCTACAAGATAAAAGTGGTCTCTGCGGCAGATTCACCGCAAGATCACTTTTACAGATGGCAGGAGAGGGCCACCCCCTCCGCTTACCGGAGCCGTCTCCGGCGATCTGGTCCTTTCTGTGGCTGGGCATGGAGATGAGTGAGGGGAAGATGGCCCCCACCTGTCTCCATGACATTGCGGGGTGAAACCGACATCAAAATGTCACTTCTGCCCACAGCTCTTAAAGGGCCGCTTTTTTTAAATAATTTTTTTTAAATGACGATTTTTTTTTTTAATTGCATTTTAGTCTAAATATGAGATCTGAGGTCTTTTTGACCCCAGATCTCATATTTAAGAGGTCCTGTCATGCTTTTTTTCTATTACAAGGGATATTTACATTCCTTGTAATAGGAATAAAAGTGACACCATTTAAAAAAAAAAAAAGCAGTGTTAAAATAAAAAATAAAAGGTAAAATAAATAAGAAAAAAAAAATTTTAACGCGCCCCGTCCTGCTGAGCTCGCGTGCAAAAGCGATCGCATACGTGAGTAGCACCTGCATATGAAAACAGTGTTCAAACCACACATGTGAGGTATTGTCGCAATCGGTAGAGTGAGAGCAATAATTCTAGCCCTGGACCTCCTCTGTAACTCAAAACATGCAACCTGTAGAATTTTATAAATGTCACCTATGGAGATTTTTAAGGGTAAAAGTTTGTCACCATTCCACGAGTGGGTGCAATTTTGAAGCATGAGATATTGGGTATCAATTTACTCGGCGTAACATTATCTTTCACAATATAAAAAACATTGGGCTAACTTTACTGTTGTCTTATTTTTTTATTCAAAAATAAGACCTCTGCACAAATATGGTGTGACAGAAAGTATTGCAATGACCGCCCTTTTATATGTATAATGTTTGGGGGTTCTAAGTAATTTTTTTCTAGCAAAAAAAACTGTTTTAACTTGTAAACAACACATCTAAAAAAAGAGGCTTGGTTCAAAAACTTGTCTCTTGTTGTAATTACTTTTGTACACTTTTTTAGTGAATGGGTAGAGGTACTATGTACCCAATACTCATTCACATAGGGGGGGCCAGGATCTGGGGGCCCCCTTATTAAAGGGGGCTTCCAGATTCCAATAAGCTCCCCGCCCACAGACCCTCACAACCACCGGCCACGGTTGTGGTGATGAGGCCCTTGTCCCCATCAATATGGGGATCAATATAGCAGAGCCCCCCCGCCCCAAATCACTCAACTGCCCCATGTTTAAGGCATGTGGCCTGGTATGATTCGGGGCGCTCACCCCCCCCCTTTCCTGACCTGCCGGGCTGTGTGATTTTGGGGGGACTCCACACCATTTTGTTTTAATTTTTTAATTTTTAATTTTGGCATGGGGTTCCCCTCCAAATCCATACCAGACCTGAAGAACTTTTTATAGACTGGGGGGGACCCCACACCGTGTTTGTTCTTTTTTTTTTTAACCTGCACTGTTTTTTTTTTATTATTCAGCTGTCAGCAGGGAAACCCATTGACAGCTGATGACTCATTGGTTATTAAAGACGCTGCAGCCAGCTTCTTGGCCTCGCTCAGGGTGCATTGCAGGGTGTTCATAGGGGTAAAGACCCGGCGAACACCCTGCAAATTTAGGTGTTCGGCGAATGGCCGAACAGGCAAATGTTCTGTCTAAACTCATGCTCGGACCGAACCGTTCGTCCATCCCTAGTGACTATAGACCAAACAAACATAATAAGGTTTGTATATTCTATGGGGCCAAAATTGTCCTGGAATCACACCAAAGTCCAAAATCGCAGCATTCTGAGTTGCATTGAAGTGAAAGGACACCATTGAAAACATTGTCATGTGAATCTGTGCGACTCAAGTCCCATCTAAAATTGCACTAGTGTGAACAGAGCCTAAAACAGACTTTGACGAAAGACAAACATATTAAAACAACTACACCTTTTAAGCAGCTACAGTAACAATTTTGTTTTACAGTAGCTTTTAGAAAAAACGTTTATGCTATATGAATCAAAGCTAACCTTTGTAAGCACCCCTACCAGTGTTATGTTCTTTTTTCAAGTCCTTCCTAGTGTCCCTTTTGCTACCCTTACAGAAAGTGAAAAAATAACAGATTTACTGGTATGGTAAATCAGGAAATAAAACTATGCTACAGGGGGACTCAGACAAACTAAACTCCTGACAGGCTACAACAAAAAATAATCTCCCACAACTGGGATTTCAGAGAAAAATGGGACGGCACCATTTCTTACACACGATACTTAAACTGTGGCTAGGGGAGCACCCCCCTGGGTGGCACTGTGTCCTACATTTAGTAACTCCTGTGATTGAATAGATCTCTGTCCATATCGTCTTTCCTTCAAAAGTGAGAATGAGAAAAAGAAACAAAATATTCTATACTTTGGACAGAAAGAATCTATCAGTCATGGACGCAGTATACATGTAACGCTACCCCCAAAAGGGTCGCTGGTAATAGTTGATTCTTTCCTAAAAGAGCAGAGGCTGCCCATCCTACCAAGCACTAGTTCATTTATACCAGCTCCAATAACACAGTCTAGTATATATTTTTTTTAAAGATTTATAGCTTCAAAAAAATGTAACAGGAGAGGGTTGGGGCATAAGATGCTTCAAAACATTCAGTAGCATCAATTAGAGGACAATATTCTCCTGAAGTACAGGTGAATATGGACAGTCTATGGCCTCTTTCACACGGACGATCCGTTCAGGTCCGCCTGTCAGTTTTTTAGGCGGACCTGAACAGACGCTCCATAGACCTCTATGGAGCGTCACATGTCCGCTGACGTCCGACCCGCTCTGATCCGAAAAAGTGTGAAGGAGGAAAAACCTACTTGTCCATCCATCTGTGGATCAGATAGGGCGACGGACTCTACGGTCGGTCTTCATGCGATCCCCCATAGGGGAGAGCGGTGCTCTGACAGGTCCGTCCCTGCACAGCGGGGATCGACGGAGCGATCCCCGCTGAGCAGAGCGGGCTCCATACGCGGACACGTCCGTGTAAAAGCCTTCATTGCTGAGTACCTGAGGTATCTTTTTTCCCTATGCTGGGACCATCGGCCAAAACTCTTTGTAAAATGGTTACCCTGCATCTATGCACAACTACTGGAAGCCAATGTGATTCCAGAACACTGCACAGTCACAGAGATCAATTTATGGTCTTTACTCACAATTCCGCAGGACAGCTGCCGTCTTTCAGCTTCCTCCAGAAAGGGTCCGGTGAGTGAGACAGTGCTTCTCTGGACTAGGCCCCTTGTGGTAATGTTCTGCAATCAATCTCTTGGAAATCCATCTTGACTCCAGAACAGATATACAGTCCACAGGCTGCATAGGAGCAGCAGCCCCTCAAGCTTTGGACCCCTCTTGGGGAGAGAGAACCCAGCTCTCCAGTGCTTCAGACTATTTAGCATCCTTCCAGCTGTCTTCTGGACACTCCTCTCCAGGGATTGGCTGGGGCATGATAAATATTCAGGGTGGATATCACATCAGTCCCTGCCCTCAAGGTACTTACAGTCTAAGGTCCTTAACTCACATTCACACACTAGGGCCAATTTAGAGATTAGTCAATTAACCTACCAGCATGTCTTTGGAGAGTGGGAGGAAACTGGTGTAAACACATGCAGGCACAGGGAGAACATGCAGACTGCAGGTAGGAAGTGTTCTGGCTGGGATTTGAACCGACAATCCTAGTGCTGGGAGGTGGAAGCGCTAACCACTTAGCCACCATGCTAAGTGGTTAGCACTTCCGCCTAGGAGCACTAGGAGCACTAGGAGCCAATACCTACATTTTACTAGCATCCTAGAAGGGTGTTACATACAAACCCATGGACATAAACTTACATAGCTCTACAATAGAGATAAGGCCAATACAACTGCTTTACACCCCACCGACATGCCCAGGAAAAGATAAAAACTCACTATTGACCTACCTTCTAAATTCATCTACTTTAAGTCCTATATTCCAAGCTTTTGGAAAAAGGACATCCTTAACACTGGACTGATGGTTTGCATGTGTGAATGATATAATGTTGAAGAAAGACCTACTGTACAGCCTTTCTCAGGCAAAGATCTGAACAATTGAGAAAAAAACATACATTTTATTGTCCTCAATCCAGGGAATACACATACAAAAGAGCATGGAGTGCAGTATTGTGTGGAGCAATTTAGGATGGTCTTTGCTGAATCATCTGTCACCCACCATTTTGTAACAATGTCAGCCATTTTAAGAATGTCTGCGTTTTAAGGCAATGCATGTGATAAAGCCTAGAAAGAGGTAATGACATGACAGCTCTTCTGTCTAACACTTTCCATGGGAAAGAGACCTAGGTTACACACTCTCAGAAGCATAGAATGCTGGTGATGACTCATAAAGCGTCCATTTCTAGAAGCATACGAAAAACAGGTTTCAAAATTTTGACCTGTTCCAACTCTGTTGGAGATGCAGCCAACAGATAGGTATGATGTTGCATGTTTTCTGGGAATGCCCAGCACCACAGAATTTCCAGAAACAAGAAATCACATTTAGACTCACAGATGTGGCTGTAAAGGATGACCCAGCAACCCTCTTCTTCCACCTAACCCCCTTTCTGTTAGAAATCGCTCTTGAGTCATCTGCTGGATGCAGCAAAATCCTGCATTCCACTTTTTTGGAAACGATTCTTTCCTCTTCCAATAAGTTTGTGGCTGCAGAAAGTCAATGAAATTAGAATTTTATGGACCAGGGACTTTTTTCTGGTTTTTGGTTCCATAGAATACAATGGGTCAAAAACGTGTATTAAAAAACGCAAAATGCAACCTGCATAGGTGTGAACCAGGTCTAAATCACAAGAAAGATCAATTCTGAAAAACATGGTTTTATTGCCTCGACTTCACATGCTCACTAGATTATCTTCACCTTTTACATCAGTAGAGGGCAGCCTCAACGTTGGATAAATGTCTGGGTTACTTACATGTTCAGTTGGATTTTGGAAAATTCACAGATGGGATCATTTTAATTCTCCAATTTTTGTTTTGCACCCTATTTTCCCCTTTTCCCACTTACCCTCTTCCCTTATCTTTTTAAGCCTTCTCCACCTAAAGTCCTCCCATATTTTTTTTTCTCTTCCTTGCCCTCACTTACTTTTCTTTTTATTTCTGGGATCTAGACAGACCAGAACCAGGGTTGCCAACTTTCAGTAAATTTATGAACGGACAGATGGAGAGATGCAAAAATTATGGATTTTACAAACTGTTCATAAATTTACTGAAAATTGGCAATCCTGACGAGAACTGGTGACACTTAAGGGGCTCAAAGGTCTAACATTGTATGACTGTATTATTATATTATTATTATTATACAGGATTTATATAGCACCAACAGTTTGCGCAGCGCTTTACAACATGAGGGCAGAGAATACACTTACAATACAAATCAATACAGGAGGGATCAGAGGGTCTGCTCGTTAGAGCTTACAATCTAGAAGGGAGGGTCAAGTGGAAACAAAAGGTAATAACTGTGGTAGATGAGCTGATGGAGAAAATGAAAATACAGTTGTTAGGTGTGGGTAGGCTTCTCTGAAGAGAAGGGTTTTCAGGGATCGTCTAAAAGCTAATAAAGTAGGAGATAAGCGGACAGATTGGGGTAGGGCATTCCATAGGATTAAAGAGGGCTTTGGAAAAGCCCTGAGCGGGCATGGGAGGAGGTAACGAGCTAGCTAGAAAGCAGGAGGTCTTGAGAGGAACGAAGAGAACGAATGGTTGGTATTTAGAGACTAGGCTAGTGATGTAGCTGGGGGTTAAATTGTGGGTGGCTTTGTACGTAGTTGTTAGTATTTTGAATTTAATTCTTTGGCCGAGCGGAAGCCAGTGAAGGGATTGACAGAGAGGAGTAGCAGACACAGAGCGATTGGTAAGGTCGATGAGTCTGGCAGCAGCATTCATGATGGATTGAAGAGGTGATAGACTATGTAGAGGTAAGCCAATGAGAAGGGAGTTGCAGTAGTCGAGGCGAGAGATGACCAGGGAGTGAATTAAGAGCTTTGTTGTGTGACTGGTTAGAAAGGGGCGTATTTTGGAGATGTTGCGGAGGTTGAGGCGGCAGGATTTGGACAGTGATTGGACCTGTTGCTTAAAGGAGATGGGGAGGAAAAATTATAAGTTCGGTTTTGGATAGATTGAGTTTGAGGAAGTGGTGTGACATCCAGACTGATATATCTGATAGTAAATTAGTGATACGTGAGGAGACAGAGGGAGTGGGCTGAGGGGTAGAGAAATAGATTTGGGTGTCATCAGCGTAGAGGTGGTATTGGAAGTATTGGAAGCCATGGGAGGCTATCAGTTGATCCAGGGAGGGTCAACTATTGAGGTATCCTGCCCATATCAAATTTTGTTTGTATTAGGCATGTTCTAGCATGTTCTGGATTAGTTACGTGCAACCCAGACTCTGTGGGAAAACACCTTGATGGACTGAGTGCCCTTTCATCTTATGTACTATTGTATAAGCATGGAATTTTCCTAGATTTTTGATGTTCTGTTTTTTTTTTCTTTGTTTTCCATTTAGTAAAATACAAAACTAAAGAATTTTTAAATAGAGAGAGAATATGTGTGAAAAACTCTGAAAGCTTAGTAAGCACAAGGGGAATTCTATCCAGCAGAGCTGGAGGTGCTGCAACATGTTACACATTACACCAATGTTTCTCAACTCCAGTCCTCAAGGTGCCCCAACAGGTCATGTTTTCAGCATTTCCCTCAGATGAAAACGGCTGTGGTAATTACTAAGCCAGTGAAACTGATCACATCACCTTTGCAAAATAATGGGGAGTCTGAAAACATTACCTGTTGGGGCGCCTTGAGGACTGGAGTTGAGAAACACTGAGTTACACCCTAAATATGGGTGTAACGTATAACATGCTCCAAAAGGTGAACTTAGCCTTTAATCTTGATATTCAGAGTCTATAAAAATGTATATGATTTAGGGGGAGTTTGGCGATCTTCTGGCTTTTAAGCTGACTCCCTACACATGAGTCTAAATGAAAGCTTATCTGATTTGAACCTACTGACAGACTGCATTCATTTGCTAAAAATCAGTATATCGTAAATCCATGAATCATTTTTCAATGCCAGATGCCCATTATATGTCTTTTTTGGCCTATCGTTCCACTTTTTAACTTTGTTTTTTTTATTTGCCTGAAGTTCAGCGTTACCAATTTAAGACCGCAATACATATATATACAGTATCTCACAAAAGTGAGTACTCCCCTCACATTTTTGTACATATCTTTTCATGTGACAACACTGAAGAAATGACACTTTGCTACAATGTAAAGTAGTAAGTGTACAGCTTGTATAACAGTGTAAATTTGCTGTCCCCTCAGAATAACTCAACACAAAGCAATTAATGTCTAAACCGCTGGCAACAAAAGTGAGTACACCCCTAAGTGAAAATGTCCAAATTGGGCCCAATTAGCCATATTCCTTCCCCAGTGTCAAGTGACTCGTTAGTGTTACAAGGTCTCAGGTGTGACTGAGGAGCAGGTGTGTTAAATTTCATGTTATCGTTCTCACTCTCTCATACTGGTCACTGGAAGTTCAACATTGCACCTCATGGCAAAGAACTCTTTGAGGTTCTGAAAAAAACTTTATTGCTCTACATAAAGATGGCCTAGGCTATAGAAAGATTGCCAAAATCACGAAACTGAGCTGCAGAATGGTGGCCAAGACCATACCGCGGTTTAACAGGACAGGTTCCACTCAGAAAAGGCCACGCCACTGTTGACCAAGAAAGTTGAGTGCATGTGCTCAGCGTCATATCCAGAGGTTGTTTTGGGGAAATAGATGTATGAGTGCTGCCAGCATTGCTGCAGAGGTTGAAGGGGTGGGGGGTCAGCCTGTCAGTGCTCAGACCATACGCTGCACACTGCATCAAATTGGTCTGCATTAAAGTCTTCCCAGAAGGAAGCCTCTTCTAAAGATGATGCACAAGAAAGTCCGTAAACAGTTTGCTGAAGACAAGCAGAATAAGGACATGGATTACTGGAACCATGTCCCGTGGTCTGATGAGACCAAGATAAACTTATTTGGTTCAGATGGTGTCAAGCGTGTGTGGTGGCAACCAGGTGAGGAGTACAAAGACAAGTGTGTCTTGCCTACAGTCAAGCATGGTGGTGGGAGTGTCATGGTCTGAGGCTGCATGAGTGCTCCCGGCACTGGGGAGCTACAGTTGATTGGGGGAACTATGAATGCCAACATGATAATGACCTCAAATACACCTCCAAGATGACCACTGTCTTGCTACAGAAGCTGAGGGTAAAGATGATGGACTGACCAAGCATGTCTCAAGACCTAAATCATATTGAGCATCTGTGGGGCATCCTCAAATGGAAGGTGGAGGAGAGCAAGGTCTCTAGCATCCACCAGTTCTGTGATGTCATCATGGAGGAGTGGATTAAGGCAGTGCAAAATATTGGTGGCCACACAAAATATTGATACTTTTGGGCCCAATTTGGACATTTTCACTTAGGGGTGTACTCAATTTTGTTGTCAGCGGTTTAGACATAAATGGCTGTGCGTTGAATTATTTTGAGGGGAAAACAAATTTACACTGTTATACAAGCTGTACACTTACTACTTTACATTGTAGCAAAGTGTCAATTCTTCAGTGTTGTCACATGAAAAGATAGAATAAAATATTTACAAAAATGTGAGGGTTGTACTCACTTTTGTGAGATACTGTACATTGCAGCTTTGAAGTGGTTTACCGGGGTTATGGCTGAAGAAATCAGCCATAGCCCCAGTATCGTTTTTTTACAGCCGGCGGCTGGCTTTCTCATGAAAGCTCTCCGAGCGGCTCATGAGCCGCTGTAACGCTTTAAGAAACGGCCAGAGGGGACGTCTCCCCCTCCCCCCGGTTCACAGAGAAACAACCTGCCAGTGCAGCAGGCTGCTCCCACAGGCGATCAAAGAGTAGATCCTCTTTGATCACCTCTATGGCCTTGAAGGACTGGAGCGACGTCATGACGTCACTTCAGGTCCAGGGTGGAAATATATATATATTTTTTTAAAGCAAAGGAGGATCTATTTTATTATTATTATTATTTTTTTTTTTTTTTTTGCTTTTAAAGGTCTTTTTGACCCCTGATTATTTTATTACAAGGAATGTGTACATTCCTTGTAGTATGAATATAAGTGATCCATTTTTTTTAAAGGGACAGTGTAAAGATAAAATATAAAAAGTTAAACAAATAAGAAAAAAAACATTTTTAAAGCGCCCCCACCCCTCTGTGTTCATGAGAAGAACAAAGGCATACGTAAGTTACGCTTGCATATGTAAACGGTGTTCGCGTCACACGTGAGGTATTGCCACAAATGTTAGAACGAGAACAATCATGTTAGTGTTAAACCTCCTCTGTAACCCTAATGCCGCGTATACACGACCAGACTTTACGGCATACTTGGTCCGGCGAACTGGAGTCCGTTGGACAATTCAATCGTGTGTGGGCTCCAGCGGACTTTTTTTCCCCAAAAGTTTGACGGACCTAGAAATGAAACATGTTTCAAATCTTTTTGACGGACTTGGGTCCGGTTGAAAAGTCAGCTCGTCTGTATGCTAGTCCGACGGACAAAAACCAACGCTAGGGCAGCTATTAGCTACTGGCTATGAACTTCCTTATTTTAGTCTGGTCGTACGTCATCACGTACGAATCCGTCGGACTTTAGCTGATCGTATGTAGGCAGGTCCGTTCATTCGAAAAGTCCGTCGTAAAGTCCGTCGAAAAGTCCGCAGGACAAAGTATGCCGTAAAGTCCGGTCGTGTGCACGCGGCATAAGAAGGTAACCTGTAAAACACTTTTGGATATTTTCAAGTACTGTAGTTTGTCGTTATTCCGCGAACATATGCAATTTTAAAACATGGCATGTTAGGTATCTATTTACTTGGCATTACAAAAAAAAAATTATTTAAACTTGTAAACAAAAAGTGCCAGAAAAAGCCTGTTCTTCAAATGGTTAAAAGGTAAGGACTGGTTAAAAATATCCAAACAGCTCTGCCATTGAAACCAATCTAAAAGCACTCTTCTCTAGCTTTAGTTATTAATGTATTCAGCTGCATAATTCAGACCCACGTGCTTCTGAGATCAGCAGACCATGATGTAAACTGAACTCGGTTGGCATCTGACCTACAAGTATGACTCATTGCAGAAAGCTGACACATCCTAGATTTTTACCACTCTTAAGGAAAGATTTCCATTACACAGTTGGGGTGTTCCCTGGCTAATCACATGGAATATGTCTTGATCTTAATGTCTTAGTGTCTTACAATGACAATGCACATCTACACACGTGCTGCATTCACTCTTTCAGTTCCTACACAGTATCACAATTACAGTGTAGTTGCACTTTCCATAGACAACATGCTGAATCATGTAATAGTCCCTACTTACATTTCTAATCAAAAACAACACATATTTCCCCAAACAGATTGTGATGTAAAAACCTGAATTTATTAAATAGAGATTTGACAGAATTGACACCATGTAGTGTACTAAAGACCATGTTAACACTTTAATAAATGCTTTTCAGGATGTGTGGAATTGTTTATTCTTTTTAGACAGGACAAAGGAGACATTGGAACTGGGATTTGAACTACTAAACATGAAGAAGAGAACAGACATACCTTCTAATATTTGAGCAACTGCAACACTTAGGCTCAGTTCACACTACTGTGACCTGAAAGTCACGTGATTTAAGGTGCGACTTTGCTAGACGACTTCCTGGCAACTTGCTGGAGACTTGAGTACTACTTTGATGCGACTTTAGAAGCGACTTTTGGGAATGCCTGGGTAATCTTCTTGTAATGTTGAATCCAAATCACATCAATATAGAGGAGGATCTGACCTAGAGGCGACTTCCATTAAAGTATATGGGCACAAGTTGGATAGAAGTCGTCTTGACGTAGTACAGGAACCTTTTCTAAAGTCGGAGCAATTTCAGTAGTGCTAATTAAAACAGCTCCCATCGACTAACATGGGAAATAAACATGTCATGAGACTTGGGGTCTCACAAGTCGGATCCCAAGTCGAAGCAGTGTGAGCCGAGCCTCACTGTAGGCATAGAGAAGTAGGCTACCCATGCCACTGCTACAAACAGATGTGGCTTCATTGATTTACAACATAACATACCACACAACAGAGTATAATGAAACAGTCCTGGATTATGCGATGTACAAAATGGCATATACCAAGCAGGAATCAGGACTATTTAACATACAGTGTACCATGAATAACGCATGGGCCAGTATGTACTGGTTTTCAGTGGAAAGAAAAAAGTGTTCTGGCATAAGTAGAGGGGACAAATACCAATGTTGTTGGTTAGTGAGAAAATAAAATGGACACTATCTTTGGGAGACAGCCCCGCTGTCTAGGTCAATGGGAGGAAACTTTCCTCTTCTGTCCTTGAAAGAATGTTCTTGTGTCAGTGATGACTCCTAAGTATTGGTGGTCTGTGGGTTCCAATTCCCAACCTTATTCAGTGTTGGTGGTAAGTGGAAAAGAATCCTCCCATCATTGGTGGTCAGTAGAGAACAATTTTTCTGCAGTTGTCAGTGTATAATCACCCCCTCCTTAGCATTGGTAGATTGTGGAGTACAACCTATTCCCGCTAGTACTTGCATTCAGTGATATCAAACCCTCTTTCCCTTCTGCAAAGGTTTCTAGTAACCTGCCAATAACAGCACTTCCTTGTGTAGGCTGACAATGCTAAACCACTGCCCCTCAATTAGCAGCATTGTCAGCCTGCTGTGTGTGCTCCTACGGTTGGCCATTGCACTACCAATAAAGTCTGCAAGAGGCATGTACAGACCCAGTAGGCAGCCCAAAGGCCTGCCTATCAGGCATGTTATTGTAGTGTAGAACCCTCCTAGGTAGGTGCTGGGATTAGTTAGATTTAGTGCTGACTCACATTGTTCAGTGGAACTGAGTGTGTTTTTGCTAGGTAAATTTAGCTTGTCTCACTGTGTAACCCAAGGCCAAAATTGATATTCAGAACCAGTCCTTATTGACTTCTATGCAATTTACATTTTAATTTGATTGAACTCAAACTTTGTATTTTGGGGTTGAATTTAAGTTAAATCAAAATTCAAATCTCAACACTGTTCTCCACTGACTTCTCCACTCCAATGAGACAAAGATAAATCATTTTAGAACTTTTCCACCTTTAATGTGACGTATAAACTGTACAACTCAGTTGAACAACAAACTGACATTTTTTAGGTGGAGGGAAGAAAAAATAAAAATAAAATAATATGGTTGCATAAGTGTGCACACCCTTAAACTAATACTTTGTTGAAGAACCTTTTGATTGTATTACAACAGTCAGTCTTTTGGGGTATGAGTCTATCAGCATGGCACATCTTGACTTGGCAATATTTGCCCACACTTCTTTGCAAAAAAACTCCAAATCTGTCAGATTGTGAGGGCATCTCCTGTGCACAGCCCTCTTCAGATCACCCCACAGATTTTCAATCGGATTCAGGTATGGGCTCTGGCTGGGCTTTTCCAAAACTTCAATCTTCTGCCATTCATTTGCTGATTTGGATATATGCTTTGGGTCGTTGTCGTGCTCAAAGATGAAGTTCCTCTTCATGTTCAGCTTTCTAGCAGAAGCTTGAAGGTTTTGTGTCAATATTGACTGGTATTTAGAACTGTTTATAATTCCTTAACTAAGGCCCCTGTTCCAGATGAAGAAAAACAGCACCAAAGGATGATGCTGCCACCACCATGCTTCACTGTGAGTATGGTGTTCTGCATGGTGATGTGCAGTGTTGTTTTTGTGCCAAACATATCTTTTGGAATTATGGCCAAAAAGTTCAATCTTGGTTTCATCAGACCAAAACACATTTTCCAACATGCTTTTGGGAGACTTCAGTTGCATTTTTGCAAAATTTAGCGGGGCTTGGATGTTTTTCTTTGCAGGAAAAGGCTTCTGGCTTGCCACTCTACCCCATAGCCCAGACATATTAAGAATATGGAAGATTGTTGTCACATGTACCACACAGCCAGTACTTTCCAGATATTCCTGCAGCTCCTTAAATGTTGCTGTTGACCTCTTGACAGCCTCCCTGTCCAGTTTTCTTCACGTCTTTTCATCAATTTTGGAGGGACGTCCAGTTCTTGGTAATGTCACTGTTGTGCCATATTTTCTACACTTGATGATGACCGTCTTCACTGTGTTCCATGGTATATCTAATGACTTGGAAATTCTTTTGTACCCTTCTCCCGACTGATACATTTTAACAATGAGATCCCTCTGATGCTTTGAAAGCTCTCTGCAGATCATGGCTTTTGCTGTAGGATATGACTAAGTAAATGTCAGGAAAGACCTACTAAAACAGCTGAACCGTATTTGGGGTTAATCAGAGGCACTTTAAATGATGGCAGGTGTGTACTGACTCCTATATAACGTGAGTCTGAATGTGATTGCTTAATTCTGAACACGGCTACATCCCCAGTTGTAAGAGGGTGTGCACACTTATGCAACCACGTTATTTATGTTTTTTATTTTTACCCCCCCCCCCCTTAAAAGATATCAGTTTGTTTTTCAATTGAGCTGTGCAGTTTATAGGTCACATTAAATGGTGGAAAAAGGTCTGAAATTATTTATCTTTGTCTCATTTTTTTACATCACAGAAACCTTACATATTAACAGGGGTGTGTATAATTTTATATCCAGTGTATATGTGTATATCTAGAGTGTGATGTGTTGTATATTCCAATATTTGTCTCTGTTCCCACTACTGTTCTGTAGTGTTAATTGTTGTAGTGCAGCCTAGTAATTTGAACCTAATTCTTAAAATCTCACAAAAGCTTTAACATGTTAGTGTAATTTCTAAAAATGTTTTCAGTTTTTGTAATTCTGTAGTTTGTGCATGCATTTTCTATATGGGGTGATAGCTGTCTCTCAATTATGATCTTGCATTGTCACTTTGTCACACATCCTCCTGTTGGAGATCAAAAATGGCTGTGGCAACACATATTGTGAAGGCATGGTCTACTGTTGTCACTATCAGGAAGCCAGGCCAGAGCTATAATGTTCAGCTTATGCTGGAGCAAGTGGATATACAAAAAAAATATGGCAATTGTTTATGATACATACTGATTTAGCATACTAAATGTCATCAAGTTAGGGTCTAAATGTACTTTAATGTTGTGATCTAAGCACATTGCCATCTCCTGTGTCGATCAATCAAAGGTCACATCCTACTTGGTGGACATTATTGTGCATCTCCTCCAGAGCCCACTTTAACAACTCTATTGCCTTGGTGATGGCCAAACCCATTAGTCTGTTGGATATGTTTAAACTGAGAATATGTTCGTTTGACCGTCAAACCATTACATAAAAAACAAGTTGGTGCAGCCACCACAAGAGGGCAGCTGCAAAATGCTCAAAAACATGTTCTTCTAAATATAAGTAGGCAATGTGTCATTCTATTGGTATGTGCATATCCTCCATTACACGCCTCAGTTCCATTCTCGACTTGTCATTTTTAGCATATCTGATATGAAAAAAGAAAAAAACAAAACAGGTAAACCTTCTTTCTAAAAGAATCATGTTACATGTTACATTATACGTACTTTTCTTTACTGGAATTTTTCTTGGCCCTGCTTGAATTCCTAGAGTGTACTGTCAAAATTGATTTAAAAAAAATTCCAATGTGCATATAATGTATATACGATACTGTGCAAAAGTTTTAGGCAAGTGAGAAGAAATGCTGTAAAGTAAGAATGCTTTCAAAAATATATATTTTAATTCACATTTTTTATTAGTTTACAAAATGAGTGAAAAGAAAAAAATCTAAATCAAATCAATATTTCAGTGTGACTACCCTTTGGCTTTAACCGCTTCCCGACCAGCCGCCGCAGTTATACTGTGGCAGGTTAGCTCCCTTGCACAGCTATACGTCGGCTCGTGGGGTCCGGATGGCAGGCGCTGCATAGCGGGGGTGCCGATGGTCGAATTCCCTGTTCAGGTCTGAGAGGAATGACAGATCGTGTGTTCCTATTAGCTAGGAACCACAATTCGTCACTTCCTCTGGTCAGCCCCCTCCCCCTCAGTTAGAATCACCTCCCAGGGAACACAGTTAACCCCTTGATCACCCCCTAGTGTTAATCCCTTCACTGCCAGTGACATTTTTACAGTAATCAATGCATTTTTATAGCACTTATCGCTGTATTAATGCCAATGGTCCCAAAAATGTGTCAAAATTGTCCGATGTGTCCACCATAATGTCGCAGTCATAATAAAAGTCGCAGATCGCCGTCATTACTAGTAAAAAAAAATAATAATAAAAATGCTATAAATCTATCCCCTATTTTGTAGACACTATAACTTTTGTGCAAACCAATCAATATACGCTTATTGCAAATTTTTTCACCAAAAATATGTAGAAGAATACATATCAGCCTAAACTGAGAAAAAATTTGCTTTTTTAAAAAAAAGGGGATATTTATTATAGCAAACAGTACAAAATATTGTGTTTTTTTCAAAATTGTCACTTTTTTTTTGTTTATAGTGCAACAAATAAAAACTGCAAAGGCAATCAAACACCACCAAAAGAAAGCTCTATTTGTTGGAACAAAAGGATGTCAATTTTGTTTGGGTGCAACGTCGCACGACCGCGCAATTGTCAGTTAAAGTGACGCAGTGCAGAATCGCAAAAAGTGCTCTGGTCAGGAAGGGGGTAAATTCTTCCAGGGCTAAAGTGGTTAAACCAGCATCAATTCTTGCACTTGCACAAAGTCAGGGATTTTATAGGATTAGATTAAGGTGTATGATTAAATTCGGTCAATTCTATCAAGTAGGTGCTAATGATCATCAATTTCATATGTAGTTTGAAACAGTCATTAACTGAAACAGAAACATCTGTGTAGGAGGCTTAAAACTGGGCAGGGGAACAGCCAAACTCTGCTATTAAAGTGAAGTTATGGAAAACAGTTTCATGTCACAGGTGACAAGACCATGGCAAGACTGGGCACAGCAACAAGACAGGTAGTTATACTGCATCAGTAGGGTCTCTCCTAGGCAAAGAATTCAAAGCAGACTGGGGTTTGATGAAGATGTGCTGTTCAGGCTCTTTCAAAGAAGCACAAAGAAACAGGAAACACTGAGGTTTGTAGATGCAGTAGTCACCAAAGAAACTTAATGCAGCAGATCACATCATGCTTACTTCCCTTTAACATCGGAAGATGTCCAGCAGTGCCATCAACACAGAACTGACAGAAACCAGTGTACAGCCATCTACTGTCAGGAGAAGTCTGGCCAGAAGTGGTTTTCATTGAAGAATTGGAGCCAAAAAGCCATACCTCCAATGTGGAAACAAGGCTTAGCAAATATACACAAAAAATGGCAGCAGGTGCTCTGGACTGAGGAGTCAAAATGTTAAATATTTGGCTGTAGCAGGAGGCAGTTTGTTCCCCAAAGGGCTGGAGAGTGGTACAATAATGAGTTTCTGCAGGCAGCAATGATGCATGGTGGAGGGTTCTTGCAAGTTTGGGGTGTATTTCTGCAACTGGAGTTGGAGATTTGGTCAGGATCAATAGTGTCCTCAATGCTGAAAAACACAGGCAGATACTTCATGGCAGATCCATAGTGTCATACTATCAGGGAGCAGTGTTGCCAACCTACAAGAGTGACAATTACTAGCACAACACCCAAAACTTTACTGCAAATATGACTTTGCTAAATCTGATCCCAGTCTACACCCTGTTCCAAATTATTATGTAAACTCTATTTCAGTGTTGCAAAGATTAAATATTTTGTTTTTCAGTTTAACTCATGGATGCATTGTGTCTCAGGGCTCTTTTGATCACTGAAAACAATCTCGGACACCCGTGATAATTAGATTGCCAGGTGAGCCCAATTAAAGGAAAAACTACTAAAGGAGGGTGTTCCACATTATTAAGCAGAACACCATTATCAAGCAATATGGGGAAGAAAAAGGATCTCTCTGCTGTCCGAAAAGAGTGAAATAGTTCAATGCCTTGGAAGAGGTATGAAAACATTAGATATTTCACGAAAGCGTAAGCGTGATCATCGCAATGTTAAGAGATTTGTGGCTGATTCAGAGCACAGACGGGTTTCGTGCAGATAAAGGCACATTGATGAAGATTTCTGCCAGATCCATGCATCGGATCAGGAGAGCAGCTGCTAAAACACCATTATATAGCAGCAAACAGATTTTTGAAGCTGCTGGTGCCTCTGGAGTCCCACGGACATCAAGATGTAGAGTCCTCCAGAGTCTTGCAACTGTGCATAAACCTTCCATTCGGCCACCACTAATCAATGCTCACAAGCAGAAACGGCTACATTGGGCAGAAAAACACATGAAGACTAATTTTCAGACAGTCCTGTTCACTGATGAGTACCATGCAACCCTGAATGGTCCAGATGGATGGAGTAGTGGATGGTTGGTGGACGGCCACCCTGTTCCAACAAGGCTGCAACGTCAGCAAGGCGGTGGTGGAGTCATGTTTTGGGCTGGAATCATGGGAAGAGAGTTGATCGGCCCCTAAGGTGTAAAGATGACCTCTGCAAAGTGTGTGGAGTTCCGGACTGACCACTTCCTTCCCTGGTACATCTTCATGCATGACAATGCACCATCTCATGCTGCAAAGAATACCTCTGCATCAATGGCTGCTATGGGGATAAAAGGAGAGAAAGTCATGGTGTGGCCTCCATCCTCCCCTAACCTCAATCCTATTGAGAACCTTTGGAGCATCCTCAAGCAAAAGATCTATGAGGGTGGGAGGCAGTTTACATCCAAGCAGCAGCTCTGGGAGGCTATTCTGACATCTTGCAAAAGCAGAAACTGTCCAAAAACACACAAGTTCAATGGATGCAAGAGTTGTGAAGCTGCTATCAAATAAGGGGTCCTGTGTTAAAATTAGGGATGAGCCGAACACCCCCCAGTTCGGTTCACATCCAGAACATGCGAACGGCCCGAAAGTTCGCGCGAACATTCGAACACCGTTAAAGTCTATGGGACTCGAACATGAGAAATCAAAAGTGCGAATTCTAGTTATTGTCCTAAAAAGGGTTTGGGGACCCAGGTCCTGCCCCAGGGGACATGTATCAATGCAAAAGAAAGTTTTAAAAACGTCAGTTTTTTTGGGAGCAGTGATTTTAATGATGCTTAAAGTGAAAAAATAAAAGTGAAATATTCCTTCAAATATCGTACCTGGAGGGTGTCTATAGTATGCCTGTAAAGTGGCGCGTGTTTCCCGTGTTTAGAACAGTCCCTGCACAAAATGACATTGCTAAAGGAATAAAAGTCATTTAAAACTGCTTGCGGCTGTAATGTTTGGTCCCGGCAATATGGATGAAAATTATTGAGAAAAACGGCATGGGTAACCCCCCAGCCCATTACCAGGCCCTTTGGGTCTTGTATGGATATTAAGGGGAACCCCGCACCCAAATTAAAAAAAGAAAAGGCGTGGGGCCCCCAGGCCCTATATACTCTGAACAGCAGTATACAGGTGGTCCAAACAAGATAGGGACTGTAGGTTTGTTCTTAAGTTGAATCTGTTTGTAATTTGGAACAGGTACATTTTTTAAGTGTAACTCCAGCCAAAAAATCTATTTTGAAGCTTTTTGGATAACATAGGGAGGGGTTATCATCACCCCTGTAACATTTGTTTTGTTGGATGTTTGAAAGTAGGGGACCGCCTGCATATACTATACGGCCTGCCCTATATTCTCTGCAGAAATTTGGGCCTTAGGTGTTGATGGTACCAGAACACTGTAAGCCCTCACAGTTACTCTTGGTGGGCGCTGGAGCGGGCCCTGCTGTGAAATATTATATCAAGAATTGTAATTCCTTCCCCTTGTTGAACAGGGTCAGAAAAATTGGGCCTTTGGTGGTGGTGTGGTGGTGTTACCACAACACTGTAAGCCCTCACAGTTACTCTTGGTGGGTGCTGGAACGGGCCCTGCTGTGAAATATTATATCAAGAATTGTAATAACATGCCCCTGTTGAATAGGGTCAGAAAAATTGGGGCTTTGGTGGTGGTGTGGTGGTGTTGCCACAACACTGTAAGCCCTCACAATTACTCTTGGTGGGCGCTGGAACGGGCCCTGCTGGGAAATATTATATCAAGAATTGTAATTGCATGCCCCTGTTGAACAGGGTCAGAAAAATTGTACCTTTGGTGGTGGTGTGGTGGTGTTGCCACAACACTGTAAGCCCTCATAGTTACTCTTGGTGGGTGCAGGAATGGGCCCTGCTGTGAAATATTAGATCAAAAATTGTAATTACACGCCCCTGTTAAACAGGGCCAGAAAAATTGGGCCTTAGGCACTGGTGCTGGTGCCACAACACTAAAACCCCTCACAGATACTCTAGTTGAGCGCAGAAACGAGCCATGCTGCAAAATATTACAAGCAAAAACTGTAATTACACGCCCCTGTTAAACAGGGGCAGAAAAGTTGGCCTTTAGGCACTAGTGGTGGTGCCCAGAACCAAAAATGTTCTTAGAAGCTATCAACATGAACATTGAGGAGGAATAGGATAGTCATTCAGCATAACAGGATAGTCACTCAGCATCAGCATAGGCAGTCTTCAAGGGATCTCACATTCATAAAAAAAAAATCGGTTACATCAGCATCAAGTACTTAGTAGCTGGTGATCCAAGACTGATTCATTTTTATTAAGGCGAGGTGATCAACCGAGTCTGTGGACAGGCGCACTCTGTGATCGGTTACATATCCTCCAGCAGCACTGAATGTGCGTTCAGATAGAATGCTGGATGCAGGACAGGCCAGTAGCTCAATTGCATACTGTGCAAGCTCTGGCCAGTGATACATCCTCAAGATCCAGTAATCCAGTGGTTTTTCAGTTGGAAAGGTCTCCAAGTCTGATCTTGCCCCAAGGTATTCCTACACCATGTAAATCAGACGCTGACGATGGTTGCTGGAACCGATCAGACCTTGGGGCTGCGGACTAAAAAATTGTCTGAACGCATCGGTCAGATGGCCACCTTCTCCACCGCTCCTTCTGTGACTGACCGAAGCCTCAGCAACACGTTGTCCAGGAGGACCAGGAAATTGCAACCTCCTAGGCTCTGGAAACGCATTGCACAAACCTTTCTGTAAGGCCTCCCGAAGATGTTTCATCCTCTGCTCCCTCTGCGAAGGCTGTATAAGTTCCGCAACCTTCCCCTTGTAACGTGGATCTAGAAGGGTTGCCAGCCAGTACTGATCCCTCTCATGATACTACGAATCTGAGGGTCCTTTCACAGGCTTTGCAGGATCAGGGAGGCCATGCAGCGTAGGTTTGCTGAGGCATTCAGACCGGAGTCCTCTGGGTCACTAAGAACGACATGATCAGCAGCCACCTCCTTCCAGCCATGTACAAGTCCATGGGTTTCTGGGGACTGAAAACGATCCCTTGAAGACTGCTGCTGATGCTGAGTGCCAGGCTCCACCTCCATGCTGACACAATCCTCCTCCTCCTCTTCCTGTGTGATAGGCGGGCCTGTAGCAATACTGTCTGGATAAAGGGGGCCTTGAGAGGTAAGGAAGTCCTCCTCTTCCTCCCCCTGTTCTGTCTCAAGTTCCCTGTCCATTATTCCATGCAGCGTGTGCTCCAACAGGAACACAAGAGGGACAGTATCACTGATGCATGCACTGTCACTGCTCCCCATCCTCGTGGCCTCCTCAAATGGTGACAGGACAGTGCATGCATGCTTGATCATTAGCCACTGGCGTGGTGAAAAAAAGCCAAGCTCCCCTGACCCTGTCCTGGTGCCATACTCGCACAGGTACTCATTGATGGCTCGTTGAGTTCCACCTGGTGGGCATGTCACAGATGAAGCGGTTCTTGGGCAGGTTGCATTCCTTTTGAAGGTCAGCCAGCCGAGCACTGGCATTATATGACTGGCGAAAAATGCCCACAGACTTTCCTGGCCTGCCTTAGGAGATCCTGTAAGCCTGGGTACCTGCACAAGAACCGCTAAACCACCAAATTAAGGACGTGAGCCACACAGGGAACATGGGTCAAGTGTCCCTGTTGGAGGGCAGAGAGAAGGTTGGTGCCATTGTCGCAAACCACCATTCCTAGCTGAAGCTGGCGTGGCATCAACCACCTCTGAATCTGCCCCTGCAGAGCTGCCAGCATCTCTGCCCCAGTGTGGCTCCTGTCCCCTAAGCAGACCAACTCAAGCACCGCATGGCATCTATTTGCCTGAGTGCCTGCGTAGCCCCTAGAACGCCTACAGAGCACCGCTGGTTCCGAGGACAAATCTACACAGGAAAAGGCCATAGAGGAAGAAGAAGAGGAAGGGGTGGAGGAGAGAGGTGTGGCAGAATCACCACTACCTGCATTTTGGAGGCGTGGTGGCGGAACATGCTACAACATTACTGCACCCTGTCCTGCATCCTTTGCAGCTGCCAGCAGGGTTACCCAGTGCACCGTGAAAGAAAGGCAACGTCCCCGTCCATGCCTGCTGGACCATGAGTCAGCGGTAATATGCACCTTACCGCTGACCGCCCTGTCCAACGAGGCCAAGACATTGCCTTCCACATGCTGGTAGAGAGCCGGAATGGCCTTCCGAGAAAAAAGATGGCATTTGTGAACCTGCCACTGAGGTACCGCACATTCCACAAATTCTCGAAAGGGGGCAAAGTCTACCGGCTGAAAAGGCAGCAGTTGGAGTGTTAGCAATTTAGCCAAACTAGCATTCAGCTGCTGAGCATGTGGATGGCTGGGACCGAATTTCTTTAGACGGTTTAGCAACTGGGGTAGGGAAATTTGCCTGCTACAATCGGATTTACGTATACTGCTAGCAGATTGCCCGCGAGTGCTTGGGACACCTAATTCTACACCTTGATTCCTCTCAGTGCAGGTCTCTGAGAGGATTAAAAGGTATAGTGGGGTTGGAGATCCCATCTGATGAGGAACAAGTAGAGGTCCGCCTTGAACTTTGGTGTGGGTCTTTTAAGTACTGTTGCCAACGAACTTCACGGGAGCTCAACATATGTCTGGTCAAGCATGTGGTGCCCAAGCGGCTGCTGTTTTGGCCACGCTTGATACGCTTCAGACATATGTTGCAAACAGCAATGGTGAGATCTGCTGCACACGTCTCAAAAAAGGCCCACACCAAAGAACTTTTGAAAAAACACATGGAGTCAGCAGCACCCTGCACATGCGGAGCTCTGCGGTGTGATGCAGTCGGTTGGCTGTCCTTAAGCTGGCCCCTGGGGGGCATCCTGCCTCGTTGGAGATGTGCCTCTTCCTCTCTTCTGTCAGGCACCCACGTAAAGTCAGTGACCTCATCATCCCCTCCCTCTGGAGCAAACCTGGCAGTATGCTGCAGCTGGGAGAACACGACTGCCAGTTTCTTGTCCTTCTTGGGCACCCCCTCTCTCTGGGCTCATGTTACTGCCTTCATCCTCAACCTGGGTACCGTCACCGGAGCCTTCAAAATGCTGCGCATCCTCCTGCAGCATGTACCTGACACTGTGGTCGAACAGTTCGGGGGATTCCTCAGGACATGATGGTGGGACTAGGAAAGGTGTGACTGATGCTATTTAGCTGATGGAATAGGCCGCTTTGGCAGCTGCATTGGCAGCCAAACTTGTCTTAGCCTGGGTGACAGAGGATGAGGAGGATGAGGACGGCTTTGTGATCTACTCATCAACTCTTCTGCATGTTGTGGCTCAACATGGCAAGCTGTCAAAAAAAAGGACAAGCGTGCCCCACGGCCACGTGCTGAGGATGCACTGTGTCCACGACCAGCACTGTTGGCTGTAGACACACAGCCTGCTTGCCCTCTTTTAGTGGCCTGGGAGCATCTGCCTTTCCTTGGTGGCCTTCCAGTCATTCTGTAAAATTGGATTGGATTGCAACACCGCCTGAAGTTTACTAGAAAAATTACACCAGGAATGGCCTGCAGTCAGGTAAAGGCTTGGCTAGACTAGAATGCTGTGGATATATATGTAGGAGACTGTATATATATCTTTATGCACTGCAGATCACTGAATCACCTGCCTGGCCTGCCTGCCTGAAAGTGTCTTTGAATACGTACACCAAGAATGGCCTATAGTCAGGTATAAGCTTCGCTGGACTAGAATGCAGTGGATAAATATGTAGGAAACAGTATATATATTTTATGCACTGCAGATCACTGAATCACCTGCCTGCCTGAAAGTGTATTTGAAAACGTACACCAGGAACTACCTGCAGTCAGATATAGGCTTGGCTAGACTTGAATGCAGTGGATATATTTATATATTGGAGACTGTATATATATATATTTTATGCACTGCAGATCACTGAATCACCTGCCTGCATGCTTGAAAGTGTATTTGAAAACATACACCAGGAACTACCTGCAGTCAGATATAGGCTTGGCTAGACTAGAAGGCAGTGGATATATATGTAGGAGACAGTATATATATATATATTTTTTTTTGCACTGCAGATCACTGAATAACCCGCTTGGCCTGTCCAGCTAGATCTCACTGCAGTGAGATCTAGCTAAACTGGATACAGTGAATATATATATATACTGCAGATCACTGAATCACTTGCCTGCCTGCCTGCCTGAAAGTGTATTTGAAAACGTACACCAGCTATGGCCTGCAGTCAGATATACTGTAGGCTTGGCTAGACAAGAATGCAGTGGATATATATATATGTTGAAGACTGTATATATATTTAATGCACTGCAGATCACTGAATCACTTGCCTACCTGTCTGAAAGTGTATTTGAAAACGTATACCAGCAATGGCCTGCAGTCAGATATAGGCTTGGCTAGACTGGAATGCAGTGGATATATATATGTTGGAAACTGTATATATATTTTATGCACTGCAGATCACTGAATCACCTGCCTGCCTCAAAGTGTATTTGAAAACGTACACCAGGAACTACCTGCAGTCAGATATAGGCTTGGCTAGACTGGAATGCAGTGGATATATATATGTTGGAAACTGTATATATATTTTATGCACTGCAGATCACTGAATCACTTGCCTGCCTGAAAGTGTATTTGAAAACGTACACCAGCAATGGCTTGCAGTCAGATATAGGCTTGGCTAAACTGGAATGCAGTGGATATATATATGTTGGAGACTGTATATATATTTTATGTACTGCAGATCACTGAATCACCTGCCTGCCTGAAAGTGTATTTGAAAACGTACACCAGGAACTACCTGCAGTCAGATATAGGCTTGGCTAGACTAGAATGCAGTGGATATATATGTAGGAGACAGTATATATATTTTATGCACTGCAGATCACTGAATAACCTGCCTGCCTGAAAGTGTGGATACAGTGGAGATATATATATATATATATATATATATATATATACCAGTCTGACTGTATATATATATTAAATACACTGCGGCTAACTAAATCAACTGCCTGCCTGAAGTAAATTAGGCACAATACAGCAGGAACGGTCTGCAGTGAGATCTTTTCTTTATATATTGCAGCAATTTGCTAAAATCATTTAAGTTCATTTTTTTTCCTCATTAATGTACACATAGTACTCCATATTGACAGAAAAACACAGAATTGTTGACATTTTTTGCAGATTTATTAAAAAAGAAAAACTGAAATATCACATGGTCCTAAGTATTCAGACCCTCTGCTCAGTATTTAGTAGAAACACCCTTTTGATCTAATACAGCCATGAGTCTTTTTGGGAAAGATGCAACAAGTTTTTCGTTGGTGGCCATTTTTAGGTCTCTCCAGAGATGCTCAATTGGGTTTAAGTCAGGGCTCTGGCTGGGCCATTCAAGAACAGTCACGGAGTTGTTGTGAAGCCACTCCTCCGTTATTTTAGCTGTGTGCTTAGGGTCATTGTCTTGTTGGAAGGTAAATCTTCCGCCCAGTCTGAGGTCCTGAGCACTCTGGAGGTTTTTTGTCCAGGATATCCCTGTACTTGGCTGCATTCATCTTTCCCTCGATTGCAACCAGTCGTTCTGTCCCTGCAGCTGAAAAACACCCCCACAGCATGATGCTGACACCACCATGCTTCACTGTTGGGACTGTATTGGACAGGTGATGAGCAGTGCCTGGTTTTGTCTACACATACAGCTTAGAATTAAGACCAAAAAGTTATATCTTGGTCTCATCAGACCAGAGAATCTTATTTCTCACCACCTTGGAGTCCTTCAGGTGTTTTTTAGCAAACTCCATGCGGGCTTTCATGTGTCTTGCACTGAGGAGAGGCTTCCGTCGGGCCACTCTGCCATAAAGCCCTGACTGTTGGAGGGCTGCAGTGATGGTTGACTTTCTACAACTTTCTCCCATCCCCCGACTGCATCTCTGGAGCTCAGCCACAGTGATCTTTGGGTTCTTCTTTACCTCTCTCACCAAGGCTCTTCTCCCCCGATAGCTCAGTTTGGCCAGATGGCCAGCTCTAGAAAGGGTTCTGGTCGTTACAAATGTCTTCCATTTAAGGATTATGGAGGCCACTGTACTCTTAGGAACCTTAAGCACAGCAGAAATGTTTTTGTAACCTTGGCCAGATCTGTGCCTTGCCACAATTCTGTCTCTGAGCTCTTCAGGCAGTTCCTTTGACCTCATGATTCTCATTTGCTCTCACATGCACTGTGAGCTGTAAGGCCTTATATAGACAGGTGTGTGGCTTTCCTAAACAAGTCCTATCAGTATAATCAAACACAGCTGGACTCAAATGAAGGTGTAGAACCATCTCAAGGATGATCAGAAGAAATTGACAGCACCTGAGTTAAATATATGAGTGTCACAGCAAAGGATCTGAATAATTAGGACCATGTGATATTTCAGTTTTTCTTTCTTAATAAATCTGCAAGAATGTCAACAATTCTGTGTTTTTTTTTTTCTGTCAGTATGGGGTGCTGTGTGTACATTAATGAGGAAAAAAATGAACCTAAATGCTTTTAGCAAATGACTGCAATATAACAAAGAGTGAAAAATTTAAGGGGGTCTGAATACTTTCCGTCCCCACTGTATATACCAGTCTGACTGTATATATATATTAAATACACTGCAGCTAACTGAATCAACTGCCTGCCTGAAGTATATTAGAAACAGTACAGCAGGAACGGTCTGCAGTGAGATCTAGCTAACTGAATAAACTGTCTTCTCAAAATAAATGAAATGACTCTCTCTCTCTCTCTATCTCTCCGCCAGCAACACACTACACAAGGCCGACGTGCAGGCGGCCTTTTATAGTGTGGGGCATGGACTTAACCCCTTAACCATAATTGGCCAAAGGCACCCTGCCTTGGCCAATCATGGCTCTCTTTGCTGACGGCGCTGTGATTGGCCAAAGCCATAGTGGTCATAGTGCATGCTTGGGCAATCATCAGCCACCAATGCACTGCGATAACGCAGTGCATTATGGAGAGCGATGTGCCGCTCGAATTTGGCTCAAACGCCCCATAATGTTCGACCTTCGCCGAATGATCAAACAGCCGAAGTTCGAGTCAAACTCATGTTCGACTCGAACTCGAAGCTCATCCCTAGTAAAAATGTAACATGACCTGTTAAAATGTTTAAAAAGTTAATATGTTGTTCAAAGTTTGATTGAAATAGCTTTTGATTTCAGTAAATATGCTGCAAACACAACAAATGACAATTTTCAGTTCTTTACAACCTATAAAGTGTTTTGAAACTTACTGTGCGTAATAATTTGGAACAGTGCTTTGTAAGTTTTTTATTTTGAAAAAAAAAAAAACTGTTATCATTAGGAGGTTTGTTCAAAAAAATATGAATTGTACTCTTAATAGTTGATAACACGAGAATTATGCTGACTGTTGTTTACATCAATTTAGGTAAATGAGAAAAATATCATTGGCATAATAATTTGGAACAGGGTGTAGTCACCATATTGTCCAATGTTGCATAATTTTAGGACTGATAAAAAAAAAAGAAATTTCGATCTCTTTTTTTTTCTTTTTTTTTTTTCTAAATAGAATAATTTGAATAAACAAGAAACAAGATTTAAAAGAAACAGTAAAATGTGTGGAAGGTTTTAAAAAATTATCTACAATCTTGACTGAAAATTCAGATGAAATGAACAAGGGAGATGTATGTGGCCAGCTTTGTATTTGCTTTGCTACTCTGACCTCTCTAGTCACCCAATATTGCATATTTTTTTGATATATAAACGTTTTCTCTTTCTTTTTTTCTTTCTTGCTTTCCATTCCCTCCTGCCCTTCTTTCTTGACATTCACTGAACATTTGCTGCACTTTCATTTAAAGCACATGCACCTTGAACTCTGGATCTTCCACCAGCACATCTGTCCTCTGCTGGTTACAGATAGTAGTCAGGTGTGTTTATAGCGGACTCCTACCTGGAGGCCTTGTTCTATTATCATAATGAAGGTAAAATTATATTCTGGGACAATTTTGTGTCATTTGCATGCAAGCCATCCTACCTGTGTGATATAAACTACTTTTAATGAAGACAAAGTATTGTCACTACCTGTCAGACCCGTCTCTTGTACATTGGGGTCTATCTTCTCTTTGTATTGAGTTATTTTGTGGACGTGTTAGGAAAAGATACTGAGCTAAATGAGCTCAGCAAAGCCCGCCCCCTACAATCAGCACTAGGGATGAGCTTCGTGTTCGAGTCGAACCCATGTTCGACTCGAACATCGGCTGTTCGACCGTCCGTCGAATTGCGAACGATATGGGCCGTTCGCGCCAAATTCGTGTGGCGCGTCACGGCCCATAATTCACTGCGGCATCGCAGTGCATTGCTGGCTGATGATTGGCCAAGCATGCACTATGACCCGCATGCTTGGCCAATCACAGCGCCGTCAGTAGAGAGAGCTGTAATTGGCCAAAGCCAGGGTGGCTTTGGCCAATTATGGCTCAGGGGATTTAGTACACACCCCACACTATATAAGGCCGCCTGCACGGCGGCCCTGTGTAGTGTGTGTTCCGGTGTGCTGAGCGATAGAGAGAGAGAGAGACAGTGTCATTTGATTTGAGTTAGATAGATTAGGCAGAACAGTCAGTCAGTTAGCTGCACTTACAGTGTATTGTGTATATATATGCATCCCAGGTGTTGCATATATATATATACACTGTATTCAGTTTAGCTAGATCCGTTCCTGTTATCTTCTATCTAGACTATTTACATTCAGTGCAGTGTGTCCTGCTCACAGTGTTCAGCTAGATCCGTTCCTGCTATTTACATTCAGTACAGTGCTTCCTGCTCACAGTGTTCAGCTAGATCCGTTCCTGCTATTTACATTCAGTGCAGTGCGTGCTGCTCACAGTGTTCAGCTAGATCCGTTCCTGCTATTTACATTCAGTGCAGTGCGTCCTGCTCACAGTGTTCAGCTAGATCCGTTCCTGCTATTTACATTCAGTGCAGTGCGTCCTGCTCACAGTGTTCAGCTAGATCCGTTCCTGGTATTTACATTTAGTGCAGTGCGTCCTGCTCACAGTGTTCAGCTAGATCCGTTCCTGCTATTTACATTCAGTGCAGTGCGTCCTGCTCACAGTGTTCAGCTAGATCCGTTCCTGCTATTTACATTCAGTGCAGTGCGTCCTGCTCACAGTGTTTAGCTACATCCGTTCCTGCTGTTTACATTCAGTGCAGTGCGTCCTGCTCACAGTGTTCAGCTAGATCCGTTCCTGCTATTTACATTCAGTGCAGTGCGTCCTGCTCACAGTGTTCAGCTAGATCCGTTGCTGCTATTTACATTCAGTGCAGTGCGTCCTGCTCACAGTGTTCAGCTAGATCCGTTCCTGCTATATACATTTAGTGCAGTACGTCCTGCTCACAGTGTTCAGCTAGATCCGTTCCTGTTATCTTCCTACTGACAGGCAGGCTTGTCTGGTTACAGTATATAAAGCTACCTGAAGAAAATTACAGGTGTTCTTTTTGATCCTATTAGTACCACGGTCAGGCAGCTAGACTATTTACATTTAGTACAGTGTGTCCTGCTCACAGTGTTCAGCTAGATCCGTTCCTGTTATTTACATTCAGTGCAGTGCGTCCTGCTCACAGTGTTCAGCTAGATCCGTTCCTGCTATTTACATTCAGTGCAGTGCGTCCTGCTCACAGTGTTCAGCTAGATCCGTTCCTGCTATTTACATTCAGTGCAGTGCGTCCTGCTCACAGTGTTCAGCTAGATCCGTTGCTGCTATTTACATTCAGTGCAGTGCGTCCTGCTCACAGTGTTCAGCTAGATCCGTTCCTGCTATTTACATTCAGTGCAGTGCGTCCTGCTCACAGTGTTCAGCTAGATCCGTTGCTGCTATTTACATTCAGTGCAGTGCGTCCTGCTCACAGTGTTCAGCTAGATCCGTTCCTGCTATATACATTTAGTGCAGTACGTCCTGCTCACAGTGTTCAGCTAGATCCGTTCCTGTTATCTTCCTACTGACAGGCAGGCTTGTCTGGTTACAGTATATAAAGCTACCTGAAGAAAATTACAGGTGTTCTTTTTGATCCTATTAGTACCACGGTCAGGCAGCTAGACTATTTACATTTAGTACAGTGTGTCCTGCTCACAGTGTTCAGCTAGATCCGTTCCTGTTATTTACATTCAGTGCAGTGCGTCCTGCTCACAGTGTTCAGCTAGATCCGTTCCTGCTATTTACATTCAGTGCAGTGCGTCCTGCTCACAGTGTTCAGCTAGATCCGTTCCTGCTATTTACATTCAGTGCAGTGCGTCCTGCTCACAGTGTTCAGCTAGATCCGTTGCTGCTATTTACATTCAGTGCAGTGCGTCCTGCTCACAGTGTTCAGCTAGATCCGTTCCTGCTATTTACATTCAGTGCAGTGCGTCCTGCTCACAGTGTTCAGCTAGATCCGTTGCTGCTATTTACATTCAGTGCAGTGCGTCCTGCTCACAGTGTTCAGCTAGATCCGTTCCTGCTATATACATTTAGTGCAGTACGTCCTGCTCACAGTGTTCAGCTAGATCCGTTCCTGTTATCTTCCTACTGACAGGCAGGCTTGTCTGGTTACAGTATATAAAGCTACCTGAAGAAAATTACAGGTGTTCTTTTTGATCCTATTAGTACCACGGTCAGGCAGCTAGACTATTTACATTTAGTACAGTGTGTCCTGCTCACAGTGTTCAGCTAGATCCGTTCCTGTTATTTACATTCAGTGCAGTGCGTCCTGCTCACAGTGTTCAGCTAGATCCGTTCCTGCTATTTACATTCAGTGCAGTGCGTCCTGCTCACAGTGTTCAGCTAGATCCGTTCCTGCTATTTACATTCAGTGCAGTGCGTCCTGCTCACAGTGTTCAGCTAGATCCGTTGCTGCTATTTACATTCAGTGCAGTGCGTCCTGCTCACAGTGTTCAGCTAGATCCGTTCCTGCTATATACATTTAGTGCAGTACGTCCTGCTCACAGTGTTCAGCTAGATCCGTTCCTGTTATCTTCCTACTGACAGGCAGGCTTGTCTGGTTACAGTATATAAAGCTACCTGAAGAAAATTACAGGTGTTCTTTTTGATCCTATTAGTACCACGGTCAGGCAGCTAGACTATTTACATTTAGTACAGTGTGTCCTGCTCACAGTGTTCAGCTAGATCCGTTCCTGTTATTTACATTCAGTGCAGTGCGTCCTGCTCACAGTGTTCAGCTAGATCCGTTCCTGCTATTTACATTCAGTGCAGTGCGTCCTGCTCACAGTGTTCAGCTAGATCCGTTCCTGCTATTTACATTCAGTGCAGTGCGTCCTGCTCACAGTGTTCAGCTAGATCCGTTGCTGCTATTTACATTCAGTGCAGTGCGTCCTGCTCACAGTGTTCAGCTAGATCCGTTCCTGCTATATACATTTAGTGCAGTACGTCCTGCTCACAGTGTTCAGCTAGATCCGTTCCTGTTATCTTCCTACTGACAGGCAGGCTTGTCTGGTTACAGTATATAAAGCTACCTGAAGAAAATTACAGGTGTTCTTTTTGATCCTATTAGTACCACGGTCAGGCAGCTAGACTATTTACATTTAGTACAGTGTGTCCTGCTCACAGTGTTCAGCTAGATCCGTTCCTGTTATTTACATTCAGTGCAGTGCGTCCTGCTCACAGTGTTCAGCTAGATCCGTTCCTGCTATTTACATTCAGTGCAGTGCGTCCTGCTCACAGTGTTTAGCTACATCCGTTCCTGCTGTTTACATTCAGTGCAGTGCGTCCTGCTCACAGTGTTCAGCTAGATCCGTTGCTGCTATTTACATTCAGTGCAGTGCGTCCTGCTCACAGTGTTCAGCTAGATCCGTTCCTGCTATATACATTTAGTGCAGTACGTCCTGCTCACAGTGTTCAGCTAGATCCGTTCCTGTTATCTTCCTACTGACAGGCAGGCTTGTCTGGTTACAGTATATAAAGCTACCTGAAGAAAATTACAGGTGTTCTATCCCAGCTTAGTGCAGCTACAGGCCATTAGTATGTCTGGAAGGCCAAGAAGGAGAGGCAGACAGTCACAAGCCAATAAGAGAGGGCAAGCAGGCTCTGTGTCTAGTGCTGGTCGTGGAGACGGTGCATCCTCATCAGCACGTGGCCATGGGACACGCTTGGCCTTTTTTTCGGCAGCTGGCCGTGTTGAGCCGCAACATGCGGAAGACTTGGTCGAGTGGATGACCAAGCCGTCCTCATCCTCCTCATCCTCTCTCACCCATGCCCAGGGTGCTTTGTCTGGCAAAGCAGCGGCCTCTTCCCTCAGCTCAATGTCATCAGTGACTCCTTCCCTAGCTCCACCATGTCCTCATGAGGATTCCCTCGAACTGTTTGACCACAGTGTTGGGTACATGCTCCAGGAGGATGCCCAGCGTTTGGAAGGCTCTGATGATGATACTGAGCTCAATGAAGGCAGTAACATGAGCACGGACAGAGGGGGTGCCCAAGAAGGACAGCAATCTGGCAGTCATGCTCCCCCTGCTGCAGCATACTGCCAGGTTTGCTCCAGTGATGAGGAGGGAGGGGATGATGAGGTCACTGACTCAACGTGGGTGCCTGATAGGAGAGAGGAGGAGGAGGAGGAGGAGGAGGAGGAGGAGGTGGCACATCACCAACTAGGCAGGATGCCCTCCAGGGGCCAGCCTAAGGGCAGCACATTGACTGCATCACACCCCAAAGCTCCACATGTGCAGGGCGCTGCAGTCTCTGCGCGTTATTCAAAAAGTTCTTTGGTGTGGGCCTTTTTTGAGACGAGTGCATCAGATCGCACCGCTGCTATTTGCAATATATGTCTCAAGCGTATCTCGCGTGGCCAAAACATCTCCCGCTTGGGTACCACATGCTTGACCAGACATATGTTGACCTGCCATGCAGTTCGTTGGCAAGCGTATCTAAAAGACCCACACCAAAGAACAAAGACGATCTCTCCTTGCTCCTCATCAGCTGAGATTTCCAACCCCACTAGACCTTCAGTCCTCTCTGCGACCTGCAGTGAGAGGAATGAAGGTGTAGAATTAGGTGTGTCACAGCCAAGTACTTATGGGCAATCTGCTTTTGGTACACCGACGTCAGATTGTACCAGGCAAATTTCCCTGCCCCAGCTGCTGCACCGCCGAAAGAAGTTTGCTCCCAGCCATCCACATGCCCAGCGGTTGAATGCTAGCTTGGCAAAATTGCTAGCACTTCAACTGCTGCCTTTTCAGTTGGTAGACTCTGCCCCCTTCCGTGAGTTTGTGGAATGTGCGGTTCCTCAGTGGCAGGTACCCAAACGCCACTTTTTCTCACGGAAGGCGATTCCGGCTCTCTACCGGCATGTGGAAGGCAATGTCCATGCCTCGCTGGACAGGGCGGTCAGCGGTAAGGTGCATATTACCGCTGACTCATGGTCCAGCAGGCATGGACAGGGACGTTACTTAAGTTTCACGGCGCATTGGGTGACTCTGCTGGCAGCTGGGAAGGATGCAGGACAAGGTGCAGTAGTGTTGGAGGTTGTTCCGCCACCACGCCTCCAAAATGCTGATTGTGACACACCTCTCTCCTCCACCCCCTCCTCTTCTTCTTCCTCCATGGCCTCTTCCTCGGAACCAGCGGTGCTCCGTAGGCGTTCAAGGGGCTACGCAAGTACGCAGGCCAAAAGATGCCATGCGGTGCTTGAGCTGGTGTGCTTGGGGGACAGGAGCCACACTGGGGCAGAGGTTCTGTCAGCTCTGCAGGGGCAGGTTCAGAGGTGGTTGACGCCACGCCAACTTAAGGCAGGAATGGTGGTTTGCGACAATGGCACCAACCTCCTCTCTGCCCTCCGACAGGGACAACTGACCCATGTGCCCTGTTTGGCTCACGTCCTTAACTTGGTGGTGCAGCGGTTCTTGGGCAGGTACCCGGGCTTACAGGATGTCCTGAGGCAGGCCAGGAAAGTCTGTGTGCATTTCCGCCGGTCATATAATGCCAGTGCTCGGCTGACGGACCTCCAAAAGGAGTTTAACCTGCCCAAGAACCGCCTAATCTGTGACATGCCCACCAGGTGGAACTCGACGTTGGCCATGCTGCAGCGGCTGCACACGCAGCAGAGGGCCATCAATGAGTACCTGTGCGACTATGGCACCAGGACAGGGTCAGGGGACCTTGGTTTTTTTTCCCCACGCCAGTGGGCCATGATCAGGGATGCATGCACTGTCCTGTCACCATTCGAGGAGGCCACGAGGATGGTGAGCACTGACAGTGCATGCATCAGTGACACTGTCCCCCTTGTCCACCTGTTGGAGCACACGCTGCGTGGAATAATGGACAGGGCACTTGAGGCAGAACAGAGGCAGGAAGAGGAGGACTTCCTTAGCTCTCAAGGCCCCCTTTATCCAGACAGTGTTCCTGCGTGCCCGCCGATCACACAGGAAGAGGACGAGGAGGAGGAGGAGGAGGAGGAGGAAGATTGTGTCAGTATGGAGGTGGAGCCTGGCACTCAGCATCAGCAGTCTTTAAGGGATCAGTCCCAAGGAACACATGGACTTGTACGTGGCTGGGAGGAGGTGGCTGCGGACGTTGTTGTCCTTAGTGACCCAGAGGACTCCGGACCGAATGCCTCAGCAAACCTACGCTGCATGGCCTCCCTGATCCTGCAAAGCCTGCGTAAGGATCCTCGTATTCGTGGTATCAAGGAGAAGGACCAATACTGGCTGGCAACCCTCCTTGATCCACGTTACAAGGGTAAGGTTGCGGACCTTATCTTGCCATCGCAGAGGGAGCAGAGGATGAAACATCTTCGGGAGGCCTTGCAGAAAGGTCTGTGCAACGCGTTCCCAGAGACTGGGAGGTTACAAACTCCTGTTTCTGGACAACGTGTTGCTGAGGCTTCGGTCAGTCAAAGAAGGAGCGGTGGAGAAGGTGGCCGTCTGACCGATGCGTTCAGACAATTTTTTGGTCCGCAGCCCCAAGGTATGATCGGTTCCAGCAACCATCGCCAGCGTCTGTTTTACATGGTGCAGGAATACCTAGGGGCAAGATCAGACTTGGACATCTTTCCCACCGAAAATCCTCTGGGTTACTGGGTCTTGAGGATGGATCACTGGCCAGAGCTTGCACAGTATGCAATTGAGCTACTGGCCTGTCCTGCATCCAGCGTTCTTTCGGAACGCACATTCAGTGCTGCTGGAGGCGTGGTAACCGATCACAGGGTGCGTCTGTCCACCGACTCGGTCGATCGGCTGACCTTCATAAAAATGAATCAGTCTTGGATCACCACCAGCTACCAAGCACCTGATGCAGATGTAACCGAATAATTTTTTTTGAAATCTCAGATCCCTTCAAAGACTGCCTATGCTGATGCTGAGTGACTATCCCTGAGTAATTATCCTCTTCCTCCTCAATCATCACGCTGATAGCTTGTAAGAACATTTTTGGTTCTGGGCGCCACCACCAGTGCCTAAGGCACAATTTTTCAGCCCCTGTTTAACAGGGGCGTGTAATTACAATTTTTGATGTAATACTTTGCAGCAGGGCTCGTTCCTGCATTCCAACTAGAGTGTCTGTGAGGGGTTGCAGTGTTGTGGCACCAGCACCAGTGCCTAAGACCCAATTTTTCAGCCCCTGTCTAACAGGGGCGTGTAATTACAATTTTTGATGCAATACTTTGCAGCAGGGCTTGTTCCTGCGTTTCAACTAGAGTGTCTGTGAGGGGTTGCAGTGTTGTGGCACCAGCACCAGTGCCTAAGACCCAATTTTTCTGCCCCTGTCTAACAGGGGCGTGTAATTACAATTTTTGATGCAATACTTTGCAGCAGGGCTCGTTCCTGCGTTCCAACTAGAGTGTCTGTGAGGGGTTGCAGTGTTGTGGCACCAGCACCAGTGCCTAAGGCCTAATTTTTCAGCTCCTGTTCAACAGGGGCATGTAATTACAATTCTTGATCTAATATTTCACAGCAGGGCCCTGTGAGGGCTTACAGTGTTTTGGCCACAGCAACACCTAAGGCCCAAATTTCTGCTGAGTATATAGGGCAGGACCCTACTTTCAAACATCTAACTTACAAACGACTCCTACTTGCAAACGGAAGGAGACAACAGGAAGTGAGATGAAATCTACCCCTAAGGAAGGGAAATTCTCTCCTGTAAGAGTTAATATGGGAAAACAATTTTTCCTTTCCACTGATGCTTTCCAATCCTTGTTCCACAAAAAAACCCAAATTTTCAAAAAACATTTTTCATTGGGACAAAAAAGTGAGGTGAAATCTTCTGAAGAGGAGGAAAGACGCAAAACAAATGTCACAGGGGTGATAACCCTTCCCTATGTTTTCCAAAAAGCTTAGAAAAGATTTTTTGGCTGGAGCTAAACACATTAAAAATGTTCAAAATTACAAACAGATTCTACTTAACAACAAACCTACAGTCCCTGTCTTGTTTGCACCGCCTGTATACTGCTGTTCAGAGTATATAGGGACCTTTCCTTATTTTAATTTGGGTGCGGGGTTCCCCTTAATATCCATACAAGACCCAAAGGGCCTGGTAATGGACTGGGGGGTACCCATGCCGTTTGTCTCACTGATTTTCATCCATATTGCCATGACCCGACATGACATTAAACCCGCAAGCAGTTTTAAATGAGATTTTTTCCTTTAAAAATGACATTTGGTGCAGGGACTGTTCTAAACATGGGAAACACGCGTCACTTTACAGGCATACTATAGACACCCCCCAGGTACGATATTTAAAGGAATATTTCACTTTTTTTTTTTACTTTAAGCATCATTAAAATCACTGCTCCCGAAAAAACGGCCGTTTTTAAAAGTTTTTTTTGCATTGATACATGTCCCCTGGGGTAGGACCCGGGTCCCCAAACCCTTTTTAGGACAATACCATGCAAATTAGCCTTTAAAATGAGCACTTTTGATTTCGAACGTTCGAGTCCCATAGACGTCAATGGGGTTCTAACGTTCGTGCGAACTTGCGGTCCGTTCGCGGGTTCTGGTGCGAACCGAACCGGGGGGTGTTCGGCTCATCCCTAATCAGCACTTAAAAAAACTCAAGTTTCTTTAGATTGCGATGTTTGTGCTGCTTTGTGCTGTAAAAATTTACATTCGTGCTGCTTTTAGTTTTAAGATATTTGGAATTGTTTTTTCCAGACTATGATATCACCCAGCCCCCCTACAACTGCAAAAGGACACAAAACTGGGCTTATTGATGCTACATTTGTGCTGTTTAAATTTCCATTCTATATTTTATAATTTTTTGTGTTATTAATGATTTACTAACCACTTCCCACCCGCCGGCCGTCAAATGAAGGCTGGGCGGAGTGGCTCTCGTTCTGGGTGGACGTCATATGACGGGCCTCCAGAACAACTGCTTTCTTGCGCCTGTGGGGACACGCATCGCCGGGATCGGTGGTGTGATGTGTCAGTCTGACACACCGCTACACTGGTCTCGGTAAAGAGCCTCTAACGTAGGCTCTTTACCATGTGATCAGCCTTCTCCAATCACGGCTGATCACGATGTAAACAGGAAGAGCCATTGAACAGCTTTTACTCACTTGCGTCTGACAGACACGAGTAGAGGAGAGCTGATCGGATGCTCTCCTGACAGGGGGGGTCTGTGCTGATTGTTTATGAGTGCAGCCCCCCTCGGAAGCCCACCCAGGATCACCAGGATGCCACCAGGACCAGCAGAGATTGTCATCACAGTGGAACACCAGATATGCCACCCTAGACCACAAGGGGAAATGCCAATCAGTGCCCATCCCCAGTGTCTGCCAGTGCCATCAGTGATGCTTATCATTGCCATCTATCAGTGCCGCATATCAGTGCCCAGCAGTGCTGCCTATCAGTCCCCAGCCGTGCCGCCTATCGGTGCCACCCATAATTACCCATCAGTACAGCCTTTCAGTGCCCATCAGTGTCGCCAATCGGTGCCCACCAGTGCCACCCATGAGTGCCCCTCAGTGCCGCCTATCAATGCCCATCAGTGCTGCATATCAGTGCCACCTATCAATGCCCATCATCAGTGCCCATCAGTACCACCTCATTGGTGCCACCCCATCGGTGCCGCCTTATCAGTGACCATCAGTGCCGCCTTACCAGTGCCCATCAGTGAAGGAGAAAACTTACTTATTTCCAAAATTTAATAGCAAAAACAAAAGAAAAACTTTTTTCTTTTTCAAAATTTTAGGTATTTTTTTATTTGTTTAGGAAAAAATAAAAAATGCAGAGGTGATCAAATACCACCAAATTAAAGCTCTATTTGTGGGAACAAAATGATACAAATTATGTTTGGGTACAGTGTAGCATTACTGCGCAATTGTCATTTAAACAGCACTGAAAACTGAAAATTAGCTTGGGCAGGAAGGGGGTGTAAGTGCCTGGTATTGGAGTAGTTAAAGGTCACCAAAGGAGCTCCCCCTACAATCAGCAAAAATAAGAACTTCAGTGTGTTTCTTGAATGCTACGTTTGTGCTGTTTTGTGCCGTAAAAGTTTACATTTGTGCTGCTTTTATTTTTAAGATATTAGCAATTCTTTTGTTTTTTCACAGATGATGACATCACTCTGCCCCCCTACAACAGCCAAAAGACATTAAACCTGACTTGTTGGTTAGTGCCATGTTTGTGCTGGTTTGTACTGCTAAAATTTTTATTTGTGCTGTTATTATAGTTTTTTTACTGTATTTAACCAAACCGCACCCACTTTGCACCCCATGTTATTTAGGCTCGGTTTACATATGAGCCACATGCGGCTCACAGCAAGGGTCCGGTGCGTGCTGGTTCACTTTTTCAGGTCCGATTTCAGCCTGAATTTTGGGCTGAATTCTCACCTGAAATGGACCAAAAGATCCACAGCATTTTTCTGCAAAACGCACTGGACCTGCTGTGGAGATATGTGAACCGGCTCCATAGAGATCCCGCATTCAATTCGCAATGGTGTGAACCCAGCCTAAATCTTAAAAACAAATATACCATTTGTTAGTGATTTGTTTGTAGCAATTGTTTTTTCCAGATGATGACATCACCCAGCCCCCCTACAACAGCAAAAAGAAATGAAACTGGGCTGGTTGGTTAGTGCCACATTTGTGCTGGTTTGTGCCGTTTTACTATCCATTCTATCTCCTTCTGCGATTTAGTTATTATTACATAGTTACATACAATGCCTTGCAAAAGTATTCACCCACCTTGGCATTTTTTGTGTTTTGTTGCCTCACAACCTGGAATTAACATGGATTGTTTGAGGATTTGCATCATTTAATTTGCAGAACATGCCCACATGCCACAACTTTGAAGATTTATTTTTTCTTTAATTATTGTAAAGCAAATAAAGCAAACAACAAATAGTACAAAATAACAGAAAAAGTCAATGTGCATAACTATTCACCCCCCTAAAGTCAATACTTTGTAGAGCCACCTTTTGCGGCTATCAAAGCTCCAGGTCGCTTTGGATAAGTCTCTATGAGCTTGCCACATCTTAACACTGGGATTTTTGCCCATTCCTCCTTGCAAAACTGCTCCATCTCCTTCAAGTTGCATATTCTGCACTTATGAGCAGCAATCTTTAAGTCTGACCACAGGTTTTCTATTGGATTGAAGTCTGGGCTTTGACTAGGCCATTCCAACACATTTACATGTTTCCCCTTAAACCACTCAAGTGTTGCTAGCCTCAAATCACACACGGAGTGGTACAGGTTTTGCTCAAAATATCCCTGTATTTACCATAGCACCATCCGTCATTCCCTCAACTCTGACCAGTTTCCCAGTCCTGACTGATGAAAAACATTCCCACAGCATGATGCTGCCACCACCATGTTTCACTGTGGGGATGGTGTTCTTTGGGTGATGTGTTGGGTTTGCGCCAGACATAGCGTTTTCTTTGATGGCCAAAAAGTTACATTTTAGTCTCATCAGACCAGAGCACCTTCCTCCATACATTTTGGGATTCTCCCACCTGCCTTTTTCGCAAACTCAAATTGTGCCATTTTGTTTTTGCTGAAAGTAATGGCTTTCTTCTGGCCCCTCTGCTATAAAGCCCAACTCTATGGAGCCTACGGCTTATTGTCGTCCTAAGTAAAGATACTCCAGTCTCTGCTGTGGAACTCTGCAGCTCCTCCAGGGTTACCTTAGGTCTCTGTGCTGCCTCTCTGATTAATGCACTCCTTGCCCGGTCTGTAAGTTTTGGTGTGCGGCAATCTCTTGGCAGGTTTGCTGTTGTGCCATGTTCTTTCCATTTGGTAATTATAGATTTGATGGTCCTAGGGATCATCAAAGATTTGGACATTTTTTTTATAACCTAACCCTGACTTGTACTTCTCAACAACATTGTCCCTTACTTGTTTGGAGAGTTCCTTGGTCTTCATGGCAGTGTTTGATTAGTGGTGCCTCTTGCTTAGGTGTTGCAGCCTCTAGGGCCTTTCAAAAAGGTGTGTACAGGCAGTCCCCGACTTACGAACACCCGACTTACGAACGACCTCAATGCCAGCTGCTTGTGCTCCACACTGGTCCTCGATACCTCCGAGCAGCTATCTTGCCACATTCCACACTGCAGTACTTCATGTACTGCATGGCCAGAAGACCCCCAGAAGCGCCCGAAACATCCCACATCCCTGCACAGGCGGACGCCGGAACATCCCACATCCCTGCACAGGTGGAAGTTACACTTACAAGCAGTGTTCCGACTTACGAACAAATTCCACTTACGAACAAACCTACAGTCCTAAAAAAGAAAAGGAGACACTAGCAATTACGCAACTACAAAATCACCCTGACTTGGTGATAAAACCCGCCGATAAAGGCGGAAATATTGTTCTCATGACCAAAGCTGATTACAAACAGATGGCCATGAATATCTTATGTAACAAGACATGGTATAAACGAATTGACTCGATGGAAATCGATCAATACAAAGCAGAATTCTTGAGTGTCATTGGTTCTGCCCATCAGGAAGGCCTTATCGATCAGGACCTCTACAATTTTTTGAATGTGCGCCATCCCAGAATGGCCACATTCTATGCACTTCCCAAAGTGCATAAAAATCAGACCACACCCCCGGGAAGACCGATAGTGTCAGGTATAGGGTCTTTAACTGAAAACGCCAGTCGACTAGTGGACTCAATTCTTTTACCACATGTACTGTCTTTACCTTCATATATTAGAGACACAATGGACCTATTAAAACAGATCGAGGGAATGGTCGTGCCTCCTGATGCCCTGCTCGTGACTTTAGATGTCGAGGCTCTATACTCGAGCATCCCTCACGAGCAGGGCATCGGGATAGCACGTACCTTCCTTCGTGAACAAACGCACCATCGTTGGGAGTATTGTGAATTCATCCTAAAACTGTTACATTTTATTCTGACACATAACTGTTTTACGTTTGACGGGTCCCACTTCCTCCAGGTACAGGGTGTAGCTATGGGCACTTGTTGTGCACCTACCTACGCCAACCTGTACCTGGGGGGGTGGGAACGTTCAGTTTTTTCGGACGACAGTATATCACATTTGACTAGCCAGGTGATGTGTTGGATGCGCTTTATTGATGACATCTTTATTGTATGGTCAGGGTCTATGGAAAATTTAAACACTTTTGTCAATAGACTCAACTGCAACTTATTTAATTTGAAATTTACAGTATGCAGCGACTATTCAACTATCACTTTCCTTGACCTTACAATCTGCAAAGATAAAGATGGCAAACTGGCCACCTCTCTGTTCCGCAAAGAGACAGCAGGCAACACTCTGCTACATGCGGAAAGTGCCCACCCATATACCCTCATACGCAGTATACCATACGCCCAGTACCTTAGACTCCGGAGAAATTGCACCTTTACGGAGGACTTCAAACTACAAGCTAAAGCACTCCGCGAACGTTTGAAGGCAAGGGGATATAGCAAATCACTTCTTCGCCGTGCATACAATAAAGCATTACGTCAGTCATGGAATACATTGTTATATCAACATAAAGCTCCTAAAGCAAATATGACGGTTAGATACATTACAAAATACTCCCAACAGCATTCTGAATTACGTAATATTTTATCTGCACACTGGTCGCTACTACGCGAAGACCCGATCCTGGCCAAATACATAACTCCTACTCCCACCATTACTTTTCGGAGAAGCAGATCCCTTAGGGACAGACTTACATCTAGTCATTTCTGTAATGATTCTAGAACACAGTTCCATCTGAGAGGAATGACTAGATGTGGAAAATGTTCGTTCTGCCCCTGGATTCGTACAGGGACCAGCTTTAAACTTCCCAATGGTGAGATATTCACTCCTCATTTTCATGCTGACTGTGAAACTCAGGGCTTAGTTTACCTTATGACATGTGAGTGTCAAGCCTTCTACGTCGGAAAAACTATCCGACATTTCCGTTCACGTATTAAGGACCACGTGTATTATTCTGGAGGAGGAAAAATGATCACATCTGTTAGTAGACATTTGGACCTTTACCATAGATTCGACACCTCGGTGGTTTCCTTTTTTGCCCTTGCGGTTATTCCAAGGAGCCCCCGGGGTGGTGACTGGGACAAACAAATTTTAATTTCCTTACATTTTTCTTAAACCTACAGTCCTAATGTGTTCGGAACCCGGGGACTGCCTGTATATGTAATGACAGATCATGTGACACTGCTGAGTTTTTCCTTCAGATTTACCACAACCATATAATATAAGGTCAAATCGTAGGAGTTTCAATGTGTATGCAATCAGGCAGGCCTTTGCACTACATGGTTTTTGTAAATCTGAAGGAAAAACTCAGCAGAAAAACTGATAGTGTGTATGAAATGATGAGGTCGGCCTCTCTTGTATCTCCAGTCCAGGTCCCGCTGAGACTGAAACAAAAGGAGCCAAGGAACAGGAGGCACACGAGTGCCTGCAGATGGAGACCTGAAATCCTGTAGCAGGAAGTCGCAGTTGGACTGTAGTTGCTGAGCAGGAAGTCGCAGCTAGTTACAGGACTGTAGTTGCAGGTACTCGGTTAGTTGAGCTGGGCACCAGGGCAAGGTCACAGGGATAGCTGGGTTCATCAACAGGCGGGCAGCAGGGTACCGGAACATCAGGCAGAGGTGGGTCAGATGGGAAGCCGGGTTAGTCAACAGGCGGGCAGCAAGGTACTGGAACATCAGGCAGAGATGGGTCAAATGGGAAGCCGGGATCAGGAACCAGAGATCAGGTAAAGCTCAGAGTTCAGAGCCGGGTAAACAGGAGCCAAGGTCAGCAACGGGAATCAGGCAGAACAACACAGGTTTCAGAGTAACGGGAACACAGCTGAAGACCAGTCAGCACCAATCAGTTGCTGGGGCCTCCTTTAAATAGGCCGACTAGCGCCAACTGGCCCTAAGGCGCGCTCCTGAGCGTGTACACCGGGCGCCGCGCATGCGCACAAGCGCACACGCATGCACATCAATGCGCGCCAGGCGATTTCTGCTGGTTTCCTTACAATAGTCTCTTATCATCCCCTCCAAGAGCTTGCATACTATTGATGTTAGGCTAACTGGTCTGTAATTCCCAGGGATGTATATTGGCCCTTTTTTACATTTTTTTTTTTTTTATCAAGTTGTTATGGGTAAAGTTCCACTTTTACAATAAACCTACAGACCCTTGTTTGTAACCCAGGGACTGCCTGTATCTTCAAAACCAAACTGGCACAGATGTAAATTTTTGAACAAATTAACACAAATGCAGCACAAATGAATGGTGCATTTGTTATACTATCTAATAACATGGGGTGCAAAGTGGGTTGGGTTTGATCAAATAAACACAAACTGTTACAATTAAAAAATCAAAGCTGCACAAATAATAATTTCAACAGCACAAATGCATGTGGCACTAACCAACCGTCCCAGTTTCATGTCTTTTGGCTGTTGTAGAGAGCTGAGTGATGTCATAGTCTGGAAGAAACACTGTTATAACTAAAAAAAACATAACAGCACAAATAAAAATTTTAGCAGCACAAACGAGGCACTAACAGGCCCGGTTTTGTGTCTTTCGGCTGTTGTGGGGGGGGCTAAGTGACTTTTAACCCCTTGCCGATGTACGTCAGCAGAATGGCACGGCTGGGCAAATGGACTTACAGGTACGTCCATTTGAATTCCCCGCCGTGCCATTGCATGCACGCCGGCCGGGAGCTCCGTGAGTCGGGTCGCGGGTCCCGCGGACTCGATCGCCGCGGGGATACCCGCGATCGCCTCACGGAGAGGACGAACGGGGAGATGCTGATGTAAACAGCATCTCCCCGTTCTGCCTAGTGACAAGTGTCACTGATCACAGCTCCCTGTCATCGGGAGCAGAAATCAGCGTAGTGACACAGCTAGCCCATCCCCCCTACAGTTAGAAAACACTCCCTAGTACTGACTTAACCCTTCCCCGCCCCCTAGTGGTTAACACCTTCACTGCCAGTGTCATTTACACAGGAATCAGTGCATTTTTAATCGCCCTGATCGCTGTATAAATGAAAATGGTCCCAAAAATGTGTCAAAAGTGCCCGACATGTCCGCTATAATGTCGCAGTCACAATAAAAACCGCTGATCGCCGCCATTACTAGTACAAAAAAAAAATATTAAAAATGCCATAAAACTATCCCCTATTTTGTAAACGCTATAACTTTTGCGCAAACCAATAAAAAAATGCTTATTGCGATTTTTTACCAAAAATATGTAGAAGAATACGATCGGCCTAAACTGAGGAAAAAAAAAATTTGTGGCGGCTGGTGGTATATTTTTTTGGGGGGGTGGCAAACAATGCACCCGCGCCACCCCCCAAACCCCCCCGTCGATTGGTTGGTCGGGTCACCCGCGATACCCAACCTCCCCACTTACCCCATCTAGGTCGTCGGCAGCGCTTCCTCTAGGCAACGGGCGGAGGCTTCTCCTGTGTCTCCTCCCCCCTCCTCCTAGGTGACCAATAGGATGGCTCCTCCTTTCGGTTAATCGGGTGACGGGTCTCAGGACCCACTTCTTGATTGGCCGGGAGGAGAATCAGGAAGACAATAGGGAATATTAATTTGCTATTGTCACATAACTGGGTGGGCTTGGGAGCGCAGTTCTCTGCGCCACAAGTACACCCTTTTTTAAGCCTATTAGAGTCTCTGGCGCTAATCACATGCTTCAAGAAAAAAAAACATTGGAATTCCAAGTGTCCAACGCATGGATAGAGGGGGTGGCACCCTGCACCCTGCATTTTGGGCTGCCACTGATATCTATTATGAACTACAGGTATGCATGACAGTTTTTTTTTTAATATTTAGGGTATGCCCATATTTAACTCAAAGGCCCCTATTCACACTGGGTGTTAAGCCCTGGTGCATAGGGCTCTGGAGTTTAGCTGCAGGTGGAGAGCACAGGTGTCCTGTTTAACCTCACTGCCAGCAGCCTCTCAAAATCTACAAGAACCTGACAGCTGTTGTTGTTGGACAGTGCACCAAGCAGTATTAATGTTTAAGGCAGTATGTGCCCAGGGACGAATACCTTGAATACAAGAAGTCTTCATTCCAAAAATGTATCCCTGGGAGTATACTGCCCTTCAACATTTATAAATCTAGGCGCACCATCCAGACCCTTACAAAGTGAACAGATTCAGTTTTGGTTCATATAGCTGGGGGTACCATCCATTCCAATCCAAAGTGAACTCTGGATTCAATTTTGGTTCATACAGCTGATGCACTATCCATTCCAATTGAAAAGTGAACCCTGGATTCAGTTTTGTTTCATACAGCTGGGTGCACCATCCATCCCAATCCAAAGTGAACTCTGGATTCAGTTTTGGTTCATACAGCTAGGTGCACTATCCATTCCAATTAAAAAGTGAACTCTGGATTCAGTTTTGGTTCATACAGCTGGGTGCACCATCAATCCCAATCCAAAGTGAACTCCAGATTCAGTTTTAGTTCGAACAGCTAGGTGCCCCTTCAAAATCCAAAGCAAACTCTAGATTTGGGTTTGGTTCATACAGCTCGGTGCACCATCTATTGCAATCCAAAGTGAGCTCTGGATTCTGTTTTGGTTTTTACAGATAGGTGCACCATCTATCCCAATCAAAAAAAAATCCAGATTCATTTTTAGTTTATACAGCTAGGTACACTATCCCAATCCAAAGCAAAATCCAGATTCAGTTTGGGTTCATACAGCTCGGTGCACCAACCATCCCAATCCAAAATGAGCTCTGGATTCAGTTTTGGTTCATACAGCTGGGTGCACCATCCATCTCAATCCAAAGTGAACTCTGGATTCAGTTTTGTTTCATACAGCTGGGTGCACCATCCCAATCCAAAGTGAACTCTAGATCCAGTTTTAGGCTATACAGCTTGGTGCGCCATGTGGCCCCATTCAAAGTGAATTCTGGTTCAGTTTTGGTTCATACAGCTAGGTAAGTGCACTACTATATATTTTTTTAAAAAAACAATGTGAGGATACAGTATTGTGCTATGTGAAGCTTTATGTTTTGCATATACCCCGCCCACTGAGCATGCATGAGGTTTTGCTGAAGCAACTTCGGTGATTGTTGGTCCACCATATCCGCATACTGATTTTATGGAGCCATGTCTGATGTTATCTGAGCTGAAGCGACTGGATCCTAAATCTAAGCGCATATTTATCTCCCTGAGAAAGGAGGTTTACTGGCTCTCTGGTAAGCCTCCAGTATGAATTCAATGTTGTTGTCACCGTTGTGGTATCTGTATTCTTTATTGAGCACTGATTTTCTTTTGGGACTTTCCTTTTTATGGACAATATTTTTTGATTCACAATTTTCTAATGTCTCAATTTTTTTCACTTTATTTTGTTTAAATGCACATAACATATGTATAGCGCCACACTTTGTTTTTCTATCATACAGCTAGGTACACCATATGGCCCCATTCAAATTGAATTTCGGATTCAGTTTTGGTTTATAAAGCTGGGTGTACCATATAGCATACCTTCCAACTTTTTGAGATGGGAAAGAGGGACACCTATCAGCAAAAGTAAGCAGGTATATGACACACCCCTTGCCACGCCCCCTTAAAGAAGAATTGTACAAAAAAACAAAATGGGTTAAACCCACAAGTGCTTTTTTTACTACTACTATTCCTTTATACTGGCATTTGGAATTTACAAATGCAGCAATTTAGAAATCAGATGAAAGGTTTAGGGCTGGAAAACACATTTTGATACATAAAAAGTGCATTTTATATACATCTATATAATTCAGACCAAAATGAGGGACAGAGGGACATGGCTCCAAATCAGGGACAGTCCCTCGAAATCAGGGACAGTTGGGAGCTATGCATATAGCCACATCCAAAGTGATCTCCGGATTCAGTTTTGGTTCTGCAGGACATTACTGAATCCTGATACTGGCAAAGAGTCTTCCCTCCTCCCCCCCTTTCTTTTTTCGTTCTCATTGCTCATCTTTCTGTCTTTTTTAGTGCTCCTTATTTCTCTTTCTGTCTCTCACTCAGTTTTCTCTCTCCCCTCCCTCCCCTCCTCTCTGTTTCACATTATACACGTATATTCTCACAGACGGTGCACCTGTATTTTCTGTCCTCGCAGGATTTCCATACATACAAAGTATTTTCAGTAAGTACAGCTCATTTTCATTCTCTCGAAACAGAAACATCTTGTACTCCAGCACTGCTGAAATTAGTAGGACACCCATCTGTCAAGCAGGGTTGTGGGTTTCCCATTGGGTGCTTTTATTACGTGCAACTTCCTCACTCACCACACACACACTTATGTGACCACTCGAAGATATGTGAAACTCCATCTGTAGACTTGATTAACTAACCAAAAGCTGAGACAGCAGATTCCTGACCCCTCTACTGCTTCTTGTAGATTCACAGGAAGACATACTATGCAGTGAGCTAACAAAAAAAGTATCTGCTCACAGGTATCTGGAAGGCAAGCATTGCCCTGTCATATGAAATACCAAGGATGGCAAATACACTATAGAAATTCCTGCGTTCCTGCAAAGAACTACCTGCTTACCTGCAACCTTGTCCTCTGACTGGATGAGATACCAGGTAAAAATAAATAGAACAGTTTTTAGGTTGACTCTGCATGTACTGCTTCTTTTCTGAGGCTGCATTTTATGTAAAACAGAATTCAACATAAATATAACAACGATAAAATAAAAAAAAACATCTTTTGCTGCAATATTTATCTTCGACTCAAAGATTTACCCCACAGTATTTTTTTCTGCCACTAGATGTCCTCAGTCTGATGATCAACATCTTTCAACCCACTTCCTCTGAGCCCGGCCTGTGACTGGGCAATTCAAAAAAGAGGCAGTTCCTATCAGCATTCTTCTTGTCAGCACATCAGCTGATGGCTTCTTGTTTTGCTTCTTCTTGTCACATTCCAGCCCTGCTGTACAAGTCAAATTCAGGTTCTTATACTGTGAAGGAAACAAAGTCCCAAAAGCCGCACATCAACTCAAAACCCTTTGTAAAGAACGTGGAAACAGCCTCAGCCTGGGCCGTCCAGGTCACACCCATGGGGCCTGAATGAAGCAAAGGCTGAGGCTGTTTCTACTTTCTACACACAGGGTTTTGTTGTGTTGTGCGGCTTTTGGGACTTTCCTTTCTTTGCATCCATATGGGATGAGCGCCATCCCTGCCTGCACTCCTAGCGGCTGACAGCAGATGAGGACCTGTTGGAGCCTTAAGCAGCACTTTTAATTTTGACATGGGTTCAGGTTCTTACACTGTTTATATTAAAATAATACATTTAATGATGAATTAAGGCAAAAGGGGCAGCTGCCCTGGGCCCCATCATTGTTGTGGGGCCCAAAGCAGCTGCCTCATACTTGCCAACTACCCCAGTCTAAATTCCCTTGTCCCTTGAAGTTTTAGTCCCCTGCTGTGTCCCAATATATCTTAGTGTGAAGTTACGTTACTAATGTTGCCCAGATCTGCCCTATTGACTCACCTGCAGACCTTGTGTTTACATGTAAATAACCTGCCTTGATATGTAAATAGTGTCTGCAAATGGCGGCAGATTGGGCGGCATTGATATATAAATGGCGGCGGCATTCATATGTATACCATGCCCCCCTGAGGTCATATCCACCATCACTTCTGCTGAATGCTGCCCACTGGGGAGGTAAAGGTCATGACATAGTTTCCGGGTTACTAGATCCGAGACTCAAACGAAGCATCGGCTTTGTTCGGGTCTTCAGCCAGCCGGCGGACGCGCTGGCTGGTTGCTCGGGCCTCCTGGTGGGACGGGAGAGCGGCGAAGGCGGTGAGAGGGGGGTGTCATCCCCTCCCGCTGCTTGTAATAACAACCAAGCGGCTGCTGAGCTGCATTGGTTGTTATTACAATAAAGCTCACCGTCCGCTCTAAAGAACGTTGCATGCAGCTGCAGGTATCACTCTGGTAAAATCCCTTGAAGCAATATCGGTCAGTTTTGTGACAGATACCGACACTTTTAAAAAAGTGAATATTGGCCGCACCGATAATCGGTCGATCCCTAATTTCCACGTGAACAGAATATTTCCTTTTCCTTTTTACCCTACACTGAAATCCAAAATTTGCATCTTGAAATGCATTGTGTTTATTACATGGAGGAAAATGCTGAACACATTCATGTAAAAAAAATCCTGCCATGTTGCTAAACCCGTGTGCAGAAATAACTCAAGCAAAGGTCATGGCTTTGTTTACTTCATCTTGTTTTAACAAGCATGCATTCTTTAGGCCCAGATAACAGCTGAGCGTTCTGGAATCCCAGAATTGCAGCAAAACACGGGACGCATTTGTGATACAATTATTTTTTAATGGCACTCCAAATACGGTGCGATTTTGCTGTAAACGTTGAGCTTCGAATCGTGCTAAAACGATCCTGGCTATGAGTTATTTGGTATATGGAGAATTTTTGGAGCAGAAGAAGGCCCATTCAAATGAATGGTGCAGCTCCAAAAATGCTCCACTAATAAACACAAAAAAGCTAAAAACAAAAACGCGCTTCAGCAGCTGTCTCTGCGCTATGCTCAGATGTGAATGAAGCCTTGTTCTTTTGGATTTTTTTTTATTTTATTTTTGAGAAGTTTTCAAGCTTCATATTGTGTGGTTCGTGCATTGGTTAATGTACATTATAGGTCATTTACTAGTAAGCAAAGAAAATATTATGATCAGGGATGTTTATAGTGACCTGGAACCACTCCAAAAGTATGTGCAATTAAAAGGTCCGATGTTAGGTGTGCACCATGACAAATCTTCCACCACTTTTCCAGTAATCTTCAAACTTCATAGGCGGTACTTCCTGAAAGTACGTATTTGCATAGGCCTAAGCAAGTTCCCCACGTGATGCTACTTCAGTGTAGACAACCTACCAGATTAAAATATACTGACACAACACCCAAAATTATAGTTTAAGTGCAAATTTCAGTATTTAGGCTACAAACAAGTACAATTTGCATTTAGCAAAATGTCTTAAGGTAGATATTAAGGCAAAATACATATTTCTTTTTTTATTTTCAATATAGTAAGTAAATAGCTCAGGGACAGGACTCAGGAGGGCAAGAAATTAGAATAGGCAGCACACACACATGAAATTGACTCTCACAGTGACACTGACAGCAGTGTGCAGCAGCAAAGATGATGATGACACATTAGAGCCCATTCACACAGGGACGACTTGTCAGGCGACCTAGTCGCCTGACAAGTCGCCTCCCGTTCTGTGCTACGGAACCGTTCTAAGGGGAGCGACGCAAGTCGCTCCGACTTAGAAAAAGGTTCCTGTATGACTTTGGGGGCGACTTGGGGCGACTTGCATTGACTTCTATGCAGAAGTCGTTTTGCAAGTCGCCCGGGCAGTCGTTTGCAGGTCGCCTCGCTGAGGCGACCTGCAAGTCGTGTTGCCCCTGTGTGAATGGGGTCTCACTGAACTGACGTGACACGTCCCATCCTGAGTCACAGTGACAGTCTCTGTCCATGCCAGGTGGTGCCTTCAGTCCACTCCAGTTCAAACACTGACAATCCTGCTCCCGTCCCACAGACCCGCACACAAAGCTCTGGACAATCTGCTCGGCTCCCTTTCACCATGACATCACACAACACGTTCAGGCACTGCCTCTGCCAGACCCGCCCCGCACCATATCTAACCAAACAAACTGTAGCAAACACTCAGATGATTTTTAACTGGCAACCTTTTCCTGTAACTTGCATTTACTGGCAGGAGAAAACTGCCCGTTTTTACTGGTTTCCAATAAAAATACCAACTATGCAGTTTCTATTATTAAAATCAGATTTCCACAAGCATGTATATATGGGAGCTGAGTGATGCTCTGGGCTCCCTTTTTTGCTTTCTGTGCTGTAGGAGATTGCTGTTGAATGAGAAATTTCAGAATTCTGAGCTTAGAGCACTGAGACAGAGGTGTGGTACAGAGAGCCTTGCTTATTTTTTTTGGCTGGCCAATCCCTGGTAAGCTTGTCATCAGGGGAATGGACCATGTGCTAACAAAACAGCCGAGCCCTTTTCTGGATGGGTCTTCGGCTAGGGATCTTCCCTAGTGAGCAGGTTGTGTTCCATTTGAGAAAACCAGGGCTGGAGTCTGGTCCTAGGGGCCTTTGTTCTCTTGCAGGATGTGTGCCTAGAGAAGCAGGCTGTGTGCCTGGAATAGTCCTGAAGCTGCAGTTAGAGAGCTGGAACTGAGCAATACAAGAACCTCATTTTTGTGGCGAGCCCAGTGGTAGCTCCATTCAAAGACTGCCAACACTAAGAAATTGTAGGTGCCTAGATTTGGACATTGAGTATTCCACCTCCCTTGTCTCCACCCTGATTCTGCAAATAGTTGAAATGCGCTTAAAGACCGCACCTACATTACTGCTAGATTGAAGAAGTGAACTGCCTGGGGACAGGCTGTCCTTAGAAGGGAGTTACGCTTAAAGTCCAAGACACTTCTAAGTGGAGGCACTGTATTGGAGATAATTCAGGCAAGTCCCTTCTCTTTCACATTTACGGAGGCTCAGATCTTCTGATTTATACAGGTGCTGTAGTGAGGGAGTGGATGTAAACTGCAAGGACAATGTTATCTCACATGACCACCCCTACTTCCCCAAATTCAGGTATTTAGGGATGAAATTCTGTTCCATTCCACCCAGCGTTAAACCTGTTTTAAATCAAATGGCATACTAATGATCTCTTTCAACAAAAGAAAATGAATGTTTCATAAAAGGCAATTTATCATAACATTTATCTAGACTCAAAGATAGATACAAATTAACTAGTCAGTAAAACAAATGATCTTGGCTATCAGTTGAAGCTTTGCTCATACTATAACAAAAACAGAGGGATGATCAGAGACCAAGCCTTATTAGCTATAGGTGCGTGTGAGTTTAAAAACGGGCTTTTCTACTGCCCACTCAGATTAAAGCACCTGTATATGTTATCAACCCCGATAATGAGCGGAGAAATTAACTCCGGACATGGGGGGATTGTCCTCTGAACTCAGTCAAACATCACAAAAAATATATAACCAGAAGAGTGGTCTGTAAAGCAGTTCATCAAGGAGGACCTATAAACATGTTAATTAATTGAATTTCTTTATTAGTTATCAAAAAGAGTCAAAACACATATAAAGGGACAAACTATATTCCAGATAACTCCTCCACATCAAAAACAATTACTATCAACATATCATTAAAAATAAGACTGACGTCCTAAGGAACTTGGGTGGCCACCATACCTAATAAACACCTCTCACATACACACACCACCAGCCATACACATGCAGACAATGATTCCCGGGACCCGTGTGCGATTTGATTGTTAGATAGTCCAGAAAGACTCCAGTAAGGACATAATTACGGCAGCAGTTGGATATACCTAACGGAATCGGCTGCATGCGTGGGATAATTTGATGAAAAAAGGTTTGTAAACAATAACAAGTGAAAAGTAAATTTGCTCATACTATACCTTATCTCAGCAAACCACATGTAAATTCCACATAGACTATCTTGGGTTTAAGTTCCTGTTAGGGTTTTACTTCTTTTTACTTACTTTTTTTTTTGTACAGGTCAGTTCAGGTCGTTTTAAGAACAATTATTTTAAATATGAATAGTTTTCCGTAAACTGTTTATTTAAAGTGGGGTTCCACCCAAAAAAACAAACATATCTAAAAAATTCTAAAAAAAAAAACAAAAAAAATTTGGATACTTTTTTTTTTTTTTACTTACCTCTAAATGCCTGTTGCTAGGTGGTCCCTCGTAGTCTGCCCCTTCCTCTGCCTGGGCTGGTGACATCACTTCCCCCTGGCACAGGAAGGGCTCGGCTCTTCTCCCTCCCTCCTGTCAATCATCTGGGACCCATTACAGGTCCCAGGTGATTGAGCGGCCAATCACGGCGCGCGGCGCCGCTCGTGCATGCGCAGTGGGTGCCAGGCTGTGAAGCCACAGCCCGGCGCCCACAGTTGAAATGCCGGCGCCGACGAGCGGAGGGGGGGGACGAGCGGGGCTTCGATCCCCCGCATCGCTGGACCCAGGGACAGGTAAGTGTCCAATTAAAAGTCAGCAGCTGCAGTATTTGTAGCTGCTGACTTTTAATTTTTTTTTTTTTAATGGCCCGCCTGGGTGGAACTCCTCTTTAAGTAAATTGTTATGTCAATATATTTGGTAAATTAAGCTCACTAGGTATATCCCAGCAACTGTTTAGAAGTAAACAATCAATAGGCTGCAAGCTAAGAAATGCTTGTTGGGTCACATGACAATGATGTACAGACATCTTGGGGAATTACACAGAATATGTTTTTGTAAATAATAGGGCTGCGGAAATTAACGATTAATTCCTCGATTGAGCTGGTGGGATGGACTCCTGATTATGTGGCTACTGTGATAGCCAGTCAAATTGGTCCCATGATTAAGCACTCCATCCCGCCTCCTAGGCATAAAGACCCAGTTAATAGGGCACCGGTCCGGCATGAGAAGAGTTAAAATACACTAAAAGCATTCTTTTAATATCTGTTGAAGTGTAAGAAAATTGTTAATCCTGCCAAAAATCCAGTGCTGTCCTATATCCCATGCATTCTGCAGTTATCTCAAGTAGGGATGAGCTTGATGTTCGAACATTGGGTGTTCGCCGAAGAGCGAACATTATGGGGTGTTCCTGGCAAATTTGAGCACTGTGGAACGCCCCATAATGCACTGTGAGATCGCAGTGCATTGCTGTTTGATGATTGGCCAAAGCATGCACCTAACCTGCATGCTTTGGCAAATCACAGTGCCCTCTACTAAGAGAGCCATAATTGGCCAAAGGCAGGGTCCTTCTGCAGATTTGTCCTCTAAAACCAGCGGTGCTCCGTAAGTGTTCAAGGGGCTACGCAAGCAGTCAGGCTAAAAGATGCCATGCAGTGCTTGGGTTGGTCTGCTTAGGGGACAGGAGCCACACAAGGGCAGTGATTCTGTCAGCTCTGCAGGGGCAGGCTCAGCGGTGGTTGATGCCATGCCAGGTTCAGCCAGGAATGGTTGTATGCGACAATGGCACCAACCTTCTCTCCACCCTCCAACAGGGACACTTGACCCATGTTCCATGTTTGGCACACGTCCTGAATTTGGTGGTGCAGCGGTTCTTGAGCAGGTACCCAGGCTTACAGGATCTCCTGAGGCAGGCCAGAAAAGTCTGTAGTCATTTCCACCGGTCATACAATGCCAGTGATCGGCTGGCTGACATTCAAAGGGAATGCAACCTGCCCACCAACGGCCTCATTTGTGACATGCCCACCAGGTGGAACTCAACGTTGGCAATGCTGCAGCGGCTGCACACACATCAGAGGGCCATCAATGATACTTGCGCGAGTACTGCACCAGGACAGGGTCAGGGGAGCTTGGCTTCTTTTTCTCCATGCCAGTGGCTACTGATCAAGGATGCATGCACTATCCTGTCACCATTTGAGAAGGCCACAAGGATGGTGAGCAGAGACAATGCATGCATCAGTGACACTGTCCCTCTAGTCTTACTGTTGGAGCACACGCTTCGTGGAATCATGGACAGGGCACTTGAGGCAGAACAGCGGGAGGTAGAGGAGGACTTCCTTTCCTCTCAAGGCCCCTTTTATCCAGATAGCATTCCTGTGGGCCTGCCAAACACACAGAAAGAAAAGAAGGAGGAGGAGGATTGTGTCATGGATGTAGGGGATAAAACTCAGCAGCAGTCTTCAAGGGATGGTATTCAGTCCCCAGAAACCCAAGGAGTTGTACGTGGCTGGGAGGAGGTAGTTACTGATCATGTAATCCTTAGTGACCCAGAGGACTCAGAATCGAATGCCTCTGCCAACTTACGCTGCATGGCCTCCCTGATTCTGCAAAGCCTGCAAAAGGACCCTAGGATTCGTGGTATCAAGGAGAGGGATCATTACTGGCTGGCAACCCTTCTTGATCCACATTACAAGGGTAAGGTTGCAGAACTCATCCTGCCTTTGCAAAAGGAGCAGAGGATGAAATATCTTCATAAGGCCTTGAAGAAAGGTTTGTGCAATGCATTTCCAGACCCTGGGAGGTTACAATTTCTTGGTGCTGGACAACGTGTTGCTGAGGCTTCATTCAGTCAAAGGAAGAGCGGTGGAGAAGGTGGCCGGCTGACCAATACCTTTTAAACAATTTTTCAGTCCTCGGAGCCAAGGTCTGATCAGTTCAAGCAACTATCGCCAGTGTCTGCATTACATGGTGCAGGAATATCTAGAGGCAAGAGCAGACTTGAAGACCTTTCCAACAGAGCATCCACTGGGTTATTGGGACTTGAGAATGGACCACTGGCCAGAACTTGCTCAATATGCAATTGAGACTGGCCTGTCCTCCATCCAGCGTGCTTTCTGAAAGCACATTCAGTGCTGCTGGAGGGTTTGTAATGGATCAAAAAGTGCGCCTGTCCACAGACTCCGTTGATAGGCTCACATTCATAAAAATGAATCAGTCTTGGATCAGGAGCTATCAAGCACCTGATGCTGATGTAACTGATTGAATTTGCTATGGATGTGGGATCCCTTGAAGACTGCCTATGCTGACTATCCTATTCCTCCTCAATCTTGATGATGCTAGCTTCCAACAATATTTTTGGTTTAGGGCACCACCACCCAAGGCCCAATTTTTCTTCCCCTGTTTAACAGGGGCATGTAATTACAATATTTGATCTAATATTTCACAGCAGGGCCCGTTCCTGCACCCAACAAGAGTATCTGTGAGGGGTTACAGTGTTGTGGCACCACCACCAGCACCACCCAAGACCCAATTTTTCTGCCCCTGTTTAACAGAGGCATTTCATTACAATTTTTGATCTAATATTTCACAGCAGGGCATGTTCCTGCGCCCAACAAGAGTATCTGTGAGGGGTTACAATGTTGTGGTACCACCACCCAAGGCCCAATTTTTCTGCCCCTATTTAACAGGGGCATGTAATTACAATTTTTGATATAATATTTCAACGCAATTTTTCAACGCCCAATTTTTCTGCCCCTGTTTAACAGGGGCATGCAATTACAATTCTTCATATATTATTTCACAGCAGGGCCCATTCCTGCGTTCCACCAAGAGTAACTGTAAGGGCTTAAAGTGTTCTGGTACCGCCACCACCAAAGGCCCAATTTTTCTGCCCGTTTAGCAGGGGCATGTAATTACAATTTTTTATATAGTATTTCACAGCAGAGCCCGTTCCTGCGCCCACCAAGAATAACTGTGAGGGCTTACAGTGTTCTGATACCACCAACACCTAAGGCCCAATTTTCTGCAGAGTATTTAGGTCAGGCCATATAGCATATATACTGCTGTTCAGAGTATAAAGTACCTGGGGGCCCCCCATGCCATTTTTCTTTTAATCTGGGTGCGGGTTCCCCTTAATATCCATACCAAACCCAAAGGGCCATGCCGTTTTTTTCATCTATATTGCCGGGACCCAACAATACATTACAGCCGTGACTAGTTTTAAATGACATTGTTTCCTTTAGAAATGTAATTTTGCTGTGGTATTGTTCTAAACACGGGAAAAATGTGCTACTTTACAGGCATACTAAGGACACCTCCCAGGCACGATATTTAAAGGAATATTTCTTATTTATTGTTTCACTTTAAGCATTATTAAAATCACTGGTCCCAAAAACTTTTTTTTGCATTGATACATGTCCCCTGGGGCAGGACCCGGGTCCTCAAACTTTTTATGGCAATAACTTGCATATAAGCCTTTAAAATTAGCAATTTTGACTTTTCACATTCGTGTCCCATAGACTTTAACGGTGTTCGTGTGTTGAAACAAATTTTTTGCCTGTTCGCATGTTCTGCCATGAACTGAACCGGCGGGTGTTCGGCTCATCCCTAATCTCAAGCAGTATAATCAGCCTGTCCAGTTCTCAATGTGGATTACAGAATACCACCCACTTATGTTATAGAGAAGAGGAGAGGAGATTTTCTAAAGTCCTAGCAAACATCTGGTCCATACTGTAGGGGACAACATTGCTCCTCCATTGATAATGTACAGTGAGTGAACGTTGTTACCCACCTAAGCAAAAATTATGTTACTTGCCAGATCGTCAGAAGATAAAAAGGGAGATGAGTAAAAATAGAAAACAGATGATATACAGTAGATATACTAAATATACTTTAACAACACCATACTATGTAAAGGTTTATGATGGTTCAGTCAGGAACAACACCGTTGTGTATGGCCAGTGATACTTTTTTATTTGCACTTAGCATTTTGTTTTTCTTTTTTTTTTTTTGGATTTGAGCTTTCAGAGCTCTACCCTTTATTGCAGTTCCAATCAGTACTCAGAACTCACAATGTAAATTGCAGTGCTAACAGTGAGACTGTAGCTTCCACCATTCACAATAAAAGAAAGCAACAAAGCCACCTCCAATCATGCAACACTGTGACAAAGACTCAAATTATCAGTGTGAAAGTAGGAGACCACCTCCACCAAAACCACCAGGTGAAAACTTACTAGATAGTAGGACCTCATAGCATAAAAGAGATAAATACGCATTCAGAAGATCCTCATAACTGAAAAACAGGAATCCTGGATCCCCAATCCTCTCTGGTTTCAGTGATAGATGTAAAAAACACTCCTGGTCAGAACAGAACACAATAAAGAGAAAGCTCAAATGCATTACTCTCTCAAAAAAAAACATAGATTATAAAAACTTTCATAAAAGTGATAGTAAGCTAAGCTCCAACCAATTCGTTTCGTCCTATGGGACGTCATCAGGGGCTATTTTCATCTGAAGGTTTTGATTGAGATGGTGTCTTCCCTTCACATCTTATGATCGTATGAGTTCTAGTCACAGTGTTACATGATTGGAGGTTGCTTTGTTCCACCATTCACCGTGTGAACAGTGTAAGCTACAGTGTAACTTCCAGCGCAGAAATTTACAATGTGATTTGAGCAAGAATTACTTGTATTATTCTTTTTTAGTGAGCTGCTTTAGTTAGAGACTGCATATTAGTGCAGACAGTTTTGTTTAAATTTATAGTACTCAGACTTGTTGATGCAAAGCAAAAAAGTATCACGGGCAGTACTCAACTGTGTTGTTGCAAGTGCACTAATAAACTACAATTACCTTCAACCAAGAAAAAGCAGCCCCTCAAACAGTTATTTATTTATTATCTCAAGGGTTTACTATATGGGCCAAACATATGTGGACATCCCTCCAATTTATTATGTTCAGCTATTTCTAGTGAGGGGTAGTGTAAATACTACAGTGTACAAGCATATTTTAGACAATTGTGCACCTTGTAGCAACAGTTTGGGGATGGTCCCTTTCTGTTTTAGCATGACTATGTCCCTGTGCACAAAGCCAGCTCCATAAAGTCATGCTTTGAACCATTTGGAGTGGAGGAACTCCAGTGGTTTGCACACAGCCCTGACAATTTTAACATCTTTGAGATGAATTGAAACTCTGATTGCAAGCCAGATCTTTTCATCCAATATCAATACCTGATCCTGCATAAACTCTTCTGGCTGAATGGGCACAAATCCCCACAGACACACTTCAAAATCTTGGGGAAAGCTTTCTATGAAGAGTGGAGGCTTTTATAGCAGCAAATTCACATTAAAGCTCATGGTATTGGAAAAGGATATCCATTACCATTTTACTGCTCAGTTGTGTTCAGCATCCTTTAAGTCACATGAAAGTCAACACTTTTACGACGCTTAGAGTTAGCACCAGACACCAAACAGGAGGGATTCACATTTATTGGGTGGGTACTGTTACCATAGAACAGTGTTTCTCAACTCCAGTCCTCAAGGCGCCCCAACAGGTCATGTCTTTAGGATTTCCCTCAGATGAAACGGCTGTGGTAATTAGTAAGGCAGTGAAACTGATCTAATTACCTGTGCAAAATAATGGAAAACCTGAAAACATGACCTGTTGGGGCGCCTTGAGGACTGGAGTTGAGAAACACTGCCATAGAAAAACTAGTGTACAGGATAGTCCAGCTGGTTTCATGTGTTGTGCAACATTTGTCAATGCAATAAATAACTAGAGCACTAGACAAGTAAAACTTTTACAGTAGGTCTGTAAAGGTTCTCATTTATCCAGGTCATGGTCTAGCCAGTAGTGATTAGTCACATTCTCTAGTACTTGTTATGAGAAGTTGAAGATGCTTTATAGTTTCTCTAAGCCACTTCTTCAGTTTCAATGAATATCAGAATACCCCAGCATTTATCTCTACACAGATAGCACAGGCACCTTAATCAAATCACCATGGAATGTGTAGATGTTGATTGTCCAAGAACAGAGTGGAAGATGTGAAAGTTGTGGAACCACTCTGTTCTAGTTACACAATCCCATCCTTGGTCTCTGCATAGGTGTTAATTCTTTTAGTCACATGGCTAAAAGCTTGAATGCAGTCGAAGAGAACTGGGCAGGGCTGACAACACTTCAAGGAATTTCAGTGCAGCACAGGCACTGTGTTGTCAGCTCAAACAGGAATTTAGGCGCACATGGGGTCTCTGCCAGATCAACAGGTATTTCTCTGTATTTACTGTTTTTTTCTGTGGTTGTAAAGGATAGAACATGGGTAAATATACACGTATTACATAGATGAACTACAATTGTTTTCTTTTATTTTGCTTAAGCAGAATAATAGGAAAATTTAAAAAAATCTATATTTATGGGCGGCACAGTGGTGTAGTGGTAGCACTCTTGCCTAGCAGTAAGAAGGGTCACTGGTTCGAATCCCAACCAGGACACTACCTGCCTGGAGTTTGCATGTTCTCCCTGTGCCTGCGTGGGTTTCCTCCGGATACTCCGGTTTCCTCCCACACTCCAAAGACATGCTGGTAGGTTAATTGGATCCTGTCTAAATTGTCCCTAGTATGTATGAATGTGAGTTAGGGACCTTAGATTGTAAGCTCCTTGAGGGTAGGGACTGATGTGAATGTACAATGTATATGTAAAGCGCTGCGTAAATTGACGGCGCTATATAACTACCTGAAAATAAATAAATAAATAAAATTCCAGTTATGTGTTAATAAAAAAAAATGTTACACATATTTTACTTGAATTGGTATAAATACCCTTAATGTCTTCATACCTTCATCCTGTAAACATCCTAACTGCAGCACTAAGGCCTCATTCACCCGGGCACTAGGGCCTATACAATGTGAATGGACCATCAGTGTATGAAGAAGAGAAGACGTTGCACAGACGCGGGAGAGAGTGCCATGCTCTTTGCTGACCTGGTGTTTGATTACGGGACCTATTATGTGGCAACCTGAGTGACTTGTGAGGGTCAAGGCTACTATGTAATTTTACCTAGGGGCCCTAGCCCACCCTGTATGAGGCACACCTACCCAGATAGCAAGGATAACTTACCACAAAATTGTGGCAGTGTTGAATTGTAAGTTTGTTAACTTGCTGCACATTTTCACAAGCTGTGCACTTTGCAGAGCACTTGAAGCACAACTTCTAGTTGACACTTTTCCAGTTTGTAGAAAATTTGCATGGCAAGTCTCCAGCAAAGGCAAAATTGCATTGGTGAGTCTACACCAAGAGCTCTGCAAGTCTACAGCATGAAAATTCAGCCACAGTGACCACTGTGGTGGGATGACTATTACACAACATAACTGAAACAGAACTTGAAGCGGACTTGCAGAATGTTTGCAAAGAAAGTTGATCTGGAGTCATGCAATTCAGACTTGCTGCAATTGTTCAACAAACTTGTGAAGCCTGGCAAGTCTAGCAATAGCTTAGCAAATCATTTTCTAACTTGTGGCACAATTGCTTGCTATCTGGGTAGCTCCTCCTTATAAATCTCCTTTTTGGTCACTTTTATGCTGCCTTATTATATTATATTTTTTTGCGCACGATTTTGGGTTTCCCAACCATTGAACTCCTATTGGCATACAGTGCAATCTATGTTTTTATAATAGCCGGTTAACTCTCGGCAGTTGAATACTATTTATTACAATAATTACTTCAAGTTCCTGAAGAAGCGCACCAGCGTGAAACATGTAGAGTTCAGAGTTGGGCTACCCTTCACATCAAATTATACCAGGCCTATCACAAACACTAATGAATATATCTGTAACAACCCCTTATCAAGGTACAGTTCAGCCTATGTATGGTTATGGTGATGTCTATGTGGTAGTTGCACTAGCCTTCGATGCTAGGAATGTTTAACTTCACCTTGTTTGTCTTTTTAATCTTTTTTTCTTTTGTATAAATAAATATATATACTTTTAGATAACCTTGTGTGCTGTGGTGTCTATAAAGTCCATTTTGAGTCCACTGGTTCAATTTTGTCCATCAGTGTATGAAGCTTAAAGGCTCCAGGTACTGCTTTACACAATGTGCACTCAGGGCTGCTCACCCCACTCACACACCTGTATCCATGCAGTCGCTGTGTCCCCATAGACTTAGGCCTGGTTCACATCTATGCAGTTTTTGGTGTTTTTTTACAATAACACACTACAGACCATTTAACGTGGTTTCCTATGGGACACGTTCACATCTATGCTTTTTTCAGCCGCTGGGTTTTTGGAAAGGGTCAGGGACTTTTTAAAACACAAAATAATGTGTTTTTGGTTCAATAGACTTCAATTGAGATGCTGCATAAAATCATGTAGTGCGTTTTTGATGCGTTTTTTTATGTGTTTTGCATTTTTTAACCACTTCCATACCGCTGAATGTCATATGACATCCTGGGCTTTCCGTGATGATATCTGAATGATGCCTGCAGCTTTAGGCGGCACAGTGGTGTAGTGGATAGCACTCTCGCCTAGCAGTAAAAAGGGTCGCTGGTTCATATCCCAATCACGACACCACCTGCCTGGAGTTTGTATGTTCTCCTTGTGCCTGCGTGGGTTTCCTCCGGGTACTCCGGTTTCCTCCCACACTCCAAAGACATGCTGGTAGGTTAATTGGCTTCTGTCCAAAAAAAATTGGCCCTAGTATATGAATGTGGGGACCTTGGAATGTGGCTCGGTGTGAGTATGCGATGTATGTGTAGAGCGTTGTGTAAATTGGCAGCGCTATATGGGTGCCTTAAATAAATAATAATAGATGAGCATCTTAATTAGACACAATGTATAGGGATAGGGACAATTGTAGAAACGCGCCCACACTCACTCAGGTTGAACTGGATGGACTGGTGTCTTTATTCAACCTTACTAACTATGTAACTATGTAAATATCTTTTTTTTCTGCCGGCGATTCCCTGCACTGTAAAAACAATCATAGCGGCAGTTCAGCCGCTTGATTATTTTTACAGGTGGTGAGAAGGGATGACCCCCCTCCCTCCGCCCTCTGGTGCTTCTACCGGCCTCTTCCATGAGTGTGCGCATTTTTTAAAGCATGACATGTTAGGTATCTATTTACTCAGCATAAAATCATCTTTCACATTATAAAAAAAAAATGGGCAAACTTTACGGTTTTGTTTTTTTGGTTATTCATGAAAGTGTTTTTTTTCCAAAAAGAAATGGCATTTAAAACAAAAGCACCACAAAAAGCACTGCAGAAACCGATCAAAAGCTAACTGCATATGATCTGCCTGCCTGCAGCATCTGTTGGCTCCAGCTGCATAAACAATGGCCCATTCACCACGTATGGGACTTGGCACCCATGTGAGGCCTAAGGAGGCCTAGGACCCCTTTCACACTGAGTCGCTTTACAGTCGCCACAGCGCTAAAAACAGCGCCTGCATAGCGCCTGTAAAGAGCCTCTCCTGTCTCTGCAGAGTGAAAGCCCGAGGGCTTTCACACTGGATCGGTGCGCTTGCAGGACGGTAAAAAAAAGTCTTCCAGGCTGCATCTTTGCAGCTCTGTATATACACCGCACCTAAAGCACCCCTGCCCATTGAAAACAATGGGGCAGCTCTGCCAAACCGCCATGCGGTTTTAACCCTTTTTCGTCCGATAGCGGGGGTTAAAACCGCCCCGCTATCGGCTGAATAGTGCCGCTAAAACGGCGGTAAAGCGGCGCTAAAAATAGCACTGCTTTACCACCGACACCGCCCGCCCTAGTGTGAAAGAGCTCTAAGAGTTGGAGAGGGTGGAGCAGCACTCTGAATCACTCTGAAGAATCTTTTTCTTTCCATATTATTATTATTAAAACTAATGCTCATTCATTATCCATTCACAGGCTGGGATGGGTTCTGGGACAGGTTGTATTTGTAATGTAGCCTGTAGAAAGGTGCTAGACCTGGCATTGGTACCAGGATCACAAGATTGACTAAACAGATTTGTAAATCCTCTGGCAGGTAAAAGATGCCACATAGTATATACATGTATTGTAACTATTTTATTTAGAGTGCCAGGAGTCCAGGTCATATGAGCTAAGGTATATACAATGGTTCTGGAATATGGACGACTGTTCTGTTGACTCTAAATGAAGACATGTAAACAAATCTACAGGGAGATTGAATACTGACCCAAAGGCTCTATTTCACAAGCATTTAATTGGTTATCTCTAGTTAGCAGGAAATATGAAGAGGGAAAACACCATCATCAGGAAGCTACAGTATGCAAACATGTCTATTTGTAGCTGCAGCCTCACAATGTGCTTTCTAAATTGCATATTATGGACTTTCTTGTTATATTACTGAAAGATAAATATACAGATAAAACAACTCATGGGTACAATAAAAGATATGTCACCCAACGCTTTATGTACGCTTACATGAACTGCAACTAAATGTCCTGAGCAAAACATCCAAACAAAAGAAATCTAAATTATATACCCATTATAAAAGACCCCAGTTCTTCAGCTGGCGAACTCATGCACCGGTCATAGCCTATGCTGGCTTTAGGGGTCCTGAAATTCTCTTTAGCGAGTTGTACTGCAGATATGCGGTTTTCCTCTATAGAGCCTAATGAAGAAACCATTTCTCTGTTGACTTGCAGCTAGATAGTTTCTCCATTATCTCCTATAATAAACTCCACACATTCCCGGTATGCCACAGCCCACCAAGGAGCATGGGACCACTGGAGTTGGTTTAAGTTGAAACTTATGCAAGAGGTCACAGGTGATCATCTTCTTTCTCAATGCAGGCAAATAATGGATTCCAAGCAGAAGCAGCGTGCCATTATTGAGTTTTTCTCGAAGGAAGGGTGCAATCTGCCCGACATCCACAGAAGGCCACAGAATGTTTACAGAGATGACACCATTAACAGGAGTCTCTCTCTCTCTGACCCCCCTCTCTCTCCCTACCCCCCCTCTCTCTCTCCCTGACTCCCCCTCTCTCTCCCTGACTCCCCCTCTCTCTCCCTGACTCCCTCTCTCTCTCCCTGACCCCCCTCTCTCTCTCCCTGACCCCCCCTCTCTCTCCCTGACCCCCCCTCTCTCTCTCCCTGACCCCCTCTCTCTCTCCCCGGCCCCTCTCTCTCTCTCCCAGACCTCTCTCTCTCTCCCTAACCCCTCTCTCCCTGACCCAACTCTCTCTCCCCAACCCCTCTCTCTCTGACCCTCTCTCTCTCTTTCTCCCTGACCCCCCTCTCTCTCTCCCTGACCCCCCTTTCTCTCTCTCCCTGACCTCTCTCGCTGACCCCTCTCTCTCTCTCTCTCTCTCTCTCTCTCTCTCTCTCTCTCTCTCTCTCCCCCTAACCCCTCTCTCCCTGACCCCCCCTCTCTCCCCCTAACCTCTCTCTCCCTGCCCTCTCTCTCTCCCTGACCCCTCTCTCTCCCCCTCTCTCCCTAACCCCTCTCTCCCTGACCCCCCCCTCTCTCTCTCTTTCTCTCCCTGACCCCCCCCTCTCTCTCTCTCTCCCTGACCCCCCTCTCTCTCTCTCTCCCTGACCCCCCTCTCTCTCTCTCCCTGACCCCTCTCTCTCTCTCTCTGACCCCCTTTCTCTCTCTGCCTGACCTCTCTCCCGGACCTCTCTCCCCCTGCCCCCTCTCTCTCCCTGCCCCCCTCCCTATCTCTCTCTCCCTGCCCCTCCTCTCTCTCTCCCTGACCCCTCTCTCTCTCCCTCTCTCCCTAACCCCTCTCTCCCTGACCCCCCCTCTCTCTCTCTCCCTGACCCCCCTCTCTATCTCTCTCTCCCTGACCCTCCTCTCTCTCTCTCTTCCTGACCCCTCTCTCTCTCCCTCTTTCCTTAACCCCTCTCTCCCTGACCCCCTCTCTCTCTCTCTCCCTAACCCCCCTCTCTCTCCCTGATCCCCTCTCTCGCTCCCTGACCCCCCTCTCTCTCTCCCTGACCCCCTCATTCTCTCTTTTTCTCTCTCTGCCCCCTCTCTCTCCCCCCCTCTCTCTCTCTCCCTCCTTGCCAGCACTGGAAGTAGCTTTACTCCAGCCTGTTTATCTCCTGTTTTAACTCATTCCTTCCCATCATCTGCCTATACATTGATGTATAACAGAATTACTTGATTAACTTTATCCACTTAAAGTGGTATTAAAGCAAGGCAAAATATTATACTGCAGCTTACCAATTCTTAGATGGGTGGCTGCATTAGTTTTGTTTTTTGTTTTTAGGTTTTCTCTTTTATATTCACCGGGTGATCCTGCTCGTAAGTTTGTTGTTTTTTAAAAGAATGAGCTGTCTTGCAGATGTAGCAGTTAGAGGGTTGAATCAAACCATTTAACACTGGCAAAGGGGGTAGAGTCAGGGGCGGAGCCAGAGGGGGCGGCAAAATGACGTTTCACCTAGGGTGTCAAAAATCCTTGCACCGGCCCTGTGTTGGACAGCCTGCGTCCCTCCTTCGTCAAGAACTCAAGGACAACAATGCTTCTGCTTGAAATCCATTATTTACCTGCAATGAAAGAGAAGAAGGAGATTTACTATAGTGGAAGAGTTACTCCACCAACATGTGAAATTTGAATGACCTATGTTTTTTAATAAAAAAGTTATCCCACTTTTGAATTACATTTAGCTCAGTCCTCATACTAAGCAGCAAGTAATATGAGGTATCTAACAAGGGCAGCAAAACATGGAAGCATTTCAAATGGGATTTCATGGGATATAACTTTCTCAAGCGAAAGTGGAAAAATGCCACACCTATCCAATATCTATGTTCAGTATGTTAACTGATCATTTCCAAGTTTCCAATTCAAAATGTGTAATAAAAAAAAAAGTTAAAGCCATTTTTTAAAGTTTAGAATAAAGTGGTGAAAATGGTTTTGTCTGTGACCACCCTACTGGAAGATTTTCCTGTGATACCCGTAGAAGGATTTTTTTCTCAACCTAATTTTGTCCTCCAGTGACAGAAATGTTTTTACAATAGGGCATCTGAGCCTAATGCCGCGTACACACGATCAGACTTTACGCCAACAAAACCGTGGATTTTTGTTCGAAGGTTGTTGGCTCAAACGTGTCTTGCATACACACGGTCACACAAATGTTGGCCAACAATTACGAACGTGGGAACACGGTGACGTACAAGAAGTACGATGAGCCAAGAAAAAGGAAATTCAATAGCCAGTGCGACTCCTTCTGCTTGATTCAGATCATGCGTGAACTTTTGTGCGACGGACTTGTGTACACACGATCCGACTTTCCGACAACAAAGTTTTGTTGGTGGAAAATTTGAGAACCTGCTATCAAACATTTGTTGGCGGAAAGTCCGACAGCAAATGTTCGATGGAGAATACACACGGTCGGACTTTCGACAAGCTCACAGCGAATATTTCCCGTCGGAAAATCCGACTGCGTGTAGGCTACTTTCACACTGGGGCGGTGCCGAAGTTACAGGTAAAGCGCTGCTCATATTAGCGGCGCTTTGAAGGGGTTAAAAGTGCCCATGATGCGGTGCTTCTGAAGCGCTTTTCAGGCGATTCGAAAACAGTGCCCATTCATTCCAATGGGCAGGGATGGTTTGGGAGCGGTGTATACACACCGCCACAAAGATGCTGCTTGAAGGACTTTTTTTCCCCATCCTGCAAGTGCACCGCCCCAGTGTAAAAGCACTCTGGCTTTCACACTAGGGTGGCTTGAGAGGCAGTTTTCAGGTGCTTTACAGGCGCTATTTTTTGAGCTAAAATGCCTGAAAATCACCTCAGTGTGAAAGGGGTCTCAAGCTACATATTATAATAATAATATTGTAGTGCGCCGATGAGGTCATCTGCACAAGTGCAGTGAAGAAACGGCCCTCCGTGCCGTTTCTTCCCCAGCATGTGCCGTGACTAGTGGCTCCTGTGCGCATGCACGGGAGCATAGTGACGCGGGTCCGGCAAGGCACAGAGCCAGAAGGAAGAGGGGCGGCCCCGGAAGGAAGAGGGGCAAAGATGGATGCTTCTACCAGTGGGGACATCGCAGGCTTTGTCTACAGGTAAGTGCCACATAATGGGCAAACTAGCCCATTAGCCTTTTACTTTGCAGGGGAATAAAGAGGAAGTAAAACCCATCAGGGTTTACTTCCTCTTTAAGGGTACAAAAAAGGTGCATGTGAAAACGCACACAAAAAATGCACTTAAGGGTGTGCTTTTGTCCTCCCCCTGAAGGGGTAAGACCTTACCCTGAACCCCCGGGGCACAAGGCTCCTGACAGGGACAAGGTTACAACCTTTGTCCACCTAGCCAAAGGGCCTGGTGGACCCCTCTCCTTATGGCCAGGAAAAGCTGACAAATGATTACTAGGTTGGGGAGCTCTCTCGAAGAGACACCATCCCCCAATTCAGGGGTATAAAAGAAACCTAATGGCCACACATCCTCCCCCTAGACTTCAGGGCATGCCCGAGGACTCACACTTTTCATCCAGAGAAGAAAAACACACACAAAAGTGAAAGAGTGACAAAATGTGAGGAGAAATAAATAAATAAATAGAGACCATGTAATGTGCACTGGTTAGACCCTGACGCCTAGTAGCAAAAATTGCCCCTGACTTAGCCAAAAGGCCTAGCCTATGGAGGCGCAGTGCAGAGTGCACTGAGGCGACAACTCCCAGGAGGCACAGACACTGCAGACTCTCTGCCTTCCCAGTCCATGACCAGACAAGGTAGACCCATTCAAACCAGGAGGAACTGGGCCCCTCCAGTTTTCCCAGGGGAATTACTCTTGTGCTCCAACTGCCTGTGGGCACCCCAGTTTCTGTTCCAGTCGGTACTAGCCTTTAGAGCTCCCATCCCAAAAGGCCAGAATCATGGCGTAGCACCCCTACTGGACACTGATAAGAACAGATAATACACTTGATTTTAGCCAAAACTCACAGTGAGTAGGGATGAGGAAATTTGTCCGGGTTTAGTTTGCAAACTGTTTCACAGATTGTGTTTCATATCTGCAAACTTTGCAGTAAATCCCAATGAAATTTATTGAGAACAAATTTTGTTATTCAATTCTGTCCTTTTTTGGGGGCTAATAAGCAATCTATTGGGAAATAAAAGGCATGTGAACTCAGGCACAGCTGTGGGGGCCATTCACCAATGGCAACACAAAACGAAAAAACAATCCTCCACAGTGGAGAGATTATATGTATATACATGCCTTTGCGCCACTCACTTGATTCAATTAAGTTCAAAGAATGTTTATGCACATGTACACACAAATACGCAAAAGTTCTATACAGCCCATCCTTGAGTTTCTTTTCTGCCAGGAATGTCTGATGTTCATACATCAGTGCCATGTGCAAGTACCCTAATGCCTGGTGCACAAGGTAAGATGGGGTTGATTTACTAAAACTGGAGAGGTTTTTTTGTCAAAGGTTTTTTTGAGCAAGCTGAAGTTAGAAGTTGATTGGCTACCATGCACAACTGCACCAGGTTTTGTACTTTCCAATTTTAGTAAATCAACTCCTTTGTCCTCAATTAATTTCTCAATGTCTCAAAGGAGATATGTCAGGGGTCTGCTTAGACCCCTGATATTTCAACTAAGCCCTCCCAACAGCATTGTAAAAAAAAAATAATTAAAAAAATGCAAAAAATAACAATGTGTAAAAAATAATTTAAAAAAAAAATTGTAAAAAATAATTTGAATATTAAGGGTTTATTTACACAGGTTCTCTGGCCCATACAGTGTGAATGAGCATTTTGTTTGTGCGGCTGAAGCCGCCTGTTACTCTATGAGGATGCAGTGAGTAGTTCCGAATGCACACTGTCTGTGGTTGGGGCTGTACACCTGCACTCACACCCCTGTCAAATTATGACCTCCAGCTATCTTTATACAGCTGCTGTGTCCCCATAGACTGCCTGCAAACAGCAATAGCCACATTACTAAAAAACACTGATTCACACTATACAGAGCACCTATGCAAAAGAGCCCCAATACCTCATGTACACACATAACTTTATTTATAAACTCATTGCAGTTTTATCTTTAAAATTTAGCAGGAATTCTGTAAGTTATGTTATGTTTGTAACCACTAATAATGATTTTCATGTAGGGGCATTCTAATACAGGAGGTGTGTTACTGGCCAGATCACCAAGTAAAAACAAAGGGGAAAAAAGCCTTAATAAAAAAAAAAAAAAAAAGAAGAAATCTAATGCAGTCACCATATCTAATGATTGGTAACCTGCAATATATTAAATTTTTGGGTCTTAGCCCATATTCACACTGAGGGCAAGTTTAAAATTTCAAACCAGCATTTCAGTCTGACTTCGTGGGGCAATTTGAAAAAAATCTGTGCAAGTTCATGCACAGATGTCTATAGAAATCACCCCCAAAGTTGCCAAAAGTAGTGCAGGAATTACTTTTGGGAATCAATGCGGTGTCACACCAATTCAGACGTTGCCGTTGCTGACAATAGGCTCCAATTTGGCATGCGATTTGACATGTCAAATTGGCCTGATGTAAACAGGGGCTTAAAAAGCTTTAAGGATCACCACCATCCCTCTGGACTGACAAGGCTGTGCTGGGCTTTTCAGCCAAGTTTGCAGTTTCGCCATACTGGGTGAATTTCCACATTAGGAATCTACGACAACTATTGTAAAAGCAAAACCCCTGCCAGGTCCCTGAAATGGAAACCCCATTTTAACATACAATACAACTGACAGCATGCTTTCCTCTTTTATCCAGCTACCGACTTTCATAGCTATCATATAACTGACAGCATACTTGGCAGGAAAGTCAAGAAAGTTGAAAGCTAATTACATGTAAATATACCTGACTCTCTTCCTCATACTTCATGGTAATACTACCTTTAGCTTAAAGAAGACATATTTTTGAAACATTGGAATGTATTGGTTAAAATTTAGCTGGAAACGCCATTTTTCTTAACTCTCTGTTGACAAACAAAAGGCATGTTAAACTTACAGTACATGAGCTGATTAGAAAATCTCTGTATGGTATTAAAGTGTACGTGGAGCCAAAACGTTTTTATGTTAAAAAAAGCAGGGAAGGGTTTACACCCCTGTTGTGTTATTTCTTGCTGTATGTGTACCAATGGGGACATTTCCCTTCACTTCCTGTCGCAGAGACACAATAGGAAATTAAAGGAAATTTTAATGAGGGGGTCTTCTCATTTTCTCCCAATTCTCTGGAACACGTGTCCCCATTCAAATATGTTACCCCTACCTCTTGTTTTGTGCAAAATTTTGAATTTCCCGTTACTTTCTTTCTGTTTGCCAGTAGTCACCAGATAAAAATATAGGGTTGAACCTCCCAAGTAGGGACACACAGCAAAAACACTTGACAGAGGGTGTAAGCCTTACCCACTCCAAAATGTAAAAGCTGGTGTTGCCTAGAATTACATTTTAATTACCTCTACCAATAGCTGTGCTTACACATGTTCAACAAATACTACATGATTTTAGGTAGTGCTAACTATCAAAAACATTAAAGTGGTTGTAAATAGGAATGGCCGAACGACCCCCTGTTCGGTTCACACCAGAACTTTCTAAGATCATGAAAGTTCGGAACCAAATAAGGAACCCCATTGAAGTCTATGGGACCCGAAAGTGAAAAATCAAAAGTGCCCATTTTGAAGGCTTATATGCAAGTAATTGGGCATACAATGGTTATAGGGGTCTGGGTACTGCCCTGGGGGACATGTATCAATGAAAAAAAAGTTTGTAAAAAAAAAATTCATTTATAAATGAGCAGGGATTTATTGATGCTTAAAGTGAAAGTATAAAAATGAAAAATTCCTTTCAATTTAGTGACTGGGGGACCCCTTAGTTCACATGTAAACTAGCACATCTGTACTATGTATAGAAGCTGCTGCAGCAATAATTGCATTTATAAAGCCCAAATAATGACATTTTCCCTGCAAGCTCTCTTTATTTTGTAAGCAACGGCTTGGGAAGCTAGCCTGAATGATGAGGCCACAATGTAGTGCACGGGGAACAAGATTAGATATTTTTGGGATATATTCTGGTGTCTCTACCACAGACTTTGGATTTCTACTTCTGTAATGGATGCTATCCCTATAGAGGTACTCTTGATTAAAGCAAGAATTGGCCTTGCTGTCAAACATTTTTAATGATATGCACCTGTCAAACAGGTGGGGAAAGCTTGTTCTTTGGGTGTCAGTGGCGCCTTCAACAACGTAACCCTATAGAGGTACTCTTGATGAAAGCAAGAATTGGTCTTGCTGTCAAAAATTGTAATCATATGCACCTGTCAAACAGGTGCGGAAAGATTGTTCTTTGGGTGTCGGTGGCGCCTTGACACTGTAACCCTATAGAGGTACACTTGATGAAATTTTTGGCCTTGCTGTAAAAAATTGTAATGATATGCACTTGTCAAACAGGTGCAGAAAAATTGTTCTTTGGGTGTCGGTGGTGACTTCACACTGCAACCCTATGGAGGTACTCTTGATGAAAGCAAGACTTGGCCTTGCTGTCAAAAAGTGTAATCATATGCACCTGTCAAACAGGTGCGGAAAGATTGTTCTTTGGGTGTCGGTGGCGCCTTCACACTTTAACCCTATAGAGGTACACTTGATGAAATTTTTGGCCTTGCTGTAAAAAATTGTAATGATATGCACTTGTCAAACAAGTGCAGAAAAATTGGTCTTTGGGTGTTAATTGTGCCCATGAAACCTACACCAAAAACATTCTTCCAGATGAAATCAACACCCACAATACTAGGCAGCCTAGAAGTCCTGCAGAGATTCCACATCCCCAAAACATTTGATCGGCGACATCGGCATCAGGGCTTCATAGCTGCTGGTAATCCAGGACTGATTCATTCTGATAAAAGTCAGACGGTCCACAGAGTCTGTGGACAGACGCGTTCTATGATCAGTAACAAAACCTCCAGCAGCAATGAATGCCTGTTCAGAAAGTATGCTGAATGCAGGGCAGCCCAGCAGCTCAGCAGCATACTGGGCAAGTTCTGGCCAGTGGTCTATTCTCATGACCCAATAAGCCAGTGGATAGTCGACTGGAAAGCTCTCCATCTATGTTTTTACCCCTAGATAATCGTCCACCATGTGATGCAGATGCTGCCGACGGGATGTGGAAGCTGACAGCCCTGGGTGGCGAGGACTTTAAAAATTCAGAAATGCATCACTTAGGCGGTTGCCTTCTCCACCGCTCCTCTCTTGACCAACAGAAGCCTCAATTTATGTTTTCCATGACACTGTAAGCTACCAGAGTTGGGAAAAGTGTTTGATAAACTTTTATTTAAGGTGTACTCAAGAGATGTAATCTTCTGCACTCTCTGTGGGGATGGGATGAGTTATTAGACTTTCCCCTTATAACAGTGGTCAAGGAGGGTTGCTAACCAATAGTGATCCTTTTCCTTTACGCCACGTATTCTTGGGTCCTTTCGCAGGCTTTGAAGAATAAGGGAGCCAGCAAGCACTGCAAATTTGTGGAAGCATGAAAAGCAGACTCCTCTGGGTCACTGAGGATTATAGTATCTGGAACTGCCTCCTCCCAAGGGTTCTGCGGATGGAAAACCATCTCTTACTGTTTGCATATGTCTTCCTCTGCTTCAATGCCTCAGAAACTGCCAGAATCCTCCTCCACCTCTTGTGTGTTCTGTGGCATAGGAACAATGGTGTCTGCATAAAGTGGGCCTTGAGAGGAAAAGTCCTCCTCTTTGTCCCACTGCTCTGCCTCAAGTGCCCTGTCCATAATGCCACACAGAGTCTGCTCCAGCAGGAACACAACAGGGATTGTATCAATGATGCATGCATTGTCACGGCTCACCATCCTTGTGGCCCCCTCAAAGTGCAGTGTATGCATCCTTTATGAGCAGCCATTGGCACGGGGAAAAAACCTGAGCCAGCCTGAGCCTGTCGTTGTGCCATACTCACACAGGTACTCGTTGACGGCCCTCTGCTGCATGTAAAGCCGCTGCAGCCTCTGCAGCATTGCCAAAGTCGAGTTCCACCTGGTGTCACAAATCCGGCGGTTTACGGGCAAGTGGAATTCATGCTAAATTTCAGCCAACAGAGCACTGGCTGTGTATGACCGCCTAAAATGGCTACACACTCTTCTGGCCTGCTTTAGTCAATTTTCCAACCCTGGGTACCTATTTAGGAAATGCTGCACCACCAAATTGAGGACATGTGCCAGGCATGGCACGTGTCAACTTTCCCTGTCTGAGAGCGGACAGGAGGTTGGTGCCATTATCACACACCACCATTCCTGGCTCCAGCTGGCATGGCGTGAACCACCTCTGCGCCTGTCCCTGCAGAGCTGGAAGAATCTCTGCTCCGGTGTGGTTCCTGTCCCCTAGACACACACACAAGTTCCTGCCTTCCGCAACCTCAGAGTCAGAACCAACATCTGATGTTGGCTGTGCATTGTCAAGGAGCAAGTGGCTGATGCTGTGTTAAAATAACTCTGCTGACTCCTCCATGCCTGGTGCTGGGGCTATGGCAGGAATAGCTGTGGACAAGAAGGCAGTTTTTGCCACTCTGGCAGCTGCAAGGGACTGCGCACTAGTCTCTGCTTGGGCGACGGAGGATGAGGATGGTTTAGTAAGCCAGTCCGCCACTTCCTCTGCATGCTGTGGCTGGATAGCACAGGCAATATCACTAAACAAAGGAAATGATGCCCTGCCTGAGGACTGACCACATCCACCTTTGCCTGTGGACACATACGCTGCTTGCACCTTTACAGTGCCATAGGAACGTCTGCCTCTCCTTGCTGTCCTCCCAGACATGATGGGGGGAGTGGGGAGTGCTTATTAACAAAATGTAAAAAAGATGTGTAAATTTGTACCTAGATGCACTTTAATCAATGGAAAGTGGTGTTTGGTGCACTTTAATTTGAGTATTCACGACACAGACACACTCCATGGATACACTATAATATATTGCAATATACTGCGTCAAATGTGCAGTAACGCACAGAACTATATGGCATTAAACTTGCAGTAATGCAATGAAATATACGGCGTTAAACTTGCAGTAATGCATAGAACGATATGGCATTAAACTTGCAGTAACGCACAGAACTATACAGAGTTAAACTTGCAGTAATGCACAGAACTATATGGTGTTAATCTTGCAGTAACGCAATAAAATATACGGCCTTAAACTTGCAGTAACACAATTAAATATACAGCGTTAAACTTGCAGTAACGCACAGAACTATACAGCGTTAAACTTGCAGTAATGCACAGAACTATATGGCGTTAAACTTGCAGTAAAGTAATGAAATATTTGGCATTAAACTTGCAGTAACGCACAGAACTATGTGGCGTTAAACTTGCAGTAAGGCAATTAAATACATAATGTTAAACTTGCAGTAACACACAGAACTATATGGTGTTAAACTTGCAGTAACGCAATTAAATATATGACGTTAAACTTGCAGTAACGCACAGAACTATGTGGCGTTAAACTTGCAGTAAGGCAATTAAATACATAATGTTAAACTTGCAGTAACACACAGAACTATATGGTGTTAAACTTGCAGTAACGCAATTAAATATATGACGTTAAACTTGCAGTAACGCACAGAACTATATGGTGTTAAACTTGCAGTAATGCACAGAACTATATGGCGTTAAACTTGCAGTAACGCAATGAAATATATGGCGTTAAACTTGCAATAATGCAAAGAAATATATGGTGTTAAACTTGCAGTGATGCACAGAACCATATGGCGTTAAACTTGATGGGGAGAGTGGGGGGGTGCTTATTAACAAAATGTAATAAAGATGTGTAAATGTGTACGTAGATGCACTTTAATCAATGGAAAGTGGTGTTTGGTGCACTTTCATTTGAGTATTCACGACACAGACACACTCCACAGATACACTATAATATATTGCAATATGCTGCGTCAAATGTGCAGTAACGCACAGAACTATATGGCATTAAACTTGAAGTAATGCAATGAAATATACGGCGTTAAACTTGCAGTAACGCATAGAACGATATGGCGTTAAACTTGCAGTAATGCACAGAACTATACGTTGTTAAACTTGCAGTAATGCACAGAATTATATGGCGTTAAACTTGCAGTAACACAATTAAATATACAGCGTTAAACTTGCAGTAATGCACAGAACTATATGGCGTTAAACTTGCAGTAATGAAATGTATGGCGTTAAACTTGCAGTAACGCAATTAAATGCATGATGTTAAACTTGCAGTAACACACATAACTATATGGTGTTAAACTTGCAGTAACACAATTAAATATATGACGTTAATTTTGCGGTAACGCACAAAACTATATGGCATTAAACTTGCAGTAACGCAATTAAATACAGGGTAAACTTGCACACAGAACTATATGGTGTTAAACTTGCAGTAACGCACAGAACTATATGGCTTTAAACTTTCAGTAAACCAAAGAAATATATGGTGTTAAACTTACAGTGATGCACAGAACTATATGGCGTTAAACTTGCAGTAATGCACAGAACTATACGACGTTAAACTTGCAGTAATGCACAGAACTATATGGCATTAAACTTGCAGTAATGCAATGAAATATAAGGCATTAAACTTGCAGTAACGCACAGAACTATATGGCGTTAAACTTGCACTAATGCAATGAATTATATGGCGTTAAACTTGCAGTAACGCATTTAAATATACGACGTTAAACTTGCAGTAACACAATGCAAGTCCTTCCAAGGCACAGACCAGTGCTGGTGTCTTCAGGGCGAACCCCAAGTTCTGATACTGTAGTTCTACATCTGGAGGGTGATGGATAGCATCCTTCTCCTCCTTCTTCCTTTCCCGCTCCTACCTCCTCTCTCTTTCTCTCGCTCCAGACCACGGTCCCTTTTATATTAAACAGGACCAGTGGGTTGGGCCCAGAGAAGTACCCACCAAAACCGAAGAACCAGAAAAAGCATTAACTCCTACGCTCCCAGGCAGGACAGCACCTAACTAACTGTTACAATTTGCTTCCAAGCTTGTCCTCCTGTTGATTTCTGCTATCATTTTGAATTATCATGAACTCTACATTAGGATGAATTTTTTGCCCACCCTCGAATGACTGATTCTCCAATGAAATTGGCCTCAGTGTTCCTTTCAATTAGGCCTACAGATGGTAAACCTCCTTCCCTTAGAAAGGAGATGGCAAACTATTGACTGCAAAAAAGTTTTCTTGTGTTTGCTTCAAAGAAATTTTGTGGGATTACAGTCCATTACTACAAACAGTGCTAGATTTTATCTGGGTATGGCAGGCCTTAGGGCTAATTCAGATAAGTGAATAAGAGTTGAAGAATAGTTAGGCACGCTATTCACTTCTATAATTAAGCAGCTCTGTCAATCACACAAAGCATGAGTAAGCATGGTAAAGTACATCAATGGTGGAAAAAAAAATGTATTCTTGTTCATGCTTGTGTCTGTCCCTTCTTTTATCTCCACAGAGATAAAAAGTCTGGCATTCCAGCAGGTATATGCTACTAAGTGCAGGGGAATGAGTATTACCCTAACAGGTAAAAATACACATGAAGCAGTAAAAACATGGCTATATATGGACCAAGACTGAAAGTCCAAGATCTGCATGTCCTCTTTTAAAAAATAACCATAGCCAATAGGAAATATATAACATACATATTGTATGTGATTAATATGATATGGGAGAGACTTCTGAAGATATAACTAGTCAAAAGTGTATGTATATGAATGGGGTGAGACATGCTGTTTATTTATGAGATTGTCTCCTGCCTTTCAGAGAACAAAGCTTTTTCTGTTGGTGCCTTTGTAATGCCCTGTACTCACGGTTGGACATTGATCGGACATTCCGACAACAAAATCCATGGATTTTTTACGACGGATGTTGGCTTGAACTTGTCTTGCATACACATGGTCACACAAAGTTGTCGGAAAATCTGATTGTTCTGAACGTGGTGACGTAAAACACGTACGTCGGGACAATAAACGGGGCAGTAGCCAATAGCTTTCGTTTCTTAATTTATTCTGAGCATGCGTGGCACTTTGTGTGTCGGATTTGTGTACACACGATCGGAATTTCCGACAACGGATTTTGTTGTCTGAAATTTTTATAGCAAGCTCTCAAACTTTGTGTGTTGGAAATTCCTATGGAAAATGTGTGATGGAGCCTACACACGGTTGGAATTTCCGACAACAAGGTCCTATCACACATTTTCCATCGGAAAATCTTATCGTGAGTACAGGGCATCAGTGTGCTAAAGTCATATGTTATGCATTATTGTAGTAACCATTATTGCCTTTTTGTCACGAGAGGGCTGGTGAATAGGTGGAGGCCACTTAAAAGACAGTGCGTCTACATGGATCATATGACTTTGGTATGATACACTGATCCCGGTGTGATGGAAGATAGATAAGATTAAGGAACATATACTTGCAGGAGACACCGTAACTCTAAATAGTAAGGAGAGACCTTAGGCTGACTATACAAACCTAAACACTTTCAATTTGTATGCAATCAAGCAGGCCCTGGCACTACATAGTTGAAGGTAAATCTTAAGAAAATTAAATAAGAAAATTGTATAATGTATGGCTAGCTTTAATTAAAATGGAAGAGCCATCACATTATAGGGGTTTGGGGTCCATCCAATCAATTTCATTAGAAAGATATGCTTGTGTAGTTTTCACCAGCCAGAGATTCCTCAATGACAGCAAATGGAATGAACTAGTACCACAATGGCATGGAAAGACATGATAGGGACAGAGACATCTGAGGGGGTGACCTGACAGAGAGACACCTGGGTAGACATTTGGACAGGCAAATACAGTAGAGGTGGCCTAGAAGATCCGCTATTGTGAATTCCTTGAGAGTTAATATTGGATAGGTTTGTTGGTGTTTGTCACCCAGAAGTGAATGCTGGAGGGGCTGAGATCACTGGATTAGAGCTGTCAGGGGACAGCTGCAGCATCGCACCAATGCTGCAGCAGGGAGGTGAGTATGTACTGTGTGTTTATTTTATGTATTCCCACACTTCTCCTTTAAGCTAACACTGCAAAGAGCACAGGACAGCATCAGATTTATGGAAGGATCAACAGGTATTTTCCCTGCACTTGTAAAACAGATATTACAAAAGCTTTTAATAGTACAGTATTTCAGACAAAAGGGAGCAAATATGGAAGGTTTACTGTCAGGTTTTACATACACTGGAGTAAGACTGCTAAACTATGGCAACAGGTAAAAATACATAAGTTACAGATTAAACATTAGATTAACATACGTGATCTAAAGCACGAGCAGGACAAATGAATGATCACACAACTATGTGCACAATGCCTTTCACTGCTTAATCAGAGGAAAACAATAAGAAGAATGATAAAATAAAGGATCCCAGTGTTTCAGACCTGTGTATGACACAGTGCCCAGTCTTCTGAGTATTTGCTATGGTTACTAGTAGTTGTATGATGAAAAATCTACACCAATGATTGATTGAATGATGGGCCATATTAATTGGTCCACTGGATGAGTTCTGAGATACTAGGAAGAACACTATTGCCCCGTACACACGGTCAGATTTTCCAACGGAAAATGTTCGATGGGAGCTTGTTGTCGGAATTTCCGACCGTGTATAGGCTCCATCGGACATTTTCCGTCACACAAAATTTGAGATCTGGATCTCAAATTTTCCGACAACAAAATATGTTGTCGTAAATTCTGATCGTGTGTACACAATTCCGACGCACAAAGTTCCACGCATGCAGAAGAGCCGAACTGGCTATTGAACTTTTCTCGGCTCGTCGTACGTGTTGTACGTCACCGCGTTCTTGACGTTCGGAATTTCCGACAAGATTTGTATGACCGTGTGTATGCAAGACAAATTTGAGCCGACATACGTCAGAAAAAATCCATGGATTTTGTTGTCGGAATATCCGATCGCGTGTACAGGACATTACAGTGCCTTAAAAAAGTATTCACACACCTTGAAATTTTTTACATTTTGTCATGCTACAACCAAAAACATAAATGTATTTTATTGGGATTTTTATGTGATAGACCAACATAAAGTGGCACATAATTGTGAAGTGGGAGGAAAATTCTATAAATATATAAATGTTTCTTTTTACAAGTAAATATCTGAAAAGTGTGGCGTGCATTTGTATTCAGTCCCCTTTACTCTGATGCCCCTAACTAAACTCTAGTGGAACCAATTGCCTTCAGAAGTCACCTAATTAGTAAATAGAGTCCACCTGTATGTAATTTAATCTCAGTATAAATACAGCTGTTCTGTGAAGCCCTCAGAGGTTTGTTAGAGAACCTTAGGGAACAAACAGCATCATGAAGCCCAAGGAACACACCAGACAGGTCAAGGATAAAGTTGTCGAGAAGTTTAAAGCAGGGTTAGGTTATAAAAAAATATTCCAAGCTTTGAACATCTCACAGAGCACTGTCCAATCCATCATCCGAAAATGGAAAGAGTATGGCACAACTGCAAACCTACCAAGACATGGCCGTCTACCTAAACTGACAGGCCAGGCAGGGAGAGTATTAATCAAAGAAGCAGCCAGGAGGCCCATGGTAACTCTGGAGGAGCTGCAGAGATCCACAGCTAAGGTAAGAGAAATCCCCCCCCCCTCAGGGAACGGAATGGGGAGAGGGTGGTAGTATACCCCCTCTTGCTCTCAAAAATGGAGTAGACAGAAGGGGGAGCCTCAGAACTGTATGTCCACTTTTGGGAGATGGGAGTACTGTATGATTCTCTACATTACCTTACAATTTATGTAGACTTTTTTTAGTTTTCTCAATTTTTCCATTTTTTATTTCACATATAGTTTTAGATTTTTAGATTTTTTTTCAATGTTATTTTATTGATTTATTTGGGTGTTTTTTCTGCTATTACAATACCGGGTTTTATTCACTTATCACGGGGTGTTATTAGGAGTCATTGTAGTCATTCACACATTACTCCTTTCACCTGTTTCTAGTGTCATGCTAGATTATGTTTGATATGCAATAGTTTGTATCCGTGTGTATTGCACAGTAGCTGGTGCTCATTTGTGTGGTCATCACTACTCACCTCACATGTCCTTCTAGCAGCTCCTTATCATTTTTGACTATATGTTTTGTTTGTATATTTTGTATCACTTCTTACACTGTGATATCTAGGGTTTACTCCACTTCATTAGAGGGGGTGTTAGCACTCGCCTCAAGCCCACATTAGGGGGTAGCGCCACTCTTCATCTCCTTGTGTCCTTTTCTTAGGGGTGATTCAGATTTTCCATGTATATTCTTTAAAGTGACAGCTATTATTGGGTCATTCTTCACCATACAGAGCTCAGTGGTGGTAGGACGGGGTTTGGCGGCTTTTTTCTTGTCCACCTACAGTTTTTATGTATTTTTGTATGTCGAGATTTTCGATTGTTATGTTATAAATGTTTGTCTGTTCTAAAAATGTATAAAAATAATTTAAATAAAATAAAAAATAAAAAAATAAAAAAATATCCCAAGCTTTGAACAGCTCACGGAGCACTGTTCAATCCATTATCTGAAAATGGAAAGAGTATGGCACAACTGCAAACCTACCAAGACATCCTACCACCTAAACTGACAGGCCGGGCAAGGAGAGCATTAATCAGAGAAGCAGCCAAGAGGCCCATGGTGACTCTGGAGGAGCTGCAGAGATCCACAGCTCAGATGGGAGAATCTGTCCACAGGACATCCATTTGTCATGCACTCCACAAATCTGAACTTTATGGAAGAGTAGCAAGAAGAAAGCCATAAGAAGCCCTGTTTGCAGTTTGCGAGAAGCCAAGTGGGGGAAACAGCAAACATGTGGAAAAAGGTGCTTTGTTCAGTTGGAACCAAAATTGAACTTTTTGGCCTAAAAGCAATGTGTGGGGGAAACCAACACTGCACATCACTCTGAACATACCATCCCCACCGTGAAACGTGGTGGCAGCCTCATGTTGTGGGTATGCTTTTCTTCAGCAGGGACAGGGAAGCTGGTCAGAGTTGATGGGAAGACGGATGGAGCCAAATACAGGACAATCTTAGAAGAAAACCTGTTGGAGTCTGCAAAAGACTTGATACTGGGGCAGAGGTTCACATTCCAGCAGGACAACGACCCTAAACATACAGCCAGAGCTACAATGGAATGGTTTAGATCAAAGCATATTCATGTGTTAGAAAGGCCCAGTCAAAGTCCAGACCTAAATCCAATTGAGAATCTGTGGCAAGACTTGAAAATTGCTGTTCACAGACACTCTCCATCCAATCTGACAGAGCTTGAGCTATTTTGCATAGAAGAATGGGCAAAAATGTCACTCTCTATTTGTGCAAACCTGATAGAGACATCCCAAAAAGACTTGCAGCTGTAATTGCAGCAAAAGGTGGTTCTACAAAGTATTGACTTAGGGGGGCTAATTTCAAATGCATGCCACACTTTTCAGATATTTATTTGTAAAAAATTTTGCAAATCATTTATCATTTTTATTCCAGTTCACAATTATGTGCCACTTTGTGTTGGTCTATCACATAAAATCCCAATAAAATACATTTACGTTTTTGGTTGTAACATGACAAAATGTGGAACATTTAAAGGGGTATGAATACTATTTCAAGGCACTCTACCAGTTTACTAATCATTAGCATACTGACTGCAGGTCTCCCAAGAGTTGGAGACCTCCTGGGACATCCCCCTGTGACATATTGGTCCTAAGAAGAAAGTAATGCCTATTAAAGAAATATATTATTTCCTTATTAGGCAAATTACAACATTGGGGGCAGCAAACCTCACTTAAAGCAGAGTTCCACCCAAAAATGGAACTTCCACTTTTCCAGTTCCTCCCCCCCTCCGGTGTCACATTTGGCACCTTTCAGGGGGGAGCAGATACCTGTCTAATAAAGGTAATTGCTCCCACTTCCAGCGAGAGATCGCCGCAGATTCCGCGGTGATCTATGCCATGTCTGGCCCCTCCTCCGCCCCACCCCCGTCTTCTGGGAGACACACAGGTCCCAGAAGACAGCAGGGACCAGTGAGGATATGCAGCGCGACTTGTGCATGCGCAGTAGGGAACCAGGCTGTGAAGCCATGAGGTTTCACTTCCCAATTCCCTTACTGAAGAAGCCGGCATCTCCACCCGTGAGCTGAGGGCTAGATCGGATTCAAGTGAGGACATTGCAGGTGCCCTGGACAGGTAAGTGTCCTAATATTAAAAGTCAGCAGCTGCAGTATTTTTTTTTTTTTTTTTCGGTGGAACTCCGCTTTAATACCACCCTTCTGCAATAAACATAGAATGCTCATTGATTCCTGCAGAGAAGCTAGAACCATAGATTTTCTGTTGGTAACACGGAAGTGAACTGGAATAGCGGTCCTTCTTGCTCTCCAGGGAAGAAAATCACACCAGCTTGAAACAAAGCAGTTGGATTTGCTTCAATCCTCATTCTTGCAAATCAGTTTTCCCATTCCTAATCATTAACAGAGAGGATACGACATGGCTACATCAAACTATGAATTCCTATTGGCCAGCAATGTCTCTGGCCAATTGCTCCCTTTTTTCCACCTTAGCAGTCAAAAAAACTGACCAAAATGTAATATCCTAAAAGAGTTCTATGGTCACAGCATACATTTTTATTTCATAAAACCAGCATTGTAATAGGAATTCAAACAATAATTATTTTTAACAATGCAATATAAGACTGCGACTATTGACACACAGTGCGGCTCAGCCCCACTCCCCACTCCCTCGTCATTTATGGGCACAGTGCTGGATGAACATTGGGCTCAGGTAAGTATTTGAGGGGGCTGGGAGGGGGGGGGGGCAGAAGCTGCACCTAAAAGTTTTTTTACCTTAATGCAGAGAATGAACTTTAGCCTTTACAAACATTTAACCCCCCCAAAAAATGTAATATATTGCAGCTTCCAGGCCTTATATGTGCTGGCTGTATTAGCTTTTTTTTTTAGGCTTTGTTTCCTTTATTTCACAGTAAGACACACATCCTGTCTTAAGCCCTGTACACTTGATCCGATTGTTGGCCAACCGAGCGTCTGATTTTTGTCCAATGGGCGTGTGCCAGGATCTTGGCTTGCATACTAACGGTACACAATTGTCAGCCAACAAACACGAACGTAGTGATGTATTACAAGGAATTTCAGCACTTGAGTGTCACCCTTTGGGCCCCTTCTGCTAATTTTGTGTTTGGTGAGCACTGATCCCGATCACGCGTGTTTGTACTTTCGACTTTTGTGTGATGGACTTGTGTACTGACGATACGAAAAACAGACAACAGACCGTTCATGGTGTGAGGAAAGAAGAAGAGAGCTGGTAATTGGCTTGTGTTAGGGACATGTGCACTGCTTATCAGTGTCCTGATTATCAGTGCAGTCCAAATAGTTCTCACCAGTGCTGCCAATGTGTGCCCACCAGTGCTGGCAATCAGTGCCCACCAATTCTGCCAATCACTGCCCACCAGTGCCACCTATCAGTGCTGCCAATAAGTGCCCATCAGTGGCTCCTAATCAATGTCACATATCAGTACTGCCTATCGTTGCCCATCAATGCCACCTATCAGTGGCCATCAGTGCCACCTATCGAAGCTGCCTATCAGTGCCACCTCTCAGTGCCCATCAGGGCTGCCTATTAGTGCAGACTCATCAGTGCCTCCTCATCAGTGCCCAGGTGAGTGGGCGGAGATGGGGATGCAGCCATCCTGTAATATGCAGGCTCCAATGCTGCGGTGACGTCAGTGGGAGGTCGGTCCAGTCAGAGTCTGTGTACCATGCCGTGGTATTTTCAACCTCCTTCCATGCTTGGCACATGACAGCATTATGGTGGCCGGAGTCCCAGCACATACTGTTCTCCTCGTCTCTCAGCTTGTAAGTAGAACCTCCTTACCCACTATGCACAGTTCCAGCACTGGGAGAGATCTGAATGTAAAGGGGGGCTCCGATGGTAAAGGGGGGCTCTGATGGTAAAGGGAGGCTTTGATGGTAATGGGGACTCTGAATGTAAAGGGGGGCTCTGATGATAATGCGGGCTCTGAATGTAAAGGGGGCTCTGATGGTAATGGGGGCTCTGAATTTAAAGGTGGCTCTAATGATAATGGGGGCTGTGATGGTAACGGGTGCTTTGATGATAATGGGGGCTCTGATGATAATGGGGGCTCTGATGGTAATGGGGGCTCTGATGGTAATGGGGGCTCTGATGGTAATGGGGGCTCTGAATGTAAAGAAGAGCTCTGATAGTAATGGGGGCTCTGAATGTAAAGGGGGGCTCTGATGGTAATGGGGCTCTGAATGTAAAGGGGGGGCTCTGATGGTAATGGGGGCTCTGAATGAACTTGTATACAACCAAACTAAAGGCCCATACACACGATCAGACTTTTTGACAACTAACATGCAAATTACCTGTTTTAAAGAAACATCCAACCGTGTGTACGCTCCATCGGACAAACTTTTTATCAGACAAATGTTGGCTGTGCAAACAGACAAATTTTCCTGCAACAAAAGTCCTACGTTGGCTAGTCTGATCGTGTATACACAAATCCATCGGACTTTAGTCCAAAGTACAAACACGCATGCTCAGAACCAATGCAAAAGATCAGACAACAATACAGAAGTTGACCAAAGGGTGGCGGTAAAAAGCTGAAAAACCACGTGATTTGGTGAAAGTTGGCTGAAAAAGTCCTGCCGTGTGTATACAGAACAAGTTCACGGCCAACGCCCTTTGGACAGAAATCCACGAAAAAGTTTGTTTGAAGTCCAATCGTGTGTACAAGGCATTAGATGGACAAATTAAAGCTGAACTCCAGTTAAAGCAGTAGCAAAGTCTTCATAGAAAAAAAAAAAAAAAAAAAAAGAAAAATGAAAAAAAAAAGGCTACCAGGAAGTTAATGCCATAATGTGCTATTATGCACCACATACTAGCACTTAATGACAGACTTCCCTTTTCAAGGTAGCCCTTAAGCAGTCTGCAGTCACCGTTGCCAGTGCTTGCATCTTCACCCAGTCTTCTTTCCAGGTCTGTGTGCTCTGGCTGGTTGACATCACTGCCACGCATGGATATACATAAATGAATAAAATCTGACCATGGTAAGCACCTCTGTCAGCGGTAAATGATTTGTTTAAATTCTCTAACTGGTACTTTGTATGGACAACTTGGTCCATTAAAAGAAGTTAACAAATAACAGACTTACTGGCTGGATCACCAGGTGAAATTAAAAGAAAAAAGCCTTAAAAATTAAAACGAATACAGCCATGACAAGAATTGGTAAGCTGCGATATGATACATTTTTATTTTGGGGTTTAATACCTTTAAAAGAAAGCAAAATTAAGCTTATCTTTATTGTATAAACTTCTGGTAACATCAATCTACCACGTAATGAAAATAAATAAAGGCAGGCATTTTTTACAGGAAACATAATCCAGTTGTGTATCTAGTCTTTAGCCAACTGAAGATGTCTTAAAATAGCTGTTTGCATCTAAAAAGTGCAAATGTTTCATTTAATTGAATGACTTAGGAAATATTTGTTCAAATGTATTCTCATATAATAGTCAGAGGAGTTATAGGACTTATGCCCTGTACACACGATAGGATTTTTCGCCAACAAAACTGTGGATTTTTTTCCGACGGATGTTGGCTCAAACTTGTCTTGCATACACACTGTCACACAAATGTTGTCGGAAATTCCGAACGTCAAGAATGCAGTGACGTACAACACGTATAACGAACCAAGAAAAATGAAGTTCAATAGCCAGTGCAGCTCTTCTGCTTGATTCCGAGCATGCGTGAACTTTTGTGCGTCGGAATTGTGTACACACGATCGTACTTTACGACAGTAAGTTTTGTTGTCGGAAAATTTGAGAACCTGCTCTCAAACATTTGTTGGTGGAAATTCCGACAACAAATGTTCTATGGAGCCTACACACGGTCGGACTTTTCGACAAGCTCACATCCAACATTTGTTGTGGGAAAATCCTATCGTGTGTGCAAGGCATTAGTGTTTAAACATGGATCACGTCATGCTGACTTTCGATGAAAGAAAACGCATCAACATGTACCTGATATTCCTGGAAATATAATAGACTTCACTGACCCACAGTGCAGAAGAATAACAAATGTGTTAATCTAAATGCTATGCCTAAAGCATAACTGGTATTAGCATTACAGTTTATTAACCACTTCTGCCCCGGAAGATTTGGCTGCTCAATGACCAGACCATTTTTTGCAAAATGGCACTGCATCGCTTTAACTGACAATTGAGCGGTCGTGCAACGTACCCAAACAAAATTGACGTCCTTTTTTTCCCACAAATAGAGCTTTCTTTTGGTGGTATTTGATCATCTCTGCAGTTTTTATTTTTTGCGATATGAACAAAAAAAGAGCAACAATTTTGAAAAAAACACATTTTGTACTTTTTGCTATAATAAATATCCCCAATTTTTTTTTTAAAAAAGCTAATTTTTTCCTCAGTTTAGGCCGATATGTATTCAACATATTTTTGGTAATAAAAATCGCATATTGATTAGTTTGAGCATCTATAAAATAGGGGTAAGATTTATGGCATTTTAATTTTTTTACTAGTAATAGCGGTGATCAGTGATTTTTGTCGGGACTGCGAAATTATGGCGGACACATCGGACACTTTTGGCACATTTTTGGGACCATTGGCATTTATACAGCGATCGGTGCTATAAAAATGCACTGATTACTTTATAAATGTCACTGGCAGGGAAGGGGTTAACACTAGGGGGCAATCAAAGGGTTAACTGTGTGTCCTAGGGAATAACTCTAACTGTGGGGGGATGGGACTGTATGAGTGAGGAGAGCGATCGTTGTTCACAGATCGCTCTCCTCACCCCTGACAGCACGGAGATCTGTCTGTTCACATTGACAGATCTCCGTTCTGACTCTGTGTGGAGCAATCGCGAGTGCCCGGCAGTCACTGCGACCGCCGGGCACGTGCATCGGATCCGGCGTCAACCTAGTGGCCAAAAGGCGAACTGACAAAAGGTCAGTTACCGCTTTGATCCAGGACCATCTGTACCTGTCGAGCCTGTTGTATCCATCGAGCTAGCTGACCAATAAGCCTTTGTGACTTGGGTGGTATAAGCCTCTCTAAGTCATTGACATCTGGTAAGCCCCCCCTTTGTTCATCGGTGGTGGCACCTTTAAATGTTTCTGCTCGTTTGGAGTGTCACCCTTTAGCTGAATTTTTTGTTCAAGTTTGTTTGGATCACACTTTCAATCCTTGGACTTTGGTTCTTGGCACTTTAAGCACTCTTATTAACCAAATCATTTTCTTGGTTAATTTTTTTCGATTATCTATTTTTTTTTGATTAACCAATTTTGGACTTTGTGTTTTTTCACTATAAGCACTTTATTGATCTAATATCAGTTATGTTACTATAAGCACTTTATTCACCCAGTACTAATTATGGAATCTTTATATTAGGACAGATATTTATGTACCTATTTGTATATTGTATTGTTCACATAGTACTTTCCATTATAGCACCATAATAATGTTACTAATTTTATTGATTGCATCACCATGTCATTAGCTTGATTACCTTCAATGGTTACACATTTTTCCTAGGTGGTTTAATAGCGCTACACATTTTACACTTATGCCCCGTACACACGGTCGGACATTGATCGGACATTCCGACAACAAAATCCTAGGATTTTTTCCTACGGATGTTGGCTCAAACTTGTTTTGCCTACACACGGTCGCACAAAGTTGTCGGAATTTCCGATCGCCAAGAACGCGGTGACGTCAAGCACGTACGATGAGACTAGAAAAGGCCGGTTCAGAACCAAGCGCAGCACCCTTTGGGCTCCTTTTGCTAATCTCGTGTTAGTAAAAGTTTGGTGAGAGACGATTCGCGCTTTTTCAGACTCGTGGCTTTCAGATCGTTTTCTGCCGTTCAGTTTGTGCTTGTGGGTTTGTATCTGCTCTTCAGTGCGTGCAAGCAAGTTCCGCGTGACTTTAGTCACTGTATTCTTGTTCGTTCGTTACTGGTTTTCAGGTCGCTCTTCACAGGCCTTGCTGTTCTTCAGTGCGTTCTGTTACTTCGTTCTGAGCAGCCGACCATTTTCTAGCCATGTTTCGTATGCGGGGGCTTGGTGTTGGGGTCCTGACCTTGACACAAGTCCAGTCCATGAACAGGGTGGGGAGGAGTTCATGGACCAAGAATTGGTTGCTTCAGCGTGACCAGTTCTGTCATATGCCTTTGCTCCGTGAGATCCGTGAGAATAATCCTGATGATTTCAGGAACTTTCTCAGGATGGATTACCCCAAACACCCCCTAAAATATTTGGAAATGTTATTTTGGATTTAAATTCAGGCAGAGGGCCAGAGGCTTTTTTTTGTGGTGTCCCCAAATTTTTGGTAACCCTCCCTCCCCCAACTGCTAAGTCAGCTGATCCCAATTCTCTATCCTCAATCATCTATCTGCTGACTTTGCCAAACCCATACACACTATACCCATCTCTTTACTGGTCAGATTTATGGATGAATTCCCCAAAGCATGTAGTGCAAGGGCCTGCCTGTATACTTTCCAATGGTACTGTTTAAAGTTCTTGTATCCTATTATGATCTTGATAGGTAATAGCAGAATGTCCAAATGTGCTCAAATGTGTACAGTGTGTATTTATATCTTTGTATTATGACACTTCTTACCTGTCCAGTGGGCTGCCAATAGTGTAACTAAGGAGGGGCTGTTCCAAGTAATACCCTGTATTTAGGCATTCATCTCTCAATGAAGTGAAGAGGGTTACCTGTCCAAGAGTCCTCCCCCTATAATGTTCGAAATGGCCCATGAGAGGGGGGGAGGGGGAATATGATAGGTGTACCTTATACTTTGTTGTTGTTAAATTCCCCTTAATAAATGCTATCTGGAGGTTGACCCATAATGTTTGTGTCTAATCTGCTTGCCAGGTTTCTGTGAAAAAATAGTAATGTTTATTGTTTTTTCCTCAACAGTTTCCTTCCATGCCACAGGAATGGCAGACTGTGGCCTCCCACTTTGCCCAGCGGTGGGACTTTCCTAACTGCGGAGGGGCAATTCATGGGAAACACGTCCACATCGTCCCACCACCCAACTCGGGGTCGTACTATTATAACTACAAGGGGTTTAATAGTATAGTGATGTTGGCGGTGGTGTCGGCTAATTACGAGTTCTTGTATGTGGACGTGGGGAAGAATGGCCGGATGTCCGATGGTGGAGTCATCGCCCAGACGGAGTTCTACAGGCGTCTCCAGAATGGCAGTTTGGACTTTCCACCTCCAGAGGACAATGTTGAAGGTCTCCCATTTGTGTTCGTTGCTGATGAAGCATTTGCGCTGGGGGACCACCTGATGCGGCCATTCCCGATGAGGACCCTCACCCCGGAACAGAGGGTTTTTAATTACCGGCTGGCCAGAGCCCAAAGAGTGGTGGAGAACACATTTGGAATCCTGGCCAGCCGGTTCCGACTATTTCTGACACCCATCCATATGGCGGAGTATAAACTGAACCATATTATACTGGCGTGCTGTGTTCTCCATAATTTTTTAAGAAAACATTCAGCCAACTATGCTGGCTCAGTTGGGCCTGAGGCCGGAATCCCAAATACTTCCACATTGACGGCACTTGAAAGCGGCCGTCCTGGCTTGCCCTCCCTGAATGCCCGTGATGTCCGGTTACGATACCTGGAGTTCTTTGCGGGTAGGGGGGCTATCAATATGCCAGACAATATGTGACACCTTTTTCAAATAAAAAACAACCAAAAGCAATTCTTGGTGGACATTTACTGCTTGTGTTTGTTTTAGCTGACCCTGACAGAAATGTGTTGAGTGCAGAAAATGTCGTGATTGTGTAACCTTATACAAAGCACTGTTGGCTGGTACTTCCTAAATGCAAAAACACATTTCACTACAAGTGCACTTGTAACTGCACTGAACCTGCACTTGTAGTGCAAAGTGTATTTGCCCTTAGGAAATAACCCCCATTTGTGCATAAAACAACAATTACATCACCCCAAAAGTGTTGTAGTGTTGAGACAATAATCCACACATTCTTGAGTAAGGCACTTTTTTATACCTGCACAATCACATGTGCATTTACCAAAGGTTTTTAAAACAAACCAACATGTTTGTTGTATAAAATGTTTGCAGTAGCATTATGAAAAATCAAAATATCCATTTCAGATAAAACAGGCCTGTGTAAAACCAACAAGAAAGCCAAAAAACTTGAACTTACAAAGTTCACATTAGGTAAAACCTGAAGGCTATATCAGACATCAGTATTTAGGAACTGGGTTTGATATAGCGTTCAGATGGGGGGAACTCACCCCTGGAAAAGCCAAATTTGGAAGATGCACACCAATTTACGAATGTCAACATGTGCTATCTGCCATCATGGGGGATCAAGGGACGTGTTTTGGGGGAGCAAGCCCTTCCTCAACGCTACTTTATAATTGAGGAAGGGGTTGCACCCCCAAAACGCGTCCATTGATCTCCCGTGATGGCAGATAGCACATGTTGGCACACTGTGTGCATCCTCCAAATTTGGCTTTTCTAAACATTGTAAAAATTTAAATTACATCAAACAGGTCATTTTGTGGGGTTTAAATTCGCCCCAAAACATCAATGATGTTATTATTTTTTTTTATAACATCACGTATTTGTTGCTGGATGTTTTGCAATTGGAGATTACATCCCATGATCTCCCCTATCAGTATCTGGGCACTTTCTGATGTAAAGCGTTCTCTCTCCCTCACATCACGATCACCTAAAAAGAGATAAAGAACAAAAAAAACAGGTCTCAAAAATCTGCCACCAGCCATCTCTTTTACCTGAGTCTGTGGTCGCAGACACTCACCTGTTGTGGTGCCAATCTCCACCACGTCTTCTTCTTCCTCCTGCTCAGCATCTTGTGTTTGGGGTAGTTCCCCTTCTTCCAGAGGGGGGGGGTCTGTGTTCTCCTGGGATGAGGAGTGTCCGAGTCTTTTCTCCCCTATGTAAAACAAAAATGGTATAATTAGCACACAGATATTTGATGGCAGAACTAGAAATAGGAAACATTGCTTGGAAGTGGGGTACAATTGTCTATTTTAGCCGAGTTCAAAGATGTCTTTTTTTTATTGCCCTTTGTCAAGCTGCAATACTTTACCTGTTTGGTACAAGCTTCACACATGTAACCCCCCCTATAGTATACACTGGAGCACCTGTGTGCCCCCCCTAATAAAAATGGTGTTCTGGGGTCCCACACTAGTGCTCCAGTGTCCAGATGTGAAAACAGCTGCTCAGTGTCCTCTCCTTACACACAATCTAGTTTGCATTTCATTCTAGTAACAAACCCATCTACCTAAACAAATATTTGGCATCCAAGTAGGCCCCAAAAAAAAGTGGGAAAATGCATATGGCCTAAACAATGGTGTTCTAGAGGCCGAACGAAAAATGTTTGATACGAATGAATAATGGGCCCATGAACATTAAAGTTGACCTTTTTAAACGTTACAATTACTAAAATCATATGGAGCAGAACGAACGGAATAAAGCCAGAAAGAATAGAAACACAGCACAACTACTTACTTTTTTGCAGCACTCTCCGGATCTTTCGGTACTGCTCCGGCTCTCTCAACTTCAGGTCCGACCACCGCTTCCTGAGCTGATCTTTTGATCTTCGTACCCCGAAATTCCGCTCGAGACTCCTGACCACTTTCGCCATGATCTTGGCCTTTCGGATGTTCGGGTTGGGGTAAGGCCCATATTTTCCATCATAGTCGGACTTCCTCATGATGTCGACCATCTCCAACATCTCCCCAAACGACATATTTGTGGCCTTAAAACGTCTCCTTCTGGATCGGGACGTGCCTGGATCCGGGCTTTCCTCCTCCTCCTCGTTGCTACAATTAGCACGCACCTGGTGTAACTCCGCCATCATGCTCTTCCCCCACTGCGCCGAACGAAAAGGGGCGGGGAATAGAATAGAAAGAACATCAGGGGCGGGCGGAGTTACACACATGCGCAGTGTGTATAAAGCGTAACACGCGTGCGTATTACGTACGATCTGTGAGCGGAGGAAGGAGCATTGGACGCGCCGATCGTAAGAACGAAGGTAAGAGACAAACTTGGGCCTATACTGCTTCTAGATTGAGGCCTATATTGTAACAAGATTAGGAGAGTTTTGTCTGACATTAGGCTTTGTCTTGTGTTGTGTCTTGCAGTGAACATGGATATCTTAATGAGAGATACTGACTTCATGTCACTATTCATTGATATGCTAAGTGAGCTGCCTTGTCTGTGGGAGATTACCCACCCCCATTTCAAGAACCAAGCAAAGAGGAAGGCAGCACTGGAGCAATTGTGTGAAATTGTGAAGCAGGTGATCCCCACGGCAGACATCACTTATTTAAAGATCTTAATTGGTTGCCTGAGGAGTACATATCTGAGGGAGCGCAATAAAGTCCTGGATTCACAGAGATCCGGAGCAGCAGATGACATCTATGTCCCCAGGATGTTGTACTATGACAGGCTGCACTTTCTGGCAGGCCAGACTGAACCCAGGCCATCCCTCTCCAGTCTTCCTTCCACGCTTCCTTCCCCCCCGGCTGAGGCTTCTGATGCCCAACCTGGGCCTTCCAGGCCATATGTGGAGGAGCCCAGATTGAGCCAGGTATAGCATTCCTCTAAATATTTCTGCTTGTCCAATCAATGATGTTAACTAGATGTTAGTTGGGAGTACTAATTTATGATTGTGATTGATGATGCAAAAACTAAAACCATGTCCTTTTTTCATACACAGGGAAGTCTCAGCCAGGAGGTGGCTGATCTGCAGGTCCCTCCACCCACCCTGAAAACAGAAAGTGGCAGCAGGAGGAGTAGCCTAGAGGAGGCGGCTATCAGATTTTTTTGGAGGGCTACAGAGGTCCTGGGAGCACCACACACCATGCAGGAGAACCTTGCGGCATTCATTGCCTATAAAATGCAGAGGATGGAGGAGGGCCAACAAGCCATGTGTCAGGCCCTCATATCAGAGGCTCTGGAGAAAGGTGTGAGGGGACAACTTACACCTCACACACAGCTTTGGGATGGTCCTCCTCCTCCTCCTCCCTCTCCTCCAGGTCCTCCCAGTCCTCCCAGTCCTCCTCCAGGTCCTCCCAGTCCTCCTCCAGGTCCTCCCAGTCCTCCTCCTCCTCCAGGTCCTACTCCTCCTCCTGCCACATCTCCTACTACACAGCCACAGCCGGGAAGGAAGTGTGAAAGGAAGACCAGAGAGTGATTGCCCTGGATCCAGTCTGGTCGGCCAAAAGATGCAGCCTCTTGTGGTACCACAGCCTGGGGACACTGATGTCATCTGCTGCTATCCGAGTCTCTGTGAATCCCGGACCAGACTGCCCTCCCTTATATATGGACTCCTCAGGCCACCAATTTTGAGGTTTAAGAATTGATGTCTGCCATGGGGGTCCCAGGCTTCACTAATTTCTGCTGTTGATCCAGTGTTGCCTTCCTCTTTGTTTGGTTCTAATACCTTAATAAAGGATTTTTGTTTTGAATTATACTCTCCTATGTGTTTTACTTCAAAAATGATGGTTTGTTTGTGAGGATTCAGGTACATTGCAAATATACAATGTGAAATGAACAAGGGACACCAACAGCAAACAATCTCCTGGAGATTAAATAATAAAAGATATCAATGGTGTTGGGGTAACTTGCCACACACACAAAAATATTCTGGAGTAAAAATAAAAATAACATTAAACAAAGATCAGCCTTGGAAAAAATCCAAACATTAAAGAAAAAAAAAGGCTTAAAAACCAAAAAAAAAATCCAAAAAAAATATAAAACTGTCAGATGTGACAACTAATAACAATATATTGAGGGAATCCCACTAAAAAAACACAAATCAAACTTTGTGAGAAGTGTGTGTGAATATGAGCAGCAAAACGACTTAATTCTTGTCACATTATAAAGAAGAAGAGAGTGCGCTGTATTAAACCATTTTTAACATTGCAGCGTGACGAAAGTGCTGTATCCATTGCGAACGCTAAGTTTACCAGAACGAGCTGTCCCGTGTCGGAATTTCTTCTGAGCATGCGTGGCACTTTGTGCGTCGGAACAGGCCACACACGGTCGGAATTGACGCGATCGGATTTTGTTGTCGGAAAATTTTATCTCCTGCTGTCCAACTTTGTGTGTCGGAAAATCCGATGGAAAATGTCCGATGGCGCCCACACACGGTCGGAATTTCCGACAACACGCTCCGATCGGACATTTTCCATCGGAAAATCCGACCGTGTGTGCGGGGCATTACACATATTGCTTTTAGTCTGCATCTGTGTTGGCAGCTATTTCTCCATTTCCATTTTACACAGCGAGGTATTTTCCCTCTTTTTTTTTCTATTTAGGTATGCTGGGAGTTGTTGTCCATGCTGCTGCAATTGTTTGGCTGTAACCCGTTCCTTTATAGCAGATGCTTTTTCTAACAAGTGGATAGTGTTGAAGAGTTCGGGACTACCTATCCGTCAACTGCAGGAACCTAAGGTACTATTGCTGGATGCTAAGACATACCTCTAAGTCTTCAAGACCCCCTACGGAGTTGATGGACACTTGGAATGATCCACTAATGTTTTCTAGGTTTTTGGGACTAAAGTTTCTCCGGTGGTTTTTTTTCTGTTAGCCTGGAGCAAACAGGGGGTTGGGTACTTACACTATTAATTTTTCTGACTATTTTGCTTTTTTAGTTTTCTATTTTTTCAACCTTTTTCTGCACTTTTTTTTTCTTTTTCTTTTTGTGTTTTGCCCTGAGGGACTCTACTAATGGGCTTGCTATTTGCCTAGTACAATTTATGCTGTTATTTTGTTGTTTAATGGTGCGTTGTGGCTCTCTGCATCCAGGTCCTACCTGTCTGACCCCCCTTCTCTGCTGTATTATTATGAGTAATCTCAAAATCCTCTCTTGGATCGTCCGTGGATTAAACTCTAAATTTAAGAGATCATTGGTCCTTCAGTATCTTAAAGCCCAGAATCCGCACTTGGTCCTCTTACAGGAGACCCATTTAAATGAGAGTACAGTACTCTCCCTAAACAGGAATTGGATCCAGAGAAGTATACACATACTCTTCGTATGTTAGGGGTGTAGCTATTTTAATTCACAAAGAAGGTGACATGTTCGATAGAGCAAGTGGTTGTAGATCCCCAGTGGTGATATGTAATAGTGGTACTCGATGCTGAATCCCAGCTACTGGCAATAGCTAATATATATGTCTCACCCCCTTTCAAGAGGGAGGTCTTGTATACAGTCCTCGAGAAGGTTGCCACTTTTGGCCCATTTTAATTGTTGGTGGCTGGTGACTTCAACAACATCCTGGACTAAGCCCTAGACACCTCTAACCAGACTTGGGTGCAGAACCTGGTGCTGGGACACTGGGCCAATTCAGCGACTTTGGAGGAGGTGTGGCGGTGGAAACATCCTGGAGAGAGAGGTTACTCCTCTCTTTCCCACGTCAGCACTTCCTCCTCCCGTATTGACTTGGCTTTTGCCAACCCAGCTCTGCTGCCCTAGGTTACAGAGGTTTTCTACCTAGCCAGGGTGATCTCTGATCATACCCCTCTACAGGTTGTATTGACTCTTACCTCAGGTAGGCGTAGTGGGTTGTGGAAGTTACATCCTGGTTGGGTGGTGGAGTTTTCAGTGGAGGCCTTGGTCTCACCACATTAAAAAGAATACTGGAAACATAATGAGGGCACAGCGGACAGGCCTGTAATGTGGGATGCATTTAAGGTGTCCACCCGGGGGATGTATATATCGGCCATCAAGGCTGCCAGGGCTGAGAAAAACTCCACCTCTGAAGAGCTTCAAGCTTATGAAATACACTGTGCAAAGATTCATGCTGACATATCCCCTTCCTCCCTGGCGGAGTTGCAGATGGCTTGAAGGGTACTGTTGGTACACTTCCAAAGTCTCACTCAATGCAATTTCAAAACCAGAGCCGAAACATTGTTTGAAAAGGTTGACAAAAATGGGAAGCTACTACCTTACCTGACTGCTGATGCTCGGGCACACACAGCGATCCCTTGCGTTCACTCACCTGAGGGCACTCTTGTGAGAGATGGGGAGCGCATCAAGCAGGCATTTGTCTCATACTACTCAGAACTATGCTCTCCTGTCCCATCGTATGACGGGAGTCATATCAGGCTTTGGTGGATCTGCTGGGCCCCTTCCAGATCCCGGTGCTGCCAACCGAGGTGGCGGCCAGCCTGGACGCGCCTTTTACTGATAAAGAATTGGTGACGGCTGTTGCCTCCTTTCCAAAAGGCAAATCGCCAGGCCCTGATGGGATTCCTGCAGAATGGTACAAAGAATATATAGAGCTCCTATCCCCCAGACTCTTACAACTCTATGAGGACTGTTTAGAAACAGGTACATTACTTACCTCCTTTTACGAGGCCCATGTGGCCTTACTACCGAAACCTGACAAAGACCCTCTCTCCTGCTCATCGTATAGGCCTATAGCATTGCTCAATATGCACCTCAAAATTCTTTCTAAAATGCTTGCCAATAGGTTAATGAAAATAATACACCACTTAATATCGCCAGACCAGACTGGGTTTATGCCTAAGGAGGCGACAAATATTAATCTCTGGAGGGTGTATATACATACTCAGTTGGAGACTGGGGGATCGTCTGAGGGAGCCTTGGTGTTTTTTGACCTTTGAAAAGGCCTTTGATTCCATTGATTGGGGGTACATGACTCAGGTTTTGCACCGTATGGGGTTTGGCCCCACCTTCATAAAATGGATAGCGCTGCTGTATGACCATCCAGTTGTGGCCCTCCGTATCAATGACAGGGTGTCAGATGCCTTTCCGGTGTTCAGGGGCAACAGACAGGGGTGCCCACTCTCACTGGGACTATTTGCATTGGTTATGGAACCGCTTGCGATAGCACTGCGTTCCTCCTCCCAGATACAGGAGATCACTGTGGGTACCCTGACCGAAACTACGACCCTTTACGCAGATGACCTAGTATTGTTTATTAAGGATACTGGACCGTCTTTACAGGCAGCGCTGTCACTCCTAGGCAAATTGACGGTGGTCTTTGACCTTAAGATTAATTGAACCAAGTCTAAAATGCTCCCCTTACGGTCCCATCCAGTGCCCAGACAGGCAGATCCCAATAATCCCCTACAATGGGTGACACAGATTAAGCATCTGGGGGTTTTAATCACAACTTCGGTGACTGATTTAATTCATCTTAATGTCTCACCTTTACTTGGTATTCTATCTAAAAAGTTCCACGCCTGGAAAAAAGCTTCCCCTGTCTTTCATTGGGAAGATAAACCTGATCAAGATGAAAATTCTGCCCTTGCTACTATATGTCCTCAGGAATTCTCCAGTGTGGATCCCAAAATCACTTAAATCGATAGATAGTATGCTCTCCTCCTTTTTGTGGCAGAGGGAAACTCCCCGCCTGAAACTGGCCATACTTCAGCAGCCATGGGGGGAAGGGGGACTTGCGTTACCTAGCTTCTATAAATACTTTCTAGCTGGCCAATTGACAGTAGCCCACCGCTGGCTGACTTCTCCACCAGATGATGCCTCGGTGTCCCTGGAGGCTGCCTGTGTGGGCTCATATGAGACGCTCTCACACTTGGTCTACAGGGGTCTAAAGTCTCCATTCACCCTGACTCCCTCTATGTGCTCAGTGATTAGGGCCGGGAATGTGACTCAGGGATTGCGGCCGTCTGGTTTGCACAGGTTTTCCTCCAATTTACCGTTGGAGAAATCCCAATTTGGTACACTTTTATGACTACCAGGACCTTATAGTTTGGACTAACTATGGGGTTAAAACCTTACAGCATATTGTACTAAACGGCATCCTCATGTCATTCAACAAACTCAAGGAACGTTTCACCCTACCCAATTCACACTTCTTCAGATACATCCAACTGAGAAATGCTTTTTATTCTCAATTAGGCAGGGGACCACTGGACCTCGATCCTAGCGACCTAGAACTACTGACGCACAGTGACTCCTTAGTAAAACCAGTCTCTAGTTTATATAAAGACCTTTTCCAAGAAACGTTCCTATTGATGGAACCCTGCAGACATGCTTGGGATTCGGTGGCCCCAGGCCTAGAAAGAGACGACTGGGACGACATGTGGGGGACTGCATTTCAACACTTAGTCTCTACCAGAGATCGTTTAATACATTATAAATTCTTACATAGAATATACCTTACCCCGGCTAGATTAGAGAAAATGTTTGGGAGCCAACAGTCTCTATGCTGGAGATGCTCAACACCTATGGCAAACTTCATGCACATATTTTGGGATTGTCCCCATATTAAACCATACTGGCAAGCCATAGCACAATGTATTAGGCCGGTCACCTCTATTTCAATCCCCCTGTCCATTGAAGTATGCTTGTTGCATTTAGTTGAACCTTTAGTCACTACTAGGGCTATACGAACTCTTCTCACCTTATTATTGTTTTATGCTAAAAAACGAATTGTCCTATCGTAGAAGAGTTCGTCTTCCCCAACTTTGGAGGCCTGGAAATCTGTGGTCCATAAAGCAGTATCATTTTACAAAGCTGCTTATCTGAGCAGGGGGGCTTTGGATTGCATTACCAGGTACAGCCATTGACCCTGGTATCTACTACAGAGCTGGGAAGAAAATGTTTCTGGAGTGCTGGAGGAGTACTGGCTAACTCGGGGCTAATGTAAGGATCTTCTCAATGGGCGGTCTTTTCATGTACCTAGAGACTGCAGTTTCTCTTGATGCTGGGATTGGGAAGACGGAAGACCGCATTAGCAGACATTATCCTGTAGTATTGAGCAGGGGGTCACCACACTGAATCACTATGAAACACACCTCCGGCAGGAGGGCAATATAATGTACACATCTGTCTAGGCAAAGCTATACTAGGGCTGTGTTTTTACCCTTTTGGGGGTTTTCCTCCTTTTTTTTTTTTCTCTACTCGCTGTTTTTGTTGTTTTTCTGTGCCTTTTGTTGTTTTACACTGGTATGTTTGTTTACTCTGTAACCAGTGGTTGTTTCCACTCTATGCGGGTTATTGTTGATTGAATGTCATGAAACTTAATAAAAAATTATTTACAAAAAAAAAAGCAACGCAGTGCCAAATTGTAAAAAGTGCTCTGGTCAGGAAGGGGGTAAAATCTTAAATCTTCCAGCCGCTCCACCCGCTCCTTCTCAATAAACTCCGTTCCCTTTGGCCTCCAAGATTCTGCTCTATCCTGGTTCTCCTCCTACCTATCACAGCGCTCCTTCAATGTTACCTACAACTCTGTCTCTTCCTCTCCATTTCCTCTTTCTGTAAGGGTCCCGCAAGACTCTGTTCTTCGACCCCTTCTCTTCTCCATCAACACCTCCTCCCTTGGTCACTTGATAACCTCCTATGGCTTCCAATACCATCTCTACGCCAATGACACCCAAATCTATCTGTCTACTCCTCACCTCACTCTTTTAGTCTCCTCTCGCATTACTAACTGCCATAAGCATGGATGTTGCACGACTTCCTTAAACCCTAAATCCTTCTCTCTAAAACCCCCTGCCCATGCCTACCTCCATGACTTTTCCATCAAGGTCAATAATGCAACCAATAATCCCTCCCCTAATGTCAGGGTACTAAGTGTAATCCTAGACTCTGACCTGTCCTTTCAGCCCCAAATCCAATCAGTGCCAAAAGCTTGTAGACTCCACCTCCGTAACAGCTCTAAAATTCGCCCCTTTTTAACTAATGGAACCACCAAGGTACTCATTCGCTCCCTCGTTATCTCTCACCTTGACTATTGCAACTCTCTTCTCATAAGCCTACCTCTCTATTGGCTATCCCCTCTTCAGTCTATCATGAATGCTGCTGCCAGACTCATCTATCTTATCAACCGCTCAGTGTCTGCTACCCATCTCCACCAATCCCTACACTGGCTTCCGATCGCTCAGCAAATTAAGTTCTAAATACTAACAACAAAATACAAAGCCATTCAAAACTCTGTGAGCTACATCACCAATTTTGTCACCAAATATCACCCAAAGCGTCCTCTCCACTCCTCTCAAGACCTCCGGCTCTCACGCTCCCTTGTCTCCTCCTCCCATGCTAGTCTCCAGGACTTCTCCAGAGCCATCCTCTGGAACTCTCTACCTCAATCTGTCCGGCTATCTCCTACTCTGGCTGCCTTTAGACAATCCCTGAAAACTCATCTCTTCAGGGAAGCCTATCACGCCTTCAACTAATCTTTTATCACTTCCATCAGATCATTCCCCAGTTACAACCTTTTGTACCACTTGCCCCACCCTATTAGATTGTAAGCTCTTTTGAGCAGAGCCCTCTTAACCCTCTTATATTCTATTGCATTGTAACTGTACTGTCTCCCTTTTTTATTGTAAAGCGCTGCGTAAACTGTTGCCGCTATATAAATCCTGTATAATAATAATAATAACAACAAGCAATGCATATTATTTGCAGTCCTGTGTACCATTTTATGCGCACTATAAATTCCATAGCCCATAGTCCATCTTGGGAATGAGCAAGAGAGGATGGCTACATTCCTACATATAGTTGGATCATGAGCAATAAACATAGCCATCCTCTAACAGGAAGTTGGATCACAGCAGCAAAGAAAAGCAATTTGGAGAAGGCTGAGAGTAGAAAAATTTACTTTTTTTTGAGAAACTAACAATAATGGAAGAGAATTTTTGTTTTTTAAACAAGAGTTTAATGTCACTTTAAGAATAACTCCTGGTATGATGAAAACAGTTAGATAATTACTAAAAAAAACATAACTGAGATGTGAGAATCTGTTCTCCATACCTGATATTGTAACAGAATGCTATGTCCTATACTGGATATCCTGTTCATACAAAGACCTTGTCAATGTGGGGGCTTTTCCTCCTCCATATGGCGAAGCTTGCGGCTCTACCATAAGGCCCCGTTCACATCTGAGCAACTTGAAGCTTCACCAAAAGCACTTCAATGACTCAACACTACAATTTCTATTCAATGGTGCCCATTTACCTGAGCATAGTGTCCCTTGAAGCTTGAAGTAGATCAGTTGTACATTCTGGCCCCAGTAGACTTCAATGGGAGGGCCTGAAAAATATATGTTTTTTGCACATTTTCTTGCCTAGTAATTAAAAAGCCTGAAATACACATAAAAATAGCTCTGCATATGTTAAATAAATGCCCAAGAAACAGCCAAAGATGCTCTGCTCAAGTGTGAAAGGAACGTAACCGATTCTGGCAGTGAAATAGTCAAGTAACTGGAATTTGGGATCCTAAGAGATATCCATTGTCCAGTTCCAACACAACATACATTCTTAATTCACATTGAATTTCTCAGTGAGTCTGATCTAAAGATATCCGATTAGAAAGAATATATACCTACTCACTGTATGCACTGCACAGTCCTTTTACCTTTACTGCTGCTGATGTGAGATCCATAGTTTCTACAAAGCTTGCCATGGTGAAAAGTGGTCATTGTTATGTAGCATTGAATACTGGCAGTGGTTTACAGCATCAAAAGAAAAAAAAATGCCCCAGTGTTAGTGGGAGGAAAAGAAGGCCAGACATCAGTGTCAGTGTAAAGAAAAATATCCTGGTGTCAATGGGATTCAAAAATGCCCCATTATCAGTGGAGGGGGAAAGTATTTCAGCATTAATTAAGAATTGCCCCGGTCTCAGTGTGAGGAATCAAATGCATGGGTACTATGGTGGTGCTACGGGTACTTTTTCTGTAACCCCATCAAGCACTCCTTTCTTTATGCCTCTGCCTTTCTAATGGCTGAATCATTGTAGAAACAAGGTAGATGAAAGTCAGGGAAATCGCACTAGTTTAAGTAAAAAAAGAGTGACACCATGTGAGAAGGGGAGCAGAATTTTCACAGATTTTGTTGATGGCAGTTGTGACCAGTGAATTATTAGTGCTCCCAAAGTTGGGCTTTAAGTAACAGGCATTAGGTGCCATCAGGTCCTTCCAACTCAGAAATAATTTAAGAATCCAACATCTGATTCCAGCAAACGATATGCCAAAACGAATCCATGCTTTTGTATCATCCAGACTGTATTACTGCAACTCCCTCTACTATGGTCCCCCTAAGAAATAACTAGATAGTTTAAAGCTGAATGCAGCAGCCAGGATACTTACCCACCAACCTTGGCACTGCCACATCACCCCAAATTCCCACTACCTTTGCTGGCCTCCAATAAAATGAAGGATATCCTTCAAGATCAGCCTGCTTACTTATAAGCCTTAAATAACTTGGGTCCAGCTTATCTAACAGGACTTCTGGTTACCCATACTCCTTTAAGCTCCCTTCACTCCTCAGAAAAAGGGACATTTCAAGCACTCAGAACCATCTTAAAATCTTTTGAATCATGTGCATGTTCCAGTCATGTAGCACCCACAATAGGGAACTCACTGCCATCAACTGTCCAGGAAGCACCCTTTCTGGATGTTTTCAAAAGCAGACCCAAGGATCAACCATTGTGTTCACCCTGGACTATAGCAACACCAGACAAATCCCTCTCTTTAAAGGCTCAAAGACCAATTTGATGTGAACTTTGAGCCCCCAAGTAGAAAGGTGCTGTAGAAATATCTTTATTTTTATTGGAAAATGTTGGAAATTTTTTAAGAAATTACTGTCCAACAGACAAGTCTAGTCATGCTGCCCAGGGAATTACTAGCAGATAATCACGGGTTTGTATGTAGTTGCTTCTACACTGCCCTCTTTTATCAAAGAACAGCAAAAGTTTGTTTCCTGCCCTGTACATTCCCCAGGACTTGCAGACATTTGGTAAGGGAATCCAGAATAAAACACAGACACTTCCTTGTGGTCAATGCAATAGAAAAACATGCTGTAAGAAAAATGACTGGGTTTAAGGAAGTAGGGACTGGTCCTGAGACAGCAAGAGGAAAAACGCACATGCAACAGCCCCAACTGTCTGATAACTATATTAATGATATGCCATAATAATAACTATTGTACAATTTGATTGCATCTAAGGGTGGAAGAAATCCTCAGTCAATTTGGTTTTGGCTGGAATACTCATACCCTGTTTTGTATGAAAAACAATTTATGTGACAAAACAGAACTTTTGAAGACCACTTGGCCAAAGAGCTCATGCAGGGTAAAGTACCAGCTTCACCTTAATGATGGCCCCTGCAGCAGCTCAAGCTCACCTTCCATTCCCTGCCATTATTTTTGGACAAAAAAAATACCCGTTCTAGGTAAGGAGGATTCATGTGACTCACTACCTTTCCTCATGGCAGGGGAGCACAAAGGAAAAAGAATAAGCAGCTAGTGGGGCCCCCATTAAGAGCCCTTGTCGCCAGCCTATTCATTATGACAACAAATCTCCCATAAGATTATATATGCCTTTGTCTTATTTTGGGCATGATATTTACCTGAAAAAGTCTCCCTTGTGTTGTCATTCAAAATCCCTAAAACTTCTGCTAGTCAGCACAATCTTGGGTGTAATGCCAGCAGTCACAGCCAGGGCAGGACTTAGGGTGGTGGGGGCCCCTTGGCTTGAGTCACTTTCGGGCCCTACCTTCTATACATTACTTTAAATAGAACAAAATGTTGACTGGTACCGTAGACATTGTTACATGTTAAAAAAACGTAATAATATATTTATATGACCACTAATTGAAGCTTGAAAAACGTGACACTGATGACAGATGACACTAATATGTGGCACTGATGACATGTGGCACTGATGACAGATGGCACTAATACGTGGTACTGATGACACGTGGCACTGATGACAGATGGCACTAATAAGTGGCACTGATGACAGATGGCACTAATACGTGGCACTGATGACAGATGCACTAATACGTGGCACTGATGACACGTGACACTGATAACAGATGGCACGTGACACTGACAGGTGGCACTGATACGTGGCACTGAGGACAGGTGGCACTGGAGACAGGTGGCACTGATAGGTGGCACTGGGCACAGATGGCGATGGGGACATTTGGCACTGAAAGGTGGCACTGGGGACAGATGGCGATGGGGACATATGGCACTGATAGGTGGCACTGGGGACAGATGGCACTATGTTGTGTAGTGTAACTGTAACTAGTGTGAGTGTTCACTCACCGCTGCAGCACAGAAGCTCTCCCTCCTCACACGCTGTCTCTGTGTGAGGAGGGAGAGCCGGCAATGAGAGATGATCTCATATGTTTACATATGAGATCACCTCCCATTGGACACTCCGATCGAGTGCTAAATGGCCGCTGTGATTGGCCATTTAGCACGATCTGTGATTGGCTGTGTAAAAGGGACACGGCCAACACAGAACTTCCCCGATGCGCACCCACGTAGGCGTGAAGAGGGGAAGTAAACAGGAGGACGTCCAGGGACGCCCTCCCGGCAATTGTCGTCCGCACTGTAACCGTCTTTCGGCTATAGCGCGGGCGTCGCGGGGCCCTCTATTGGGTGGGGCCCATGGAGTTGAGCCCAGTCAAGCCCAATAGTAAGTCCGACCCTGGTCATAGCAGACTCAGAGTTGTCAGTCAAGGGACACTCTATAGCAGTGGTCTTTAAACTACGGCCTGGGGCCAGATGCGGCCCTTTGCTTGCCTTTATCTGGCCCTTGGGGCACTATTCCATCCACTGACATCAACAATGGGGCATCATTTCTGTTGCTGACATCAACAATGAGGAACTATTCCTCCCTCTGACACCATCAAAAGGGCACAATTCCTTCCACTGACACCAACGACGGGGCACAATTCCTTCCACTGACACCAACAATGGGGCACTATTCCTCCCACTGACAGCAACAATGGGGCACTATTCCTTCCACTGACACCAAAGATAGGGCATTATTTACTTCAACTGGACGCAAGGACATTTTTAACTCCCACTGGCCCTAGTCTGGCCTTCCTTAAGTCTAAAAGACAGTAAACTGGCCCTTTGTTTAGAAAGTTTGGAGACGCCGCCTCTATAGTATTTTTATTTGCTCCTCCCCTGCCTGCCACATAAAAGGTGTAGGGAGGTGAGGGGTGGAGTAGCTAGGCCAGCATAGACAGTAATGAGACTCTCCTAGAAGAAAAAAGGACTATGATGCCCAAGGAGGGAGGGGGCTGTGCACCTTCTGAAGTGTCAATTCCTTAAAGTGGTAGTAAAGTCTTTTTTGGCACTTGTACCTACAGGTAAGCCTATAATAAGGCTTACCTGTAGGTACAGTGAATATCCCCTAAACCTGAGTGGTTTCGGAGATATTCACACTGCACACTGATGTCACCAGCACATGCACTCTGAAGGGACAGCATACCTGTGCCGTCCTTTCAGAGCTCCATGCCACAGTCCGTGACCCTTGCGTGACAGTGGCGTCTTTGCAGCGCGGCCAATCAGACAGCTGGAGTACGCAAACCTGGAAGGAAAACCGAGTGAAGTTGGAAGCCCTGTCAGCAGCAACAGCGTGCCACTGGAGGGCTTCATTCTAAGATAAGTATTTCATAATGTGCTAGTATGAGATGCATACTAGCACATTATGCAATTGTCTTCCAGGGTTAAAAACAAATGCAGTTTATTACCGCTTTAACAAGTTCAGAGGCACATTGCAAGTATAAAATGTTTATGGAAAGGAAAAAAAATGCAAAAGTAGCAAAGTCTTTTACCTCTTTTGGTCTGATGAGAACTTCCAAGGCCAAAGATAGCTTCCATCCTTCAATATGTGGTGGGTTGCGAGGCATAGTGGGTGCAAAGATGATGACAGTTCTTAACTCAAATCTAACAGTTCTTTCAGCTCCACTACAACTGATCCTTGTAGTTCTTCAATACTGAGCTCCTGGTCTCTCACTAGACCCTCTGATTCACTGACAATGAGTCCCTGACTTGATCACCGCCTGAAGTTTCCTGATTCTCCACTGTGCCCTTTCAGTGAGAATATGATTCCGGTACTTTGTTCAGTTACTCACTGTGGTCCCTGGTAAAGGCAATTAGTCCTTTTGTGGCGACAGCTTCCCTTCTACTTCCGACCACTGACAGGTTCTCCGGCCGGCAGAACCATTACTTTTGGTTGGACTGTAAGCCACAGTCCCAACCCTGTGCTGCCCTCTTAATTCTGGTTAGGCCCTCACACAACCTGGCAGCTAGATGTCCCCGGGATAGGCCCAATCTCTGGCCTCGCAGCCCGGGGCAGATGACACACGTCCAACCAGACAGTCGTCCAGCTGCTACAATCTCTAGAGGGCCTACACGTCTCACCTCAGTCCCTGTTGGTGGCGATTGACGTGGAGGCGCTGTATAGCTCTATCCCCCACCACTTGGGACTGGCCGTGATCAGACACGTCATCACTCAAACCCACAGAGATGATAAAAAATTATGCGAATTTATTATTATGGCCCTAGAATTCATTATTTATCATAACATCTTTTCCTTTGATGGCTCCCATTTCCTCCAGGTACAGGGCGTCGCAATGGGGACTTCTTGTGCCCCATCCTACGCCAACCTGTACCTGTGGGAATGGGAGCAGTCATTCCTCTCTGACGAGTCGTTCAAATCCCACACCCAATATATAGCGGCGTGGTACCGCTATATAGACGACATTTTGGTGTTGTGGGAGGGCTCCGAAAAGGAATTGAACGAATGCATCACTTTGATGCAACGCAATACTTTCAATTTAAAGTTTACTGTCACTCATAGTCAAAACAATGTTACTTTCCTGGATACCACTATTAGTAAGAACCCAGACGGGACCCTCTCTAGTGGCCTTTTTCGGAAACCTACCGCGGGCAATACCATCTCACATGCCTCTAGCTCTCATCCCCAACCATTACTCCGCGCAATCCCCTACAGCCAATATTTGAGGCTGAGGCGGAATTGCTCTGATCAAAACACATACTTGACTGAAGCGGCCGCACTTAGAGATAGGCTTCTTGCGAGGGGCTATTCCCGTTCTCTCGTAGCCTCCCTGGCGGTTTTCCCGAGTGTGGCTCGGGGTTAAAATTCAGTACCATTAGCGGGGGCGGAGCCTGGCGGCAAATTCAAAAAACAGTAAAAACCATAACACATACAGTACTGTAATCTTACAGATTACAGTACTGTATGAAATGATTTCACATCCCTTTTGTCCCCAGTGCTTTGGCCCATGCCCTGCATGCAGTTTTATGTGATATACACTGTTCTTTCTGCCTGGAAACTGGAGATTGTCCATAGCAACCAAAAAGTGTCCCTTTACGTCAAAAGTGGCTTTAGACCAGAAAACAGCGATAGTAAATTAGAACACTTGCAGAATTGAGCGATAGTGAATTGTGGGGAAATTTATTTTATTACTATTTTTTTTTATTCTTTTTTATTATTTATTTTTATTTATTATATTATAATTTATGTTTTTGTGTTTCAAACTTTATCATACCCGGGATATCTACTAGACTCTGGTTTGGACAGATTTAAGTGTGTTATTGTTAAGATTTACAGACCTACAATATAAAACGCCAAATTTCCATGCAAAATAATGGTACCGCTTTCAGCACCTAAAATCCGAAATAATCATACCGCCAGGGAGGTTAAAAAAAGCATACAAACGTGCAAATAAAAGAACCCGACGGGAATTGCTATTTAGCCATCAAAAGAAAACAGAAACGGACTCTTCCACTAGGATGATTATGAGGTTTAGCAACCAACATGAGTCTGTTAATTCAATTCTCAACAAACACTGGCATCTATTATACTCTGACCCCACTTTATGCCCACATTTATCCGCATTACCTGCAATCACCTACCGACGCACAAGCTCCCTGCGTGACCATTTGGTACACAGCGAATTTGTTGGTGAATCACGTGGTGATCCCTGCAAGAGGTTTGGGACATTCACCTGTGGGGGATGTCCCATTTGCAGATTTATGAATAGTAGTCAGAATGTCGTTCTTCCAAATGGGCGCCCATATAGACCATGTCATTTCTCGAACTGTAAGACTGAGGGTGTGGTATACCTCTTAGTCTGCCAATGCCGACAATTTTATGTAGGTAAGACTAAACAAAAATTTTCTTTGCGAGCCTCACGTCATATTACTGCTATGAGAAAAGCTAATCCCGACCTTCCTTTAGGGAGACATGTGGCTAATGTACATCATGGCAATTTTCCCAATATCCAATTTCTCATCCTGGACAGAGTCCATCCTAGCCCGAGGGGTGGTGATGATTGGAACAAGGCCCTTCTACAGCGGGAAGCCCGCTGGATTGTGGACCTTGCTGCCACCTCATCCCCCGGGCTAAACGATCATTTCAGTTACAGACCCTTTCTAGAGGGTTTCTCTTCTGGGGTGTGTGAGAAGGATTTATAAACTCTCCACTTTGAAATTCCATTGTTATTGTGGTTTCTCTGCTACTCTATTTTATAATTTATTCCAACAGTGGTGCTTGATGTTCTATTTATGGCCGATTACTGATATCATGTCATGTTAGGCCACCCTTGTTTAGGCATATATCTGTTATTTTATGTAGCTTTGTATTTGTAGGCATACTGTCAGTTACTGAGGCTCCCTGTCGGTCTCCTTTGGTGAGTGTCCTAGATCTTAGTTTACTGGCCCCTCTTATTCCCGCCCGGCGCACGGGGGCCTCCCGGGATTTTTATCCCTTGGGGGGCCTTTTGTTGGGGCCCGTTTATCGCCCCTGGTGGATGAGCAGCGGCTTTGCCGTTGTTCCCCACCTGTGGGCCCGGTCGCCTTTTTTGCGTCGGTGGGCGGTGGTTGCATGACCCCCCTCACAGCCTCGCTGTGGGGGGTGCCGTGCAGCGGCGGCTCAGGGTCCCCCCCATCCCTTTGGAATCTTTAAGCAACCAATTGTGAACATGAGGCTTGGACTATACACGTTGACCCTGGGGGGGTTTAAAGACCACTCCTGTTGTTTTTGTGTCAAAAATCTTTTATTTTTCCCGCCTCTTACTTTACTTAATTCTATTTTCCCCCTCCATGATGGCCGTGATGCTGAGGCTGGCTATGTGCCCCCCATCACACTGGCGAGTGAGGAACCTGTAGAGGCTTCTCTCCCTCTCTCTTAAACATCCATCTAGAAATGACAGAAGGATGTCGTCATTCAGACGCTCCCTTGTGGTTGCCCTGACTCCTATCCCCTCCCTCCTCCAGACGGAGCGGCGTCATGACGTTGCCATGGCTCCTGTCCCTTCCTCTCGCTGGATGGAGCGGCGTCACGGCGTCCGCACGTCAATCAGCGCTGCAGCTGTCTAATCCTCCTCTACCCCATATTAAGCTGCTGAACGCCGAGTCAGTGACAATGTCCTGCTTGGCGGCGGCTACGGATCTGATGAGCGGAACTCCATGGTGCACTGTGACACAGCCCACTGACTAACTAGGTAATGCTGCCCTTTGCTTCCTCTGCCTTTACTGCAATCTGCCATAGGCTTTTTGTGCCGCCTGGTTTTGATTGAGTCTTTATACAATATATACCATATATTGCAATACTTTAAGGGCATTCCTGCTTCTGTTTTTATGATCAGGTCCTTTTGTCTTGTACCTTAGATCCTGTCCTCATGGGAAATCGGTATTTTCTGTGACCTCTTGGAGCTGTTTGTGCATTGAGGGGTCTCCGCTCCTCCTCGGGAATTTGGGGATTTTTTGTCCACTCTCCCTAACGGCTTTCCGTATGAACCAGTACTAGGGTAAGATAGGCGCATCAGAGGATTTTTACTCCCACGCCCCGCCTGGACGTGGATCCGCATGGTGGTTATGGGGCTCTGTGTCCACGATGCGGCGGTTATTATTATTAGGTTTTTTCATGTGTAGATGGATACCAGCCCACTGGGATTTTTTCTTTGTTTCAGACACTCTCCCTTTTGGTGCTTTTTCAAGTGGGATTCCTCTGGGATAGTGTTGCCCCGACTGAGCTTGTTCTTCTGGGGCCACACTGGGTGACCAGTGTGGATAAGGCGGGGCCAGACATACGCCCGATTCCTTTTGGACCCTCGGGGCGCTCTGTCCGTACTCTCCTCCGAGGCCTTGACAGTGAGCTTCCTATACTGAATATAAATGGGTATGTGTGTTATCTCTTTTGTATATAATTTTTGATGTTACAGATTGGTCTATGATGCAGACAATGTGTTTAATACATATGATCTCTAATTATTTCTAATTTATATCTCATTATGTAGTGTAATTCCTCCTACAAGTTGCCCCTGATGAAGGGACTCTATAGGCAGTCCCAAAACGCGTAGGCCCAGGTGGAAGACTACACGAATATACATTCAAATTTTACATCAGTATATTCATTTTTTACATTATTGTATTGCTTTTTGAATGTAATGTATTAGACTTTTTCTACTTGTATTTTTGTATATTTTGTATGAATAAAATTGTTTTTTACTACCTCGTTGCCTTTAAAGTCCCACCTATCTTTTGAGGGGTTAGTTTTTCTTCTCTTTATATCAGGGATGGTGGCAACTCCTATGACCTATTTGGATGGTATTCTTCTCTTTATATTGTTAATTCTGGTTAGGCCCTCACACAGCCTGGCAGCTAGATGTCCCCGGGATAGGCCCAATATCCGGCCTCGCAGCCCGGGGCAGATGACACACGTCCAACCAGACAGTCGTCCAGGTGGCACAGAACACAGAACACCTCACAACACCCAAATATATAGGCTCTCCCAGCAGGCCAAAGGGTTAAAGAAAACTCCTGCCCATTGGCTGGGACACCCACATATTAATAACCTGACCTTAGGTTGCGCTTCTCGTATCTAGTACCACCGAGTACCCGGCCACCTAGTGGTAGGAGGGAAAAGTGCAACAAAGCCAAGCTTAGGGAGAAAATCAATAGATCCCTATCAATCGACCAAGATAACTACTCTTAGCAAGTAAATTTGTGAGGAGCTCCCTGACTAAACTCCAAGGTGCTACATCCTCCCCCTGCCCAGTAAACTACGTCTCGGAGTTTGCAGAAAAAATTATTTGAGCTCCCAAGTCTAATGCCCCGTACACTCGGTCGGACTTTCCGACAACAAAATCCTAGTATTTTTTCCGACAGATGTTGGCTCAAACTTGTCTTGCATACACACGGTCACACAAAGTTGTCGGAAAATCCGATCGTTCTAAACGCGGTGACGTAAAACACGTACGTTGGGACTATAAACATGGCAGTGGCCAATAGCTTTCATCTCTTTATTTATTCTGAGCATGCGTGGCACTTTGTCCGTCGGATTTGTGTACACACGATCGGAATTTCCGACAACGGATTTTGTTGTCGGAAAATTTTATAGCCTGCTCTCAAACTTTGTGTGTCGGAAAATCCGATGGAAAATGTGTGATGGAGCCTAAACACGGTCGGAATTTCCGACAACAAGGTCCTATCACACATTTTCCGTCGGAAAATCCGACCGTGTGTACGGGGCATTAGAGCGAATGTCCTGGCAAAAACTGGGATAGGTGGGGAAAACGGAAAAGGGTTAACAGTATAACAGCAGAATAACATATACTGTATGTGGCGTGCAACGTAAATAAACATTGGTATCACAAGAAACAGTGAGTCACGTATGACATTCAAGTATCAAAAATAGTTATGTACATTTTAAGGCAAGTAAGCAATAATGCTATCACCTAACTATCTATCTAATTTATACAGTTGTAGCAAATTTATAGAGGGTTAGTGTTGTTATATGGCTAGATCCCTGTCTCTCCTTAGCCAAGGAAGATGCACCGACACAGCAACACCTGAAAGAGAGAAATCAGAACAATGCAAAATGCATCCTACTCTATAAAAACTTGGTGCAGTATGTACACAATGATTTTGAACTGCTCCTCAGTATAGGTAGTATGAAAATGTAAAACCATCCTATACATGTCTACATTATTTACATTTTTGAAAGCAGGCCCCATTCTCTTTAAGAATGCCACCCTTTTTCATAATCAGTATAGAACTATAAACTTCAGTAATACTCTGACCTGAAACAGTCCTGACGGATATGTATGAGTCCATTATTTGAGGAAATAGGCAATCGTTTTCCTATGTGAATAAAAATAAGAGTGTAGGTGTGGCGCTGTCCTGCTGTGATGTGATTTGTCACAGTTACCTTATATGATGACTTAAAAGGTCTCTTTACTGGCTACACATATTTGCAACATGTAAACAAAAAATCTTCATAAGTGAAAAAGTGCTTTAAAAAATAACTTCTTTATGAGAAGTATAACTCAAACTTAATAACACTATTACAAAATCATAAATTAACGGTGACACGTGGTGTGGCCTGTAAGGCCAATTGCTAATTAATTTCCCTTAGTGTTTGTTTTAGTGTTACACCCTCTGGTGTATATATTATTAAGTTAGCAAATTAATGTAACATTTCTCTAAAAATTATGAGTGCAAATGAGTGAGAAAATATGTGAAATAAAATATGCAGAAATATGCAAAAATATGCAAAAAATATGCAGAAAATAAACCACTAATGAATATCGCATAACCCAAAGTTCCAATTCAAAACATAACTTCTTTGTGATTCTACACATATAAATAAATACATATATCACATACCATTTAGTTAAAGTGCAAAAAAACGTGCAAAAATTTGCTATTTATATTAGGTAATAAAGTGACTGGTGCTTGAACTGTAAACCCAGTGATTTGTGCTTCATAAGCCCAGTACTTGCTGTATAGGTCCGTATTTGTGGTGGAAAGGTCTTTTTAAATCTTTTTTAATTTATGGTAGAAAGGTCTTTTTAAATCTTTTTTAATTGGTTCAAAAACAGTCTTTTAGATATATGGTTTGGAGAGGGTTAAATTTTCATTGGAAGGTGATGCTTATAAAAACCATTCCTCATTCAAGTGCTGGTCTTGTGATGGCGCTCCTTAACCGAGGTCTTATTGTGCTTGCACTCACCGAATAGGGACACCCCTAAAGGGGTATAGGCAGTCACAGTGTTTGCCACTGTGTAGTAGTTCTGGATGTCTCCGATCCGTGTAGTGAGTGTTGCTATGCCGGCTTAGGAGATGTTTGCCATAAAAAAGAGGGAATGTCCATAGCGTGAACCCGTTTAAAAAATTTTATTGTGCCATATGTTAAGATTTGTACTTACATTTAGACAGATACTAGTAAGCATATGATAAACAGTCCGCGGTAGTCGACTTCTGCTCGTCTCTCTGGAGGTGATGCAAGACGTGGATAAGTCCCGCCCTATGCGTTTCATCATAGGACGTCTGCTGGGGCATCCATCTTGCTACACCTCCTTGCTTTAAATAATATACTATGTGCTCCATGCGCCTGCGCATTGATGTTTCTTAGCGGCTATTTTGGGGTAGATATCACAGACCGGAGTCTGGGAATCTCAGCTGCGACACCTAATTATCAACTACAGCCCATAAGTCCTCCCCATGTATTCAATACAAGCCGATATCCGGAATGGTGACAACGTGTGACATCGGCTTTGGCTCATGTTTTTAGGGATAATTATGGGTTTATTAATTATGTTGTTCTCTTAATATAAATTATTTTTATACACAATATATGCACGAGGTATATTATTTAAATGCAACATACTTGCATAAATTCTAATCTTTAAAGTTACACCATTAAAAATAAAAATTAGAATATAAAAATGAGATAAAAATAATACCTAAAATCCTTCATATAGTAATTAGCATCACGAAAGTATTATGTGCATACATAGATAAAATCTAAAAATATGTACTATACTGTATTTTATTAAGTCATATTGAACAATGTATTAGATCATTCCTACTTATAGAAAAAAATATAGAAAAATGAATTATAAAATAAACAACAATGAAAATAAAAGTAAAAATAAAAATAGAAATAATAATAAAAATAAAAATTGAAAATTAAAATTAAGTTGAAATATATTTGAATCGAAATACGAAAAGAAAGGGAAAATTTGTGTTAATATGGGATATATGTACTTTTTCAATCTTGGATGTTTAATATCCAAGTTGCTGAAATGAATGAGTAAATATATATATATATATGTCCCGGAACATTACATTTTTAATCTAGGGGATGTATTTGAAGATGTTATAACGTGGGTAAATATTAAAACTGAAATCGTTAAGAATATAAGGGATAATTGTTGTATCTGGATATTTTGGTTTTTATTGTAAAAAAGATCTGAAAAATGGTTAGGTAGGTTGATTTATTCTTGGTAGTTCTAAAAGTTGGTAAGAAAACAGTTCAGATCTACATCGATATTCAGTCCTGCTGGTTGGAGGGTCTCTAAAAGGAAGATCCATTTTGTCTCGTTTTGTGAAATTTTGATTCTTTTGTTGTCTCCTCTCCAGTGTCCATTTATTTATTTTTCTATTTGTTTTTTGACTGACCTTGCACGGTAGGCAATTTCCGCATTTGAAAAAACCCTTCAGGTTTTTAATTATTTTGATCTTCTTTGGTGGGTCGAGGGCATTGTGTACCAGTTTGTTCCTGAGAGATGGGGCTTTCCTATAAATAAAAATAGGTTTCCTTGGCAATATGGCGTTTAGGATTCTATCTGATTGAAGGATAGGCCAATGCTTTTTTATTATAGACTCCATGCTCTTATACTGTCTATTATATCCTGTTAGGAATGCCATATGTGTGTTCTTTTTCTTTTGTTTCTTATTATGGTTTGATCTTCCTTCTAATAATGTGTTTCTGTCCAATTTCTTTACTTTCTCTTTTATGTTTTCTAATTCTTTTCTGTTATATCCTTTCTCCACAAATCTATTGATGATGATATTGGCTTGTTCCTCATAGTCACTCAGGCTTCTGCAGTTTCTGTATATCCGCATTAGCTGTCCCTTAGGGATGTTTCCAATCCATTGTGGGTGGTGGCAACTGCTGCTTGAAATATATCCATTTCTGTCCGTGGCTTTGAAGAATGTCCTGGTGTTTAAGTGCCCCTCATTTTTGTATAGCTGTAAATCAAGATAATCTATACTCTGTTTATTCCAGTTTCTAGTAAAGGTAATGCCGTAGATGTTAAAATTTGTTTCATCGAAGAACATTTGTAGTTCTTCTTCCGTTTCTCCCCATACAATGACGATGTCATCTATGTATCGACGGCACATCTTTAAATTTGGTCTAGGTGTACTATAAATTTGTTCTTCTTCCCATCGGTTGAGAAACAGATTGGCTACACTGGGGGCATACTTTACCCCCATTGCCACTCACTTTGTTTGGGTATAGTAGCTTCCTTTATGCCAGAAGTAGTTGTGGCACATGGCCAGTTCCAAGCCCTCCATAATGTATTTAATTTGCTCCCCCTTTAAGTCAGTTTGTTTGTGTAATGCCCATTCATTGCTGCTAAGGCCGTCTTTTTGTACAATGTTCGTGTACCGGGAGTTAACATCCATGGTTACTAGAATATCGTTATCCTGTGTTTTGAAGTTTTTTAGCTCTGCGATTAATTGTCTGCTGTCCTTCAAGTAAGCTTTCCCCTCTGCTACAAGTGGTTGCAGGAACCCGTCTAAATATGCCCCCAATCTGGAAAACAATGCGTCAATGCCACTAATTATTGGCCTTCCTGGGGGGTTGGATTGACTCTTATGGATTTTGGGGACATAATACATCACTGGGGTTTTTGCTGTATCTGGGACTAGATACCTTGCTTCTTTTTTTGTCAAAATTCCTCTTTTCTCTCCCTTTTGAAAGTAAGTTTTCAGTTTCTTCTTATACTCTTCTTTTGGGTTACCCTTTAATCTTTTATATGTGTTTGGTATTTTCAACAATCTTTCCATTTCCTAATTTCGTAATCCTTCTTATTCAGTATCACTAGGCATCCGCCCTTGTCAGCCGGTCGGATGACAATTTCTTTATTTTTTTCTATTTCTTTGATGGTGTTCCAAATTTTAGTGTTCCTTACTTTATTCGTGTTGATTTTTCTTAAATCTTTCTCTACCATTTTTTTGAAAACTAGCAAGCTCTCATTCTGTTGTGTTTTGGGGTTAAATATTGAGTTGTTCCGCAAATTTGAATGTGTATAGTAAGGAGCTTGCTGAATTGTTTGGTTTCCTTCTTTGTTTTTTGTAGCGAAGAATTTTTTGATGTTCAATTTTCTTACGAATTTCTGTAAGTCTATGTATACTTTGAATTTATCCAGTTCTTTGTCAGGAGCATATTTGAGGCCTAGGTCAAGTACCTTCATTTCTTCTTCATTGAAAACTGTTTCACTTAAATTGAAGATACTATTCCCTAGTATTCTCTTCTTTTTCTTGGTCCCCCTTCTCTTCCCTCTGACTCGTTTCCTCTTGCCCATCTTGGTGGTTTGTATGTCTGGTCCATTCTCCTTTCTTGCTGTATCCCCTCTTGTTCTCTGTTCCTTGTTCTTGTATCTATGTTTCTGGTTATTCTTGGGTTCCAACCTTGTCGTGGACCTCGGTAATTCTGATTTCTGGTGGGTATCTGAAGGGTTTCTATCCTCCTGGTGGTCCGTTGTATCCTCTGAAGACTGGTGGTTCCCTTCTGAATACTGGTGATCTTCCTCTGTACTCCCTGGTTAAAAAACCCTGTCTGTATTGTGAACCCCCATAAGGGGTATCTTGACATTCATACTCCCTTCTCAATGGAGAATATCTATTTCTATGCCTGGGTGTTCTTGGTGTAATTGGAGCAGCATAAGGCTATCGTATTCTGTTATCATATCTTTCGTATTGTCTATGGTTCCCGCCATCAAGACTTCTCTCTTCCCTTCTTATTCCAGGTGTTGATGTTTCTTCTGGTATATTTCTGGTTTGTGCGGATCTTGTTTCCTGCCATGTTAATGTATCCCTTTCCAATGAGTTTTCTCTTGATTCTTCTGTCATCGAGCTATTGAGATTTTCTTCCATGTAGTTTTCATCTGACTGCCATTTATAGACCTGCTGGTTTTTGTAGTCCAGCACGTCTCTTTTGAACTTTTTTTGTTTTTTTCTGCTGTATATCCTTATCGTATTTTTTCATTGCTTCCTGTAGGTTGTTTTCTTTATCTTTGTATTCCTTTGTTTCTAGGAATGGTATTAGTTAGTCTCTTAGTTGTAAAATGTCAGACTCTATGTTCTTTAATTTATGTTGCCTTCTTACCACTATCTTTTGTAACAGTGTGGTTTCACTTTCATTAAAGAACCTATACCAATCCTCCATCAATCCCTTATCATTGACTGTTTTGGAGCTTTGACTCCTATACAGAAATCTGCAGCAATGGATATTTTTAGGTACACAAACAACAGATCCATCAACCTAACAGAGGTTTTTAATCAAGAACAGGTTGTCAATAGGCAGGACATTGATGGACTTTTCAAACAACTCAAACATCACATCGGAAAACAACTAAGAGTATGGTGGGCTATAGCAACATTAGAAATGTATATCTCTGAAAAGATTACACCAAGGAGACTCAGGTGGGATATTTCACCAAATGATGCAGTCAATGATAAGGGATTGATGGAGGATTGGTATATTGTACAAAAAGACGGCCTTAGCAGCGTTGAATGGGCATTACACAAACAAACTGACTTAAAGGGGGAGCAAATTAAATACATTATGGAAGGCTTGGAACTGGCCATGTGCCACAACTACTTCTGGCATAAAGGAAACTACTATACCCAAACAAAGGGAGTGGCAATGGGGGCAAAGTATGCCCCCAGTGTAGCCAATCTGTTTCTCAACCGATGGGAAGAAGAACAAATTTATAGTACACCTAGACCAAATTTAAAGATGTCCCGTCGATACATAGATGACATCATCATTGTATGGGGAGGAACGGAAGAACTACTAAAAAATGTTCTTCGATGAAATTGTAACATCTACGGCATTACCTTTTCTGGAAACTGGAATAAACAGAGTATAGATTATCTTGATTTCCAGCTATACAAAAATGAGGGGCACTTAAACACCAGGACATTCTTCAAAGCCACAGACAGAAATGGATATATTCCAACCAGCAGTTGCCACCACCCACAATGGATTGGAAACATCCCTAAGGGACAGCTAATGCGGATATACAGAAACTGCAGCAGCCTGAGTGACTATGAGGAACAAGCCAATATCATCATCAATAGATTTGTGGAGAAAGGATATAACAGAAAAGAATTAGAAAACATAAAGGAAAAAGTAAAGAAATTGGACAGAAACACATTAATAGAAGGAAGATCAAACCATAATAAGAAACAACAGAAAAAGAACACAGATATGGCCTTCCTAACAGGATATAATAGACAGTATAAGAGCATGGAGTCTATAATAAAAAAGCATTGGCCTATCCTTCAATCAGATAGACTGCTAAACATCATATTGCCAAGGAAACCTATTTTATTTATAGGAAAGCCCCATCTCTCAGGAACAAACTGGTACACAATGCCCTCAACCCACCAAAGAAGATCAAAATAATTAAAAACCTGAAGGGTTTTCTCAAATGCGGAAATTGCCTACCGTGCAAGGTTAGTCAAAAAACAAATAGAAAAATATTGAAATTTAAATCAGCTACCAATGGGAGAGAATACGACATGAAAGAACTCATCACCTGCAATAGTACTCACGTAACTTACGTTTTGGAATGTCCGTGCCACATACAATATGTCGGCAGAACAACTAGACAATTGTGTGTGAGGGTTAGAGAACATATAACCAACATAAAAAACGGATATAATAAACATAGGGGGTCATTTACTATAACTCCAGGAAGTACTGGGCACTATGGCAAATAATAGAGCCAATTTTAGCCAAATGGAAACAAAACGGCGAATTTGCGCATGAAAATCAGCGATATAAGTGGAGAATAAACGGTTGAAAATTCTAAATTGCCGCTAATTAGCGCTTCCGCGTATATACAAATGCCAATTCTTATCAAGTTGTTATATAGCAGTGTACTGTAGCCATGATCCATGTATGTGAAAGAAACATTTTTATGTGAGATGTGCTCTACCTCATGTGCATCTATTGATGTATGTTGCAATTAGTATTCCTATTTCTTTCCTTCTTTTGCTAACTAATGCAGTTATGAATGATTATTACATAGTAATGTCTGCTATTCTGTAAAGTTACATGTATTAAACATTTAGGTTACCTATTTGTTGTATGTTGTTTTTTATTTTTTAATTTAGGTGACTATAAAGCGGTAATTATTTATATTCATTCTTTAATCATACTACACTATTATGCAGGTCTCATACTTAGCACAATGGCTTAGTAGTCTGCTCAGATGTCTCCACAGCACTCATGGTACAAGTTCAAATACCAGCCAACCTACCATCCCCCAGCTGTGTTTATTTTTTCAGTGCACAAGCGAATTAAAATGAACAAACAAAAAAATGTAATCTGCCCATTAGTTAGTGTGTGGTGTTTGGAATTTCACACCATAATAGTATTGAATACTTACATATCATTGCATGCATTTGAAGAGTTAATATAATCAGCCAAATTTAAAGTGCATTGGCTAATTGGCATTCACCTATTTTCAGCATATGCTACTTTGGCTAATTGGCTAATAGTCATTTGCTTTTTTTTTCACTAATTCAATCTTTTAGTATTTCTCTGTGGGATTTGAACCCATGAGTTCTTCAAGGTAGAAGTGCTAACTGCTAGCCTATTGGGTGTAGCACAGTCATAAATAGAAAATACATAGAAAATACATAGAAAATACATTCACTAGTGTTTGATGTTTCTTCTCCCCGAGCTGTTTCTCCTGCTGCCACCATCTTCCCCCGCTGATGTGTTCTTCAGCGCAGCCGGTTACCCACTAATAAAAAAAAAAGCCGCTCTTCTTGTGGCGGTCTTCTGTGGCCATCTGATAATGTCACCCGGAGAGTCCGCTCCATGGCTATGTAAGAGACGCCACACAGCGGGTGACAACACAGCAGAGGAAGACCACCATGGAAAAAGAGCAGCTTTTTTTTTATTAGCGGGTAAGCAGCGGTGCGGAAGAAGACAGCAGATGGAGAACATGGCAGCGGCAGGAGAGACGGCTCTGGGAGAATACAGCTCGGGGAGAAGATGGAGGAGGGAGAGACAGCGTCTGGAGAAGATGGCCAAGGGAAGAAGACAGCTCGGAGCTATTTTACAATAAAGGACTTGTCAAAAACCGGCTATTGATTTTTTTTACATTTCACTGCTTTTTTTGGTGAATGGGTAGGGGTAAAATGTACCCTATACCTATTCACATAGGGGGCAGGATCTGGGAGCCGACTTTTTAAAGGGGGCTTCCACATTCTGATAAACCCCCTGCCTGCAAACCGACAACCACCGACCAGGGTTGTCGGGAAGAGGCCCTTGTCCCCATCAACATGGGGAAAAGGTGCTTTGGGGCATGTGGCCTGGTAAGGTTCAGAGGGGGAGGGTGCTCACTCGTCCCCCCCTATCCTGACCTCCAGGCTGCATGCTCGGATAAGGGTCTGGTATGGATTTTGGGGGGCCCCACATCAAATTTATTTTACAATTTGGTGTGGGGTTCCCCTTAAAGTCCATACCGAAGGGCCTGGTATGTACTGGGGGGACCCTACGACATTTTTTTCCTTGAATTTTGGAATTCCATACCATAATATTATTGAATAAGTACATACCATTGCATGCATTTGAAGAGTTAAAATATGGAATAAAGCAAGCTGATGTGCTTTGGCTAATTATGCTTCTGAGTACAATGCACACTTCTAGGAGGTAATGCTGTCAGTGGGATTTGAATTCATGGCTTGAACTTTTGGGGGCAGCAGGGTATACCGCTATGCTACAGAGCTGAGCACTGACCTACAGAGAAAATACATTTACTAATGTTTGATTCAATACAATAATATTTTGCATTTCAGGCATTAATATTATAGTAACAACCATGCTCATGCCGATGTGCCGATGTGGCATTGGCTAATAGGCGTTCGCTTCTTTTCAGCATACGCTGCTGAGTACAATGCAAGCTTTCAGTAGGTGATACCATCTGTGTGATTTTCAGCCATTTGAGCACAATTATATTGAGAACATATGTTTACTAGTGTTTGATGGTGGGACTACTTTATATTCTAGATATAAAATAGTACTCAGCACAGTGACTTAGGCACCTTTCACACTTGTGCAACCTGAAAGTTGCGAGATTTTAATGCGACTTTAAGCAATGCCTGTGTAATCTTGAGGTCTATGGACGCAGGAGTCGCAGGGAAAGACACGCAACTTTCCCACGATTTTGCATCAGCAATTTTGCCGCAATTCCAGGGAATGCCTGTGTAAACTTGAGGTCTATGGACCTCAACTCGCATCAAAGTCAGACCAAAGTAGTACAGGGACTACGTTGAAGTCAGGGTTACTTGAAGTCGCACAGATATGAATGGTACACATTGAAAGTCATGGGGTATGACTTGTCATACGACTCTGATGTCCAAAGTTGCACAAGTGTGACTCAGCCTGACTTTGTCAGCGATTTCAGAGACATCAGTGCACTTTCCTGCACAAATGTCTAGTGAAATCACATAGGTCCCAACTGTTCTCCTTTAAGAAGGTGTCCTATGCCTACCTACTTTTGCTAATAGGTGTCCCTTATACCCATCTCAAAAAGTTGGGAGGTAAGAAATCGCCCCCTGAAGTCGCCCAAAGTAGTGCAGGAACTACTTTTGGGAATTGTTGTGGCGTCGCACCAATTCGGACAGTTCCATTGCCATCAATAGGCGCCGATTTGGCCTACAATTTGACATGTCAATTCAGACCTATGTGAACATGGGTGAAGTTGCATAGATATTAGAGCTGCACGGTTCTGGCCAAAATGAGAATCACAATTTTTTTGCTTAGAATAAAAAGATCACGATTCTCGTGACATAAAATCTTTCACATTATCCCACAAGAAATTGGGCTAACTTTTCTTTTCTTTAAATCATTAAAGTAATTTTTTCCAAAAAAAATTGCATTTGAAAGGCGCAAATACAGTGTGACATAAAATATTGTAACAACCACCATTTTATTCTCTAGAGTCTCTACTAAAAATATATATATAATGTTGGGGGTTTTAAGTAATTTTCTAGCAAAAAAAAATGATTTTAACCTGAAACCAACAAATGTCAGAAAAATGTTTAGTGTTTAAGTGGTTAAACTTTCCTCACTTACACAGAATTCTATTTAATTGACAAATTGTTACAAGGTTTCTAGTCAAGTTCACTGATAAAGAATGTTCTAATTCTTGGCAGACTTCCTGGTTTTTCGGCTGTGGCTTCAGAAGAGCAGAGAGAGTTCTTTGCAATAGCAAGAATCGTGAAATGCTTTTTTCAAGATCGTAAAGGGGAAAAAAATTACGATGACGATTAATCGTGCAGCTCCAATAAATATTAATGGAAATCAAGGGGGACAACTTTTCATGTGACTCTGAGGTCCAAAGCTCCATGAAAAGTCACCCAAGTGTGAAAGTAACCTAATGCGATTAATTGATAACACCTTTGAATAAGGCCCCATTTGCACAGCTTTGTCATGACTTGAAGCAATGTCTGTGTAATCTTGTGGTGTATGGACCTCAAATTGCATCAGTCAAACCAAGGTAGTGCAGGGACAAATTTGCTACACTTTCAGGATGCACAAGTGACAATAGGGCCAAATTCAAAGGTGTTATCCTTGAATCTCATTCACACTGCTGCGACCTGAAAGTCACACTATTTTGCTGCCATTTTGCCGCTGCAACTTGGCCCCAACTTCTGGGAATGCCTGTGTAATATTGTACCCGATATACCTCAAGTCACACCAAAGTAGTACAGGGACTACTTTGAAGTTGGTGCGACTTAAAGTAGCACAGATATGAATGGTTGTCATTGAGAATCATGGGGTACAACTTGCCATGCAACTCAGAGGTCCAAATTTGCTGGAAAATTCGCCCAGCTGTGAAACAAGTCATATATATTTTAATAAAAGGAGCTCTCATTTATACTTGCATAGTCCTTACTGATTTACATCAGCAGAACAAATGCAGAAAGTGATGTGTGCACATGGGACGGAAGCAAATGTGTGGTGATGCCAAACAAATCAATGAACCCCACCCACACCAAATCTAACTATGACATCCACCCCTACATTGATTAAGTACAAGTACATATCCTACACTTACCCGGCCAATGAGCAGCACCTCCTCTCTGCTAAAGAGACCTCGCCATGTCCACCTAGATTGAGATCCTGACCAGCACAAGAACTTCTGGGTGCATACAATGACTAATTTCCAGGTCAGAAGGTGAAACCCCACTTTTGATTGCAGCTGCGAATATTTGATCTCAACCATGATTAGTATTTTTTTATTTTCAGATATGCAAATCTGTATTTCTACATATATTTGAAGGTAAACTTAAGGGAGTTTGCTAAGAAATGGTGTCCCTGGGTTAGCAGCAGGTGAATTACAAAGGCAAAAGGCCCAGTTTGAGCCCAGGTTCACACTGACAGCAGGAGGAAAGCGTACAGCTGAACTCCCACAATTTCATTCCTGCATGTCAGTCCCAACTGTGGGGGCAACATCAGAGACATCGTTGCAGGTTTCTGCACCAATATCAATACAAATCGCACTAATTAGAACAGTGCAATTGCCACAGATTTGACATGTCAAATCACACACCAATGTGAACCAGAGCTGACACATTCAAACACTGCCTATCCACCAGCTGAATTCATTACCTGCAATTCTCCACAGCTGTTATATATAAAGATTCCACCTTTATCATTAACTTGCAGTTGTGCAGAAGCCTAGGTTTACATTGGAGCGATTGGTCATGCGATTTGAGAGATCAAATCGCGTGACTATTGGCAATGGCACTGGCACTGTTCCAATTGATGCAACATTTATTTTGTGGCACCGCATCAATTTGCTAAAGTAGTTCCTGCACTATTTTTGCCGATTTCAGGTGCGACTTCAATAGACATTTGTGTATGAAGCCACCTGAAATCACGCTGACCTTGCTACTTTGAAATCATGCTACTTCAAGTGAAGTAGCACAATTTCAAAGTAGCATGTGAACCAGGGCAAAGAGATTAGTTTTTTGGTGCACAAATACATATTGAAATAAAATATAAAAGAGATATTGCACTTTCCCAAAACCACCACCCACAAAAACTAAAGAAAGAAAAGTAGAAGGAAAAAAAAAAACCCGACACACAAGAGCTCAATGTACTTTTATTTTACCAGCAGAAAAAAAAAAAATTTACATTTACTAGCTTCAAAAAAATTTGGACAGGATATATGGTACTACATTTAGCAACGGAATTTTAAGGGCCCTGCTCATAGGAGCTTACAATCTAAAATTAGACAAAACCTTAGAGTGGACACAGCTTTAATTTCAGTGTATAACGGGCAACACATCACATTATTATCTGAAAGATTATAGAAACATACTTAACAGTCATTCTTACAAAGCATTCCAACATAATATTGCAAAAGACTTATTCAAAACACCCACCACCAGCCCACAATCCACACATACATACATTGGTGACCATGTTCTACTGGAAGCTGCATTTCGGTGTACACAATTAAACGAGATCAAAAATAGTAGGTCAGCAGATGCTTCCAAACGATGTTTGCATGATCAGACAGGAACAATACACACACAACATTGACAGCATGGCCACATAAACCCACTTTTGATTGAAAAAATGCATAAGAATTTCATCAAATCTCCCAATATCATTCCTTCTCCATCACAACAAAAAACCTGACCTTCTCAGGCCAAACGAACCCCCCTACTGCAGGCCTTTATATAAGAGAGGTTGTATTGTTAGCACACTGACACACCCAATAGAAGTACACGCCCACTAGTATCTTTCAATCTGTCTCTTCATGTATGTCTAAAGTGATTGCACCTGATGAGCAGGAACACATAATAGTATTCGCAACTGTGTTAGCCTTGGCTATGTGCATCAAATCTCCAACTACAAGACAAAGATCAAAGTCCATTTGCATCCACATAAACAAAGCAAAAGTTTTCTAAGCATATGTACCTGTGCAGTGAAAACCCTAAAATTTGAAATGTCCAAGTCCCTGGGCATGATTAGTGCTAATAAACATTAACATCAGTCCCTGGCTGCAATGAGCTTCCAATATAAAGTCCAAAATTAACTTTCTTACATTAGAACCTTTTTCGACAGGAGACAAATACGATGCCAGCATGTCTTTAGATTGTGGTGAGAAACCCACACAGGGAGAACATATAAACTTCAACACAAGCATTAGCATGTTGGTGGAAGTGAACCAACATCCCAGGTGCTGCTAGACAGAACTGCTACCCACTTAGGTGTCCGTTTATGAAGCAGTGATCAGCAGTGATCCCAAGGATCACCGCTGATCACAGTCCATAAACAGTTTATGAAACAGTGATAATCGGGGGAGAACATGTTTGAACTTGTTCTCCCACCGATTATCTCTACACATGGAGAATCCTCATTGAATGACACAGAAACGGCCAGTTTATGAAGCGGTGATCTCACCGCTTCACTGGCGATCTGAGTCAGAATTCACACTCCCAGGTTCACCAGCTCAGAGGTGGTGAATCGGGGAGTGAAGAGGAAATCTGGGGGGATCTGAGGGGGAAGGAGGAAGATTTTTAACTTCCTTATGCCTCGTTCAGACCCCCCAACACTGTAAGCATGTCCCCCTGTCATATTTATGTGTATACATATTTATACATATATACATATAATGTGTATATGTATATATATATCATGTGTGTGTATATACATGTATATATAGTGTGTGTGTGTGTATACATATGTGTATAATGTAGGGGGACACATTATTTTATTAACATTAATCCACGCCGTTGAGCGGTGATAATTTATCACTGCTTGATAAACTGACATCTGGTACTATAATCTCGTAAAGTCTCACGAGATTCCAGTATCAGGGGCCGTTCTCCACTATTTGAAGCATTTGTAGATCTCTTCACTCCTCCAAAGGTGAAGTGATCTACACCGCTTCATAAACAGGCACACAGAGGAGAAAAATCTTCACTGTGAATGCCGGAGAATGAAGCAGTGAATAGATTTCACTGCTTCATAAACGGACACCTTAGCCACCAGGGCAGACCCACACATGTTCTCTGCATCTCTGTGGTGTGAACTAGCCCTAAGTCTATAGCCATGCTCAGTGTCACAAGCAATATACAGTATATTGGCCTAAGTATTGGGATGCCTGCCTTTAAACACACATGAACTGTAATGGCATCCCAGTATTAGTATTGGGTTCAAAACTCATTTGGCCCACCCTTTGCAGCTATAACAGCTTCAACTCTTCTTGTCCACAAGGTTTAGGAGTGTGTCTATGGGAATGTTTGACCATTCTTCCAAGTGCATTTGTGAGGTCAGGCACTGAAGTTGGACAAGAAGGCCTGACCTACAGTCTCCTCTCTAATTTATCCCCAAGGTGTTCTGTTGTGTTGACGTCAGGACTCTGTGCAGGCCAGTCAAGTTCCTCCACCCCAAAATCACTCATCCATGTCTTTATGGACCTTGCTTTGTGCACTGGTCCAAATGATTTGGTGGAGGGGGATTATGGTGCGGGGTTGTTTTTCAGGGGTTGGGCTTGGCCTCTTAGTTTCAGATAAGGGAACTCTTAAGGCGTCAGCATACCAAGACAATTTGGACAATTTCATGCTCCCAACTTTGTGGGGACAGTTTGGGGAAAGCCCCTTCCTGTTCCAACATGACTGCACACCAGTACACAAAGCAAGGTCCATAAAGACATGGATGAGCAAGTTTGGGGTGGAGAAACTTGACTGGCCTGCACAGAGTCCTGGCCTCAACCCGATAGAACACCCTTTGGCTGAATTAGAGTAGAGACTGCAAGCCAGGCCTTCTCATCCAACATCAGTGCCTGGCCTCACAAATGCACTTCTGGAAGAATGATCAAACATTCCCATAGGCAGACTAAACCTTGTGGACAGCCTTCCCAGAAGCTGTTCTAGCTGCAAAGGGTGGGCCAAATCAAATTTTAACCCTACGGACTAAGACTGGGCTGCCATTAAAGTTCATGTGTGTGTAAAGGCAGGCGTCCCAATACTTTTGGCTATATAGTGTATCTGGAAAAGACTTACAATGGTGGTGGAACCCTCCTACACATAACTACTACAATAAGACATAGTTATAGGACCTGGGAAATGAGACAACTTCTCTACATGAAGTAACATGGTTGGGATTTGAACCCAGACCCTCAGAGATACTAAGCAGAAGTTCTAACCTCTAAGCCACAGAGCTGCCACGTGTGAGACCCTCCTACACATAACTACACATAACTACACATAAAAACACATAAAAACACATAAATACTGCATTTCTATGGACATACAGGTGATGGAATTACATTACTCAAGAGTTATTCTTCTTGATTTATTCTGTGATATTTGGTGTTTTTTTGTGGGTGAGAGTAGAATATTACCCTCAAATTTTCGGGAATTACATTTTGATTTCTTGATGTTGGAACACATATCACATTTTTGGGCTCAAATTATGAATATTTGCAAATAATACAAAGTACAAAAAATTGTGATTCATTTTAAATTTTCATCAGCAATGGTATTGTTTGTGGATTATAAAGACACCTGTGTGAGTTTGGGGTAAAGATGGTTGTGAGATGAAGAAAAACAAGTGAAAGTGACAGAAAAATATATTTTACCAAAACATCAAAACATTCCACATTGTAGCATTATTAAAATCAAAATATTTTAAGTAGAAGCAACAATGTTGCAAAAGAAAATGTATTTCACAGAAAGATACATTTCATCTCAACATTAAAAGGGTTTTTTTGTGAAAGTTAGAATTGTTCCATTAGAATCAGTGACTGAAACTTCATTTGGACTAAATTAGAGCAGATTTTAACTCCCAAAAACTGCTCTCTAATTAGCTCTCATTTTGGTATTTACTATACCTCCAGGTAAAAAAGACACTTGAGTTAAAATGAGAGTTATTTTCAGGTCTGAGCATGCTCAGTTGTGTTGGCACCTAGTTGTCCAAAACGGGGAATTTTTCACTTTTCAGACTTTTAAAGATATTTCAGTGTAGAAATCACCTTTTCACACAGTTTAAAAGCAGATAATCTTTAAATAATATACCGCATATTTCAGTACCATTTAGGCAATTATATCATGCTCTAAAAATTATTTCCATGTGCAATTCTCTAGGTTTTAGCAGAGTAAGGGTTTGGGCTCTATTTAGTTTCAGGGAGCTATAGTAAATTCGATTTTGGGAGAATTTTCTCACCAGCGCTATAGTGAATACCGTTTTAGCGCGAATTACCGCTATTAGCGCTAATTCGCGCTAAATTGCCGCGAATTAGCGCTGAATTGCCGCGAATTTGCGCGAATTAACGCTATAGCGCTATAGTAAATGACCCCCATAGTGTGTCAAGACACTTCAAGAATTACCACAATAAAAATCCAACATGTTTAATTTTTTACGGCATTGACAAAATAAATGGACACTGGAGAGGAGACAACAAAAGAATCAAAATTTCACAAAACGAGACAAAATGGATCTTCCTGTTAGAGACCCTCCAACCAGCAGGAATGAATATTGATGTAGATCTGAACTGTTTTCTTACCAACTTTTAGAACTACCAAGAATAAATCAACCTACGTTCGATGCATAACGATTGCAAATAATTAAGAAAACCATTTTTCAGATCTTTTTTACAATAAAAACCAAAATATCCTGATACAGCATTTATCCCTTATATTCTTAACGATTTCAGTTTTAATATTTACCCACGTTATAACATCTTCAAATACATCCCCTAGATTAAAAATCTATTATGTTCCGGGACATATATATATATATATTTACTCATTCATTTCAGCAACTTGGATATTAAACATCCAAGATTGAAAAAGTACATATATCCCCACCCCTTTTTTCTGATTTCCTCTGATTTTTTCTGACCTTTCCTCTGCTTACAATACAATTCCTTTTTAATATAATATTTTTTAATATAATATTTTTTATATTTAACATCCAAGATTGAAAAAGTACATATATCTCCACCCCTTTTTTCTGATTTCCTCTGATTTTTTCTGACCTTTCCTCTGCTTACAATAGAATTCCTTTTTAATATAATATTTTTTAACCCAAATTTTCCTTTCTTTTCATATTTCGATTCATATATATTTCAACTTAATTTTAATTTTCAATTTTTATTTTTATTATTATTTTTATTTTTACTTTTATTTTCATTGTTGTTTATTTTATAATTCACTTTTCTATATTTTTTTCTATAAGTAGGAATGATCTAATACATTGTTCGATATGACTTAATAAAATACAGTATAGTACATATTTTTAGATTTTATCTATGTATGCACATAATACTTTTGTGATGCTAATTACTATATGAAGGATTTTAGGTATTATTTTTATCTCATTTTTATATTCTAATTTTTATTTTTAATGGTTCAACTTTAAAGATTATAACTTAGGCCAGTATGTTGCATTTAAATAATATACCTCGTGCATATATTGTGTATTAGGATAATTTACCGTATATTAAGGGAACAACATAATTAATAAACCCATAATTATCCCTAAAAACATGAGCCAAAGCCGATGTCACACGTTGTCACCATTCCGGATATCGGCTCGTATTGAATACATGGGGAGGACTTATGGGCTGTAGTTGATAATTAGGCGTCGCAGCCGAGATTCCCAGACTCCGGTCTGTAATATCCACCCCAAAATGGCCGCTAAGAAACACCAATGTGCAGGCGCACGGAGCACATAGTATATTATTTAAAGCAAGGAGGTGTAGCAAGATGGATGCCCCAGCAGACGTCCTATGACGAAACGCGTAGGGAAGGACTTATCCACGTCTTGCGTCACCTCCAGAGAGACGAACAGAAGTCGACTACCGCGGACTGTTTATCATATGCTTACTAGTATCTGTCTAAATGTAAGTACAAATCTTAACATATGGCACAATAAAAGTTTTTAAGCGGGTTCACACTATGGACTTTTTTATGGCAAACATCACCTAAGCCGGCATAGCAACACTCACTACACCGATCGGAGACATCCAGAGCTGCTACACAGTGGCAAACACTGTGACTGCCTATACCCCTGTAGAGGTGTCCCTATTCGGTGAGTGCAAGCACAATAAGACCTCAGTTAAGGAGTGCCATTACAAGACCAGCACTTGAATGAGGAATGGTTTTTATAAACATCATCTTCCAATGAAAATTTAACCCTCTCTAAACCATATATCTAAAAGAATTTTTGAACCAATTAAAAAAGATTTAAAAAGACCTTTCCACCACAAATACGGACCTATACAGCAAGTACTGGGCTTATGAAGTACAAATAACTGGGTTTACAGTTCAAGCACCAGTCACTTTGTGATCTAATATAAATAGCACATTTTTGCACGTTTTTTGCACTTTAACTAAATGGTATGTGATATATGTATTTATTTCTATGTGTAGAATCACAAAGAAGTTATGTTTTGCACTGGAACTTTGGGTTATGCGATATTCATTAGTGGTTTATTTTCTGCATATTTTTTGCATATTTTTGCATATTTCTGCATATTTTATTTCACATATTTTCTCACTCATGTGCACTCATAATTTTTAGAGAAATTTTACATGAATTTGCTAACTTAATAATATATACACCAGAGGGTGTAACACTAAAACACCCAATCCCCCATCTCACTCACGAACTGCACCATCTCCTTCACTAACCCCAAATCATACACAGGTGGCGGCACTTCCTTATACTCCTCTGCAGAGCGGGAGCTCCTCCCCCTGCCAACGGATTGGTGAAAATGTTTCTTGGAAATTGTGGTGCCCGCCTCCTTCTCGCTGAGGCGTGCCAAACTTGTAATGAGGTCCATTTTGGGGTCTGTTTTAACCCTTACAGCACTGGCGGGAAGTGTCAAAAAAACAGGCTGATTCTTTCCCATGAACAATGAGACTTGGTGGTTCCCCACACTGATAGTACACACAACAACACAGTCTATAAGAAGGGTAAATGTTACTTGCCACCTTCCCACAGAGCCAGGCGAAGTCCAGATGGAGCTGAAGCCGCTTATCATGGGGGCGACTGCTGGCCCCACATTGGGCGCCAAATGTAGTAAAGTCTTTTACCTCTTTTGGTCTGATGAGAACCTCTAAGGCCAAAGATAGCTGACATCCTTTAATATGTGGCGGGTTGCGAGGCATAGTGGGTGCAAAGATGATGAAAGTCATTGGGCGCCAGACACTTCTTGGATGTAAAAGAGGTTTTATTTCTTTTGACAGTCCTTTTCATATATATTTTGGGGGAAAGAGGGTTAGGGCCAGGACACCCTTAGATAGTTGCAAACTCAATTGACAGACTCCGAGACTTCAAAAGGAGGACAGCCGTGCCGGGAAAGGCCCTAGCAAGGTGCCACTTTTGCACGTGCAGGATTGCTGTCTCCTATGGTAACAGTCCTTTAACAGTTCCTAACTCAAATGTAACAGTTCTTATAGCTCCACTACAACTGACCCTTGTAGTTCTTCAATACTAAGCTCCTGGTCTCTCACTAGACTGATTTTCTAGTGAGACCTAGACCTCACTAGACCTCTGATTTTCTGACACTGAATCCTGTGAGCTCCTCAAGGCTTCCGCGGCGGTATCTCCCTCAAGCGTCACCCACTGCTGGGTCCCTAGTTTGGCACTTAGGATACCTTCAAGCTTCACCCCTGCTGACCGGCTCGGTCCCTAGCTTGACACACAAGGCTGCTCTGCAAGCATCACCTCCGCTGGTTGGGTCCCTGACTTGATCAACGCCTGAAGTTTCCCGATTCTCTACTGTGCCCCTTCAGTGAGAATACGATTCTGCTACTTTCTTCACTTACTCACTGTGGTCACTGATAAAGGCGATTGGTCCCTTCGTGGTGACAGGTTCCCTTCTACCTCCGAACACTGACAGGTTCTCCGGCCAGCAGAACCGTCACTTTTGGTTGGACTGTAAGCCGCAGTCCCAACCCTGCGCTGCCCTCTTAATTCTAGATAGGCCCTCACACAGCCTGGCAGCTAGATGCCCCCAGGATAGGCCAAATCTCCAGCCTATAGCCTGGGGCAGATGACACACGTCCACCCAGACAGCACCAGGTGGCAAAGAACACAGATCACTTGACCTCACTCAATTATATAGGCTCTCCCAGCAGGCCAAGGGATTAAAGAAAACCCACATACTCAACCTGACCTTAGGTTGCCCTTCTCATATCTTGAAGGTGAAGCTGTTGCTTTGCCCTGCATGGCCAAAAGGACAGGTTTTCTTTAAAGCGGACATAAAACCAAAACAGTGAAGATTTGCTATTTTTTTTTTAAAAATGACAAGTGTTAATTGTGCTTTAAACAGTAGCCTGAAAAATGTGCATTTATGCCCGCACATCTACCCTCCTGCTCCTCCTAGTGGAACCACCAACTGCAACAGGCATGAAAGTAAAACGTCTGTGTTTCTGTTGGTGTAGCAACCGGGGCTGATCTGAGGTCTGAAGGTGCAGCAAATGGGGCCGATCTGAGGTCTGAAGGTGCAGCAAATGGGGCTGATCTGAGGTCTATAATATGCAACTGTTCACAGGCACACCCTTTGGGGTTGATTTACTAAAACCTGGAGAGTGCAAAATCGGGTGCAGCTGTGCATGATAGCCTATCAGCTTCTAACTTCAGCTTCTTGAATTAAGTTTTGATATGAAAACCTGGAAGCTGATGGGTTTCTATGCAGAGATGCATCAGATTTTGCACTCTCCAGTTTAGTAAACCTACCCCTGTTTAATGCTTGTAAATTGACAGTTAGTGTGGACAAGGTTGATGACCCCTGGGCTATAGTTTCATTAGCTATGCATCTGTGAGAAATTATTATTATACACGATTTATATAGCAACAACAGTTTACACAGCTCTTTACAACACAAGGGCAGACAGTACACAGTTACAATACAATTTAATACAGGAGGAATCAGAGGGCCCCGCTTGTTAGAGCTTACAAGAAGAGAGGGGTTGTCAAGGATCAGGGGTCACCTAATGGACAAAGTAGCAGATAGCTGGCAGATTGGGGTAGTGAGTACCAAGGGATGAGAGAGGCTCGCGAAAAAAACCTGGAGCTGAGCATGGGAGGAGGCGACAAGGTAGCTAGAGAGCAGGAGGTCTTGGTAGGAGTGAAGAGAACGATTTGGTTGGTATTTTGAGACTAGTATAGTGATGTAGCTGGGGGCAAAGCTGTGGATGGCTTTGTAAGTTATTGTTAGTATTTTTAATTTAATTTGTTGGATGAGTGGCAGCCAATGAAGGGATTGGCAGAGAGGAGAAGCAGACACTGGTTGGTAAGGTGGACGAGTCGGGCGGCAGCATTTATGATGGAATGAAGGGGAGATAGCCTATGTAAAGGTAATCCAGTGAGGAGGGAATTGCAGTAATCGAGGCGAGAGATGACCAGAGAGTGAATTAGAAGCTTTATGGTGTCATTGGTTAGGAAATTGTGTATTTTTGAGATGTTGTGGAGGTTGAGGCAAATTTAAGGTGCTGCTGCCTCTTACTGCTATGGGGTGTTTTTTGGGCTTAGTGTTGTCATTTGGTTCAACCCCTGACACTGTCACTTCTGCTCGTCGGCATGATCTCCATGTAAATATATCATAATCTATCACTACAACCCCTGGCAAAAATTATGGAACCACCAGTCCCTGAGGATGTTCCTTCAGTTGTTTATTGAAAAAAAGCAGATCACAGACATGGCCAAAAACTAAATGCATTTCAAATAGCAACTTTCTGGCTTTAAGAAACACTAAAAGAAATCAAGAAAAATAATTGTGGTGGCCAGTAACAGTTAGATTTATAGAACAAGCACAGGGAATAAATTATGGAATCACTCAATTCTGAGGAAAAAATTATGGAATCGCCCTGTAAATTTTCATTACAAACACTAATGCCCCGTACACACGGTCGGACTTTGTTCGGACATTCTGACAACAAAATCCTAGGATTTTTTCCGACGGATGTTGGCTCAAACTTGTATTGCATACACACGGTCACACAAAGTTGTCGGAAAATCCGATCGTTCTGAACGTGGTGAAGTAAAACACGTACGTCGGGACTATAAACGGGGCAGTGGTCAATAGCTTTCATCTCTTTATTTATTCTGAGCATGCGTGGCACTTTGTCCGTCGGATTTGTGTACACACGATCGGAATTTCCGACAACGGATTTTGTTGTCGGAAAATTTTATATCCTGCTCTCAAACTTTGTGTGTCGGAAAATCCGATGGAAAATGTGTGATGGAGCCTACACACGGTCCGAATTTCCGACAACAAGGTCCTATCACACATTTTAGGTCGGGAAATCGGACCGTGTTTACGGGGCATAACACCTGCATCAGATTAAATCTGCTTGTTAGTATGTAGGTAAAGAGGGTAAATCATCACGCAGTGTTGCACAAGATGTTGGTTGTTCACAGTCGGCTGTGTCTAAAACATGGACCAAATACAAACAACATGGGAAGGTGCAATCTGATGTATGGAGGACTGGAATAGTTTTCCCTTGGCACCACATCCCATATAGAAATTAAACAAAGTTAGGGAGAGGGGGCAATAAACGTCCCCGGGACTTTAACGGTGCTTTAAATACTAAGTGCATAAGACTAAAAGAAACATATGCAACTAATACATAAAAAATATACAATTTTTATTTAACAATACATAATAACACATAATAACACAACCAAATTATTTTTTATAAAAAAAGATCCGCTTAATTGGAGAGGCAATAAAAGCCCATCAAGCTACGAATACCATTCTATTACTCGACATGTTTCGCTCACATTCCTGAGCTTCATCAGGAGTTATTGTATGTATATAGGTCTCAACTGTGGATAACAGAGATATAAATATAAATATAAATCAGCAGGGTAAATAAAAACCATGCTGCCAGTATATAGAAAGCAAGAGTTGCATACAACATTACACAAATCAATCAAACATGTTCATAAATACAATGCGTTACTAGAAATCACATTATAGTAAATCTGTGTTGATGCCTTTATGGTGACAAACAATACCAATAGACAAAGATGTTTTATAAATGTATAAGTATAACCATCTTACCAAGCCTGTTTAAAAGAAAAATCAATATATATTGATTGTGGATGTGGGAACGCAAAACATCGCATTTCCACAGTTGAGCAGGTCTCCAATAACGGCGTCTCCCCAAAGTAGTGGTCACAGAGGGGCTAAATGTTTCTAAAGAATGGTCACAAACTGTAAAAATAATAATGAAAGGCATAATCAGAAACCCCCAATCTGGCAATTACAATGCCTAAGGCAATTGCAAGGGTTAAAAAAGCAGACTTTTACCTTGGGTTGAATCAAAGGTGTATATAGTATAGATACAGGACCAATTCAACGCTTATTGAAATATAGAATCGCTGGTTCAGGGTTTCAAAATAAAGGCACCTTACCAGGGACTAAACACTAAGGACGCCACAATCCAGCAGCGCACATAAGCTGCAAAACAGAGATAAAAGTACCAGGTATAATGATAGTCATTTTTACCAGCATTGGTAATGACAGTGCAGGGCACATTAGTGAGGAAAAACCATTACCTAAAGGAGATAGACGAGCAGGACACGGAAGGGGAGAGGGACACAGCCTCCCCTTTGAACCGAGGAGCTTCTGACAGAGGGTAGCCTCTGACGTCACCGCCGCGATGCGGACATACAGTGAGGCATTCCAAAACCCGGATGCAGAGTGACGGTATCCGGAAATGGATCACTCACAGAAATGGCCAGTAAACTTGTGGATGACTTTTTGAGGCCTCATGTTGAAGGGCTCACATCGTATCTCCAGGATACGGGGGATCTCCTACGTGTTCTGGATGGTATTCATGTGCCCCCTGATTCCTAGTTGGTGGTACTGGATGTGGAGGCCCTCTACAACTCCATCCCCCATGATCTGGGGCTGGAAGTTGTGGAGGGCTTCATCTCTGAGAATCCAGATTTCTCGGTGGAATACAACCAGTTCATTCTTGATCTGCTCCGTTTTGTTTTGTCCAATAACATCTTTCTTTTTGGTGGCTCCCACTACCTCCAGGTGCAGGGGGTAGCGATGGGGACAAAATGTGCCCCATCGTATGCCAACCTGTACCTGGGGGGGTGGGAGCGTGAACTTTTTTACAGGGATGATATGCAGATGTACATTGAATGCATACCGCTGTGGTGACGTTTCATCGATGACATTTTTTTCATTTGGCATGGAAGTAAAAATACTCTCCTTTCTTTTTTGGACAGTCTTAAGACCAATAAATTCAATTTGAAGTTTACCTTCGATGTAAGTCAACATCATTTGACTTTTCTAGATGTCCAAATCCTAGTCAATGAGGATGGGAGTGTCAGGACCACCCTATACCGTAAACCCTCGGCTGGAAATTCATTACTCCATGCCACCAGTTCCCACCCCGTCCCCCTCATCGACAACCTACCATATGGACAGTATCTCAGAATTAGACGGAACTGTAGTGACGATGCTGACTTTGAGAAGGAGGCAAAACTGCTTCAGTCCCGTCTACGTGAACGAGGCTATAGCAATAAGTCCCTAAGAAGAGCCTACTTGAAAGCTAAAAAGCAAAATAGATCTGTGCTCATACATCGAGTTAAGCCTAAGGAAATTGACTCCAATGTTCGAATAATCACCAGATTTTCGGGTCAACAGAAACAAGTTCGGGATATTATTCAGAAATATTGGTATCTCCTCATGGGGGATGATAAAGTCTCGAAACATCTAAAAATCTACCCAGAAATTACATTCAGGCGCTCTCGCTCTCTCCGAGATGCGTTGGTGCATAGTCACTATGACACCAATATCAATTCATCATCTGAATCCAGAAAGGGCAGTAGGCCCTGCCACAAATGTCAGTTTTGCAGATTTATATACGCTGCCAGGAGTATCATACTCTCTAATGGTCGTCTCTTTAAACCAAGTTTTTCTGTCACCTGCCAATCTATTGGAATCGTATATATCATGATATGCGAATGCCAAAGTTTCTATATTGGCAAAACAAAACGTCCTTTTTTCTGCAGAATCAGGGACCATGTGTCCCTGGTCCACAAGAAAAAAATGGAAACCCCAATCAGTCGACACATGGGCCTATATCATAACTTCGACAGCAGTAAAATGCACTTTTATGCCCTCGAGTATATCCCCCCTGGGGAGAGAGGGGGCAACTATGATAAGCTACTTTTACAACGGGAGGCCCGCTGGATTCATGACCTCTCGGCTTTGAAACATCCAGGCCTAAATGACGCCTTTAGCTTCAAACCATTTTTATAAGTTCATATTGACCTATGGTGGGTAAGACAGGAGATTCCTCCATACCTCCCGCATGTCCATATCTTCTGTATTCTTTTCTTCTCTCTTTTCCATTTTTCATCATTATTTCTTTGCCCTAACCTTCCCTTATCGTTCATTTTTATTGTTATTGTATTTCATTTTGTTAAATTCATGTCTATATTTATATATGATGAGCTCGTAATTGTATTATGCTAGTATGCAGAATTTAACTAATGTATACATATATATATATATATATATATATATATATATATATATTTTTTTTTTTTTTTTTATTGTCTTTTTTGTCTTTTTTGTTCCTAGGTGTGCATTAGACCCTCTTTCCAGGCCTGCTTTGTGCTTTGCACACAATCAGTGGATTTATCAATCGACTTTACAGCTGGTCTCCTCTGTATGGTATTTATTCCTTCCTCTTTGGTTCACACGGACACCAGGGGCACCCAGGGGTTCTGTGACTAATCGGTCACTCACCCCTGGGAGCCCTAGAGGCGCACATTCCTACCGGATGCAGAAACTGGCGGTATAGGGACTATAGTTTTTAATCCATAGGCTGATCTGTATTTACCTTACTGCTGTATTTGCCCTTGTTTGGCTTTTCTTCCTACATCAGCAGTTATGTGATTGTTTTTGTTCCATGTCGCAGACCAAACCAATTTCATTTTATTCTACATTTTTTCTACTTGCTTTTTTCATCATCATTCATTGGCAGATATTGTGCTTTTTGCCCAATTAATATTGGTCACTGTTTAGCCTTTTCCCCTTAACTAAGATGGCGCCGCAGGACTCCTCAGACTGAGTGAGATTCCAATGCCAGTGTCTTCACTGGCTTGTGCACGCGCATCCAGCCCTCGGCATTGTAACTTTTAGCACAGGCGCGGTCTGCCATCACACGTCACGTACGCTCCATCCCGCCCCTCACCGTCACTCTGCATCCGGGTTTTGGAATGCCTCACTGTATGTCCGCATCGCGGCGGTGACGTCAGACGCCGCCGCGATGGATGGGTCTATATAGTGCGGCTTCTCTGCCGCTACCCTCTGTCAGAAGCTCCTCGGTTCAAAGGGGAGGCTGTGTCCCTCTCCCCTTCCGTGTCCTGCTTGTCTATCTCCTTTAGGTAATGGTTTTTCATCAATAATGTGCCCTGCACTGTCATTACCAATGCTGGTAAAAATGACTATCATTATACCTGGTACTTTTATCTATGTTTTGCAGCCTATGTGCCCTGCTGGATTGTGGCGTCCTTAGTGTTTAGTACCTGGTAAGGTGCCTTTATTTTGAAACCCTGAACCAGCGATTCTATATTTCAATAAGCGTTGAACTGGTCCTGTATCTATACTATATACACCTTTGATTCAACCCAAGGTAAATGTCTGCTTTTTTAACCATTGTAATTGCCAGATTGGGAGTTTCTGATTATGCCTTTCATTATTATTTTTACAGTTTGTGACCATTCTTTAGAAACATTTAGCCCCTCTGTGACCACTACTTTGGGGAGACGCCGTTATTGGAGACCTGCTCAACTGTGGAAATGCGATGTTTTGCGTTCCCACATCCACAATCAATATATATTGATTTTTCTTTTAAACAGGCTTGGTAAGATGGTTATGCTTATACATTTATAAACATCTTTGTCTATTGGTATTGTTTGTCACCATAAAGGCATCAACACAGATTTACCATAATGTGATTTCTAGTAACGCATTGTATTTATGAACATGTTTGATTGATTTGTGTAATGTTGTATGCAACTCTTGCTTTCTATATACTGGCAGCATGGTTTTATTTTACCCTGCTGATTTATATTTATATTTATATCTCTGTTATCCACAGTTGAGACCTATATACATACCATAACTCCTGATGAAGCTCAGGAATGTGAGCGAAACATGTCGAGTAATAGAATGGTATTCGTAGCTTGATGGGCCTTTATTGCCTCTCCAATTAGGTGGATCTTTTTTTATAAAAAATAATTTGGTTGTGTTATTATGTGTTATTATGTATTGTTAAATAAAAATTGTATATTTTTTATGTATTAGTTGTATATGGTTCTTTTAGTCTTATGCACTTAGTATTTAAAGCACTGTTAAAGTCCCGGGGACGTTTATTGCCTCCTCTCCCTAACTTTGTTTAACATGGGAAGGTGGTTAAAGGCAAGCATACTGGTAGACCAAGGAAGACATCAAAGCGTCAAGACAAAAAACTTAAAGCAATATGTCCTGAAAACATAAAATGTACAACAAAACAAATGAGGAACAAATGGGAGGAAACTGGAGTCAACGTCTGTGACCGAACTGTAAGTAACCGCCTTAAGGAAATGGGATTTACATACAGAAAAGCTAAAAGAAAGCCATCTCTAACACCTAAACACAAAAAAACAAGGTTACAATGGGCTAAGGAAAGGTAATCGTGGACTGTGGATGATTGGATGAAAGTCATATTCAGTGATGAATCTCGAATCTGCATTGGGCAAGGTGATGATGCTGAAACTTTTGTTTGGTGCCGTTCCAATGAGATTTATGCAGACGACTGTCTGAAGAAAACATGCAAATTTCCACAGTCAATTATGATATGGGGCTGCATGTCAGGTAAAGGCACTGGGGAGATGGCTGTCATTAAATCTTCAATAAATGCACAGGTTTACATTGAAATTTTGGACACTTTTCTTATCCCATCTATTGAAAGGATGTTTGGCGATTATGAAATCATTTATCAAGATGATAATGCATCTTGCCATAGAGCAAAAACTGTGAAAAAATTCCTTGAAGAAAGACACGTAAGGTCAATATCATGGCCTGCAAACAGTCTGGATCTCAATCCAATTGAAAATCTGTGGTGGAAGTTAAAGAAAATGGTCCATGACAAGGCTCCAACCTGCAAAGATGATTTGGCAACAGCAATCAGAGAAGGCTGGAGCCAGATTGATGAAGAGTACTGTTTATCACTCATTAAGTCAATGCCTCAGAGACTGCAAGCAGTTATAAAAGCCAGAGGTGGTGCAACAAAGTACTAGTGATGTGTTGGAGTGTTATTTTGTTTTTTTGTTTTTCATGATTCCATAATTTTTTCCTCAGAGTTGAGTGATTCCATAATTTATTCCTTGTGCTTGTTCTATAAATCTAACTGTTACTGGCCACCACAATTTTTTTTCTTGATTTCTTTTAGTATTTCTTAAAGCCAGAAAGTTGCCATTTGAAATGCCTTTAGTTTTTGGCCATGTCTGTGATGTACTTTTTTTCTACAACAATAAACAACTGAAGGAACATCCTCAGGAAATGGTGATTCCATAATGTTTGCCAGGGGTTGTATTGCTTGAATTAACCACATTCATAAAGGTGTTCATTATACATAGACACTACATAGAATTCCCACAAGGGGGTGTACCAACATCCTTTTTATAGACAATAGCAAATAAAGGAGAACAATGTGGGACTTTCTAGGTACAAATAATGCAAAAAAAAACATAGCTAATATTTATATAATTTTAATATTGAATCAAAGTAGAACCTTAAAAATGCCGGTGCTCATTCACATAAGTAGTTATTGTAAACTTCACACATACACCGACCAGCTATAACATTATGACCACCGAGAGGTAAAGGGAATATCTTGTTACATTGGCATCTGAAAATTGGTGGGATATATTAGGCAGCAAATGAACATGTTGTCCATGAAGTTGATGCGGTGAAAGCAGAAAAAAATGGGCAGCACAGTTTGTTGTGTATGGGGCTGTGAAGTATAGCCCGAAGCAAAAAAAAAATAGCATATGGCTAGCATGAACAGGAGCACAGGGAATCCGGACAAGTGGGGGTTAATATATGTTGTCAGGCAACATGGAGCTGCAGTGAATTGGGCAGCCTGCATGGGGGAGGGACTGCAGAAGTCAGGAGTGAGGGAGGTCAGGGGGAACCGGACATCCGGTTAGCACACGAGGAGGAGAAAAGTTCAGAGCAAGTGCCCTTCCTCTGCGGCTCCGTGATGTCCCATTCCTGGCACCTGGCAGCACAGCTCTGCTCGATGGCGGATTCCATGGGGACCGATTGGCTGCAGAGCCAGATCGCAGCCATGCTGCCTGGTCAGGGGACAGTGGCGGTAGTGTCACCAGGGGATACAGTGGTTCCGGGGTTGAGTGTCTCTGCCCCTGCGTACTCTGCGAAGGAAGCTAGTAAAAGTACGCCTGGCCGATTCGGCCAAATGCAAAGTGTATGTCTGTATGAGGGTCCTTTGGGAGCTCACCTCAAATATGTGGTGCGGGAAAAGATTTGGTGGGGGGGAGTGTGTGGAGATCTTCACTTGCTCCCCCTGGAAAGGTTTAACTTGGAAAGGGTGAAACCGCAATAGTCCAAGAAAGAAGATGAGGAGAAGAGTCTTATCGGCTGGTTCCACGTACGTTTAGCAATTGGCTCCAGGTATCTTTGCTAGCGCTATCGGGGAGAAATCTCCCGAGAATTGTTCACCACTCTTTTGCTATCTGGTTTATGGGGGTGTGGCTTGGCTGCAGTACGACGAACAGTATCGTCAACATAAGGCAATATGGCCCTCGCTGCGCTGGGATCATAAGGACATTCGCGGGCCTCTACTTAATTTTTTCCAGCAGGGGCCGGGAGTCCGACCACCCCGGACAACCGGCTGCAAAAAGGCAGGGTCAGTGTTGGCAGTTCAATGAGGGTCCTTGCAGGTTTGGCACCAGCTGCCGATACAAACATGAATGCTCTTACTGCAGGGGGCTCACACCCTCTCCTGTTGCTTTAAGGCCGGCAAGGCCCATCCCGGTGATGCTGCAGGAAAAAGGCCGGACTCCGGCAAGGGTGGACAGGATGTCCCCATTTCTAAGTAGATATCTGGATCGGCCTGCAGCTTGGTTGTTACAGGCGGGTTTCACTGAAGGTTTTTTGATCTGTTGCTCCCTTCCTCAGATTCCCCCTGCGGCTGACAACTTGCAGTCGGCTATGTTACAGTCCGAAATGGTTTCTGAGAAGCTTGCTAAGGAGGTGTTAATGGGCCGCATGTGAGGCCATTTTACTCATCCCCCCTTGGGTAATTTGGTGGTCTTGCCTTTGAGTGTTGTTCCGAAGAAGGAGCCCAATAAGTTTCGCCTGATCCACCATCTTTCTTTTCCAAAAAGGCGGTTCAGTTAATGATGCTATTGATCCTGAGGTGTGTGTTGTTGTTTTATACCTCGTTTGATGCTGCTGTGTTTTGGGTACGACACTACGGTAAAGGTGCCCTTATGGCTAAAACCGATATCGAGACCTGCTTTTCGGTTACTACCGGTTCACCTGCGCAGCTTTCACCTTTTGGGTTGCAGATGGTTGGGGGCTTTTTATGTGGATCGCTGCTTGACTATGGGGTGCTCCATCTCTTGTGCCTTTTTCAAGACCTTTAGCTCTTTTCTCGAATGGTGGCTGGACGTGGCGGGGGTCAACACGGTGATTCATTACCTGGATGACGTTCTATGCATTGGCCCTCTATCCTCTAATTTATGTGGTGTTTTGCTGGCTATGGTACAGCACCTCGCAGAGCGTTTTGGTATTCCTCTCGCGGCGGATAAAACAGAAGGCCCCACAAGATTGATTCCTGGGCAAAGGAGTGTCCTCTATATGGAGAGCGATGGATGAAGGGCGCGTGATCAATTGCTCACATCAAAAAGTATAACATTTATTCATATGAAAATAAAAGCAAATAAATAATACCAATACTACGTATCATGCTGTTAGGTACCTGACTTTGTAGGAGAAGACCTCTCATACAACGCTGGTTCAGGAGCCACTGGAGTGGGGACAGTGGTCTCCTGAGCGCAGTGGGGTAGGAGTGCCTGTTGAGCTGAGTCTCTGATGCTGAAGAGGTGAGAGATCCCGCAGGGATGGCTGGACTGCAGATCAGGTGAGACTGGAAGCAGCAGACTGGAACACTTGAATGTGCAGAGGTCTCTGGAGCTGAAGCTGAAGGTGCAACAGCAAGGACAACAGGAACAAGCAGGGTCAGACGATCCGGGTCAGCGAGGGTATAAGGCAGGCAAGTACAGCAGGCAGAGGCAGAGTCGGTAGGCAGGCAGAGTTTGGCAACGGTATCAGGCAGGTAGCATAAGAATAGTCAGACAGGCCGGGTCGGATTGGAGCAGGACGGATGGTCAAACAAGCCGGGTCAGATAGGTAGCAAACAATCAGATAACAAATACTAGAATCACGAAGCTGAGACGAAGCAGCAATGTGTCAAAGCACAGGGGGGCTTTTAAGTGTACTTTGGCGCCAAACTGGCGCTATCGCGAACGCGCGCACGCCCGTCCGCGCCCACGTGCACACGCGCGCGCGCCCAAGCGCCGCGAACCCGCGCGCGCCCTAGCGCCGCGCCGATGCCCGGGAACAACAGGTATTTGCTGAGCAGCGCGCAACGGCGCGCGCCGGCGCATAGGCGTACGCCGACGCCCCGGTTCGGTGCCAATGGTGCCCTGACATTGCCCCCCCCCAAGGGGCAACCTCCGGGTGCCCAAAAGCCTTTTCTTCTCCGGATGACTAGAAAAATAGGCTTGCACTAAACGCCTGGCATGCACATTACAATCTGGTTCCCAAGAATTACTTTCTGGGCCGTAGCCCCTCCAATTAATTAGGAACTGGATCTGACCTTGTCTTTTCCTGCAATCAAGGATAGCCTCGACCTCAAATTCCTCGTTGCCATCAACCACAATGGGTTCAGGAGGTCTAGTTCCTCTACCGGGGAAGGGATCAGGTACAGCAGGCTTGAGCAATGACACATGAAACACAGGATGTATTTTGAGAGAGTCAGGTAAAGTCAGTTCATACGAAACTTCATTGATTTTTCTTTTGACCGGAAACGGTCCCATAAATCTAGGTGCCAACTTCTTAGAGGGACATGCTAGTTTAATGTTACTTGTAGATAGCCATACCTGATCACCAAGCTGAAGCTTCAACTCCCCTCTTCTCTTCCGGTCAAAGATCCTCTTGCTGTCCGCCTGAGCCTTGGATACTGCTTCCTGCAACATCTGGTTGTTATGGTTGATGAATTCTACCGTACTCTGTACTGCCGGGACTGAGGACTCTGGAAGGAAATCAGGTAAAAAGGTTAGATGGAACCCATAGTTGGCAAAAAAGGGGGATTGACCGGTGGCTGAGTGTTTGGCATTGTTGTAGGCAAATTCTGCCAGCGGCAGCAAGGATACCCAATCGTCCTGTGAAAAAGAGGTAAAACATCTGATGTACTGCTCAAGAGTCTGATTGGTCCTCTCTGTTTGACCGTTGGTCTGAGGGTGATAGGCCGAAGACAGAGCCAGTTTGATTTTTAAAGATTCACACAGAACTCTCCAAAAACGTGAGGTAAATTGTACCCCCCTGTCAGAGGTTATGTTTACAGGAATTCCGTGGAGTCTAATGATTTCCTTAATGAAAATGTGAGCTGTTTCCATAGCTGACGGAGTTCCCTTTAATGGAAGAAAGTGGGCCATCTTGGTAAAACGGTCTATTATCACGAAAATAGCAGAACACCCTTCTGAACATGGGAGCTCCACAATAAAGTCCATGGATATCATCTTCCAGGGCCTATCGGGTACTGGCAAGGGTTTTAACAGACCCCAAGCTCTACTCCTGGATGTCTTATTCTGGGTACAGATAGGGCAAGATTTGACATATCTCTCACAAAAGTCCTTCAAATTGGGCCACCAGAAAGTACGCTGTACCAATTCCAGAGTTTTACGAACCCCAAAGTGACCTGCCAGTGGATGATCGTGAAGGAGTGCCAAGACCTTGACCCGAACCTCCTCAGGAACAAAAATTTGGCTACCTTTCCAGAACAGTCCGTCCTTGCTACTTAGGGTAAGGCCTGAGGGTCTGGTTGCTCCAGAAGATGCTTCCTTAATCTGAGAAAGAAGATCAGCTTGTATGAGCAAAAAATTGTTTGCAGGTAAAATGGTATCTGGAGCAGATAAATCCTTTGGGTTGTCATGCATTCGTGATAATGCGTCTGGTTTGACATTTCTTGAACCCGGCCGATACGTAATGTGGAAGGAAAAGCGTGAGAAAAACAGCGCCCAACGGGCTTGACGGGGTTTTAACCTTTTAGCGGATCGCAAATATTCTAAATTCTTGTGATCAGTATAAATTAGCACTGGATGCACAGCCCCCTCCAACAGGTACCTCCACTCCTCTAATGCAGTCTTGATGGCGAGAAGCTCCCGATCACCGACATCATAGTTTCTCTCCGCAGGGGAGAGTTTTCGGGAGAAGAATCCTATGGGATGCATAACATCCTTACTGCCCTTTCGTTGCGAGAGTATCGCACCGACCGCTATCTCAGAAGCGTCCACTTCAAGAATGAATGGCAAGGATGGTTCAGGGTGACTAAGAATAGGTGCTGAAGTAAAAAGTCTCTTAAGGTTTACAAAAGCCTCTTGGGCTAGGTGATTCCAGGAGAAACGGGTATTCTGCTTGGTCAGTTGTGTGATTGGTGCGATTATAGCAGAGAACCCCTTGATGAACTTTCTGTAAAAGTTTGCGAACCCGATGAATCGCTGAACCCTTTTTTTGTCCAGGGGTACCGGCCAGTCCAGAACGGCAGAAACCTTTTGTGGGTCCATCTTGATGCCAGTCGATGAGATAATCAAGCCCAGGAATTGGATGCTCTGTTTCTCGAATTCGCATTTTTCCGCCTTTGCATACAGCCTGTGTAAGCGGAGACGACCCAATACTTGACAAACATGTTTCCGATGGAGATCCAGGGATTCCGAAAAGATCAAAATATCGTCTAGATATGCGATCACAAACAGGTCTAAAAAGTCTCTAAGCACATCATTAATTAGGTGTTGAAAGGTTGCAGGGGCATTACAGAGTCCAAAAGGCATGACTAGATATTCATAATGCCCGAATCGGGTCCGAAAAGCTGTTTTCCACTCATGCCCAGCCCGAATGCGGATCAGATTGTAGGCCCCTCTTAGATCAAGCTTAGAAAAAATGACAGCAGTCCTTAATTTCTGGAATAGTTTGGGTATCAAGGGTAGGGGATACCGATTTTTAACCGTGATCTTATTCAATTCCCGGTAGTCAATACACGGGCGGAGAGATTTGTCCTTTTTGGTAACAAAGAATATTCCCGCTCCTGCTGGAGAAGTAGAATGACGAATAAATCCTTTGGCTAAGTTTTCATCAATGTATGCTTTCAACACTTCTTGTTCCTTTTCGGATAGGGGAAAGATGCGTCCAAAGGGAATTTCGGATCCTGGCAGCAACTGGATGGGGCAATCGTAGGGACGATGAGGTGGAAGAGAATCTGCCCCCTTTTTGCTGAAGACATCCATGTAGTCATGATAGTGTTTGGGAATGGCTTGACGATTTGTCTGGTCGGAGTCCACACAAAGCAGGGTAGCTTGGGGATCCGAGTCTTTCGCCAGACAGTGTTCCTGACAGTAGGATGACAGAAATTTTATTTCTCCAGATGCCCAATGGATGTGTGGATTGTGGGCCTGAAGCCAGGGAATGCCCAGGATAATGGGGAACATAGGGGAGGAGATGGCGTCAAGGGTCAGCAGTTCTTTGTGTTGAAAAGAAGTCGTAGCGGGTAATGGCAGGGTTTCTTGTGTCACTTGTCTGGATCTGATACGGGAGCCATCAGCAAGGAAGACAGAGAGTCCATGGGCTTTAGTCTGTAAAGGGATGTTGTGCAGGTTGGCAAAACTTAAGTCTATAAAGCAGCTGCATGCCCCGGAGTCAATAATTGCGTTGACTTGGAGTGTCTTTTCTTGAAGCTGTAATGAGAGAGGAATGGCAAGATGGGTAGAATTTGTGGATAAAGCAGAGAGACTGGTAGGTATAGGAGATGAACACTTACTCATTCTGATTGGGCAATTATGGACATAATGCCCGGTTCCTCCACAGTAGAGACACAGATTCAATTGTCGACGTCGGGCACGTTCTTCGGGGGTCAGGGCAGGTCGCATCAGACCTAGCTGCATTGGTTCGGAGGTATCTAATGTGGTATTGACTGGAGGTGGACTTGGCACAGGTAAGTAGCGGGATGCAGGAATCGGGGCACGTGGTGTCATCCAGGTCGGGCGGTTAGGTTGAACTGCTCGTTCAGATCGGCGTTCTCGGAGGCGACGATCGATCTGAATGGTTAGGGTGATCAAGGCCTCCAAGGTGTTTGGATTACCAACTCGAGCCAGTTCATCTTTTAGATTTTCAGACAGTCCAATGCGGAATTGATGACGCAGAGCCGCGTCGTTCCACTGGGTATCCGCGCTCCAACGTCTAAATTCAGCAACATAGTCCTCCGCAGGTTTGCGGCCTTGTTGGAGCGCGAGCAGAGCAGATTCAGCTGTGGCAGTCAGTTGAGGATCCTCATACAATTGTGCCATGGCTTCGAAGAAGGCAGATAAGGATTGGGTTGGAGCCGAGTCCCCTTCAAGTAAACGGTGTGCCCAGGTCTGTGGTTCCCCTTGGAGGAGGGAAATGACAAATCCAACTTTAGTGGCTTCCAATGAAAAGGTTCTGGGCTGTAAGGCAAAAAAGAGCTGGCAGGCATTGCGAAAACCTCGAAACTTAGACCGGTCTCCGGAGAACCTTTCAGGAGTGGGGACTCGTGGTTCAGGAGGGAGCATTACCACTGAAGGCCCTGGAACAGTCTGTGTTGGGGCGGCCGGTGAAGAGGAGGTTGAAGGATTAATCCCTGCAAGGTTCTGGACTTGTCCCTCCAGTCTGTTATAATTGTCCTGAAGAGCTTGCACTGCTTGGGTGAGGGCTGCCAGGTGTGTGCATATCTCCTTCAATGGTGAGGTATCTCCTGCAGGCTCAGACATGGCTGCTTCGTACTGTTAGGTACCTGGTAGGAGAGCCTGACTTTGTAGGAGAAGACCTCTCATACAACGCTGGTTCAGGAGCCACTGGAGTGGGGACAGTGGTCTCCTGAGCGCAGTGGGGTAGGAGTGCCTGTTGAGCTGAGTCTCTGATGCTGAAGAGGTGAGAGATCCCGCAGGGATGGCTGGACTGCAGATCAGGTGAGACTGGAAGCAGCAGACTGGAACACTTGAATGTGCAGAGGTCTCTGGAGCTGAAGCTGAAGGTGCAACAGCAAGGACAACAGGAACAAGCAGGGTCAGACGATCCGGGTCAGCGAGGGTATAAGGCAGGCAAGTACAGCAGGCAGAGGCAGAGTCGGTAGGCAGGCAGAGTTTGGCAACGGTATCAGGCAGGTAGCATAAGAATAGTCAGACAGGCCGGGTCGGATTGGAGCAGGACGGATGGTCAAACAAGCCGGGTCAGATAGGTAGCAAACAATCAGATAACAAATACTAGAATCACGAAGCTGAGACGAAGCAGCAATGTGTCAAAGCACAGGGGGGCTTTTAAGTGTACTTTGGCGCCAAACTGGCGCTATCGCGAACGCGCGCACGCCCGTCCGCGCCCACGTGCACACGCGCGCGCGCCCAAGCGCCGCGAACCCGCGCGCGCCCTAGCGCCGCGCCGATGCCCGGGAACAACAGGTATTTGCTGAGCAGCGCGCAACGGCGCGCGCCGGCGCATAGGCGTACACCGACGCCCCGGTTCGGTGCCAATGGTGCCCTGACACATGCAAACAGGTAACAAAATATGTAAAGCATGGAAATGAAAAATGGGTTAAAAGTAACATAAGCCCATGTTGAGGTGAGTGTTTAGAGTCGGCTGACACGTTTTGAGGATAACCTCTTCATCAGAGCCTTTGAGAACCAGGGCACGGTCTATATGGGCCAGTAGGCCAACGTATGTACATAAACAGAATGGCTAGTTGGGAAGTGTGTCCTGAGATGAAAAATACGTTTTTCTGCGTTCCATACCAGTCCACGTTCAAGCGTTAGGCATTTGTGTATCTAGAGGCAAATTTGAAGCAGGAGGTACGTTTGGACTCTGGAAAACACAAGAATCAGCCCCGAGAGCTACAGTCACTCCTCGGTAAGCTCAATTTTGCATGCTGTATCAATGGGCAGAATTTTTTGCCGCTGGCTATCTGTCGCCACTGCAGGGGTTAGTTCGCCCAGACATTTCAATCGGCTTACTAGGGAGCATAGGGCCGACCTGCGGGTGTGGCATGAATTTTTGGGCGATTTCAATGACTGGTCTATCTGGATGGAAGGGCCGGTCAGCAACTACGATCTTGAGCTTTTCACGGATGCTGCCGGATAAACTGGATATGGAGCATTCTTAGGGGGTCGGTGGAGTGCTGAGCGCTGGCCCGCCAAATGGCGGGAGGCAGGATTCCTAAAGGATTTGGTGCTCTTTCCGGTGGTGGCCATCATATCGATATGGGGAGAATCGTTCAGCAACAAAAAGGTTTGTCTCCACTGCAACAACTTGGGTGTAGTGCAGGTTATCAACTTTCTGTCGGGGTCCTCCCCTCCGGTTATACGTTTGTTGCAATATCTGGTTTTGTGTTATCTTCGGAAAAATTTTTTTCTGTACACTGTGCATATTCCTGGAGTGGAGAATACGGTGGCTGGCGCTCTCTCCCGCTTTCAGTTGGACAGGTCCTGGGAGTTGGCACCTGGCACGGAGAAACATGGAACACCTTGTCCTCTTTGGCTGTGGCAGATTGCGTTGGAATCGCCGCCGGTTTGATTTGAAACTCCTTGAGCGAGTTGACATGGTCCTTCTACAATAAGGTCTGGAGGGAATAGGGGGAGCTGCTACAGCGGGCTGAGGTTGACATGGACAGTTCTAAAGTCAGACATCTGGTAGTTTATTTAGTTTGTCTGTGTTTTGCGGCTCGCATAGATATTTCTGCCTTGAACCAAAAATTGGCCGGCCTGGCCTTCCTGTTCAAATTGCGGGGCATTCCCGATTTTACCAAAGATTTTTTGGTAAGACAGGCCATGAGAGGTTATCGAATTACTATTACTTTGATATGCTGCAATCGTTGTTTTTGAAGATGATGACTGGCTGGTTCATTTCTCGTCCATTCGGATGGTTCGGCTTTGTCTACTTTTCAGTTTGTGTCTGTTCTACGGTGCTGCCTTATGGCTGCCCGTCTTGAAGCCAGTAGCTTTTGCTCTCATTCTTTCCGCATCGGGACGTCCACGGAGGTGGCCCAGTGGGAATTGGATAGCGCAGTTGTAAAACCTGGGTCAATCAAAGCCCCCTATACTATGTAATTAGATGTAGCCAATCACAGATCACAATATTAATCACAGCTGTTACAAATGAAACACATTCATGACTACAACATAATGCTGTTACAGTGATAATCACTGCAACAGCAATCAAAGTGTAAAAATAACTACTGAACTACTCTGATGAAAGTATGTAAGGAAAAAAAGGTTAAAAAAAACAAAGATTAATATATTTTTTTTTAATTTATTAAAAAAATTATTTTTTTTTTTACATACTGTCACCAGCCAGTATCAGATATTTGTAAAACAAATAAATAAAACTATGTATCATGTTCCTGCCACTTCACAATTATGTGCCACTTTGTGTTGGTCTATCACATAAAATCCCAATAAAATACAATTATGTTTTTGGTTGTAACATGACAAAATGTGAAAAATTTCAAGGGGTATGAATACTTTTTGTAAATTTATGAAGAAATTAGATTTGATTGGATATGTTTTATAACAGAAAGTGGAAAATATATATTTTTTTCAAAATGTTCAGTGTTTTTTTGTTTATATAGCAAAAAAACGCTAATACGCCAAAAAAAAAGCTTGATTTGTCCTTTAAAAAATGATATAAATTTCATTTGGTTACAGGGTCGTATGACAGATCAGTCGCCAGTTAAAATAGCACAGTGCTGAATAGCAAAAAATGGCCCGGTCATGAAGGGGGTAATTATCGATTCACATCTATGCATGTTGCTTTTGAGCTTTTCTGCAGTGCTTTTTGCTGTGCTTTCCGCATTTTATAAACCGCATTTTTACGGCAATTTTACGTGACGTCCCAAGGGGCAGGCTCTCCAGGTGACGTCACCAGATGGCCACGCCCCATGCTATATAAGAAATGGCAGACAGTGGAAGCCGACACAACGGAGGCAGACGGCCCCGCTAACAGCTGATGACTTATCGGTTGTTAAGAATGCGGCAGCCGGCTTCACGGCCAGCTCCTTAGCAACCAGCTACATACCATGAATGCAAAGCAAAAAAAAACAACATGGAATGCAAAACGCAAATTGCTGCAAAATCATGGTAAAATCGTGGTAAAAAGACGGTACGCACGTTTTGAATGCAGGTCTATTTAAGTCTATTACATGCAAAACGCTGCATGCTGCGGGAAAAAAAGTCCCTGACCCGTTCCGAAAACGCAGAGGCACAAAAATGCATTGATGTGAACGTGTTCCTTAGGAACCCATGTTAAAAATAATGTCCTGCGTTTCTGCAAAAAGCATGTAAAAACACATTAGTTTGAATGGAGCCTAAAACCTTCTGGAGGTCAGGTGGTTAAAGTACTATATTGTGCTTCTTCCTCACTTAGCAGGTTTTAAGTAGAAGTAAAGCCTTACAGAAAGTAATTCCTAAAAATATTCCCTACCCCTCCTCCTACCAATCCTGCCTAACCTGTATAAAAAAGATGTATGTTCTTATACTTATACTTATGTGCCTATTTTAAATCGGCTTCAGTGTGATCGTGTGATCCTGCAGTTTTGTCTCCCCTGTGCAAAAGAACACTTGACATCGTGCCCCCTCCTCTCCCCCGCAGCAAAATTTGTATATTTTTAGCCCGGGTTCACACCTATGCGAATTAGATGTGCGTTTCCGCACATCTAATTTGCATAGCAGGAGAATGTGACTGGCTCCCTATGGAGCCGGTTCACATATCTCCGGGGCGGCTGCGGAGCGCATTGCACAAAAACGCTGTGCGTCTTTGGCTGCGTTTCAGGGCCGAATTCAGGCATAGAATCGGCCCTGATTCGTCCCTGAAACGGGGAACAGGGACGCACAGCGCTCCTGTGTGATCCGCAGCGCATTATAGTGTGAACCCGGGCTGAATGTTGCCCTTTAACCTGCATCAAAAGACCCTCTCCCCAATGAACAATATTTCTAAAACCTTTGACCCCTGCATATGTCCACTATGGTGAAGCCCAGCTACCAATGCCCTTTTTTACCTAAAGGTTGCAAACTATTTGGGTAAAATTTGAGTTTGACTATTGCATATGGACTGCAAGTGCATCTAGCAAACATTATGGGCCCTTAGGATTGTACTACAGATAAGAGAAGACACCCAATGGTGTATAGTGGCTAGCAATTGATTCAATAATGATCCACTTGTAGTTGAAAATTAATGGTAATTTTAGACATAAACGCAGATGAACTATAATTATTTCAGGATTATTTTACTGTAATTTATTTGCAGATAATGGATGCCTATGTAGGTGTTACTGCTTTTAAAGGGGGTGACTATTATGCACATTGTAGATCTGAAGTTTTCTACTTGTTTGGCTGTACCTCTCCGGTGAATCACAGGAGTGCAGTTCATTCTGCATTCCTATGACCCGTTTTCAGCTGACAGCGGGCTGATGTCTGTTGTCGGCTGATGTCACAGAGCCGGTCAAGGCTCAGGCAAGATCACGACAATGGAGTTGGGATCTTCTACATGCCTGGACCGGCACCCTGAGAGCCTTAGCTTGCCACTCCCCCCCTCCACAGCCGGTTTCCAGTGTGGGGGAGGGGGGGCAGAACAGAATGCCAGCTCTCTGCTTGGGGAGCTATAAGAACCAAGCAATCAGTGGTGTTTGATTGCTCAGGTTCTCAGTCTTAGAGCCGGGGGGGGGGGGGGGGACCGATGCTGCATCCAGCTAGGCAAGTATGATTCTGGAAAAAAAGTTAGTCCCATACTTCTCTTTTATAGCCGGTTCACACTAGTGCAATGCCAGACATTGCATGTGGTTCGCACCACATTGCTGTGCAGATCACATGCGATGTCTGTGCAAAGCGAATTCAGCACTACAAACTGTATGGCTGAATTTGGATCGCATTCAGACCAAACATATGCAGGACCCTTTTTTTGTCTGCACCAGAATCGGATCACATGGGTGTTCAAACCCTTGCAATCCGATGCTGCAAATCGCGCTGCGTTTTGCAAACTGATTGCGGGGTGTCGTTAACTTATAATACACTCCATAATCAATTGCATGAACAGGTTGCGATTTAGATGTGGTGTGAATTCACAGCAAATCTGCACCGCATCGAGTGTGAACCGACCCTCAAGCTAACTTAATTGGACATAACATAACCTTTTTTTTATATATATTTTAGGTGAGAATGCAACCTTTGGCCCAAGAAAGAATTGAAAATGACAATATATAGTTCTTAAAAAAATGGATTAAAATTAAACTAATATGTCTAGAGTCATAACCTGAAAATTTAATAAGCAGACTTTAACCTAAAACTTCTGATTTGTATTCCTCAATCAGGTGATCAGCTACCCTCTTCTCCAAATACTCACTGGTTGTGTGATTTACCCATAATTATGTTTGCAAGTTCTTTTGGTAATCAGGAACAGACTGAGTTACAGAACATTCTGTTCCTCACATTTATTTCACATGACAATGCACAAGAAAGTAGAGGAATCCGACTTCAAAACTCCAATATGTTTCAGTAACAGCACAATTTGTGTTTACTGAAAACACCAAGCTCAGGGAACATAATGTTCTGATGGTGTATATTTCATAACAGGACACAAACATGACATACAGGAACAAAAACCCAACAGTAAAAATATTAAGCTGTCACACTGAATTACTCAAGTCACAAGGTAAATAATAATAAGTGAGTGAATTGTACATGACTGATGTATTGCTGACTTACCGGCTGCCATGACCATGCCTGACTTCCCACCTTACTCACCTCAATCAAATAAGACACCACCTCTGAGTGGATTTATCACACCCTTAATGATACTATCCACATTCACAAAAAGAAATGGGCCTATTGGAACCCAACCCAACTGTCTTTAACATACTATTATCATCTTCTCTCACTACCCTATGAGAATGCTATGTTATGTCTTACTTTTTTTCTTTTTTTATATATATAAACCTTTGTTCATTGTATATGACCACATGTGTTATACGATGTTAAATAACCTCCTTCATTGTATACAACCAATCACTTTAATGCAATATTTTGATGTCATTTTATACCTAATGTCTGTTCATCCAAACTTCCAAATAAAACTTTTGTAAACAAATAAGACACCACCACTTTAGAATAGATTTACGGCCAGAGCAGCCTTTTATTAACAAATCACAATTAACAATACATCTTTTATCACATTTCATTAAGGTAAAATATTACCCCACTAATGTACACTAACTGACTCTCTTAATTCCAGGTATTTGGAGGCAAGCATGGTCTACGGAATCGGTTGTATCAAGAACCAGGTCCATACCACAGCCCCCATGCGCAAATACACAGACTCGGGAACAATTAGTTACCACATTACCACCTGATACAGCCCCAATAATGATATTGCCTTACTGATGTCACTTATTTGGGAAGGTACCCATACCAAAGATGGACCCCACCCATAATTCTCCACAGACAATTTTGACCATGCCCACCTTGAAAACCCTGAGACCCCTGCACACTGCTATGACTCCGTCAGACCCCCTTGCAAAATACCATTGCAAAATAATGTATGACCAACATTAACTTTAGGGGAGGGAAAAGTTTCTCCTCGTCTGCCCGGTGTTCTGCCGAGAAAGTTCCGCTCGGTGGATAAGTTCCCCCCTCTACTGCGCATGCGCAGTAGGATCCGGCGGAAATAGCCGAAGCGGAACACCTGAAAATCAGCTGTACACGGCGCCTGTCAGAGGGCCCCTCGTGGGCTCGCTTCGCTCGCCACGCTTCGGGCACGGCCTCGTTGCGCTTGGCACTTTTAGATTCCCCCTCTAGGTCCACTTGGATGGTGGGGAAGGAACCTGGACCCAGAGCGCAGGCGCCGTGTACAGCTGATTGAAGCGTTTGAGCTTCGGCTATCTCCGGCGGCTGACAGTAGTACGTACTGCGCAGGCGCTGTGCCTGCGCAGTACAGGGGGGGAACTTATCCGCCGAGGGAACTTATTCGGCAAGACACCGGCTCCAACTGACCCACAGTCAACTCCCCCTTCTGCCTAGACCACCATTGACCCCACCCTGCTCCACCTTGCCACACTCTGCTCACTTCCAATAGGGTAGGCCTATCACTCACTTTAAAACCCCCTACTAATCTGCCTGACTACAGCCTATGCTGCACACCCAGTCATGTAAGCCCTCCTCTTAATGCTGGGCATCCCATTCCAGGCCTGTTCTTTACAGTCAAAAATGTTTGCATTTAAAATGACCCAGGAATAATTGTTAAATACTTCTAATTTTGGCAGTTTTTTTTTTTTTGCACCTATCTGCCCTCCTCATAAAATCGATATAGTTGCTTGCATCCTCATCTGACTTGGCCCCAATCTGTTAAATTCAGAGCAATGTGGGGGTTATTTACTAAAACTGGAAAGTGCAAAATCTGGTGCAGCTCTGCATAGAAGCCAATCAGATTCCAGGTTTTATTGCCAAAGCTTCTTTGAACAAGCATAGATTAGAAGCTGAATGACTACCATTCACAGCTGCACTCCATTACTAATTCCAGGGCTGTTTCCCCCCCCCCCCCCCATTCCTACTACTGCAATCTCTCTCACATACAAATGGGCTGCATGGCACATAATCATGGGACAGGATGCTGCACTCTTACCCAAACATAGTTTAATAGGTCAGCAGACTTTACTTCTATTAAATTGACCACAATGCTTTCTTGCTGATCATACCTATACGTATACTATTCAGATTTCTTTACAGATCTGCATTCCAAAAATGTTTTGTTATACCGTAATTCCGAGAACTCTTAGGGCCTGTACACACGATAAGAAAACTGGAAGTAAAATATCGGCCAATTATCTGATCGTTAGTATAGTGCTTTCGACAGCCAGTTTCGCCTTTTCGGACGACAAAACTTTAGTTTTCGTTTACTTAGTACAGTTTTCGTCTGAAAAAATCATAAGAGCAAGACTACGCATGCTCGGAAACGAAAGAATACATCACTTCTGAAGTTGTACCTCTTCACTTTTTAAGCCTATGAGCCTAGCATGCAACAAAAAATGGACGATTATTCGTCTGATAATCTGATTGTGTGTACCAGGCTTAAGTAAAGCTTTCACAAACCATGCTGCCCCCAACATGCTTCACAGATGGGATACTGTTTTAGTTTTGGTGCGGAGCACTTTTTTTCCCTTTTTTTTAATTCTTTTATTTATAAAACTAATAGGGATGTACTAACACTTGGAACACAGGGAAGTACATATTGCAACCATACAGAGTTCATATTAGTAGACAGCTCATGTAGATAAGTAGTATTTTGAACAATAAAACATTGCACATTGCCTTTGGTTTCCTGCAGTTTGTCAATAAGGTAAATGCTGGGGATGGGAGGTGACATGCCTCTGGTAAGTTTTCCTTCATTTGTATGGTGGGAAAAGGTGTAGATGGGGGTGTAGGGAGACTAGGGTTGGGTTGTGGGATAAAAGATGGCAGGATCGTGAGAGGAATGCAGGGATAGCAGGGCGAGGGATAAAAAAGAAGTGGAGAGGGCAAGGGAGAAGAAGAAGGAAGAATGGTGGGGTAGGGAGAAGGAAGGGGATAAGGGGATTTCAGTACAAAGTGATTATCTTTGGTAGTGTTCTGACATAAAGGCGTTTTTTTAGGACTTTCTTCCACTATTTGAGGTGAAGGACCATTTGGCCCACCTTTGGTTGTGAGAAATATGTGCATAATGTTTCAAAGCAAATGAGGGGTCTTGAGAGTGATTCTGGAGGTAGGGAAGAGAGAGTGTCTAAATTGCAAAGCTTTCCATAAGTCTAGGTTGAGGAGGGTGTAGAACTTCTCATCAAACATACCGTATTACGTTTTTACTAAACATCTATCTTGTTTAATCGCAGAACATTGTATCAGTAGTATTGTATAATAGCCATGTGGTCTTATGCAAGCTTGAGGAATTTAGTAATTACTTTGGAACCCAATCATTTTCTTTGTGGGGTTCTTTTATAAACATTATTCAATTTTTGGCATTTCTGTTTAAATGTATGCACAACAGACTTTGTGAGTTCAAATGTTTTCTGCATTTTCTATGCTGTTACCCTTTTCACCTTCTGCTGACTCTTGCCCAGATGTTCGCAGAACACCCACCCCTGAAGGAGCATTGCAACAGTTTGTCTTATTTTGGACTGATGAACTCCCAGTTCTGTAAAAATGCTTTGCATCATTATGCATCTACACAATTCCTCTGCTCAGTTCCTCTGAAATCTATGGTGATTGTTGGATGATTCATAAAAACAGATCCTTCTTTAGAAGAACATTTTAAGCCAGTTACCATACTTTAAATGTCTTTGTTATAGGACAGGACCATACTACACCTTTAAATGTATGTAATTTATTGGCATGTTTAAGTTTAATTACCCTTTTATCAGGATATCACTGGTACCATAATCCCAAATGCCGCGTACACACGACCGATTTTGCCGTCGGAATAAAATCTGAAGGTTTCCCCGACGGAACTCCGGCGGAATTCAGCTCAAGCGGCCTTGCCTACACACGGTCACACCAAAGTCCGACCGTCCAGAACGAGGTGACGTACAACACGTACGACGGGACTAGAAAAAGGAAGTTCAATAGCCAGTAGCCAATAGCTTGTGTCTCATACTTGCTTCATAGCATGCGCCATTTTTGGTCCGTTGGAACAGCATACAGACGAGCGGTTTTCCATATAGGAATTGGTTCTGACTGAAATATTTAGCACATGTTCCCTTTCTAGGTCCGTCAGAATTAAAAAAAAAAAAAGTCAGATGAGGCATACAAATGATCGGAATAGACGATGGAAAGCTTCTGTCTGACTTTTTCTGTCGGACATTCCGCTCGTGTGTATGCGGCATTAGATTAATTTCAAACCACATTTTAAAATAAACATGTAGGGCAAATCAACAGTTTCACTTTTAAAACCAGCTCTCAAAGCATTTAAAACTCACCTTAACTTTCCACTGGTCCAGTCAAATAGGGATGAGAGCAAGAGAAACAGCCCTGTGTAAACTTCATATCTATCCTAGTTGGAGCAGAGGGACTGTCTCCTTGTCACCACAAGACAGGGTCAATCACTGGGTACCAACACCATCACCTATGAAAAGGGAAGTAAGACACATGATCCGCTCCCCATACCCAGAGATAATCTGATCACATGTTGTTTGGTAGATTTCCTGTTTGTTTTGGGAGGAGAGAATGAGGTCTTCCATCTGCCTGATACCATCTACCCTACAAAAGAATAAAAATATTGAGGGAGAAGGAAGAAGTCTTGCCATTTTTGGAAAGATTAGGCTGCATTTGGTAGTTGATTGTGGAGGAATTTTTTGTAGGTTTTTATGGGGATGGTTGAGTGCCATAACCAGAATTTTGGGAGATTTCTCTGACAATAGGGTCAACGTTTTGGACAGGACCAGAGCACATAGAGAATTGAGACATTATCAGTACTGAAATGCCAGCATTGGTCAGTTACCTCTGGATAGAATTTGTGGATAACTGATAGAGTTCTGTATTAAACAGAAACTAAAGGCTGTTTAGCCTAAAGAAGGGGGGGAGGGGAAAAGATCTTCCCCAGGGACTTTTAAGGTGCTATTTAATAGACAGTATATTCAAAGATTCTGTACAATCATATTGAGTAAAATTAGTATTTTTATTAAATCACATTTAAAATATCCATGCCTCACTTGAAGAGTGAGACATGTTTGTAAGAACAATACGACATAAACAATGTCACCCAAAATTTTTTTTCACATTAGACAGTGCAACAAAAAGCAACTACTTAAAGGTGCCAAGACAATCTGCCGCTCGACATGTTTCGCTCTAATACGAGCTTCTTCAGGAGTTTAAAGGCAATGATTGTGGTGGACTCTAAATGATGGGAAAATAGACAAAAATCAATACATACATTTGAACATGTATAGAAAACATCTAATGAATATTAAAATTTTTAAAATTCCATTAACAGGGTAAAGATTGATACAGAGCATTTAAATGCATACATGTAGGTTTAGGTACTGGACACTTCAACCAAATATATGTAAACAATCAAGATTTGTACATCTTACCAGGCTGTAGCACACCAATCCGACATAGATACTTCAATAGAATGATAAACTGCTGCTAGTTTCAAACCGGGGGGTTCTCATATGTGAGGGGTATCGCTGCCATACTGTGACCACAGGGGAACATAAAGTTTAAAAAACGGCCCTTTAAAAGCAAAATAGATTCAAAAATTAGAAAAAGGGGGATCGCATCCAGAATCTTTCATGATTTAATTTGAGGGGGATATATACCCTAAGGTAGAACCAATTTAGGATATATTACCTAGAACATAAAAGTATCACGGCATATAGCATCACATGGGTAGGGATGGCATCATAATCAAGTGAAGTATTCACTAATAGCTGCAAAGATAGATAATGCAGGGAGAGCGATCACCAGCAGGGATGTTTTCTAAGTATAGAAAGAGAGAGTGCAATAAGAGGACCATTAGGGATTCCAAGGTGTAACTGTCAGCTAATGGCAGTGTTACACAGGGAAAACTTACTTCACAGACAGTGGTCCGGCACGCAGGCTTGAGAGAGCTTCACGTTGCCTCCGTGAGATCTCACCGGTGACAGAACTGTGGGCGGTGTGTGGCCGCCTTTATATACCCCCATCGCGGCGGCGTCTGATCTCGCCGCCGGGATGCGGACGCTCGTTGAGACTGATTACGTCATGATGTGGGGGAACGCGGTGACGTCAATTCTGACGTCAGCAACGTGTGTAGAGGTTAGTGCGCATGTCAGCGCGGTTCTGGAGCCTGTGGAGCATCAGGGCGCCAAAGGCGCCATCTTTGCTGAGGGAAAAAGAGAGGTAAAAACGAATGGAAATAAATTGAAGCATTATGCCTGCTTCTGTTCTGAAAAACAATGAAAAAATATATATATTCCCAATAAGTTATTAATAGAGGCTCATGTGCATCAATAATTAGGTGTCAAAACCCCAACCAGACATGATCAGGCTCAAATTAAAGGGCCACCAGCCATGGGGGCGATTGGTTCAACACCTCCAATGGTGGGTGCCCAGGGCGTCCGTGTGGTCTAAATTGACAAAGATAATCCCAATATGAGGATAATTCCGGCGAGCTGTTAAAAATAAAAATAAAAAAATAAATAAAGGCAAGGAATCTTTTTGGGTGAAAATTTACAGCCACAGCCTGCAAGATGTAGTACAAATAAAACAGTGGAGGTTCAATGATATCAGATGTAACATACGTAGATATATATGGTCATATTACAACTAATACTAAATATCATCTATGGCTCAAACATATAAGTGATGCCACAACACAGCATTGAAATACTGAATATAGTAAACGACCAAAAATAAAGAAAGGGCAGAGAGATGAAAGGGAAAGAACAGGGAAAAAAAGGGAAAAAAAGAAGGGGAGAAAAAAACAAGAATAATACAAGGTGGGGGAAAGGATACGACCACATCAAGGTTAAGAATATTGCAATTATTCAAATAAATGGCTTGAAACTGAACGCATCGTTCATGCCTGGATGCTGGAGAGCCGACAATTTGTGTATCCAGCGTGCCTCGTTTTGTAGGAGGAGCCTATCATAGTCTCCCCCTCTAGCACCAGGGGGAATATGTTCTAAAGCAAAAATGTGTAAGCAGTTAGCGTCAAAATTGTGCTGTAGGCCTACGTGTCGGCTGATAGGGGTCTCCATTCTTTTTTTCTGTATAAGGGAGACATGATCCCTAATTCGGCAGAAAAAGGGCCTCTTAGTCTTCCCGATGTAAAACATCTTACATTCGCATAGCATAATGTACACTATACCAATGGATTGACATGTTACTGCAAATTTTGGTTTGAACAAATCCCCGTTGGGCAACAAAAGGCTTCGAGTGGCTAAAATGTATCTACAGTAGGAACAACGATGGCAGGGTCTGCTGCCCCTGTCATCCTCTTTAGTTTTGACAACATGGTTTTCATAATGGCTCTGTACCAATGAGTCCCTCAGGGATCGACATCGTCTGAAAGTAATCTCCGGGTATGGGTTAAGGTGTTTAGCCACTTTTTCGTCTCCCATTAATAAGTACCAATATTTATTAAGGATGTCACGTATTTGTTTATGTTGACTAGAGTAAGTAGTGATGAGTCTGACGCCGGGATTAGCTTTTTTGGATCTAATGTTGTGTAAAAGAGAAGCTCTGTTTTGATTTTTAGCTCTAAGGTATGCTTTTTTAAGGCACTTTTTGCTATATCCTCGGTTAAGGAAGCGTAGACGTAAACATTTAGCTTCCTTTTCAAAGTCAGACTCATCACTACAGTTGCGTTTGGCTCGCAAGTATTGCCCATAGGGCACACTTGTAATGAGGGGAGCTGGGTGGGAACTGTTGGCATGCAGCAGGGAGTTACCTGCGGAAGGTTTACGGTATAAGGTTGTTCTGATGCTGCCGTCAGATTTAACTGTAATTAGAGTATTCAAAAAGGTCAGACTAGATTGACTAAATTCAACCGTGAATTTGAGATTGTACCTATTAATTTTTAGGCTTTCCAAAAAAGACAAAAGAAGATCTTTGGGGCCAACCCATATGAAAAAAATTTCGTCAATAAACCTCCTCCATAAGGGGATTAGTTCCATATATTGTTGCATATCATCTCGGGAAAATAATTCCCGTTCCCACCCCCCCAGATACAGGTTGGCATAAGAGGGGGCACATTTGGTCCCCATAGCCACCCCCTGTATCTGGAGGTAGTGGGATCCCCCAAATAGGAAGATATTGTTGGAGAGGATGAACAACAACAAATTCAAAATGAATCCGTTGTACTGAGAAGATATCTCATGGTTTTGAGAAAGAAAATCTTTAACAATCTCCACCCCCTGCTGGTGGGGAATAGAGTTATATAAGGCCTCCAAGTCGAGGGCTACCAGCCACGCGCCCCCGGGAAGGGAAATCCCATCGAGGGCGCGTAGCAGGTCATTGGTGTCCTGAAGATAGGACACCAAACCCTCGACGTGGGGCCTAAGAAAGTCATCAATTAGTTGACTGGCTGTCTCTGTGAGACTGCCATTACCAGAGACAATCGGGCGGCTAGTACTGTATCTAGAATTTTTTTTTTTAAGTTGGTTTCTTGACTATGGTATTAACTATGGCTTGTTACCTGCTATACCAATAACCCCACCCTTCCATCTAATGACCACACAACACTGAAATGAAGTAAATTGGCCATAGCAGCCGTTTTATTAACCAAATATAAATATCAAATAATTACCATAATAATTAACATAATAACCTTTTCAAACATAACATCCAGTTTATTTCACTAAAATGGAGCACAAGGTCCCAATAGGCATAAAATCAGAACTGTACCTGCTAGTCACTTCTCAGGCCTCCAGTCGCGAAACCACCGACTCGGAGACAACTAGCAGGTACCCATATACCAACTGTAAGCCGTACCTCAGATGGGTCCCTACACCATACCTTTTGATGTGCCCATATGACCTAAAAGGACCTTGCACCCCGCCAAGTGCCACAACAAACCTACTTAGTCACTCAAGACCCCTCAAACTAACATACAATACCCACCAAAATTGTAGGGTGGGTGGGTGGGAAGTTGCTCACCCTCTCTCCCTCGTGACTGTGACCTCCCCTTCCTTTTCTGGGTCACTTCCTCCCCCCAGCTCTACCCCATTCCCCATAAACCACTGCACAGCCCTGCTTCCTTAACACTCCCCCTTCACTTAACTGCCTGTAACCAAACCCCCATTAACCCCTGGCATCCTGGCCTTCCATTGAGTGCCTTTGTTAATACTCCGGGCCTCTCTTTAAATCTAGTGCAGATAGAGGATATCAGTGCAAAGTGATGTATGTTTTGGCAATGTTCTGGCATAAAGGATATTTGTATGTCATTATTTGAGGTATAGGACTATTTGGCCCACCTTTGGTATGTGTAAATGATGGAAAGAAGTCTTGCTGCAGGTCTGGGTCTGTACATATAGGTTGCATAAGGTTTCAAGGCCAATGGGGAGAGTGATGCACGAGAAGTTAGGGAAGAAAGAAAGTGTATTGCCCCGTACACAAGATTTGATTTTCCGACAACAAATGTTGGATGTGAGCTTGTTGGCTGAAAATCCGACCGTGTGTAATCTCCACTGAACATTTGTTGTCGGACTTTCCGCCAACAAATGTTGGCTAGCAGGTTCTTAAATTTTGTTGTCGGAATTTCCAATCGTGTGTACACAAGTCCGACGCACAAAAGTTCACGCATGCTTGGAATCAAGCAGAAGGAGCCGCACTGGCTATTGAACTTCCTTTTTCTCGGCTTGTCGTACGTCTTGTACATCACCACGTTCCCACGTTCGTAATTGTTGGCCAACATTTGTGTGACTGCCTGTATGCAAGACAAGTTCGTACCAACATCCTTTGAACAAAAATCCACGGTTTTGTTGACGGAAAGTCCAATCTATGTTGAAAACAGTGTAGTGCTTCCTATCCTTTAAACATACAATATTAAGTATTTACCAAATGTTTATCTTGTCTAACCACAGAACATTGGCAGTAGTATTAAACACATTGAGGTTGTCTTATGCAAGCTTGAGAAATGCAGCAATTCCTTTGGAGCAAAGTCATTTTCTCTTTGGTGTCCTTTCATAAACATTCTATTTTGGCATTTCTGGTAAAATGGGTGACTGAGTTCAAATGATTTCTGCAGTGTCTATGCTGTTACCCATTTTACCTCCTTCAGCATTGCACGGTAACTCTTGCCAGGGCCAGCCCTACCATGGGTCCCGGTGGGTCCATGGGTCCTAGGCAGCGCTTTAAGAAGGGCGGCAACAGAGGTACACTTCCCGAGGACCTGAGGCTCCCTCCCTCTAGCGTGCAGTGTCATCCTTGTACTGCATCACTGCTGTCACTGGCTGCAGTGGCCGAGACCCGCTTCAAGTTGTTCACCAGCGGCCCCTGGCTCCCTGCCCAAACTGGTTGCTAGCCGCAGCCTGCTTGGCGTCTAACAACCAGTGATGCCAGGAGGAGAAGGAGAGAGAGGCCCCAGCGTTCATTGCGGAGGAGAATTTAACTTCCTCCTCCTCCACTGGCTCCCCTTGGAAGTATGCGGCTGAAACACAGCGAGGAACTGACTACAGTGCACAGAGGGAGAGAGAGCTGGAGCAAAACATTTAATGAATTTAGGTAAAAAAGACAAATCAAAGCACTTGCAACAGATGACAGATCAGGCTAAGGTCATCAGCCAGCGTTCTGTGCTGAACTGTGAGCACCTCACATCAGAGCTCAGAGAGAGTGTGTATCAGCCTGGAGCCACTAGCAAACCTCAGTGCCGACTGCCGAGAGCACAGTCGGCAGATGTATATACTGACAAAAGAGGACAGGACAGATGGAATTACACCCTTGGAGGGATGAGAGGAGGACACATCCTTAGATATCGGGGCAGGGTCCATGCTGGAACTTGTTGTCCTTCACTTTTGTAGGATATGACCCCCCCCAAAAGTGAAGGACTACAAGTCCCAGCATGAACCCTGCCCTGATATCTAAGGATGTGACCCCCCCCACCTAGTGAACTACAGGTCCCAGCATGAACCTATGAAATCTATGGGGTCACGCCCTTAGATATCAGGGGTTCATGCTGGGACTTGTAGTGCTTCACTTTTGGGGGGGTCGCATACCTACACGTCCCAGCATGAACCCCTCAGAGCTGAAGATGTGACACCCCCTGGCCCCCACGTGGGAAGAGTCACAGCGGCAGCCAGCGGCAGGAGGACTGGTGGCAGGCTGCCGGTGGCAAGTGACACTGCATCTGGTGGCAGGCTATGGGTGGCAAGTAACACGGCTGCAAGTGGTAAATGGCACACCGCATCTGGTGGCAGGCTATAAGTGACAAGTGGCACACTGCATCTAGTGGCAGGCTATGGGTGGCAAGCAGCACACCGCATCTAGTGGCAGGCTATGGGTGGCAAGTGGCACACCACATCTAGTGGCAGGCTATGGGTGGTAAGTGGCACAGCTATATTTGGTGACAGGCTATGGGTGGCAAGTGGAACACTGCATCTAGTGGCAGGCTATGGGTGGCAAATGGCACAGCTGCATCTGGTGGCAGGCTATGAGTGACAAGTGGCACACTGCATCTAGTGGCAGGCTATGGGTGAAAAGTGGCACAATGCATCTAGTGGCAGGCTATGGGTGGCAAGTGGCACAATGCATCTAGTGGCAGGCTATGGGTGGCAAGTGGCACAGCTATATCTGGTGACAGGCTATGGTTGGCAAGTGGCACTCTGCATCTAGTGGCAGGCTATGGGTGGCAAGTGGCACAGCTGCATCTAGTGGAAGGCTATGGGTGGCAAGTGGCACACAACATCTAGTGGCAGGTTATGGGTGGCAAGTGGCACACTGCATCTAGTGGCAGGCTATGGGTGGCAAGTGGCACAGCTGCATCTGGTGGCAGGCTATGAGTGACAAGTGGCACACTGCATCTAGTGGCAGGATATGGGTGGCAAGTGGTACAGCGGCATCTGGTGGCAGGCTATGGGTGGCAAATGGCACAGTTGCATCTGGTGGCAGGCTATGGGTGGCAAGTGGCACAGCTATATCTGGTGACAGGCTATGGGTGGCAAGTGGCACTCTGCATCTAGTGGCAGGCTATGGGTGGCAAGTGGCACAGCTGCATCTAGTGGAAGGCTATGGGTGGCAAGTGGCACACAACATCTAGTGGCAGGCTATGGGTGGCAAGTGGCACACTGCATCTAGTGGCAGGCTATGGGTGGCAAGTGGCACAGCTGCATCTGGTGGCAGGCTATGAGTGACAAGTGGCACACTGCATCTAGTGGCAGGCTATGGGTGACAAGTGGCATAATGCATCTAGTGGCAGGCTATGGGTGGCAAGTGGCACAATGCATCTAGTGGCAGGCTATGGGTGGCAAGTGGCACAGCTATATCTGGTGACAGGCTATGGTTGGCAAGTGGCACTCTGCATCTAGTGGCAGGCTATGGGTGGCAAGTGGCACACTGCATCAGGTGGCCAGCTATGTGTGGCAAGTGGTACACTGCATCTGGTGGCAGGCTATGAGTGGCAAGGGGCACACTGAATCTAGGAACAGGCTATGAGTGGCAAGGGGCACACTGCATAGGCCAACATCCCAAAAATTGCATGAAAACACAATTTCGTCCTTGAGGAGATGGAACTTTAAAGGCACAGACTTTCATCGATTGCAAAAAGAACTGTCCCTGATGAATGAGCTAAGATTATTGTTTTATGCATTCTTTGTGTAAATTTACCAATATTGCTGCTACATTATCCTTGATATGGTGAGGTAATTTTTACTTTGCCCTCTACATGTATTTTTTTCCTACTGTATGTCAATTTTGATACAATAAAAACTTGAATACTTTTATATTACTCTTGTACAAGTTTCTGTGCCTTTAAAGTCCTATCTCCTCAAGTGGGAAATAGTGTTTTCATATCCTAGAAGTTGAAACTATCGCTGATACCAAAAATTGATATCAGACAACATTTTAAAATAAACACGTGCTTTGTCCATGTTGGGCAACAGGTTCCCTTTAATGCTAGCTCCCACCGCAAATAAAACTCCGCTTCACTTTCCCTGGACCAGTTAAATGCAGGCAGCAAGCAAGAGCCGTAAAGTCCTGCTGTGTAAGAATCATATCTATCCCAACTGGAACAGAGGACTGTCTCCCTGCAACCAGATGACTGGGCCAATCACTGGGCACTTGTACTATCACATAAAAAAGGGGAATTAGCCACATGATCCCCATACCCTGATGTTCCTGGTGTTTTCTTTATTCCCAGGGGAACCAAAGGAAAGGTGAAATTATGCAGGATGAAAGTTAGGCAATAAATAGAAAGTGTTGCTTTACCCTGCATAAGCAAAGCACAGGTTTTGTTTGAAGAGCCATTTATACAAAAACCTAGATTATTCAAAATTATTTTGATATATTTATTATTTTCATATATTTTAGGACTGTATATATATCACAGGTGCCAAACACAGGGAAATAAGATGTGTTAAAGGCATTAATAGAATGGCAATATACTATACAGGCCCCACATTTTGCTTATACAGGAGGTCCCCGAACCTCCGACTTGCGAACGACTTCTTCTTACGAACAGGAGGCGGCATGCCCATTGGAAAACATCGGAAAACGACGTTGGAAAACATCGGAAAACGACCTTGGAAAACAAATCGTCTCTGCCGTTCTGCGCATGCACTTTTGACTTATGAACAAATCCAACTTAAAGCGACGTTCCACCCAAATTTTGAACAATATCTGTATGTATTCTCTTCCTTGCCTAGATGCTGACATGCCGTTTAAAAAAATTTAAATCGCCGTAATTACCTTTTATTTTTCTATTCTTCTTTGCACTTCCTGGTTCTCCTCCCGTGGGAGTAGGCGTGTTTCTAGCCTCTCCCAGACTCCTGGGAGCTAGTCTCAGGCTTCCCAGGATGCCACTGAGCATGTGCGGGAACAAGCGGTGAATGCTGGGAGCACAGCATTCACCACATCCAGGAAATAATTGCTTGTGGGCTTCAAATGCCCACAATGAAGATGGAAACCGCCTGCAGTGAATAATATAAGTTATTCTTTCCGACGAAATCTGACACAGGCGGACATATTACACACAATATGTGAGTATGTAATGCTGAGAAGAAAAGTTTGTGAATGAACGAAAAAAAAAAAAAACGATAGATAGGCGGACCCCCGCTTTAAGCACAAACAAGCAGTCCCTAACCCGTTCGTAACACGGGGACTGCCTGTATAACATTTACATATGTTTTCTTTGACAATATATTTGCATCCAATACGTAGCAGGCACATGAATGATAATTTTTTTTTTATTAAGGTTTCTAAGAGAGTTTCTAAGATGAATCACTAAATCACTAGTATTTGTCATTTTTCAATGGCAATGAATGTCCTGAAGCTGTGGGAAAAGCAGTTGCCTTAGCACAAATCTCGACAGGGCGTATAGGGGGAGGCCCAAGGCTGCAGTTTAATACAATTGAGTTCTGGTGTCACAGTCAGCTTGTGTCTTGTTAAAATTGAATTTAGTTAACATGACGTGTATGTAGTAAAGATGAGACGGCATCAGTAGATATGCTTCAGAACACTTAAAGAAGAATTCCTGGGAAAAAAAAAATCCCCATGCAATGGGGCCATGCCCACACGGCATGGGTTAACTGCTTGTTTTTGTCTAGGGGTGAGGAGAGCAGATATATACTTACATAATCCACCGATCCTCCAAGTGCAAGACCGGTCCTGCGGTCTTGTAAATGGACTGTTCCTGACGTCACCACGCCCATCTGGACGTGAGGGCGGCAGGAACAGTCCACTGCTAGACGTAGGGAAGCGATACTGCATGGGAAAAACAAAATTCCTGGAGTTCTGCTTTAAATTATAACTATTACAGATTCAAACAACAATCAGCCTAAATTGAACTAGAAATAGAAAAAAAAAAAAAAAACAGGTTGTATTTTAACAAGGTAACCATTCCCATAGGATAGAATGCTCTTTTCTTACAGTTGACATTCTTTAACAGCTCTTGCCAGTCCATTATCACACAATGCATTTGACTTCTTGTAACCTTGGCTGGCTCCATGGTCCCTGACTAGCAATGGAAACCCAGCAGGGATGCTCTCTCTTTCTTACTCTATCCAAAACTAAAAACAAAAATGTTTTAGGCTAGGCATATAATTAAAAAATTGGGTTACCGTATATACTCGAGTATAAGTCGAATTTTTCAGCACATTTTTTTGTGCTGAAAGTGCCCTCCTCGACTTATACTTGAGTCAAGCACTTTTCTGCAGCAAAAAATTTCATTTTCCCGAACCGACTTTGGGGCACCGTATCTCAGGGCCACTTGGTGCTAGGAACCCCAAATTTTGTGTGCAAACCCAGTGGAACTGGTATCATAACATATCCAAAGCTGAAGTTCCTAGCACTAAGTAGCCCCGAGATACGGGGCCCCAAAATCGGTTCGGAAAATGTCATTCTCTGCTGCAGAAAAGTGCTTGATATTTTCTGAACCGAATTTGGGGCCCCATATCTCAGGGCTACTTGGTGCTAGGAACCCCAAATTTGGTGTGCAAACCTAGTTGAACTGGTACCATAACATATCCAAAGATGGGGTTCCTAGCACCAAGTGGCCCTGAGATATGGGGCCCCAAAACCGGTTCGGAAAATGTCATTCTCTGCTGCACAAAAGTGCTTGACATTTTCTGAACTGATTTTTGGGGCCCTGTATCTCGGGACCACTTGGTGTTAGAAACCCCAGATTTGGAAATGTTATGGTGCTAGTTCCTCTGGGTTTGTACACCAAATCTGGGGTTCTTAGCACTAAGTGGCCCCAAGATACGGGGCCCCAAATTTGGTCAACTGTGTCCATCTGCAGCAATGTCATTTCGGGACCCTTTGGGTTCAGAGACCCCAAATTTTGGCTGCAGCTAGGGGGCATCTAGGAACCCTTAACTACCGAGTTTGAAGTTCGGGGGACCTATGGCTGCAAATGGGCACAGTGAGGCATGCAAATGGGCAAAGTGATGCTGCAAATGGGCATTGTTGACCCTCTTTTCCACTTACAGTAGCTGTGCATTTCTCACCCTCGTCTTATACTCGGGTCAATAAGTTTTTCCCATTTTTTTGTGGTAAATTAGGGCCTCGACTTATACTCGGAACGACTTATACTCGAGTATATACGGTAATTACATCAATTTTCTGCTATGTCATGGTGCTGGTTGGTAGAAAAGGATGCTGCCAAACCCTCTTCTGCATGCAAAGGAGCCTACAGACCAGTGATGAGATATAACACTACAAATCCTCTAATGGGAGTTCTTCGTACAAAAGTCTTACAGGTGTGTTGCCCAAGATAGCATAAAGTCTAATAGATTCTGCAGGGATATGGAGAGATTTTATGTATACTAAGTCACATCTTTGTCAAAACACGCCAATTGCTACTAAATTTGACAAATCTTTATCAGTAAAAATACCTTAAACATGTACAGGAAACAGCAATGAGGGGACTTCCAACATGATACATCTCTAAGGGATTTCCTAAATAATCATTGCCAATGGCCACTGAAAATGTTGTTTCCTTTTACCTTTTAAATTGGCTTGGTATCTACAATCAATCTATCTCTGCAATCTACTGCTACTTCCTTCACATGACTAGAGTTTGATTTTCCCGCCTTCCAGATATGAACCAGCCACTACTTGTACCTATTTGTCATACTGAAACAAATACGTATTGAAAGCATACAAATTTCCTTGATTCTTAATGCTGGGAGTAAGTATAGTATGTGTTTTCAAAGGGAACATGTCATGCAATTCTCTGTGGAGGGCGGTGGGACCTCAGCCAAAATGTTTGTCTTCTGGTGGCCAGTGCCATGCATTTACTACAGTATAGTAGTCTCTCAATCCTAACAAAAATGGTAGACTTTCATTGGGAAATAGTTAGCTCAAGGCAACCCTCAGAAAAGCAGATTAATTCAATATCAGAAATGCAAATTCAGAGCTTCAAGTTATGGTTAATATGGTGCAATTAACAGCTGCAAACAGGTGCATTCCTCGTCCCTGAGAGCAGCTACATAGCACTGACAGCACCGACATAGTTGTCCAAACTGGTAACATTGGTGGCCCTTATTTTTGGCAAAGGCAATTTTTCCCCAAAGTGTTCCTACGGCAGGTTACCCCTCAGGGGGGAAATCATTCCTTGCCTAAAAAGCCATACTAGAAGTTCTCTTCTTTTCTCCTATGAGGCTATCATTGCTGACCATCTTCTAAAAATACTATTTAACTGGCAGATTAGAAAGTCATAGTAAATTCCCGATCTGCATACTTGTCAGATCCTCAGAAAGCTAAAATCTGGGCAGAAATCTAAATTCAAAGATGAAATAGCTTTATATGGGAGGTGTTTAACTTGGCAAAAAAATTGCTGTGCATCCAGTTCTGAGATTTACAGCTCTTTCATCTAACCCAATCCTGTCTGGCGGAGCAGTAGAAAGAATCTTTCACTTTTAATTACAGGTCTGCTTCCCACCCCCCACGCTGTGACTTTTTGGCTCCTTGTGCTCCTTCTCACTCTCTTACTTGAGTTCTTCTGTACAGGGACTGCAAGAGGCTGATACCCGGTCATAATCAGGTATACTTAGCTAGCTTTGTAAGAAAGAGCTGCGTTAATTTGTGTCTTTTATATCTGTCTGAATTTTAGATTTAGCCCGGGTTCACACCTATGCGAATTAGAGGTGCGTTTCCGCACATCTAATTCGCATAGCAGGAGAATGTGACTGGCTCCCTATGGAGCCGGTTCACATATCTCCGGGGCGGCTGCGGAGCGCACTGCACAAAAATGCTGTGCGTCTTTGGCTCCGTTTCAGGGCCGAATTCAGGCATAGAATCGGCCCTGATTCGTCCCTGAAATGGGGAACAGGGACGCACAGCGCCCCTGTGCGATCCGCAGCCCGTTGTAGTGTGAACCCGGGCTTAAAGCCTTTGAATTGAGCCACGTAAACCTCTATATTGCCTCACTACAGGTTTCCTTGTTTGCTTTGGAAGGTGGTACTTTTAAAGTGGTTGTAAACCCTTTTAAAAAATTCCTAAAAAAATACAAAAAAAAAAAAACCCTGCAAGACAAAGGCATAATGAGCTAGTATGCATAGCATACTAGCTCATTATGAATTACTTACCTTAGATTGAAGCCCCCGCAGCGGTCCTCATTCACCGCTCCGGCGGCCAACATCTCCCCGGGGGGGGGTTACTTCCGGGTATTGCGGCTCTGCCGCTGTGATCGGCCGGAGCCACGATGATGTCACTCCCGTGCATGTGTGCGGGAGCCGCCGGTAGCGGCACAGTACAACTGAAGCGACGGCACGTACGCGCCATTGCTTCAGTCTGCTTAAGTGTGCATGTGCCAATGTCGTCGGCACATGCAAATACAGGGATATCTCCTAAACCGTGCAAGTTTAGGAGATATCCAGCGTAGCTACATGTAAGCCTAATTATAGGCTTGCCTGTAGTATAAACAGTGTTGCCAACCTACCAGATTGAAATTTACTGACACAACACCCAAAATTTACTGGCACAGCCAAGTTTTTGCTGACATTTCCAAAAGTGCCAATTTGAGTATTTAGGCTAAAAACATATACAATATGCATTTAGCAATATGTTTTAAGGTAGATCATAAGGCAAAAAACATATTTCTTATTTTATTTTCGATATAGTAAGTAAGTAGCTCAGGTACAGGACTCAGGAGGGCAAGAAATTAGAATGGGCTGCACACACACATAAAATTCACTCTCATAGTGACACTAACAGCAGCATGTCCCCTCCTGAGTCACAGTGACATTCTCTCTCCAAGCCAAGTGGTCCCTTCAGTCCACTCCAGTCTAAACAGCACTGACGGTCCCAGCCTGTCTTGCTCCCATACCGCAGACCCGCACATGAGGCTCTGGCCGCTTGGCTCCATTTCACCGCCTCTGCCAGAGCCGCCTGATCACACTGTAGAAGGCACTCAGATGGTCTCATCCAGCTCCGGACCAAGCTGAGCGTCACAGCCATATTTTTTACTGGCAACCTTTTACTTTTACTGACATTTACTGGCAGGAGAAAATTGCCTGTTTTTTACTGGCTGCCAGTAAAAATACTGACGGTTGGCAACACTGAGTATAAAGTGTAGGGTTTACAACCACTTTAATAAAAATGCAGTAGGAATAGATATTAATTAGATAAAGGCTGCACTTCTGTGAAACAACCATGTCAGGGAGTAAACATATTCCAAGAGGCAATAGGTCGTGAAAAAAGCAGCTTCATACTTACCTGTCAGGTGCCGGTGTGCTAAATCTTCACTCTTTTGCAGAGCTCCTGGTACCAATACTATCCCAGACTTCTGAGTGTGTCAAATAAGGCACCCCCCCTGCCGGCTGCTATGGTCCCTCCCAATGACCCATAATCATTGCAGGATACAGTATTGACAAAGGAGTCAGTAGGATGTACCACGACGGGCAGCAGGGGGACACGCTATTTCACAAAACCAGGAGAGTTGGATAATATCTGTGCTGGGATCCTTGGAAGCGAGTGAATATTAAAGCGGAGGTCCACCCAATTTTATAAGTTTTGCTCAATCAAATTGCATAAATGCATTCATTCTTAAACTGAACTTTTTTTTCTTTTTTTTCCGAAAGTACCTGTGTATTTCTGCTTTTCATCTTAGTTTCCGGTATATCACCCCTGTGGCTATGGGTGGGTATTTTGCGGGTATATATGTAATGTCCTGTGCGCCGCACTGTCTTCTGGGAGCTTGTGTCATTGTTCCCCGGAGTCATTGCGGAGGCCTGCCGTGAGTTCTCTCTGATTTGAAAAGATGAACTTCCTACAACGCCGCCCGTTGTGATGGCAACCAGGAAGTTCACGGCGCTCCTTGCCGTTACAACTGAGCATGCACGGGAACTCTGGTAGCTCAGCATCACTGGAACCAGGAAGTTAATGCTTGTGGGCTTCAAATGCTCACAAGCAAGATGAAAACGGCCGTCCATATTTTTTTTTCTCTTTACAACAAAACCGGACATGGGGGGAGATAATTCACCAAAACAGTGAGTGTGCCATTGTTAATATGTGATGGTGTTAATGTTTGGAAAAAAAAAACTGTCAGTGGACCTCTGCTTTAAGCTCACCAGCGGCTGTACAAGTATAAAGCTGCTTCTTTCACAGGCTATAAAATGGTAAAATAGGCTACCAAGAGGGCTACAATGTGTTTGGGATTGGTAACTATTTTAACATTGATTGTCAGTATGCATGCACAGTGACCGTGGAAATGTCGGAAATGTCCAAGGTAGAGTGGTAAAAGTATAGGTCTCCTGCATTTTTGGTATACATTTTTACTTTATATTTTAGGCTTTCAGATACCCTTTTGCCTCATCTATTACCGTAATGTTGTTATGTGTTTAGATTGTATTATTTAATTTGCAGTATAAAGTTGTATCCTGTTTGTTTGTCATAGCCAACTCCAGCCAAACATTCAGGGATAGAAGTGGGTAAGGGTTCTTGTGGGCATGGAAGGGTAGCCTGATCCACTCTACAATCCCTTAGTATGTCATGACGCAGTCACTCCCTGGAAATGTTGAGTGCTTTCAGTGACCTGTGACATCATCGCAATTCCAGCACTTAAATGACACCAAACTTTGCGTACCGTATGTACCATTACCCTTATCTGTGGGTGGAAAAAGACCACGCTCAAGTTCACAACGCATTAAAGACTAATTGTGAATGAAACATATGTTTCTGTAAACACAAAAAATAAACCATCAGCTGTTTTCATTTTTACACATGATATTTAACTTCCTCTTGAGTTACTGAAAGCCCGTCCCTTTGTCGCATCAAGCCGTGGTTACAAACTGGATGAATTTACATTTTTGAAGAACTCCAGTATAATGGGAGTATTATACAGGATGTTATTTTAAAGATGTATGGTCTTTTCGTGTTTTGGTTTTCATGTTTTTTTTTGTTTTTTTTTAGATTTGAATGTAAAAGGGACAATTTTCACAAAATTATCCTCATTAACGTGTTAATATTTAATAAAAAAATTCTGTTTATAAATTGTAATTACACTGTATACATACATAAGGGCAGTTATATTGCCGAATTACATATGCAGGTACTACTTCCTACTTTGTGCTAAACAATGCTTATGCTCCTCGTCAGAATACCTAAAAAAATATATACTCTGGACATGACTGATATCTCATCTCAAAATTTGTGAAAGCTGAACTCTAGGTACATATAAAATACACTAATTAACCACTTAGCGACCTCCCTATAGCAGTTTTATTGCTACAGGGCGGCAGCTGTGCGCAGGATCACGTATATATACATGATCCTGTGCTTCCGGGTAGCGGGTGCGAACGCCCGCCGCTGGCAGCTCGCTCCTGCTGTGATTACACACAGCTGGAGCCGATCAGCAGGTGCCATGGACACCATGTCCGCCGCCACCTGCCGATCATCCTGCAGAGCCCCCATCCCTGTGTTTCTCTCCACTCCCCTACTTTCCTAACCAGAGGGACAGAATGACGATCTGCCTATGTAAACAAGGCGGATTGCCATTCTGACAGGAGGGAAGGCTTGGATCCTGTGTTCCTGCAAAGGAGGGACTAGGATCCATGTCTTCCACTAGTAAAAGCACCTCCCACAGTTAAGAAAAACACTGGCTAGGCACACATTTAACCCTTTAATCACCTCTGATGTTTAACCCCTTCCCTGCCAGTGTCATTAGTACAGTGACAGTGCATATTTCTAGCACTGATCACTGTATTAGTGTCACTGGCCCCCAAAAAGTGTTATGTCTGCCGCAATATCGCAGTCCCGCTATAAGTCACTGATCGTTGCCATTACTAGTAAAAAAATGTAAATAAAATAAAAAGAAATGAAAATATCCCACAGTTTGTAGACGCTATAACTTTTGTGCAAACCAATCGATATATGCTTGTTTGGGATTTTTTTCGTTTTACAAACAATATGTAGCAGAATACACATTGGTCTAAATTGATGAAGAAATTCGATTTTTTTTTTCAATTTTTTTGTTGGATATGTTTTATAGCAGAAAGTAGAAAATTAGTTTTTTTTTTCAAAATTGTCAGTCTTTTTTTTGTTTATAGCACAAAAAATAAAAACCGCAGAGGTGATCAAAGACCACCATAAGAAAGCTCTATATGTTGGAAAAAAAGGACATACATTTTATTTGGTTACAGTGGCGTATGACAGCGCAATAGTAACGCAGTGCCATATCGCAAACAATGGCCTGGTCAGAAAGGGGGGTTTCGCACTTTTCAGTTAGTTCCTGAACGGCCGTTCGTCAACCAGCCATGTTGCAGAATCGGAGGGGATAACGTGTTATTTATTATTGGCCTTGGAGTTATTGCTTTGACATTATTTTTTTGGTTGAATAATGATTTGATTTGGTATATTTTCTAGATTTTTGGATGCATAGAATGCACTTTTTTGGTTAAGTTCTATTGGCAGATAGCATGTCTAATTTTATTTGTTTTCTTTTTTTAATGCACAATAAAAAAATTGTGTAGTATAATACTTGGCTATGTGTTTTACTTCAAATGACAGTTTGGGAGCAGGCAGTTACATTTAAATAAAAATACAATGTAAGATTGACAAGGGACACCAAATATAGTTGTATCTTTGATCTTAAAAACTATGGGATAATGGTGTTGTGGTAACTTGCCCAAATAAAAAAAAAAAAAAAAAAGCATAATAATAATGAATAATTATTCTTGATATCACTAGAAAAAAAAGCCTTTGAAAATTCGTTTGCCATAACTCCATCAGTCTCACCAGCAAAGCAGCTTCATTATTATCCCATTAGAGAAGAAGAGAATTGTGCGCTGCATTTGGAGATTTCATAATTTGCCACGTCACGAATGTTAATTCTCCATTATGAACGCTAGTTTAGAAGACCGACCGCTTCTTGCTCATCCTTGCTTCCAAGCATGCGTGTTTGTACTTTGGACTTTTGCCGACGGACTTGTGTACACACGCTCGGAAAGTCCGACAAGACACACATTTGTTCGCAGAAAATTTTAAAACCTGCTAGCCAACATTTGTCCACAGAAAATCAGACAACAATTGGCCGATGGAGCGTACACACGGTTGGATTTACCGCCAACAGCCTGTCATCACACAATTCCCGTCGAAAGTCCGATCGTGTGTACGAGGATTAAGTTCACCCTTTCCAGGAAATAGCCTTTGCAGTCAAGGGGCCCCAATACATGTTAAAAATCTGTGCATCTTTTTGAAACGACCATTCATTTTATTGTTTTACTCCTAGTTAGCAACCTTCACATCCTAAAGAGCTTTGCATCCTAGCAATGAGACAGGATGTGGGGGGGGTTGCTAACTAGGAGCATTTTAGCCAGGCTTCTGAGGGACCCAAATGACCTTCAGGTAAAATAGTAAAATTGATGATCATTTTACAAAGCTGCACACATTTTTAAAATTTACCGGGGCCCCTTGTAAAGGCTTTTTTCTGGAAAAGGTGGACTTGCAAGTGACTTTGTCGTTAGATTTAGAAAAAATGATAAAAGTCCATTTAAAAAAAATTAAATAAACCCAGTTTTGCTGCAATATTTATTTACATGGGTTTTTATCTGTCAAGTTAAATCGTTCAGGAGAGGTTGTAAAAACGTCCCGTGTACATTAAGCCTTAAGGTAAACTCTGCAATAATAAACCTAAATATATGCACTATAATAAACAAGATACTGTTTATATCACCAGGTATAATTCATCTAGCCCAGAATAACCAGTTTACAACTATGTTAAAAAATATTACAATTTTGGTTGGAAGATGATGGGCTGAAATCATCTTCCAGCTTCTTTTATGCCTCAGATGCTGCAATATTAGGAGTTTCCTATTTTAATAAAGAGAAAAACACATGTGGGAGAGACGCATGCGCTGCACACCCCGAAACAATAATGTTAAAAAATGGACAGTTTCCCCGGTGGGGCTTTAGACAGCAATATCTTGATATTCAGAAATAATAAAAAATGTATAACCAGTAAGTGCTTTTATTGAACCATAAACAATTGTAATGTTATATTTCAATTGGCATTACAACATAGAGCGCTGGCCAAGTAGTACAATACATATTCCACAATATAAAGTTTGTGTAAAGATGTGTCGACTTTATATTGTGGAATATGTATTGTACTACTTGGCCAGCGCTCTATGTTGTAATGCCAATTGAAATATAACATTACAATTGTTTATGGTTCAATAAAAGCACTTACTGGTTATACATTTTTTATTATTTCTGAATATCAAGATATTGCTGTCTAGAGTTTCCTATTGTAACCTGCTTTTGTTCTCTTACTATATATACAAAATGTACTGATATAGCAAAAACAGCGATGCTCTTCTTCTACAACCAATAAGGGAAAAAATATCTGCATTTTTCTGCAGAATTCTTAAGCAACAAATGGAGGAAGTTTCACTCATTTACGTAATAAGTAAGAGTGTTTGTTTTACAACATAAGAGTTCTACATAAGAAGAAAAAAAAAAACAGAGGATGATTTATCCATTTTAAAAAATATATATTACCGGTAACCACTTGATCTCTGGAAGGTTTTAACATGGTTACTTCATGACCAGACCATGTTTTGCGATTTGGTAATTGCACGGTTATGCAATGCTGTGACCAAACAAATTTTATATCATTTTTTTCACACAAATGGAGCTTTCTTTTGGTGTTATTTGATCACCATTGGGGTTTTTCTTTTTTGCGATATAAACAAAAAAAAAGCCAAACATTTTTTAAAAATGTCTGTTGTAAAACATATCCAATTAAAATTTTTTTTTAAATTCTTCATAAATTTTGGCCAAAATCTATTCTGCTACATGTCTTGGGGGGGGGGATCCCAATAAGTGTATATTGATTGGTTTGTTTGAAAGTTATAGACATGTACATGTATATGTACAAACTATGGTATAGAATTTGTATTTTTTTTTTTAAATACCAGTTAGGCCCCTTTCACAATTGTGCGACTTGTCCTGCGACTTGGGACTGCAAAGTCGCACGACAAGTCGTGCCCCATGATTTCCAATGAGTACCGTTCATATCCGTGTAACTTCAAGTCGCAGCGACTTCAAAGTAGTCCCTGACATTTATGCCACTTGAGGTCCATAGACCTCAAGATTACACAGGCATTGTATCGTGGCAAAATTGCGTGACTTTCAGGTCGCACAAGTGTGAAAGGGGCCTTATGGCGGTGATTCGAAACTTATAGTGAGACTGCAATAGTGCAGTGGGAAATCTGACAGTAACTGACTCTGGGAGGGAACTGACTAACAGCCACTGACATCACCAGTGACACTGATATCAGTGCTAATAATATACACTGTCAGTGTACTAATGACACTGGTTGGAAAGGGGTTAATATTTAAGGCGATCAAGGGGTTAAATATGTACCTAACAATGTTTAGTATGTGTACTGTGTGATGATTTTACTAAGCAATGTGCCGATTTTAACTCTCTGCTTCGCAGGGAGAGAAAAAACGGTACATCGCTCCTGTCTGTAGAGAGCCCTGTGTTGTTTACCAACACAGGGCTCTCTTCTATCATGCACTCAGCCGATCAGTGGGTTCTGGCCATAAATCATTGGGCAGGACCCGCTGATTGGCTTGTGCTGCAGTGAATGACAGCACAGTCCTCCGGGTCTGCACGCGCAGAAAAAAAACCTGTGATGTACAGGTATGTGATTGTGTCTGTACAAGCCGACCTTCCGCAGTTAGACCCCTGTCACACTGGGGCTGTGCCACGTTAGCAGTAGTTTTAGCGGAGCTTTACTGTCGTTTTAGTGGCGCTTTTCAGCCACTCTCAGCCACTAGCGGAGTAACTTTAACCCCCCGCTAGCGGCTGAACAAAGGGTTAAACGCACCTGTGTTGCGGCGCTGCTGAAGCGCTGTGCATGCACTTCGGCAGAGCTGCCCATTCGTTCAAACCGCCCCAAAGATGCTGCTTGCAGGACTTTTTTTCCCGTCCTGCAAGCGCACCGCCCCAGTGTGGAAGCACTCGGGCGTTCACACTGGGGAGGCTTGAGAGGCACTTTTCAAGCACTTTACAGGCACTTTTTTAGTGCTAAAATCCCTGAAAAGAGCCTTCAGTGTGAAAGGGGTCTAAATGTACTGCAGCAGGTCGGCAAGCAGTTAAAGCTGAAGTTTAGCCAAGAAATGTTTTCCTCTAAAACTTCAGTTACAATACTTACCTGTAATAAAGTATACTCGACAAAGTGCAGGCTGTCAGATTCTGTAGAAATCTTCACTGCAGGGCTGCCCTGTCCTCATTCTGCTACAAAATTTCCAGCACTGTGGGGGTTAACAGCTTCAGATGGCCGGGCTCAGCTGCACTAAAGATGATCTGACTCCTCCTACCCTCTCCTCCAATGGGAAATGTTCTTTATCTGATTACACTGCCTGCAGCAACATGATCTGTTCATTTTGGGGTGGAGCCTGTAATTGATCAGACCCTCCTAAATTTCCACATTATGTTACAGGCAGTGTAATCTGTGAAATAACATTTCTCATTGGCAGGGCCGGATTTGCCACAAGGCCACCAAGGCCAGGCCTCGGGGCGGCAGTGGTGTAGGGGCGGTGCCGCTCCTGCAGCGACTTCGCGGCCGCCCCCCCCCCTTTCGTGCTGCCTATTAAAGTCTATTATGGGCACCAGTGCCCATAGAAAACATGGCCGCGAGCCAACCACGCAACTGCGCATGCGCCGTTCCGAAGCCGGCCGGGCTCGGGAAAGTTCGTAAGCGCTCGGCCGGGCGGCGCATGCGCAGTAGCGTGATTGCGCCGCGTGGTGCCATTTTTAAAAAAAATCGAGAGTATCTAGTAATTTCAGCGGTGCGGCGGCGGTGGAGAGAGATGACATCTCTCATTGCCGGCACCGCTGTTCCGCCCTCCTCCTCCTTCTGATGGCAGGCAGCATGGCAAGGGACATCCCAATCTGGTGGCAGGCAGCGTGGCAAGTGACATCCCCATCTGGTGGCAGGCATAGTGGCAAGTGACATCCCCATCTGGTGGCAGGCATGCATGGTGGCAAGTGACATCTCCACCTGGTGGCAGGCATGGTGGCAAATGACATCCCCATCTGGTGGCAGGCAAAGTGGCAAGTGGCATCCCCATCTGGTGGCAGGGAACATGGCAAGTGACATCCCCATCTGGTGGCAGGCAGCATGGCAAGTGACATCCCCATCTGGTGGCAGGCATAGTGGCAAGTGACATCCCCATCTGGTGGCAGGCAGCGTGGCAAGTGACATCCCCATCTGGTGGCAGGCATAGTGGCAAGTGACATCTCCACCTGGTGGCAGGCATGGTGGCAAATGACATCCCCATCTGGTGGCAGGCAAAGTGGCAAGTGACATCCCCATCTGGTGGCAGGCATAGTGGCAAGTGACATCCCCATCTGGTGGCAGGCAGCGTGGCAAGTGACATCCCCATCTGGTGGCAGGCAGCGTGGCAAGTGACATCCCCATCTGGTGGCAGGCAGCATGGCAAGTGACATCCCCATCTGGTGGCAGGCAGCGTGGCAAGTGACATCCCCATCTGGTGGCAGGCATAGTGGCAAGTGACATCCCCATCTGGTGGCAGGCAGCGTGGCAAGTGACATCCCCATCTGGTGGCAGGCATAGTGGCAAGTGACATCCCCATCTGGTGGCAGGCAGCGTGGCAAGTGACATCCCCATCTGGTGGCAGGCATAGTGGCAAGTGACATCCCCATCTGGTGGCAGGCAGCGTGGCAAGTTACATCCCCATCTGGTGGCAGGCAGCGTGGCAAGTGACATCCCCATCTGGTGGCAGGGAGCATGGCAAGTGACATCCCCATCTGGTGGCAGGGAGCATGGCAAGTGACATCCCCATCTGGTGGCAGGCAGCATGGCAAGTGACATCCCCATCTGGTGGCAGGCATAGTGGCAAGTGACATCCCCATCTGGTGGCAGGCAGCATGGCAAGTGACATCCCCATCTGGTGGCAGGCATAGTGGCAAGTGACATCCCCATCTGGTGGCAGGCAACGTGGCAAGTGACATCCCCATCTGGTGGCAGGCATAGTGGCAAGTGACATCCCCATCTGGTGGCAGGCAGCGTAGCAAGTGACATCCCCATCTGGTGGCAGGCAGCGTGGCAAGTGACATCCCCATCTGGTGGCAGGCAGCGTGGCAAGTGACATCCCCATCTGGTGGCAGGCAGCGTGGCAAGTGACATCCCCATCTGGTGGCAGGCAGCATGGCAAGTGACATCCCCATCTGGTGGCAGGCAGCGTGGCAAGTGACATCCCCATCTGGTGGCAGGCAGCATGGCAAGTGACATCCCCATCTGGTGGCAGGCAGTGTGGCAAGTGACATCCCCATCTGGTGGCAGGCATGGTGGCAAGTGACACGCTCAGGGCTCCCGATGATTCTGCATTATGGTGAGTTGAACTATTTCAGTTTATATTACAATGTAATGATAGAAATAATGTGTTTCAATTATCCTGACACCATAACAACCATGGTGCCGGGGATGATTGAAGCACTAACACCAGCCATTGCCTTGAAAATTTGCCTGCGAAAAATCCTTACCCCTCGCGCGCTTACCCTGAAGTATTTTTAGTCTGTACAATTAAAGCCAGTTATTTTCAGTGTTCTTTTGTATGGAGATATGTTTTTAATTGATCTATTGTAGAAGTCATCAATAAAGGACATGGTATGTGTGTGTGTGTTTGTGTGTGGGGGGGTGGCGGCATTGAAGGACCCGGCCTTGGGGCGGCAAAGGGAGTAAATCCGGGCCTGCTCATTGGAGGAGAGGGTAGGAGGAGGCATGTCCCCGTCAGATCATATGTAGTGCAGCTGAGCCCGGACACCTGAAACTGTTAACCCCCACAGTGCTGGAAGTTCAGCAGCAGGAAGAGGACAGGGCAGCCCTACAGTGAAGATTTCTACAGAATCCAAAAGCCTTCATGTTAAGGGGCATACTTCATTACAGGAGTTAGGTATTGTAACTAAAGCTGTAGAGAGGAACTGTGTGTCTAAATAATCAGAAGATTCAAAAATATAGGTAGAATACAATATCTAGACAAGGATGTAATATATTGCAATGTATTAGTCCATAGATGTGTTGGCATTACAGAAAAATTATCCTGCCAGAAATCTTGTGTCCTTGTAACTCAGTAAATCATACTGTATTTAAAGCGGACCTTCAGTCATTTTGGATAGTAAAACTTTTTTTTTTCTGCCAGTAAATAACTTATTCAGCCCACTTCCTGTTTCATGTCTGATCATTAGCCTCACTCTCCCATACTGGTCACTGGAAGTTCAACATGTTACCTCATGGCTAAGAACTCTCTGAGGACCTGAAAAAAAGAATTGTTGCTCTACATAAAGATGGCCTAGGCTATAAGAAGATTGCCAAGACCCTGAAACTGAGCTGCAGTACGGTGGCCAAGACCATACAGGGGTTTAACAGGACAGGTTCCACTGAAAACAGGCCTCGACCAAAGTAGTTGAGTACACATGCTCAGCATCATATCCAGAGGTTGTCTTTGGGAAATAAACATATGAGTGCTGCCAGCATTGCTGCAGAGGTTGAAAGGGTGTAGGGTCAGTCTGTCAGTGCTCAGCCCATACGCTGCATCAGATTGGTCTGCATGGCTGTCCTCCCAAAAGGAAGCCTCTTCTAAAGATGATGCACAAGAAAGCCCGCAAACAGTTTGCTGAAGACAAGCAGACTAAGGACATGGATTACTGGAACCATGTCCTGTGGTCTGATGAGACCAAGATAAACTTGTTTGGTTCAGATGGTGTCAAGCGTGTGTGGCGGCAACCAGGTGAGGAGTACAAAGACAAGTGTGTTTTGCCTACAGTCAAGCATGGTGGTGGGTGTGTCATGTTCTGGGGCTGCATGAGTGCTGCCGGCACTGGGGAGCTACAGTTCATTGAGGGAACCATGAATGCCAACATGTTCTGTGACATACTAAAGCAGAGCATGATCCCCTCCCTTGGGAGACTGGGCCGCAGGGCAGTATTCCAACATGATAAAGACCCCAAACACAACTCCAAGATGACCATTGCATTGCTAAAGAAGCTCAGGGTAAAGGTGATTGACTGGCCTAGCATGTCTCCAGACCTAAACCCTATTGAGCATCTGTGGGGCATCCTCAAATGGAAGGTGGAGGAGCGCAAGGTCTCTAACATCCACCAGCCATGTGATGTCATCATGGAGGAGTGGAAGAGGACTCCAGTGGTAACCTGTGAAGCTCTGGTGAACTCCATGCCCAAGAGGGTTAAGGCAATGGTGAAAAATAATGGTGGCCACACAGAATATTGACACTTTGGGCCCAATTTGGATATTTTCCCTTAGGGGTGTACTCACTTGTACACTCACTACTTTTCATTATAGCAAAGTGTCATTTCTTCAGTGTTGTTACATGAAAAGATATAATAAAATATTTACAAAAATGTGAAGTGTGTACTCACTTTTGTGAGATACTGTATATAAAATAGTATGCAAAGTGGTTGGAGGGAAGCTTCAGAATGGCAAAGATGTTTTTATTACAAATTATGTGAGCAGACTGCAGTTACTCTTTAAATAGAAAGTTAATGACAATCGTTTTCCCCTTTTAATAAAATTCACATTAGCATTCATCTCTGCATGCTGATGTGAAATCATCTAACATTGGAATGTTTTTTTTTTTTTTTATTATTTTAATTACCATTTTTTTTACTTACCATTTTTGTGTCCACTTCCTGGTTTTCCCTTGCCTCTTGGGAAAGCAAGGGTGTAACCATACCTCCTAACCTTTTGAGATGGGAATGAGGGGCACCTATTGCCAAAAGTAAGTAGGCACCCCCTTTCATGCTCCTTAAAGAAGAATTATACAAAAAAAAATATTAGTTAAAACCAGAAGTGCTTTTTTACCACAACTATTTCTTTATTGGCTTTTGACATTTAGAAATGCAGCAATGTAGAAACTTGATGAAATGTTTAGCACTGGGAAACACTTTTTGAAAGATAAAAAGTGCATTTTATATACAACTATATAGATCAGACCAAAATGAGGGACAAATGAGGAGGGAAGAGGGACAGAAGTTCCTATTCAGGGACAGTTCCTCGGAATCAGGGACAGTTGGGAGCTATGTGTCCCTGTAGTCCCTGAGGATTGGATCATCAAGGCTCAGGATGTAGTCAAAGGCTGAAAAGAGCCTCTGACTACATCCTGAGCCTTGATGATCTAATCCTCAGGGACTACAGGAGACCACTTACCCCAGTAACGGCTACCATTCTTGGTTTCCTGCCAAGCAATATACTGTATCTTGCACTCATGGTGCCCCTCTCCTGGGGGTAGGACTGGCACTTAAAGTGATTGTAAGGCTTTGTTTTTTTTTAAAATAACAAACATGCCATACCTACCTCCACTGTGCAGTTAGTTTTGCACAGAGTCGCCCCGATCATCCTCTTCTGGGGTCCCCTGGTGGTGCTATCAGCTCTTCTCCGCATCGTATAACCCCCTAGGAGAAGTGCTCTCCCTGGGAATTACCTTGCGGGCATGCTCCCGAGTCCATCATTTGCATCCATAGACACAGAATGCAGGACTTGGCCCCGCCCCCCGGTGCCCGCATCATTGGATTTGATTGACGGCATTTGATTGACGGCAGTGGGAGCCAATGGCTGCGCTGCTATCAACCTATCCAATCAAGGCTCTGGCTGGGCCATTCCAAAACTTTAATCTTCTTCTTGTGAAGCCAGTTCTTGGTAATGTTACTCTTGTGCCATATTTTCTCCACTTGATGACGACTGTATTCACTATGTTCTATGGTATATCTAATGCTTTGGAAATTCTTTTGTACCCTATACCTTTTAACAGTGAGATCCCTCTGATGCTTTGGAAGCTCTCTGTGGACCATAGCTTTTACTGTAGGATACAACTAAGAAAATTCAGGAAAGACCTACTAGAACAGCTGAACTTTTTTGGGGTTAATCAGAGGCCCTTTAAAGTGGTTGTAAACCCTTTTTTGGGACTTCTACCTATAGGTAAGCCTACAATAAGGCTTACCTATAGGTAGTGGAAATATCTCCTAAACATGCGCAGATATTTCACTTGTAGTCCGAAGAAACTAAACTCTGTGCCGTTTCTTCCCTAGCGTGTGCCGTTACTGTGCGCATGCGCGGGAGTGACGTCACGTGGCTCCGGCGAACCACAGAGCCGGAGTCCGCAGCCCCGGAAGGAAGAGGGGCTTGAAGATGGACGCTGCCTACACAGGGGACATCGCTGGATTCTTTTGCAGGTAAGTGTCACATAATGGGCTAGTATGCGATGCATACTAGCCCATTATGCTTTTAATTTGCAGGCTATACAGGGAGCAAAAGAGGAAGTAAAACCCATCAGGGTTTACTTCCTCTTTAAATGATGGCAGGTGTGTACTGACTCCTATTTAACATGAGTTTGAATGTGATTGCTTAATTCTGAACACAGCTACATCCCCAGTTATAAGGGGGTGTGCACACTTATGCAACCACATTATTTCAGTTTTTTATTTTTACCCCCCCCCCCCCCCAAAAAAAAAAGATTTCAGTATGTTTTTTAATTGAGTTGTACAGTTTAAAAAGAAAAAGTTCTGAAATGATTTATCTTTGTCTCATTTTTTGTACATCACAAAAACCTGACATTTTAACAGCGGTGTGTAGACTTTTTATAGCCACTGACATTTTTGACACTTTTTTGGGAACCAGTGACATTATTACAGTGATCAGTGCTAAAAAATATGCACTGTTATTGTACTAATGACACTGGCAGGGAAGGGGTTAACATCAGGGGTGAGCAAAGGGTTAACTGTGTTCCCTCAGTGTGTTTAATAACTGTATGGGGGATAGGCTGCTTGGGAAAACACACAGATCCGTCTTCCTGCATAGCAGAAAGACAGGATCTCTGTGTGATCCCGTCAGAACGGAGATCTGCCCTGTTTACACAGATCCCCGTTCTGTCTCTGCGGAGAATTATCGCAGTCGGCCTGCGGACACCGAGTCCGCTGGACCCGCTGATTGGCTTCCCCGCACGCGCGCGCCCACAGAACGACATATACGAGCCCAAGGTACACCTACGACGATTCACAGAGCCGAGCCAAGCTGCCGCAGGATAACTGTGGTGGCTGGTTGGCTAGGGGTTAAGCAGAACTAAAAAAACTGGTAGCAGGAAAACTGTGTATGTCTCCTCTGTCATATCACCACTTTCCCTGCTGACATTTTCTTTAGTAATTGTACACTGGGTGCAGTTCATGTCCTGTGCTGCATACAATTCTGAAATCTGTAAAATACCAGGGGGGTAAGAGCCAGGATGATAGAGCGTCTGTGCATAGGAGTAATATCATTATTGGCCCCTAATGGCTGAAGACAAAAGAACCTGAACCAAGACCTGGGAGAAGATGGCACCAATGGAGTAACAAGGAGGGTGGGGAGCTTGGATTTTGCATTACATCAAACTACCACATAATAACAAGAGCAGTAAATACAGGAGAAAGGGAAGAAAAGGTAGGTACCAGGATGATATAGCTTCTGTGCATAGGAGTAATATCATTATTGGTCCCTAATGGCTGAAGACAAAAGAACCTGAACCTGGAACAAGACCTGGGAGAAGATGGCACCAATGGAGTAACAAGGAGGGTGGGGAGCTTGGATTTTTCATCACATCATACTACCACATAATAACAAGATCAGTAAATACAGGAGAAAGAGAAGAAAAGGCAAAAAAAGGGAAAGAGAGAGAGAAAAGGTAGGCGTGTGTGGGTGTATGTGGATATGTGTGCCTACGAAAACCTTTTACCATTTTTTTCTCTGATTGTACACTCATAATACAGCTATTCACATACTGGAAATGAATGTTGACTGATAAACAGAAAATGATACTGTGTAAAAGGTCTCTTGAGCTGGTAATGGGGTTTACGTTTTTAGTGATAAGTTGAGGTCCCTCATTAATGGTGAGAATCTAGTTTCTTTTTCTGTTTCCTCAGACAACGTTGGCCACTGGACTCATTAAACAGAACAAAATGCAGTTTCTATTCACAGTAAGCTTACATTACTGGCATGGTGAAGAATTAGTGTGGTTATGGGGTTTCGAGCTTATCTTTTTCTTAAAAGATCCTGAAATATATTTTATTCTCATAACAGTACGTGGTTGATGTATGTAATGACAATATTCAGTATATTTGTTCTCCTTTTTAGTCCATCATAATTTTTTTTCCATATTTACATACAGTATAGACAGCCCTGTTTAGTAAAAATGGCAGTGATGGGTTAGGACAAACTATAGCACTGCTGGGAGTGCTTATAACTGTCATCTTTTCTTCACATAGTTCAAATATGTTTTAAATAATAAAAATGATATACTGAGTGATCAAAGTCTCTTGGCATCCCCATTTTACTTTTTCACCTGTAATCTTTCTCCATGTGTACAGTTTAACAAGTTCTTCTATATATGTTTATGGTACTCACCTATCCAACTAATGATTTCAGGGGAAAAAAATACTATCAATGTTCAGTTTCCTTATGCCGTGTACACACGGGCGGACTTTTTGGCATCAAAGGTCTGACGGTCATTCCGACTGTCTTTTGACGGACTTTTGACGGACTTTCGAACCTACACACAATCCCACCAAAGTCCGACGGATTCGTACGTGATGATGTACGACCGGACCAGGAGCGGACTGATAACTCATGGGGCCCCCGGCCAATAGGAGATTATGGGGCCCCCAGGCAATCAGAGATTATGGGGCCACACAGTATAAACGCACACAGTATACAATCACACAGTATACACATACAGGTACACACAGTATACACAGACAGATGTAAAAAAAAGACAGATTTATACATACTGTCCCTGGTTTTACTGAGGCTGGCAACCCTGATGGGGCCCCCTAGTGGCCCAGGGCCCTCGGGCAGTGCCCAAGTGGCTCAATGGTCAGTCCGCCCTTGGACCCGACTAAAATAAGGAAGTTGATAGCCAGTAGCCAATAGCTGCCCTAGCGTCGGTTTTCGTCCGTCGGACTAGCATACAGACAAACTGATTTTTCGACCGGACTCGAACCCGACGGAAAGATTTGAAACATGTTTTAAATCTAAAGTCCATCTGATTTTCGACCGAAAAAGTCAGCTGCAGGTCCAATGAAGAACACACACGATCGGATTGTCCGATGGATTAGTTCCGTCGGACCAGTCTGGTCGAAAAGTCTGCCCGTGTGTACACGGCTTTAGTTGTCTTTCCTTCTTTAGCCTGCTACTGGACAATGAAAGAGCAGCAGCACAATGATGAGATCATCTCTCTGCTCTCTCCCACTGACAGCACTTTGCCATAGCTCCCAACTGTCCCTTATTTCAAGGGACTGTCCCTGATTTGATGCAATATCCCTCTGTCCCTCATTCCTCCTCATTTGTCCCTCATTTTGCTCTGATCTATATAGATGTATATAAAATACACTTTTTATCTTTCAAAATGTGTTTTCCAGCGCTAAACCTTTCATCTGATTTCTAAATTGCTGCATTTGTAAATTCCAAAAGCCAATATAAAGGAATGATAGTGGTAAAAAAAGCACTTGTGGGTTTAACCAATCTTGTTTTTATGTACAATTCTCCTTTAAGGGGGCGTGGCAAGGGGTGTGTCCTATGCCTGCATACTTTTGCTGATAGGTGTCCCTCATTCCCATCTCAAAATGTTGGAAGGTATGCTTTGCAAAGCCACTGACACAGATTACTGCCCCCTACCCTTCCAATCTGATTGCTTCTGTACAGAGGATTACAGGAAGCTAATATATGCGTGTGCCTAACGCACCTCCATATACCTAGGTTATGTGGTTGGCAAGTGGTTAAAGTTAGGTTGTAAAGAGAATCTAAAACCCCTGTCAACTTTTTGATCCCTGTTTCCATGCAGATTTTCCCTCACTTCCTGTCGGGTAACCACTAATGCCCATACACACGGTCGGATTTTCCGATGGAAAATGTTCGATGGGAGCTTGTTGTCGGAAATTCCGACCGTGTGTAGGCTCCATCGGACATTTTCCATCGGAATTTCTGTCACACAAAATTTGAGATCTGGATCGTCGTAAATTCCGATCGTGTGTACACAATTCGGACGCACAAAGCTCCACGCATGCTCAGAATCAAGCAGAAGAGCCGCACTGGCTATTGAACTTCATTTTTCTCGGCTCGTCGTACGTGTTGTACGTCACCGCGTTCTTGACGTTCGGAATCTCCGACAAGATTTGTGTGACCGTGTGTATGTTATGCCCTGTACACACGGTCGGATTTTCCGATGGAAAATGTGTGATAGGACCTTGTTGTCGGAAATTCTGACCGTGTGTAGGCTCCATCACACATTTTCCATCGGATTTTCCGACACACAAAGTTTGAGAGCAGGATATAACATTTTCCGACAACAAAATCCGTTGTCAGAAATTCCGATCGTGTGTACTCAAATCCGACGGACAAAGTGCCACGCATGCTCAGAATAAATAAAGAGATGAAAGCTATTGGCCACTGCCCCGTTTATAGTCCCGACGTACGTGTTTTACGTCACCACGTTCAGAACGATCGGATTTTCCAACAACTTTGTGTGACCGTGTGTATGCAAGACAAGTTTGAGCCAACATCCGTCGGAAAAAATCCTAGGATTTCGTTGTCGGAATGTCCGAACAAAGTCCGACCGTGTGTACGGGGCATAAGACAAGTTTGAGCCAACATTCCTCGTAAAAAAAACATGGATTTTGTTGTCGGAAAATCCTATCGTGTGTACAGGGCATAACAAGCGGGTAGCCTGTCAGTGAATTCACCGAGCCTTAATTCCTCTAAAGCTGGCCAGACACTATACAATCTGATTGTATAATCTTTGTGATCTTTTCAATTTCCTTTAGATTTACCAAAACTATGTAATAAGAAAATAAGTCTAAACAATTCAATCAGGCCATTACACTACATGGTTGTTTGTAGATCTAAAAGACATTATACAATCAGATTGTAAAGTGCGATGGGCAGTGGGCAGTGGGCAGTGGGCAGTGAGGCATTTCTTCTTCTGACCACTATTGTAAGTATTTATCTTTCCAGCTGATGACCAGTGTAAGAGGGCATCTATCCTACTGACCACCATTCTAGGGGAAAACTTTTCTCTATGTTTTACAAAGTAGAGGGATGCTTTTATACTAACCACCAGTGTAAGGGGTGTTCTTCTGCAGACCACCACTGTAAAGGGGCACTGAGCTGGCCAATTCACTAACGTTTCTCATATGAGATATTTGTATTCTATATGAAATATTGTATGTGATATTTTAAATGCCAATCCACTAAAGCTAAATATTACATTTGCTGCAAATATGTGGTAAATATCACCTGACAGTCAACTGACAAAAAAATAAAATAAAAAGTTGATTATGTCATGGTCTAGCCTAGAGTTCTCCAAACTTTATAAACAGAGGGCCAGTTTACTCTCCTTCAAATTTTAGGGGGGCCGGACAGTGGCCAGGGGTAGAAATTGTCCTTTTGTCAGCGGGAGTAGACAGTATCTTTAAAATGGGGGGGGGGGGGGTAGTACCCCATTTGTGGCGTTAGTGGGCAGAATTTTGCCCCATTGTTGGAGTCAGTGGGAGGAAAAGTGCCTCGTATCAGTGGGAGGACTAGTGCCCCAATGCCTGGATGAAGGCATAGGGATGCAGTTTTGAGACCCCTGGTCTAGCCACTCAGTATTTAATGAATGAAAATGAAACATTTTAGCAGAAATATTACTACCACTGCTAAATGTGACAGCTCCAACTCAGGACTTTTTGTGACTGAGTAGGGGAGCTATCTACCAAGTCACCCACCCGCAGACCCCCACAACCACTGGGCCAGAGTTGTGGGGAAGAGGCCCTTTTCCTCATCCACCTTACGGGTCTAATATAAATCTTTATAATTTTATCACATTTACCACCCCTTTTGTTTACATTGGGCCAGGTAGGGGATGTGTTGTAATAAGAATGAGCGTATGTGTCGCTACAATGTATGAGCAGAAACAGGTGGTATAAATGCTGGTTTATACCCCGGTCCAAGTTCCTCAAATATTCTTCAGCTAGAAAAAAAGTTCTCACATGCTGACCATATAGAAGATCCATTCACCCATAATGGGGAAGAGCATAAAAACCGTATACTAATATTGTTTGCTACCAAATGAAATTATATCAATTAGACAGCCTCTCTTTGGCTTGATGAGTACATATCATGTTCTCTATGTTGTGGCCTCTGTATGGTGGCAAGTGTTCAAGACCTGGGAAATGGAAGCTGTTCTACAGCTGGGTGGGAGCCACGTGTAGGCTCTGATCTTTCAGTTGGAAAGCACTGAGATACAATATAATGGTTCCTATATAAGTACTGGTATTACTTCCCTCTCTTGATTGGAATGACAATATCTACAGTACACTGTTGTATTAGGGGGAATTCCTCAATTAGTCAAAAAAGGAAAAAGGAGAAGGGTCTGTCTGGAAGGGGTTGGGATTAATTACACAAGAATTTCAGAACATATGAAATGTCAAATGACATTCTGAAAATGTAGTTCATGTTGTCACCCATAATGGTGCACCATGGAACTAAAGATGAATAAAATTTGAACCAATGCTGGAACAAAAAAGAGATTACCAATGCGACAGATGGCAAGAAGGGAGACAAACTGTGAAGCTTTTATATGTTTCCAGGCACCTCCACGATCCTGGCTAAAGCTGGCCTTAAGGTCAAATTTTTTTATCAAAATTCAGAAAAATCGATTGTCAGAGCATTCGATCTTGCCATCGTTTAGTCAAATAATTTTGTTTGAAAGCCCTTAAAATTCTGTACAGACTGGCTACTTTAATGGAATTCTGGACTTATTGAACAGGTTTGTTTTGTGGCTAGCATACGTGCATTACAATATGTAAGATTTTTCGCAAGCGGAAATCCCAGTTTAGAATTTCTTGTTCAAAGCGTTTATAAGCACAATAAAGTACAAAAAAACAGTAGGTTCTGTAGTGTCAAACAACATAGTAAATGCCTTGGGTGTTACAATATTGAGTAAACATTCTGAGCACATGACATACCGAATTTTAGTTTAACAGCGTCCCAAGCATTATGTACATTTTTTTTCATATTTGGATAAGATCAGAAGAATTACAATAATACATTTAGATAGATGTAGAGTTCTAAAATAAAGACATTAGTGAAGCTGAGATAGGCGGGTGGCAGGATTGGGGTAGTGAGGGAAGGGGAGGGAGGGGTGAAGGAGTTCCTGGGTTCATCCATATGCAGAGCACCAAGTATGAGAGGCTGTAAATATGCCTTGAGTAGTAGGTCAGATTATAGTAGCAATAAAGAAGAGTTATAGTGTGAGGGTAGGAAATGGTCCACCCATGGCTGCAACGTTTTTGTGTATTTCAAATTTATCTGTGAGAATAGCCTCAACTTTGTTGTGTATCATGTCCTGGGTAATCCTATTTTTAGTTTCTGTGATGCATATTGAGTTTGACTTCCATGCAGGGGCGGACTGACCATTAAGGCACTCAGGCACTGCCTGAGGGCCCGGAGCCAGTAGGGGGCCCCATGAGAGTACCTCCGTCCCAAGGAATCTGTGCTGATCCCGAAGCCCAGTGCTGGAACAAGTTCCAGCACTGAGCTTCGGTACATGGCCTGACAGTAGACATGTGCATGACAAAAAAATTTGTTTTGTATCGTTAATCTAGTTATTTCGTTTAGTTAAATTCGGTTGATTCGTTCAATTCAGTTTCGGAATTTGAATTCGGAATTTTCGAATTTCCTTCGAATTTACCGATTTTTTGATTCGAAACTATCAAATTGATAAATTTTCGAAACGGTCGAAACTAAAATGATATATTGAATAAAAAAATGCAGCGCTGAGAGAATATAACACCCCCAAGGGTGACCTCTGGGGGTGGATATTCACTGGTGAATAGTAAATGGTACTGTGAGTATACACTAATGAATAACAATGAGAGTGCTAAGTGCATAAATAACAATAAAAGTGCTTAGTGCATAAATGGAGACAAAGGGTAGGCTCATATATGCATGGCACAATCATATAGAATGCATATAGCCCATATAATGATTACACATGAATGTTAATCAGTATCACAATGTGTCTATAATGAACGTAGAAAAAGTCCATGGAGACATCTAATGAAAGGTATATAGTCTCTTAAAGATAACTATAAAAATGCAATCGTTCTTGTGAAAAGAGATGGTAAATATGCATTATAGGGAGTGAGTTCCACACACGACAATCTGGGAAGTGCATCCAACACCGGGAGAGGGGGATGGGTACTCTTACCTCAAAACGTGGACACACTCGCCAGCGGCGTTGGGTCAATCGAGCATGAAACGATCTTCCAGAACGAACTCTCCACCAAGGACTCTTGCAGATAAGATGATGTATACCCGCATCCGCGTCCAAGAGGGTCGGTGATAAGTTGTCACAGTAAGGGCTCCAGCAGGTGAATATTTGTTGTCATCCAAATGACCGCATGAGTCACGGGAAAAAGATAAAAAAGCCTCCACATAGTGCAGATGATTCCGATGATTCCGAGATAAAAATTTAATCAAATAAAATAGGTAAAAACGTACAAAACATCATTCAAGATGTGTACATGGCGTGATCACAAAAATCAAGTAGAAGAAGCGTGGTATATGGAGCCAAGAAGGCTATGTACCCGACATGTTTCGTACTAAATGTACTTCTACTGGGGCAAGAAAAAGGGGGGGGGGGAGTCTTTCTTGCAGACGTCAGCCGCTGCCACACTGTGCTCATCAGCCATCAGAGTACTGCTTGTGCTGCTGCCCATCTTTCTAAGTGTTGCGCCCTTGAGCGCTTGATTTTAGTATGGGTCAATGACTTTTAAATAAATTATACGGAGTGCACTTAGATTGTGTCCTCATTTTTCTTATACATTGGAGCGGTCAATACCCATCTGGTACACATCTCTGCTGGCCTGGCCATCCAGTTTCCGGACATCTCCCTGCTGGACGGCAGTAACATTAGGCTCCATTGAGGATTTGTGATACGGCACCAGGAATTACCATCATCCCTGTGGGGATACATGTGAGTTTGACCTCTGCTTGCAGAGGTCCACGGAATCTGGTAAGCGCATTTTTGTTTATCTGGGAGAAGCTGCATATGACCGATTGTACTATTGGAGTCTACCTATCATTCATTTGTCATAAGGATATTTGACAGCCACTACACTCCGGATGCAGATTGGACTTTTGATTATATAATTTTAGCTTCATTCATTGCGCTGCACTTACCCCTATTATAATATGCGTAGTGAGAATTCGCCTGGAGTTCCATGTAAAATTTGATTCAAATTTCGTTACGTTATTTGAGCATTCGGTAAAATGTGTTTATACTGTAAATCGGGTATTCGGATATATCCGAATCTTCGAATAATGAAAAATTTGTCCGTATATTGATTCGGAACTAAACGATCCGCACATGTCTACCTGACAGGGGCACGCTAGTATTGGGCACTCAGGAGACACCTTCCCTGCATTTCTTGTAGGATGCCCGGGCTCCCCCATGCAGCGATTGTCCCTGTGTAGCAGTCGACACTGGCTTCTCCCGATGAGCCTGCACATCACACAGAGCTCACCAAGGATTTAACTGCAATAGCCGCACTGGTTATCTGAGGTATGTGTACAGCATAGGGGAGGGGGACACAGTAACCAGGAAGGGAGGGGGCAGGATGCACACATGGAGAAGTGATTGGGGGGGGAGGTAAAAGGATATGTGCTGGGGATATTTTTGGAGGGGAGAGCACCTGTTCTGGAAGATGTGGGGGGGTAAATCCCACCCCCCCCCCCCAAAATCAAAGAGATGCCACTTGCCAGTCATCTCAGGACCTCCTCTCTGCTGTCATCTCAGGACCCACTCTCTGCTATCATTTCAGGACGCCCTCTTTGCTCTCATCCCAGGGGCCCCTCTCTGATCTCATCCCAGGGGCCCCTCTAAGCTCTCATCCCAGGGGCCCCTCTCAGCTGTCCTCATCCCAGGACCCCTCTCAGCTGTCCTCATCCCAGGGGTCCCCTCTGTGTCCCCATCCCAGGGGTCCCCTCTGTGTCCTCATCCCAGGGGTCGCCTCTCTGTCCTCATCCCAGGTGTCCCCTAAACACCAACTGCGACAGGGGGCTCGGGACAGTAAAGACTTGGGGGCCGTAAAACCTCATAGTGGAGCACTGTTTTTACTCATCCCCTTTAACTGCAGTAGCCAGGGGTGTACACATGTTACAGCCACAGCAGGCATTATACACCCTGTCACGCTTGGCAGGTGTAGTGCCTGCCAAACGTAACCCATTCAAGTGAATAGGGCTGCTCTGAAAAGGCCATACAACCTTGTGCAGTACAGCGAAAAAAAAGGGTTAAAGCAGGCAGTGAGGAGGCATTGTATTGCCTTTAACCCCTTGGATCCCACACTAACATGCTGCAACTGCATGCATTGCGCATGGTTGCAGGGTGTTTGCAGAATGGCCCTATTCACTTGAATGGGTCACGATCACCCACTAAAAGCAACAGGGGGTTTAATTCCTGCCGCAGCAAGTGTATGTAGCGTCCTGGGGTTTAGTCAGGGAGCTCCTCACCAAATTCCTTGTCAGGAGTAGCTACTGTAGTTAATTACTAGGGATCCATTGACTTCTCCCTAAGTTTGGCCTGGTTGTACTTTCCTCCTCTACCATCAGGTGGTCGGGCACTTGGAGGTATTAGATTGAGAAGGACAACTCAAGGTCAGGTTATGGGTATATGGGGTATTTCAGCCAATGGGCAAGGATTTTGTTGAATCCCTTAGCCTGCTGGGAGAGCCTATATATTCGGGTGAGGTCAGGCGATCCAGGATATTGTGTACCACCCGGACCGCTGTCTGGGTGGACGTGTGTCGTATGGCCCGGGCTGCTAGGCCAGAGATCGGGCCTATCCCGGGGGCATCTGGCTGCCAGGCTGTGTGAGGGCCTATCCAGAAGTAAGAGGGCAGCGCAGGGTTGGGACTGCAGCTTGCAATCGGGATACTTCAGGTGGTAATCAAGTCAGGGAACCAACCAGCGGAGGTGACGCCTACAGAGCAGCCTTGTGTGTCAAGCTATGGACCGAGATGGTCAGCAGGGGTGAAGCTTGAAGGTATCCGTATCCGAAGTGCCAAGCTAGGGACCCAGCAGGAAAGCGTGGGTGACGCATGAGGGAGATACCACCGAAAAAGCCTTGAGGAGCTCACGGGATTCAGAGTTAGTGAATCAGAGGGTCCAGTGAGAGACCGGGAGCTCAAGGGGCTGAAGAACTACAAGAAGAAGTTGTAGTAGAGCTGAGAGAACTGTTACTTTGAGCTAGGAACTGTTTAAGTACTGTTGCCATAGGAGATGGCAATACTGCACGTGCAGAAGTGGCACCTTACTGGGGCCTTTCCATGTACGGCTGTTCTCCTATTGATGTCTCGAAGTCTACCATTTGAAATTGCAATTACTTAAGGGTGTCCTGGCCCTAACTCTCTTTCCCCTACAAAATATAAAAAGGACTGTCAAAGAAACAAAACCTCTTTTACATCCAATAAGTGTCTGGCACCCAATGACTTTTACCACCTTTGCACCCACTATGCCTCACAACCCACCACTTATTGAAGGATGTCAGCTATCTTGGTTCCTATTAAACTGCAAGAGGTCAGAGATTCTGCTACATTTGGCACCCAACGTGGGGCTAAGGTGTTGTCTTTGCAGCAGTTGCCCATTGCAACCGGTTTCAGCTCCAACGGGATTACGCCTGGCTCCGTGGGAAGGTGGCAAGTAACTTTGATCCTTCTTATAGACTGTGTTGTTGGGTGTACTATCAGCGTGGGAAAGAGCCAACGAGTCTCACTGCTCATGGGAAAGAACCAGCCTGGTCTTTTGACACTTCCCGCCAGCGCTATAAGTGTTAATACAGGCCCCAAAATGGACTCCATTACAGTTTGGGCGCGCCGCAGCAAGAAAGAGGCAGGCGCCACAGTTCCTGAGAAACATCTGCACCAATCCGTTGGCAAGGGGAGGAGCTCCCGCTCTGCAGAGGAGGATAAGGAAGTGAACCCACGCTGGCTGATTGTGGGTTAGTGAAGAAGTGGGCTTAGCACTATATGACCATATAGTGTGACCAAACCCCCGTATTTTTTGAATATGATCAGGTGTTTTTAACTAGCCTTGCAGGAAATGTCATTTTTGTATGTGTGCGCTGTAAAATATTTTGTACTGTTTAGTGAAGAAGATGGCGCAGTTTGTAAGTGAGACGACCGATTGGAGAAAGTACGCTCCGGGTGTCTATGTTGACCCGAGTGGTGGAAAACCCGTTGTGACCAATACCAGAGTGCGGTACACACCGAATGGTCAGCTTGCTTTATATATGGCTGGAGGCTATGAGTCTCTGGGAGTGAAAATTTACTGGCCTGACCATGCAGTTGAATCCGTGGATCATTTGTGGATGCTGTGGGAAGCATCTGTTTGAGGTTGCCTCCCCAACTCTACCTCCCAGAGTCCTACAAGTGGATTGAGACAAGAATGTTGCTGTCCCTTCGGAGAGTGATGTCCAAAGCCTGTCGGTCGTCACCCAAGTCGTGCCAGAAATTGCTACCTCTACCACAGCGATTACCCCAGGACCCAGCTCACTGACCACTTTGAAGGGCCGAGGTCGGGTCAGGTTGCTCAGGTTGATGCTGTCTGTCCTCAGCCTCGCACACACTCCTCACTCCGCTCCGCACTCAGGATGATCCAGGGCGGTCTCCTTTCATCACATCTCTAGTGATTGTATATGGTTCTTATGAAGTAAACACTCTGCTGATATGTACCCATCATCCTGGAGGTGAGCACTTTGGAGCATTGCTTGGACATCTATGAGGGGGATATCCTTTCCATGACGGCTGAGGTTGGTCTGCTGGAGGAAGAACCCAAGGATTCCAGTGTTGGTGTCACTATGCCTTTTAAATAGGGCTTTCTGGTAAGCCTCTGATCTTCTCAGGGTGAAGGGCAGTGTATTGCGGTGGAAGTCACATATACACATCTGCAGTAAAATCACTAATTCTTCACTTCACATTGTTTAACAAATATATGGACACTATTATTTTTATTATAATTTCAAATCAATTTTGTGATCACGTATTCAAACTTATTAACTTTAATATTTGTATCTTCTGTAAATATCTATATTTAAGTTTGTCACTGTACATTCATCCAGCACTGCACTTCTTTTCTGTATATGTTACAGCTGTGCCCCCTATCAGGGTTATAAGTGTTCAGCTGCAGTGTATCTTCACAGGTTTCACATATTTATCACTCAAATAGATTTATTTGTTCACCTAACGCAAATTTTTTCTTTAGAAATATTTTTGCTCGAGTTGATGACTGAGTTACCCGAGAGAAAAGTACCGGGGCCGGCTAAGTCAGCGAGCAGTGAGCGTGGTGTGCCTGTGGGGGGAAGTGATGCCAGTGGCCTTGAAGGGAGTTTATATAGAGGTGCCAGTTAAGGCGAAAACTAAGAGAAATGATCTCCCGGCCGAAGAGTGTTCGACTATCTTGAATTCGGACGATTTGTCCGATAACTTATCAGAACTCTTTTCAGACATCCTGTCTTATTTTGGGAAGTGGGGAGAGAGGGACGAGGACATAATCAGTGATGTGCAGGGAGACGAGACACTTGCTACTACTACCGCAAGTGTGCAGATTATGCCGTCAGCCAGTGCAGCTCCGCTGATCAGCATTGTCAGGTCCTTTGAGGAGGATCAAAAGAATCCATGGTCTCCCACAGCCTGGCCTATAATGCCTATGCCAAGCTCCAAAGCGGATTGTAAGCCGGAGGTGGTTGCTGGGTATCCAATTCAGTGTGCCCCAGATGCTCAGGTTATATCTGAGTATGAAGACCCTAAAACCCTGCCTCAGCTGTCTAAAATCCAGCGCATTATCATTAGGAAGGTAGCAGAAAATTCCGGGTATTACATTCCTCCTTATCTGGAGGAGGCCGTCCGGGAATTCCTCCAAATACCCCTTAAAGTGGAGTTCCACCCAAAAGTGGAACTTCCGCTCATCCGATTCCTCCCCTCTCCGGTGCCCCAATTGGCACCTTTCAGGGGTGAGGGAGGTGCGGATACCTGTCTAATAGAGGTATTTGCACCCACTTCCAGTAATAGCCTCCTGTGGGAGTCATGCCACTTCCTGCACCCCCGCTGTCTCCTGGGAAACACACAGGTCCCAGGAGGACGCGCAGCGCGACTCGTGCATGCGCAGTAGGGAACCAGGAAGTGAAGCCGCAACGCTTCACTTCCTGATTTCCTCACCGAGGATGGCGGCAGCAGCTGCCGAGACCCGAGGATTGATCGGCTTTGACTGCTGACATCGCTGGACCCTGGGACAGGTAAGTGTCCATTTATTAAAAGTCAGCAGCTGCAGTATTTGTAGCTGCTGGCTTTTAATATTTTTTTTTTTTAGGTGGACTCCCGCTTTTAGGTGGACTTTATAAAATTATCTCCTAAATTGTCCAGGAAATACCTTTCAGTGCTGGATACCTGGGGCTATGGCCGCAAAATTTATCTAGATAGTGTTATTCTCCAAAGGCCAGACAAGCGAGATGTTAAATACCACGTTGTCACTGTAAATGTCAAAGGAGAAGATGTGACGCTGCCGGATACCAGATATTACTGGTGAAGCTTTGCCAAAATCATCTTTGTGGATTACCAATATGGGTTGGGTGATTTCAATGACGCTCTGCTGAAAATTACCTTGCACACCCATTTGAAATGTTACTGACTGTGCTGGACCGAATGCTACTGCCAGTTACAGAAAGCCATCACTTGAGCCCATTGGCTAAAAGATTAAAGTTTTTGGGGATGTTTCACTCTCAAAAGCGATCTGTGGACTTCAGCAGGTTGTTGGGAAAAAAAAGAGAGAATGAAAGTTTCTGTCTTTGGCTGCCATGTGGGCAAACTGAAGATGTGTGTGCAAGGGGGCCTGTGTCCTGAAGTGTGGTCCCTTGCAAATTGGCCTGACTGTCTGTTGCTTGAGATGCAGTCATGCCCTGTGCCCGGAGTTTCCTTTTATAGAATAAAAGGAACTGCTGGGAAATGTAGTCCATTTGGAACAAAATTTAATGGAAGGTAACTGGTCATGGACACTGAATGCGTCGTTAGTTAGAATAGGCTGTGATAAAGAAACGGTTGCCCATTTCTTCCAATGATGGACTCCTGCACATATATCAGGACTGTTACTGATTGAAGTAATGCTAAAAGTTTATAGTTCTATACTAATGATGAAAGGGGTGGAATTCTTACAGGGAATGGGGCCCACTTTCAAAACAATATAAATAATGTAGACATATAGAGGATGTTCTTACATTTCATGCTGCCCTCGGCTGAGGGCAAGTTTAAATCACCATGTACATATTGCACAATGCTTTTATAGGATAGGATGCTTTTGCATTGTTTGTCTCTCTTTTTCAGGTGTCGGGTGAGTCGATGCGTCTTCCTTGTCTAAGGAGAGATAGGGATCTAGCCGGATAACACTAACCATTTGTACATCATTACAACTGTATATATTAGATAGATAGTTAGGGAGCAATGCTATTGCCTTACTGCCTTGAAATGTTAATAATTCTTTTTGATATCTAAATGTCATACGTGACTAATTATTTTATGTTGATGATAATGTTTATTCATGTGGTATGCCGCATATACTTGTTATCTTGTTATACTGTTAACCCTTTCCTGTTTTTCTACCCATCCCAGTTTTTGCCAGGACATCCATTCTCAGGCTTGGGAGCTCAAATCATTTTTTTAATGCAAACTCGAAGATGTAGATACTAAAGTATCTGTGAAGGGTTGCAGTGTTGTGGCACCAGCACCAGTGCCTAAAGCCCAATTTTTATGACCCTGTCCAACAGGGGCATGTAATTACAATTCTTAATATAATATTTCACAGCAAGGCCCATTCCAGCACCCACCAAGAGTAACTGTGAGGGCTTACAGTGTTCTGGTATGGTACCACCAACACCTAAGGCCCAAATTTCTGCAGAGTATATAGGGCAGGCCCCCACTTTCAAACATCCGACTCACAAACGACTCCTACTTACAAATGGAGGGAGATAACAGGAAGTGAGAGGAAATCTACCCCTAGGAAGCTTAATTCTCCCCTGTAAGAGTTAATATGGGAAAAAGGTGTCTCCTCCACTGATGCTTTATCACCAATCCTTGTTTCCCTAAAAACCCCAAATTTTCAAAATCCAATTGTCATTGGGACAGAAAGTGAGGTGAAATCTTCTGAACAGCAAAACAAATGTTACAGGGGTGATGATAACCCTTCTCTATGTTTTCCAAAAAGCTTAAAAATAGATTTTTTAGCTGGAGCTACACTTACAAAATGTACCTGTTCCAAATTACAAACAGATTCAACTTAAGAACAAACCTACAGTCCCTGTCTTTCTTGGGACAGCCTGTATTCTGCTGTTCAGAGTATATAGGGCCTGGGGGCCCCACGCCTTTTCTTTTTTTAATTTGGGTGTGGGGTTCCCCTTAATATCAATACAAGACCCAAAGGGCCTGGTAATGGGCTGGGGGGTTACCCATGCCGTTTTTCTCAATAATTTTCATCCATATTGCCGGGACTCGACATTACAGCCGCAAGCAGTTTTAAATTACTTTTATTCCTTTAGAAATGTCATTTTGTGCAGGGACTGTTCTAAACACAGGAACACGGGAAACACGCGCCACTTTACAGGCTTACTATAGACACCCCCCAGGTACGATATTTAAAGGAATATTTCACGTTTTTAAAACTTTTTTTTGCATTGATACATGTCCCTGAGGAAGGACCCAGGTCCCCAAAACCTTTTTAGGACAATAACTTGCATATTAGCCTTTAAAATTAGCACTTTTGATTTTTCATGTTCGCGTCCCATAGACTTTAACGGTGTTCAAAAGTTTGCACAAACTTTCAGTCTGTTCGCATTTTCTGGATGCAAACCGAACCAGGGGGTGTTCGGTTAATCCCTAGACAACATTATAAAAAGCGGAGACATTACCCTACTGACAAAGTGCTGTATAGTCAAATCTATGGTATTCCCAGTAGTAACCTGTGGCTGTGAAAGTTGGAGCATAAGGAAGGCTGAACACCGAAGAATTGATGCTTTTGAACTATGGTGTTATAGAAGTCCCTTGGACGGCAAGAAGGTCAAACCAGCCAATCTTGAAGGAAATCAATCCAGAATATTCACTGGAAGGACAGACCTTGAAGCTGAAACTCGGATACTTTGGCCACCTAACGCGAAGAGAGGACTCATTGGAAAAGACCCTGATGCTGGGAAACATGGAAGGAAAAAGGAGAAGAGGATGAGTTAAGCAAGCTCCAGGAGGCAATGGAGGACAGAAAAGCCCTGGCGCTTTGGTCCATGAGGTCACGAAGAGTCGGACGCGACTAAACGATTGAACAACAATAACAATTTATGCCTTGCAGCACTGAGGTCCTTGGTTTAAATCTTGACCAGGACACTATATGTATGGGGTTTGCATGTTCTCCCTGTGTCTCTATGGGTTTCCTCCCACACTCCAAAGATACAGTGCCTTGCAAAAGTATTCACCCCACTTGGCATTTTACGTGTTTTGTTGCCTCACAACTTGGAATTAACAAGGATTGTTTGAGGATTTGCATCATTTAATTTACAGAACGTGTCCACAACTTTGAAGATGTTTTTATTTTTTTATTTATTTTTTATTGTGAAGAAAACAAAAAATAGGACAAAATAACAGAAAAAGTCAATGTGCATAACTACCGTATATACTCGAGTATAAGTCGTCCCGAGTATAAGTCGAGGCCCCTAATTTACCACAAAAAACTGGGAAAAATGTATTGACCCGAGTATAAGTCGAGGGTGAGAAATGGTAGAGGGTCAACAATGCCCATCTGCAGCTGCATGCCTCCCTGTGTCCTGTGCAGCCTACCTGTACCCTGTGCATGTGTCCTGTACATGTGTGTGTGTCCTGTACATGTGTGTGTGTCCTGTACATGTCCTGTGTCCTGTACATGTCCTGTGTGCATGTGTCCTGTGTGCATGTGCAGCCTACCTGTGTCCTGTGCAGCCTCCCTGTGGCGATCTCCATCCTCCCTGTGGCGATCTCCATCCTCAAACGGCGGCCAGCGTGTGATGATAGTGTTCGGCGGCCATTCCACAGTTCAAAAGCCGCGCCTCCTCCTCGTCTGTGATAGGCTGAACGCTGACTGCCTATCACGGACATTCTCTCATTCTCATACCACGGACGAGGATGAGAGAATGTCCGTGATAGGCTGTACACTGACAGCTGTTCAGCCTATCACAGATGAGCAGGAGGCGCGGCTTTTGAAAGCTGCAATAGCCGGCGAACAGTATCATTACACGCCGGCCGCCAGTCTGCCTGCATGACACGCTGATCATGCAGACAGACGGCAGGGACTCGAGTATAAGTCGAAGGGACACTTTCAGCCCAAAAAAAAGGGCTGAAAAATTCGACTTATACTCGAGTATATACGGTATTCACCCCCCTAAAGTCAATACTTTGTAGAGCCACCTTTTGTGGCTATCACAGCTCCAAGTTGCTTTGGATAAGTCTCTATGAGCTTGCCACATCTTACCACTGAGATTTTTGCCCATTCCTCCTTGCAAAACTGCTCCAGCTTCAAGTTGCATGGTTTGCACTTGTGAACAGCAATCTTTAAGTCTGACCACAGATTTTCTATTGGATTGAGGTCTGGGCTTTGACTAGGCCATTCCAACACATTTACATGTTTCCCCTTAAACCACTGAAGTGTTGCTTTAGCAGTGTGTTTGGGGTCATTCTCCTGCTGGAAGGTGAACCTCTGTCCTAGCCTCAAATCACACACAGAGTGGTACAGGTTTTGCTCAAGAATATCCCTGTATTTAGCACCATCCATCTTTCCCTCAACTCTGACCAGTTTCCCAGTCCCGACTGCTGAAAAACATCCCCACAGCATGATGCTGACACCACCATGTTTCACTGTGGGGATGGTGTTCTTTGTGTGATGTGATGTGTTGGCTTTGCGCCAGACATAGCATTTTCTTTGATGGCCAAAAAGTTCAACTTTAGTCTCATCAGACCAGAGTACCTTCCTCCATACATTTTGAGAGTCTCCCACATGCCTTTTCGCAAAGTCAAAACATGCCATTTTGTTTTTTTGCTGAAAGTAATGGCTTTCTTCTGGCCTATGGATTGTACGGCTTATTGTCGTCCTATGTACAGATACTCCAGTCTCTGCTGTGGAACTCTGCAGCTCCTCCAGGGTTACCTTAGGTCTCTGTGCTGCCTCTCCGATTAATGCCCTCCTTGCCCGGTCCATGAGTTTTGGTGTGCGGCCGTCTCTTGGCAGGTTTGCTGTTGTGCCATGTTCTTTCCATTTGGTTATGATAGATTTGATGGTGCTCCTAGGGATCATAAAAGATTTGGATATTTTTTTATAACCTAACCCTGACTTGTACTTCTCAACAACATTGTCCCTAAGCCCCGGTTCACACAGGGGCGACTTGTCAGGCGACTTAGCCGCCTGACAAGTCGCGTCCCGTTCTGTACTACGGAACTGTTCTAATAGGAGCGACGCAAGTTGCTCCGACTTAGAAAAAGGTTCCTATAGTATTTTTGGGGCGACTTGCATTGACTTCTATACAGAAGTCGTTTTGCAAGTCGCCGCTGAAGTCGTGTGCAGGTCGCCTCGGTGAGTCGGCCTGCAAGTCGTGTTGCCCCCGTGTGAACCGGCAGTTACTTGTTTGGAGAGTTTGTTGTTTTACTTCACCAGCTTTGACTATTGTGTTCTGATCCATCACATAGAATTCAGATTAAAAAAAACATTGAACTAAAGGCTGTAATGTAACAAAATAGGTAAAAATCCAAGGGGTAAATACTGGTTTTTTGAGAGCCCATGTTTTGAGCCTCCCTCTAGAATTCTCTGCTTGATGCTCAAGAATATAGAGGTGGCTGTACACTAATTATATGCTGGAATATTTGTTTGTATGACATGCTTTATTTGGTTTATACTAGTTTTATATATATATATATATATATATATATATATATATATATATATATATATATATATATATATATACACTGTATCTCAGAAAAGTGAGTACACCCTCACATTTTTGTAAATTTTTTATTATATCTTTTTATGTGACAACTGCAAGACACTGTATGCTGGCAGGTTAATTGGCTCCTGTCAAAATTATCTCTAGTATGTGTGTACAAATTAGCTCTGCATACATGTCCTAAGCCTGAGCTTGTAATAAATTTGTGCATAAAATTCTTTGGAAAAAGGCTTTCAAGTTTATGTCATGCTGCCAGAAAGCTGACCCACTGAGTTGCCAAGAGTTGGGTATGACAGAACAAACCAGTATATACATACATAATTTTGTCCCATATACTATAAACAAATTTAATCCCCTTCAATGAGCCACACTTTGTAGAACGTCTTTTTCAACAATATGATACAAATTCCTGAATCTGTATATATAATATCTTCTGATTGTTTATCAGTGGATATTGGTGCCAGCGTGATTCATTGTTCAATCTGAGAGTTGGGAAATTTCCAGGCCAGTTTCATCATTACAGATGCTGGTGTGGCTGTTGCAATGAATAGGCATGTTTTCACTACACGTGTGTAAATTTGTGCATTTCTACGTGTCCAAACATGCACGTTTGCATAACACATTGAGATTAGGGTGGACAGTCTGCTATGCTGTCTGTGCAGATTGTCCAAATTCTTTTATGTTTTTACAAAATGAAAAATATTCCATAAACTTCTGTAACTTGTTTTTCTTGAAGCATTCATTTTTCATTTCTCTACATGTAATTTGTTTTTTTGAAATGCTAAAAGCCATTTTTCATAATATTAATACATGGAGGCACTACCTTGTGTTGAGTTTACATAAAGTACAGCTGTAAGTTTTTATTGACAAACCATATCACTTACCGTAACCACTTCAGCCCCGGAAGATCTTACCCCCTTCCTGACCAGAGCACTTTTTGCGATTCGGCACTGCGTCGCTTTAACTGACAATTGCGCGGTCGTGCAACATTGCACCCAAAATTGATGTCCTTTTTTTCCCACAAATAGAGATTTCTTTTGGTGGTATTTGATCACCTCTGCGGTTTTTATTTTTTGCGCTATAAACAAAAAAAGAGCTACAATTTTGAAAAAAACGCAATATTTTTTTATTTTTTGCTATAATAAATATCTCCCAAAAATATATGAAAAAACAATTTTTTTCCTCAGTTTATGTATTCTTCTACATATTTTTTGAAAAAAAAAATCGCAATAAGCATATATTGATTGGTTTGCGCAAAAGTTATAGCGCCTACAAAATAGGGGATAGTTTTATGACATTTTTATTATTCATTTTTTTTTCTTTACTAGTAATGGCGTGATCTGCGATTTTTATCGGGACTGCGACATTATGGCGGACACATCGGACAATTTTGACACATTTTTGGGACCATTGGCATTTATACAGCGATCAGTGCTATAAAAATGCATTGATTACTGTAAAAATGTCACTGGCAGGGAAAGGGTTAACACTAGGGGGTGATCAAGGGGTTAATTGTGTTCCCTAGTGTGTGTTCTAACTGAAGGGGGGAGGGGACTGTGTAGGGGAGATGACAGATCCCTGTTCATACTCTGTATGAACAGACGATCTATCTCTTATCCCCTCAGAGAACCGGAAACTGTATGTTTACCCACACAGATCCTGGTTCTCCGTGTGTCAGCAGCGATTGCGGGAGCCCGGTGGTGATCTTGACCGCCAGGCACTCGAATCGGCTCCAAGGGGTAAACAGCGGGCGCACGCGCCCCTAGTGGACACAGGGTGAAGCGACGTAACATAACGTTGTTTTGCACAGCCATTCTGCCGCAGTAAAACTGCGGCGGCTGGTTGGCAAGTGGTTAAATAATGAAAGGAGACCTAAATGCAATCAGTAAAGATTTGCTTTGTTAAAGGGAATATTTAAAAATGTTCATTGTGCCTAAAGAATACCCTTAAAAATCCACTTTTTATCTTGAATGGGGCTTCCGCTGTTATGTGAGCCAATAAGGAGAGAGAGAGACTCAGGAGAGCTTGTCTCGTGCACATCGCTCAGGAGCTGAGGGGAGAGCTGCACCCTTCCAGGTATGGAGGAATATGTTACTTCCTCCATGTGACAGCTCTAAGCTGATCATCAAGCACCAGTGCTGGCACATGTCTATAGCGCTTTGCAAGTTACTACTTGACTTGTTAGGAGTGTCACCACTGAGCACATCGCTGCCAGCCACTGCACCTGCCTATGTGACAGGTGCAGTCGCCTGGCAGAGACTTTTACTCAGTGAAATTGAGCCTGCACCTTTTACAAGCTGACTGCCTGTGCGTGTTGGCCAAGATGAAACCATAAAATAGGTTTTGACTGAAGTTGGTCGGTAAAGCTAAACTCCAGGCAGATAAAAAGACACAAATTAGTGTAGCTATATATGTACAATATTATTAGATCATTACATGTATTTTTTTCAAAGGCAAGCAGCTTAAGTACTTGCATTTGAATTGAACTCAGACTGGAGGAGAGAGAAGTGGCACAAGAAGTCAACCAGTTGTGCTGCAGTGCAAACAACATGCTGTAAGAAACCAGCCCGCTGCTGTAATCAGAGTTGAGCATGCGCAGCTTAGTTTACAGTACCAGAAACTACAGCAAGCAGGCGGGTAGGGGCATTTTATTGCAGAAGAGATGTTGCATGTCTTTTCTGCAATTAAAGCCTGCCTGTTAGGGTAGCACAGGTCTTGCAAGTGGGTTGTCACCACGTCCTCCATGTTTCCCTCTTCATTGGGCGCAAACATGAGAGGCCTAAGCGGGGTGGGTTCATCTGGGCTACGCTACACATCTTAACAGGGTCACTTACCTTGCACATGGGGTACCTTTACTCTTGTGTTAAGCACTGTGTACATTTAAACAGATGACTGGAGTTTAGTTAACTCTCCCGTCCCAATTTGATGGACATTATCACTGTCACAGCTGCATTTAGGAGGGACATCTAGATCCAATGCCTTCTCCACCTTTCCAGCGTATCACCACCACCTTACTCCCAGTAACAGTATGGGGTCCCGCTGTGCACCTAACATGGACTTTATGAGTACACTTTACTATCTCTTCTGTACCTGTGTACAGGAAAAGGGCAGCTCTCTTCCCGTTGCTATGGGAGAGGGATTGTGGCTAAAGGAGTGCCGACAACACCTTCCTCGCTGCAAGAGGCATCTCACCTGGTAAACATTCTTAACGACAGGCTACTTGTGAAACCTTCATTACCCCTGGTAACCACTTGCTTGGATTCCCTCTTTGTTTAGCTCTTACGAAGATGTCTTCACACCCCAATGTGCTTTATCTGATCCACGATGTAGACTGTGTGTGCCGGCTACTTGCATTACTCCCCTTCAGACCAGGCAAAGTTTCAAAGCTTTACTGACTAAACTAAAATGATGACAATGACAGTTAAAAAATGAGTGCAAACCCGTTCCTGACATCCTTTTTTTTCTAACTAAAACTTGCTAGTACCTCTGCATACCTACTTAGGTTAAGTCCATAATTGGATTGGTCTATGGTGGGTTTGATTCCGATTTCCGCAGTTCTCTGGACCTCCAGGCTCTGATAATAGCATTGTAGGAAAAAACTAAAAGAGGGCGCACCAACCTTGCGCATTACCCAAGTAACATATATTGGTATAAAAAGAAAGGAAACATATTTACAAATGAGTCAATCATAAAAGGGTTTCAAAGTCCACAATGGTTGCAAAGTGACCAGGTCACTGGGACCATTTTCAGCACGCCAGAGGACCTTCCAGATGGCTGTGGCTTTTCGAGGGGAGATCCCCTCTTCCTCAGAGCCGATCGGTTACTTGGGTAATGCGCAAGGTTGGTGTGCCCTCTCGTTTTTTCCTACAGTGTTTCCAATGGTTTTCCTCCAACCCCTGGAGGGCAGCAAGGCCTGTGCATTCACATGGAGCCATAGAGATCCTAGACAATATCCACCGTCGTCACTTCGCTTTTGAGCGCGGGAGATTTTGTTTGTAATCTGATAACAGCATATCAGTATTCCAACCCCCTCATTCTGGGGCTCCATCTGACTCTGGATGTTCCTTGTGCTTTATTTCCTTTTTCCCTTTGCACGCGTCCCCTTTGGAACCAGTGGACTGGACCCAGCAAAGTCCGCCAGGCAGAAAACTCGGGGGACACAATTAATTCTGTAAACTGGCAGCTGTAACCTCTATCTGCTTTACATGTCTGCTGGCTTTTTGTTACTGCAGAGCTTCAGTTCCACTTTAGGTTACATTAGGTGGTATTGTACTATATGCCTAGCTCGTTGATGTTTTGCGAGATTCGCTGTGTTTTATGTGAGTACCCTTGTTACAATAAACTTCGGCTTTTGCTATTTAAAATTACTACACTATGTGGCATCCCCTTCTTTTCATTTACGGCTACTGCACCCCTGGAGGGACTTAGATGTTTAGAGAACAAAAGTCGGGGCCAGGAGAAGGAGCCAGTATCAGCTTTGCTGCTGACGCTGTTACCTCAGTACTGTAATATGAGGTAAGGGGCCACTACTTATTAGTGCAGGTTCTCTGTCACGAAGAGGAGTCACTGTGTTGTTTTCCTGGTTTATACACCTCACGGTGTCCATCTACCCTACTATATGCTCTGTGAAGAATCTTCTTGCTTGGTGTGAAGTCACTGGATGTTTTTTTTAGCACAATATGGACTGAACCTCTGTCCAGAGGCGGCTCTCTAATTAGGCGAAATAGGCGGTGGCCTCAGGCCTCGCAGTCATAGGGGCCTCGCACAGCTGGCTAGTTTACCTAATTAGAGAGCCGCCTCTTTCAGCAGCAGAGATCTCCATCCCGAGTCCCCTCGCCCTGCTACAGGGAGAGATAACAGGCTGCGAGTGAGACCTGTGATCGGAGCTCCGGATCACAGACAGGGAGGGAGAGCCGCTCAGTAGAGCTCTGACAGATCTCCCCCCTCCCCCTGCTGCCCGCACAGCCAGACAGAAAAGGAGAGAGAGCTTCTGCTCCTCCTCCTCCCGCCCTCTCCTCCTGTGTCTGCCCCGCCCACTCTCCTCGGCTGTGTTCTCTGTTCTGCCTCAGAGAAGGGGATGTGTGGGCGGGAAGATTCAAGCTGAAGACCAGCAAACCGAAAACGAAAAGTGGAGTCTGATCCATCCAGTCCCTTCTGCCTCCCAGTGAGTACACTGATGTAGGGGATGCTCTTCCTTCCCTTCTTCCTCCATCCCCCTCTCTTTCTTTCCATTCTTTTTGTCTCTTTCCTTCATTCTTTCCACATCCCCCTCTCCTTCTTTCTTACTTTCTTTCTTTTTCTTTCCTTCTTTCTTTCATTCCATCTTTTCTCTTTCTTCCTTCCTTCGATCCTTCTATCTTTCTTTCTTTCTCCATCCCCCTCTCTTTCTTTCTTTCTTCCTTTATTTCCATTCTTTTTGTCATTCTTTTTTTTTTCTCTTTCATTCCTTTTTCCTCCATCCCCCTCTCTTTCTTTCCATCTTTCTTTCTCTCTTTCCTTCCTTCCTTCTTTCTCCATCCCCCTCTCTTTCTTTTCTTTTTCTTTCCTTCTTTCTTCCTTTCTTTCCATTCTTTTTGTCTCTTTCTTTCTCTTTCTTTCCTTCCATCTTTCTTTCATTTCCATCTTTCTTTCTTTCTTTCTTTCTTTCTTTCTTTCTTTCTTTCTTTCTTTCTTTCTTTCCTGTCCATCTTTCTTTCTTTCTTTCTTTCTTTCTTTCTTTCTTTCTTTCTTTCTTTCTTTCTTTCTTTCTTTCTTTCTTTCTTTCTTTCTCTTTCTTTCTTGTCCATCTTTCTTTCCTTCTTTCTTTCTTTCTTTCTTTCTTTCTTTCTTTCTTTCTTTCTTTCTTTCTTTCTTTCTTTCTTTCTTTCTTTCTTTCTTTCTTTCTTTCCTGTCCATCTTTCTTTCCTGTCCATCTTTCTTTCTTTCTTTCCTTCTTTCTTTCCTGTCCATCTTTCTTTCCTTCTTTCTTTCCTGTCCATCTTTCTTTCCTTCTTTCTTTCCTGTCCATCTTTCTTTCCTTCTTTCTTTCCTGTCCATCTTTCTTTCCTTCTTTCTTTCCTGTCCATCTTTCTTTCCTTCCATCTTTCCTGTCCATCTTTCTTTCCTTCCATCTTTCTTTCTTTCTTTCTTTCCTTCTTTTTTTCTTTCCTGTCCATCTTTCTTTCTTTCCTGTCCATCTTTCTTTCTTTCTTTCCTGTCCATCTTTCTTTCTTTCTTTCCTGTCCTTCTTCTTTCTTTCCTGTCCATCTTTCTTTCCTTCCATCTTTCCTGTCCATCTTTCTTTCCTTCCATCTTTCTTTCTTTCTTTCTTTCCTTCTTTTTTTCTTTCCTGTCCATCTTTCTTTCTTTCCTGTCCATCTTTCTTTCTTTCTTTCCTGTCCTTCTTCTTTCTTTCCTGTCCTTCTTCTTTCTTTCTTTCTTTCTTTCTTTCTTTCTTTCTTTCTTTCTCTTTCTTTCTTGTCCATCTTTCTTTCCTTCTTTCTTTCCTGTCCATCTTTCTTTCCTTCTTTCTTTCCTGTCCATCTTTCTTTCTTTCCTGTCCATCTTTCCTTCCTTCCTTCTTTCTTTCTTTCTTTCCTGTCCATCTTTCTTTCTTTCTTTCCTTCTTTCTTTCCTGTCCATCTTTCTTTCTTTCTTTCCTTCTTTCTTTCCTGTCCATCTTTCTTTCCTTCTTTCTTTCCTGTCCATCTTTCTTTCTTTCCTGTCCATCTTTCCTTCCTTCCTTCTTTCTTTCTTTCTTTCCTGTCCATCTTTCTTTCTTTCTTTCCTTCTTTCTTTCCTGTCCATCTTTCTTTCTTTCTTTCCTTCTTTCTTTCCTGTCCATCTTTCTTTCCTTCTTTCTTTCCTGTCCATCTTTCTTTCTTTCCTGTCCATCTTTCCTTCCTTCCTTCTTTCTTTCTTTCTTTCCTGTCCATCTTTCTTTCTTTCTTTCCTGTCCATCTTTCTTTCTTTCTTTCCTTCTTTCTTTCCTGTCCATCTTTCTTTCTTTCCTGTCCATCTTTCTTTCTTTCTTTCCTGTCCATCTTTCTTTCTTTCTTTCCTGTCCATCTTTCTTTCTTTCTTTCCTGTCCTTCTTCTTTCTTTCCTGTCCTTCTTCTTTCTTTCTTTCTTTCTTTCTTTCTTTCTTTCTTTCTTTCTTTCTTTCTTTCTTTCTTTCTTTCTTTCTTGTCCATCTTTCTTGTCCATCTTTCTTTCTTTCTTTCTTTCTTTCTTTCTTTCTTTCTCTTTCTTTCTTGTCCATCTTTCTTGTCCATCTTTCTTTCTTTCTTTCTTTCTTTCTTTCTTTCTTTCTTGTCCATCTTTCTTTCTTTCTTTCTTTCTTGTCCATCTTTCTTTCTTTCTTTCTTTCTTTCTTTCTTTCTTTCTTTCTTTCTTTCTTTCTTTCTTTCTTTCTTTCTTTCTTTCTTTCTTTCTTTCTTTCTCTTTCTTTCTTGTCCATCTTTCTTTCCTTCTTTCTTTCCTGTCCATCTTTCTTTCTTTCCTGTCCATCTTTCCTTCCTTCTTTCTTTCTTTCTTTCTCTTTCTTTCTTGTCCATCTTTCTTTCCTTCTTTCTTTCCTGTCCATCTTTCTTTCTTTCCTTCTTTCTTTCTCTTTCTTTCCTGTCCATCTTTCTTTCCTTCCATCTTTCTTTCTTTCTCCCCTGTCCATCTTTCTTTCTCTTTCTTTCCTGTCCTTCTTTCCTGTCCATCTTTCTTTCTTTCTTTCCTGTCCATCTTCTTTCTTTCCTTCTTTCTTTCTTTCTTTCTTTCTTTCTTTCTTTCTTTCTTTCTTTCTCTTTCTTTCTTGTCCATCTTTCTTTCCTTCTTTCTTTCCTGTCCATCTTTCTTTCTTTCCTGTCCATCTTTCCTTCCTTCCTTCCTTCTTTCTTTCTTTCTTTCCTGTCCATCTTTCTTTCTTTCTTTCCTTCTTTCTTTCCTGTCCATCTTTCTTTCTTTCTTTCCTTCTTTCTTTCCTGTCCATCTTTCTTTCCTTCTTTCTTTCCTGTCCATCTTTCTTTCTTTCTTTCCTGTCCATCTTTCTTTCTTTCTTTCCTGTCCATCTTTCTTTCTTTCTTTCCTGTCCATCTTTCTTTCTTTCTTTCCTTCTTTCTTTCCTGTCCATCTTTCTTTCTTTCCTGTCCATCTTTCTTTCTTTCTTTCCTGTCCATCTTTCTTTCTTTCTTTCCTGTCCTTCTTCTTTCTTTCCTGTCCTTCTTCTTTCTTTCTTTCTTTCTTTCTTTCTTTCTTTCTTTCTTTCTTTCTTTCTTTCTTTCTTTCTTTCTTTCTTTCTCTTTCTTTCTTGTCCATCTTTCTTGTCCATCTTTCTTTCTTTCTTTCTTTCTTTCTTTCTTTCTTTCTTTCTTTCTTTCTTTCTTTCTTTCTTTCTTTCTTTCTTTCTTTCTTTCTTTCTTTCTTTCTTTCTCTTTCTTTCTTGTCCATCTTTCTTTCCTTCTTTCTTTCCTGTCCATCTTTCTTTCTTTCCTGTCCATCTTTCCTTCCTTCTTTCTTTCTTTCTTTCTCTTTCTTTCTTGTCCATCTTTCTTTCCTTCTTTCTTTCCTGTCCATCTTTCTTTCTTTCCTTCTTTCTTTCTCTTTCTTTCCTGTCCATCTTTCTTTCCTTCCATCTTTCTTTCTTTCTCTCCTGTCCATCTTTCTTTCTCTTTCTTTCCTGTCCTTCTTTCTTTCCTATCCATCCTTCTTTCTTTCTTTCTTTCTTTCCTGTCCATCTTTCTTTCCTGTCCATCTTTCTTTCTTTCTTTCCTTCTTTCTTTCCTGTCCATCTTTCTTTCCTTCTTTCTTTCCTGTCCATCTTTCTTTCCTTCTTTCTTTCCTGTCCATCTTTCTTTCCTTCCATCTTTCCTGTCCATCTTTCTTTCCTTCCATCTTTCTTTCTTTCTTTCTTTCTTTCTTTCCTTCTTTTTTTCTTTCCTGTCCATCTTTCTTTCTTTCCTTTCCATCTTTCTTTCTTTCCACCTTTCTCTCTCTCTCTCTTTTCTCTCTCTTCTTTCCTGTCCATCTTTCTTTCTTTCCTTTCCATCTTTCTTTCTCTTTCTTTCTTTCCTTCCATCTTTCTTTCTCTTTCTTTCCTTTCCATCTTTACTTCTTTCTTTCTTTCTTTCTTGTCCATCTTTCTTTCCTTCTTTCTTTCTTTCTCTTTCTTTCCTTCCATCTTTCTTTCTTTCCTTACATCTTTCTTTCCTTCCAACATTCTTTCTCTTTCTTTCCTGTCCATCTTTCTTTCCTTCCATCTTTCTTTCTTTCTCTTTCTTTCCTTCCATCTTTCTTTCTTTCCTTACATCTTTCTTTCCTTCCAACTTTCTTTGTCTTTCTTTCCTTCCATCTTTCTTTCTTTTCCATCTTTCTTTCCCTCCATCTTTCTTTCTTTTCCATCTTTCTTTCCTTCCATCTTTCTTTCCTTCCTTCTCTCTTTCTTTCTTTTTCTTTCCTTTCCATCTTTCTTTCTCTTTCTTTCCTTTCCATCTTTCTTTCTCTTTCTTTCCTTTCCATCTTTCTTTCTCTTTCTTTCCTTTTCATCTTTCTTTCCTTCCATCTTTCCTTCTTTCCTTCCATCTTTCCTTCTTTCCTTCTTTATTTCCTTCTTTCTTTCTTTCTTTCCTTCTTTCTTTCCATCTTTCTTTCTTTCTTTCCTTCCATCTTTCTTTCTTTCTTTCTTTCTTTCCTTCTTTCTTTCCTTCTTTCTTTCCTTCTTTCTTTCCTTCTTTCTTTCCTTCTTTCTTTCCTTCTTTCTTTCCTTCTTTCTTTCCTTCTTTCCTTCTTCACGCATCCCCCTTTATTTCTCTCTTTGTGACAGCCTACCAGTATAGGTAGGATCTGTGAGAGCAGCTTCCCTGTGCAGCTCTGCTTGAGGAAAATATATCTTTATTATGCCCACTTACCTACCCCCTGTACTGTCCACTCCCCTATACTGTACCCTCCTAATACAATTCATAATACAGTGGGGCCTCATGTCTAAGTTTTGCCTAAGGCCTCACAAAGTCTAGAGCCGCCTCTGCCTCTGTCACCTGTTTTATTGCACTAGGCACCTTTATTTATGTATATATGATTTATTTGGCATTCTTTCATTGGAAGATTTGTCACTGCATTTGTTTTCACTTTGGACATGCTGGTATTACAGTGTGCCCTTATGTGTGCATGACACACATTATTGCATTACTCTGCACTGAATTGCGCTGCACTTTTTTCACCATTTGAATTTACTTTGCACCATTATCTATTCATTATTGTACTAATGTTTTAAACCTATTAGCAATTCATTTTACATTGCGTCCTTAGATGGGCATTACACTCCTAGTATTGCACTAGTTGGCACTAAATGCCTCTGCACTGTGTCACTTTCTGAATATAATACGTACCATTATCTACTATGTATTAGTATGTTCATTTATTGGAATTTCACTATTTATACACTGCTTTTTGCAATTGGCATTTTATTTATGCTCACTAGTTTGATATTGTTTTTTGTGTGAAACACAATCAGTTCATGCAGTTTCCTATTAGGGATCTCTATGCATACTGCTACCTTTAGCAGCAGTGTCAATTTATTATTGGATTAGCGCAGCACCATATTTTTCACCGAGTTTTCTGTTAGTATAGGGTCGATTGGGACCCTATTCAGGGCAAGCAGCTTTTCCATCCCTTCATATACCCACACATAATAGCGCAGCAATAAGGGTCCTTTCACACTGGGGCAGTTTGCAGGCGCTATTGCGCTAATAATAGCACCTGCAAACAGACCCGAAACAGCCGCTGCTTTAACGAGGGCTTTCACACTGGAGCGATGCGCTGGCAGGACGGTAAAAAAAAGTCCTGCCAGCAGCATCTTCAGAGCGATGAAGGAGCGGAGTGTATACCCCTCCTTTACCGCTCCTGCCCATTGAAATCAATGGGACGGCGCGGCTATACCGCCGGCAAAGCGCCTCTGCAGAGGCGCTTTGCGGTGGTTTTAACCCTTTCTCGGTCGCTAGCAGGGGGGTAAAACCGCCCCGCTAGTGGCCGCATACGGACGGTAAAGCGCCGCGGCACTTTACTGCTGACAACGCCCCCGCCCCAGTGTGAAAGGACCCTAACTATCTTTCATTCTTATATGCCTGTATTAGCATTGTGTTATAAATAAATGCAGTGGTCAGGTCATGTTAGGACTGTAGTATTTTCTGGGTGTTTGAAATATTACAGAACTGCATTATGGTAATATCCTACAGTCTGAAGGCTATAATAATCAATGTCTATGTAGATTGTAATATACTGTATTTATTGGCGTATAACACTCACTTTTTCACCATGAAAATCAGGTGCAAATATTGTGTGCGTGTTATACGCCAATACTTCAATTTTAGCTGCCTTGTAGGGAACAGGAAGGGGGGCGGGACGAGCGCCATCAGATTATATACAGTGAGAATCTCCTGTTTACTTGGCGGCCTCTGTAATGGGAAGTCCCGTCTCCTGGGCCGCCATTGGACCACTGTTCTGTCTATCATAGGAGATTCTCACTGTATGTAATCTGTCGGCGCTCCCCCCCCTCTCTAGGCTGCAGATGGGCATCGATCAGGCTGCACTGATGGAAATGGGGAGGCTACTGCATTGATGGCAATGGTGAGGCTGCATTGATGTGGACTGATGAGGCTGCAGATGGGCACTGACCCTTATTTTGCTTCAAAGTACCTTATTTAAAATTTAAGTTTTTTTCCTGAAACTTCCCTCTTAAAATGAATGTGCGTGTTATACGCCTGTGCGTGTTATACGCCGATAAATACGGGTAATTATATTTCTATTAAATCCATAGCAGAAGTTATGTTGGGAAGGGCAGTGTTCTATGTCTATATAAAATGTAGAATAATTGTTTTATGATTGTGTCCAGTTGTCAGGTCCTGTTAGTTGACTGTGTAATACTAAACATATGGTTTGATTGCTTTACCTGTATTGCTTCTTATGCTTCTTACACTTCAAACATGTCCAGCAACGGAAGTCCTGCAATTAGTCCATATGACCTAAATTATTTAGATTTTTCTATCATTTGTTACTCTTCTGAATATAGCAAATTCCTTATTCTGGTGAAACCCCATGTTCTCTGAGGCTGTGCTGTGCATTGTGTACAGGGTTTGCATTCTGCATTCTTGCCTTTGTCACAGGCTGTGCTAACATACAGTGACGTGATTAGTCAGAACATCTCCTATGACTCACCTGTACAAAATGTTTATTGTGCCTTTTCAGCGTTTTCCTTTTATGGTCACACAGTTCCAGTTCTTATGTAAATGGTTTTTCTTTTATGTTATCATACCTTTATCGATACTGTAAAGATGGAACTCTATACAAAGTACAGGATGGCAACATATGCATCGTATACTGTAACATAAATGTGTTAATACTTTCCAAAACATACTCCAGCGCAAAATCCAGGAGGGTTTTTTCTCTCTCTCTTTCGCAAAGCTTCAATGCGTAATGCCTCTTTGGGGCGCTTCCCTCCTCAGCCTTGTGAATACCTAACTAACTGCAAAAAAAACAAACAGGAGGGCGCAAACACCCCATGCATTACTATAGACAGATGTATTCCAACACACAAGACAAATGGATACTCACAGAAAGTTAAAATCAATAGGCATAAAACACCAACGCTTCAGCCGAAACCGATGTGCCCATCATAGGATCAAAACCGATTGGACGGCTGACGCGTTTCGGGGGGCAGACCTCCTTCCTCAGAGCTAATCCAACCTACAGCTCAGTGGCCAATTCAGTGGTCATAGGCCTGGGGCCCTCCTACAAAGAGGAGGGGAGTGATCCCTATTGATTTTAACTTTCTGTGTGTATCAATTTGTCTTGCGTGTTGGAATAAATCTATCTATGGTAATGCATATGAGGTGTTTGCGCCCTCATGTTTGTTTTTTTGCAGTTTGTTGAGGATTCTCAAGGCTGGGGAGGGCTGCACCCCAAAGAGGCATTACACATTGAAGCTTTGCGAAAGAGAGAGAGAAAAAAAGAGAGAGGTGTTTGCGCCCTCCTGTGTGTTTTTAACACTATGTTAATGCCTAACTTTAATCAATTTCTTTTGTGACAGTGAGAATCCCTGTCACTGTGAGAATATAGGAAAATGTGACACAGGATTCGCATTAAGAGATAATGCGGCCTTCCAGACTATTGTTTCTGAGCAGAGAAAACTGTGTTTTTGTCTTTCTCCGGATTCTGTAGTACTGGATCGGAACTCTCAATCCTGTTTCCAGAGTTTATCAGGTGCCTGCAATCTGTGTGAGTATGGTCATTATATACTCAGGTCTGAGGATAGCTTAGAGCTTCCAGTTGGAGACCGCTCTAAGTGTGGGAGACAGAAAGTATCACCCAGTTAGTCAGTGGGCCCCAGTCAGAAGCCAAGAGCCAGAGGGTTTCACTGAGGGGTCAATGGGGCCCCAGCGAGAAGTCAAGAGACAGAGGGTCTCGCCAAGGGGTCAGAGGGCCCAACCAGAAGCCAAGAGACAGAGGGTTTCATCGAGGGGTCAGAAGGCCCAGCCAGGAGACAGCAGGTCTTGGTTCCAGGAGTCAGGTTGGCTCCTATCGGGGTGTCAGGAGAACACCAATCCATAAGCCAGAGGTAAGCTGTGCAGCAGGGCTCAGCATTTTCCAGTGTTTGTATTCTGCTGAAGATGGAGAAGATCACCTGCGTGGGAAAATGTATGTTGGACTGTTGTTTTGCTTTCTGCAAACTAATAAATGTGGGCCCCCAGCCTCCCCGTTTTACTTACCTGAGCCCTGGAACTTCACCCGGCGGGGACGTGATGTCCTTTTGCCCTGGGTTCTCAGCTCTTGATTGGATAGATTGATAGCAGCGCAGCCATTGGCTCCCACTGCTGTCAATCAAATCCAATCACGCAGGCGCTGGGGGCGGGGCCGAGTCATACAGTCGGCGGCTATGGATGCCGAATGCTGGACTCAAGAACTTCTCCTAGGGGGTTATCTGATGTGGGGAGGAGCCGCGAGAGCCACCGAGGGACCACAGAAGACGGTGTTTGGGGCCACTCTGTGCAAAACGAGCTGCACAGTGGAGGTAAGTATGATATGTTTTTTTTTTTTTTTTAAATAATCAATGCTTCAATCACTTTAAAGATAGTTCCTGTCTGCTGTGGATTCACTGTATAAAGGCATCTACCACGAGAGCCAACTACCCCATGTCACACTTTTTATAGGTTTATTTTTGTCTAAGAAACCATTAAGAAGAATTTCCCTACCTTCCAGTCCCTGTGGCACTGGGAGAAGAAATTGTTATGTTAGAAAAAAAGCCAAGGAAAACTCCAAGCTCACTTACTGACCAGCCTGCGGACAACCAAATGAACCTGTCTAACAGTAGAAGTTAAAAACAGGGGTTTAGTCTGCACACATTTGCAAATGCATGCGTAAGCTATAGGCCCCGCCAAGGCACCCTGGTATCTGAAGTCCTATCACTAGCTTATGAGTGACTCCACAATGAAAGCACATGCATTCTGACGGATAGATGGAGGGCAGATAGACTGAAGGGAGCCCACCCCTTCTTAAAAGTTACAGGGGTACACTGAACACCCAGCACATAGCACAATGGCTGCAAAGGTGTCAGTGCTCTACCTGATCACTTTTACAGGGGGTAGAAGGCGGGCCCCCCTTCCGCCGCTGATTGCTGCCTTTAAAAGGCTCTCCAATTCCACCAGGGAGCCCAGGACTGATGTGGGTGGTCAGGACAGCACACCATAGAGATGACGGAGGAAAGCCCCCCCCCCCCCCCCCCAATTGTCTCTATGGTGTATGAAACCAGAAGCGACAAGGATGTTGCCACTTCCAGTTTTGGTTTGTTGTTTACAAGCTGTTACCGACTTGTAAAGCATCTGATCAAACCAATCTCAGTTTGATCAGATGCTTTTGAGGGCAGAGGAGAGATATGTGGTCTAAGACACCAGTTCTCTTAGTAAAGAGGACCTGTCACTGCCCATGCTATCAAAAGGGGTCTTGTTCATCCTTTGTGATAGCAATAAAGTTGATAAAAAAAAAATAGAGACAGTGTCAATTTTTTTTTAAGCAAAATAAAATAAAAAATTAGGAAACCCCCTTCCCCTGTGCTCATCTGAAAATGTGAACACATATGTATATCCTGCATGCATATGTAAACAGTGATCGCACCACACATGTTAGGTATCCCCACGAATGTCAGAGCGAGAGCAATAATTCTAGCACAAGATGTTCTGTGTAACTCTAAATTGGTAACCTGTAAAGGCTTTTAAAATGTTGGCTACAGAGATTTTTAGGTACCATAGTTTGTTACCATTCTGCAGGTGTGTGCAATTTTAAAGTATAACATGTTAGGTGTCAATTTACTCGGCATAAAATAATTTTTTTATATAACAACAATTGTGTAGTATTTTGTGTTTGGGTGCACTAAAATTCATTAAATGTATTTATTGCTATAAATTTGCATTTGATAAACAGCTGTGTGAATATTTTCTGACATAAAAAATTGCAACAAGCACCACTTTTTTCTCCAAAACATTTGATTCAGAAGATATATTCTAAGTAATTATATAGTTAAAAAATGCAGACTTTTACATGTATGCTAGAAGTGTCAGAATTACTTTATAGGAGGTGGAATCACTTTATAGGAAGCGCATAGTGATTTTGTACATCATTTCCATCTTTATTTGTTATGATTAGGACTAAAGATGGTACTTTCAAAACTATTTTAAGGTAAATTTAAAATATTGCATATGTACATATGTTCATCTTATTTCCAGACATTTGGTAGAGCAAGGTTGAACTCTAAGAGCCCTTTCACACTGGGGCGGGCGTCGGCGGTAAAGCGCCGCTATTGTAAGCGGCGCTTTACCGTCGGTATGCGGCCGCTAGCGGGGCGGTTTTACCCCCCGCTAGCGGCCGAGAAATGGTTAAAAACCACCGCAAAGCGCCTCTGCAGAGGCGCTTTGCCGGTGGTATAGCTGCGCCGTCCCATTGATTTCAATGGGCAGGAGCTGTGAAGGAGCGGTATACACTCCGCTCCTTCACCGCTCCGAAGATGCTGCTGGCAGGACTTTTTTTACCGTCCTGCCAGTGCATCGCTCCAGTGTGAAAGCCCTCGGGGCTTTCACACTGGAATGAAAGTAGCGGCACTTTGGGGTCGGTTTGCAGGCGCTATTATTAGCGCAATAGCGTCTGCAAACCGCCCCAGTGTGAAAGGGGCCTTAGGAAAAGAAAAAAAATACCCTTGCAGTGGAGCTCTCCCACACAGCTAGACGTAAGTACTTGTATTTGTTTAAGGTACAAGAAAAAATTACTTTTACCTAATCTCCCACTCCAGCAGACTCTTCTTTCCATGCAAGTGGCCCCCCTCTTCTCTAAGGCGCTCTAGCCGATGGACGTCATTCCAATGTCGTTAACTACAATGCAGGACCAGTAGTACTGCATTGTGTGTGAGGGCACCAAGGACCCACCCACATTTTCCCAGGTACTCTACGCATAAACAAGCATTAAAACTTTGCAGTGCAAGGGTAGGAGAGCTAAACTACAAGGGTATTTCCTTATTTTCCCCATTGTGCAGGTTTAGAGTAAATCAGTTGCGAGAGGAAATGAAATAGCTATCATTGCTGACCTACTTCTGAAAATGATACTTGCTTGGCTGAATTACACCTGAGCTACTGATCCATTATTCTACTACATGACTATGCAAAACTTACCCCCAGAGGGATTGCTGGAAATAACCCAGGTCTCCCCTACCTGCCAGGCCCAATCTCCAACTCCAAGGACACCAACAAACACAGTTTCAGTCTAGCAGTTGTATTTAAAATGTAAATATGCAAAGATGTATGCAGTATATTCCTGAAATATTTTCAAATGTTCCCATGTTTTGTCTCATTAAAAATTTTGCAAGTACAGAAAATACTTGTCGATTCTGCCAGAAAACCAGTGAGCACCTAACTTTCTTTAGGAAGCTAAAAACATCTCTGTCTCTGCTGCACTGCAATCCCAAGAAGTACTATTAGCCATACTTACCCCAATGCTTCCTGTGTGGTCCAGCAGAGGAGAACTGGGAAGTGCTGAGAACATTGGTGGGATTTCAGTGCAGCAGAAGCAGCGTTTTGAAGCTGAAACAGATTTCTTAAAGATATCAGAATTTCTGCCAGATTAAAAGGTATTTTTGTGCCCTTAAAGCATTTAAAAGCAGAATTCTGTGATGATCAAATATTGTCTAAATACAAGACTGAGTCTAAATTACAAGACAAACTGATTCTTGGTGTGCTTTGTGTATTACTTCCAGATCTGTGCAGTAATCCAGTGTGAAGTGTTGCCTCTGTGCAGGAGCTTCTTGTAATAAGGACCGGTCACTGCTGCTCTCTCCTTGTGCAGGGAGTCTGATCTTGTATCTGCCCCGCCCCCTCCAGCAGTCACCCTGTAGTGGGTGGAGTCTGGTAGATCCCTGCAACAGATCTGCTTTCGGCACAGGCTATGTACAGCACAGTGATGATGTAATCATTACTTGTACAAAGTCAATTATGGGTTAACAAAGGCATTTGGTGCCCACCGGGTGGATTTACATCCTTTTTTGGCTATTGAAGAATCTAATTAAATGAAGGCTCTTGTACTCAGAGTTCAGCTTTAACCCAGATAGCAAGCAATTGAGTTGCAAGTTTGAAAATGACTTGCTAAGCTATTGCTAGACTTGTCAGGCTTCACTAATGTGTTGCAAAATTGCAGCAAGTCCGCATTGCATGACTCCAGATCAACTTTATTTGCAAACATTCTGCAAGTCTGTTGCAAGTTCTGGTTCAGTTATGTTGTGCAATAGTCATCCCACCACAGGGGGTCACTGTGACATGCAGAGCTCTTGCTGTAGACTCACCAGTGCAACTTTGCTCTTGACACCTAGACACCTGCCACGCAAATTTGCTACAAATTGTAAACTAGAAGTTGTGCTGCAAGTGATCTGCAAGTGTATAACTTGCCAGTGAAATGGGCAGAAAGTTAGCAGACTTACAATTTAACACTGCTACAAATTTGTTGCAAGTTATCCTTGTTATCTGGGAAAGAGACAAAATATGGGGAGATGTAGAGAATTCGATTTTTCCCACACGTCACTCTTTAATTATTATCTGTTGGTTTGTCTGTATAATTATCATCATATGATACATCAGCAGGTTTTCAGGTTTCTTCTGAGGTGGCCAACCTGGAGCCTCAAGACACATGACGTAGTAATAGTATGGAGAGGTGATTAAGGCAGCTTAGAAGTAAATAAACAACCGGTCTCCAGGCAACATTGTTATAGTTTACGTCGGAAGACTGAAGGCTTCCATTTATATCACCTCCCGAAATGGAACATATGTAAGGACCCAGCCTCCAGTCAGATCATGTCTGTTATCATCTGTATGATGTCAGCATGAATTGCCACTTACTATTGACTTTAAATAAACAGATCACGTCATCAGATATACGACAAACAATTCAATTTATCTTTGTCTCTACTAAATCTGGCTGGCAACAACCAGTTGTATGACAAAATATATTTGCACAGCCGTTTCAGTGTTCCCTTTTCATTTCTAATGTTAGTACCAGTAAAGGAAAAACTAGGAAGGTGGCCTCATGGGATTGTGACCCCTAGCACCCCTATTAAATATACTACATGACTATGCAAAACTTACCCCCAGAGGGATTGCTGGAAATAACCCAGGTCTCCCCTACCTGCCAGGCCCAATCTCCAACTCCAAGGACACCAACAAACACAGTTTCAGTCTAGCAGTTGTCTTTTAGTAGATTTATTGCAGTAACTGAACAGGAGAGGTGGGTGATAGGGCATGATAATCCATAACGCAAAACAGGTACAAAAGAACAGGTTCCCAAGTGCAAACAAGCCTTTGCATGTTGTTTGAGGTAGAGGGGAACGTCAGCTAATCTGAGACTCTGTATGAGTAGTCACAGTTCTTACAGCAACCTCTGGCATTAACCCCCAAAGCACATGCACACCTGCAGTCTTAGGTACTACTCACGATTTTCAAGGACAGCTGTCGTTCACTCAGCTTTCATACAACACCCTTCAGTAGGAGAGGAGGTCCTTCTCCAGCCCAGCTTCCACAGACAATGCCTTCCAGCAAATATCTTTCAGCCCATTTTCCTTCAGGCCCTCAGCCAAGCACATGCTGAGGCCTAACAACAGCTTTTCAGTACACTGGCTGCCTCCCAGGGGGCAGCAGCTCCAGGGGAATAACACTTTCTGAATAAGCTCCCCAAACAATTATCTTCTCCCCAGACACCTTCTGAGCACCCCCTCCCAGGGATTGGCTGAGGTCAGTTAAATACCCATGACTCAGAGGCTGAAACTCCTACTGGAAACGTCTTCCAGAGGCAGATAGGAGCAATCAACCATCAGGCTTAAGGAAACCTGGCCATACCTAGAAAATAGATTGCTGCTCTTCTGAGTAAAGCAGAGCAAAAAAAGGAAAGGTACCCTGTCTAGGGCAGGGCACTACAACTATATAAAAGCAATTAAAATGTAAATATGCAAAGATGTATGCAGTATATTCCTGAAATATTTTCAAATGTTGCCATGTTTTGTCTCATTAAAAATTTTGCAAGTACAGAAAATACTTGTCGATTCTTCCAGAAAACCAGTGAGCACCTAACTTTCTTTAGGAAGCTAAAAACATCTCTGTCTCTGCTGCACTGCAATCCCAAGAAGTACTATTAGCCCTACTTACCCCAATGCTTCCTGTGTGGTCCAGCAGAGGAGAACTGGGAAGTGCTGAGAACATTGGTGGGATTTCAGTGCAGCAGAAGCAGCGTTTTGAAGCTGAAACAGATTTCTTAAAGATATCAGAATTTCTGCCAGATTAAAAGGTATTTTTGTGCCCTTAAAGCATTTAAAAGCAGAATTCTGTGATGATCAAATATTGTCTAAATACAAGACTGAGTCTAAATTACAAGACAAACTGATTCTTGGTGTGCTTTGTGTATTACTTCCAGATCTGTACAGTAATCCAGTGTGAAGTGTTGCCTCTGTGCAGGAGCTTCTTGTAATAAGGACTGGTCACTGCTGCTCTCTCCTTGTGCAGGGAGTCTGATCTTGTATCTGCCCCGCCCCCTCCAGCAGTCACCCTGTAGTGGGTGGAGTCTGGTAGATCCCTGCAACAGATCTGCTTTCGGCACAGGCTATGTACAGCACAGTGATGATGTAATCATTACTTGTACAAAGTCAATTATGGGTTAACAAAGGCATTTGGTGCCCACCGGGTGGATTTACATCCTTTTTTGGCTATTGAAGAATCTAATTAAATGAAGGCTCTTGTACTCAGAGTTCAGCTTTAACCCAGATAGCAAGCAATTGAGTTGCAAGTTTGAAAATGACTTGCTAAGCTATTGCTAGACTTGTCAGGCTTCACAAGTGTGTTGCAAAATTGCAGCAAGTCCGCATTGCATGACTCCAGATCAACTTTATTTGCAAACATTCTGCAAGTATGTTGCAAGTTCTGGTTCAGTTATGTTGTGCAATAGTCATCCCACCACAGGGGGTCACTGTGACATGCAGAGCTCTTGCTGTAGACTCACCAGTGCAACTTTGCTCTTGCTAGACACTTGCCACGCAAGTTTGCTACAAATTGGAAAAGTGTCAACTAGAAGTTGTGCTGCAAGTGATCTGCAAGTGTATAACTTGCCAGTGAAATGGGCAGCAAGTTAGCAAACTTACAATTTAACACTGCTACAAATTTGTTGCAAGTTATCCTTGCTATCTGGGAAAGAGACAAAATATGGGGAGATGTAGAGAATTCGATTTTTCCCACACGTCACTCTTTAATTATTATCTGTTGGTTTGTCTGTATAATTATCATCATATGATACATCAGCAGGTTTTCAGGTTTCTTCTGAGGTGGCCAACCTGGAGCCTCAAGACACATGACGTAGTAATAGTATGGAGAGGTGATTAAGGCAGCTTAGAAGTAAATAAACAACCGGTCTCCAGGCAACATTGTTATAGTTTACGTCGGCAGACTGAAGGCTTCCATTTATATCACCTCCCGAAATGGAACATATGTAAGGACCCAGCCTCCAGTCAGATCATGTCTGTCATCGTCTGTATGATGTCAGCATGAATTGCCACTTACTATTGACTTTAAATAAACAGATCACGTCATCAGATATACGACAATCAATTCAATTTATCTTTGTCTCTACTAAATCTGACTGGCAACAACCAGTTGTATGACAAAATATATTTGCACAGCCGTTTCAGTATTCCCTTTTCATTTCTAATGTTAGTACCAGGAAAGGAAAAACTAGGAAGGTGGCCTCATGGGATTGTGACCCCTAGCACCCCTATTTTTAAAAGTAAATTATATTCTTTAGGGCCTATGCACATTGGGCATTTGGCCCCAGTGCATGGGGCTCTGGTGTTTAGCTGCAGGCACACAGGTGCACCGTCCACCCCCACTGCTAGCAGTCTGTAAAAGTCTATAAGAGGCTGACAGGGCTGGGTGGTGCACCTAGCTGTACTCACATTTAGTGTAGTAGGTGCCCAGGGGCATATGCTTTACGTTCTGGGCATTTGTGCTTGTGCATACTGGCTTAGGGCTCATTCAGATAGATGCTAAAACCCGTCCTCTGTGCTGAGCCACTTTTTGCTGTGTTTGCATCTACCTCAGAGCTGCAATCAGGCAGCCCATAAATGTGGATGCAGAAGCAGTGTGTGGGCAGGGGTCACTTTGTTGCCCCTTCATGGGTAATTCCTCTTTAAATCCTTCCAGGAAAGGGAATGATTTCATTTCATTACTGGCAATATCCTAAAAGAGCTTAGGGGGAGCTTAGCTGAGGGAAGGCCAGCCTAGCAGAAGAGCCAAGAGAGACATGGGTTGCTTTAAGAACTTAATCCTTTCCTTTGCTACCCCAGGGATTGGCATCCCTGTTACTGGGCACAGAAGGTATGCATCCACAAGAGAGAGAAACTATGAATTACTGAATAAAGAGAAAATCAGCTAACTGAACTGTTATTTGACTAGTACTACCTCAATAAAATTGAGTTGGACAAGGCCTGTGACTGCTTCAAAGGTCTCTAGTGAATCCTCAGTACACTTGCTGATGTGAAGGGAGGTAGTGGTCTGTTAAGCAATGCTAGACTGTGCATCTCATGAGAAACTCAGATGGAGAAATAGAATTCCGGTGGAATCAACCATGTGAAAACCTGGTCGGTCTAGGGGATGGTGGTGGATAGGGGAGTAGAAGCGCTATCATCGAACCACATGCAAGACATTGACCCCTATGCAAGAAGTGTCCCCAGCCAGAGAAGCAGTGTTGCCAAAAGTGATCAGGAGTATGGTGAGTATGTACATAGGACACACCCTGTCTCTGACATATAGTACCTGCAAGGGTATAAGTGAAATGGAGTACTAAGAGGGCTGTGGGCTGTGTGTTGCCTGGAAGATACCCCCTAAGCTGACCATACATTAATATAATTTTGTCCAGGACTGGTTGAATTTCGATCCATGTATGGGCACCATTGTTGTTTACCTATTGACTTATGTACAACCAGCCTTTTGGGGTTTTTTTGTTGTTGGGGATATAGCCGGCAGCACTGATCATTGTATTTTGATGGCAGAGAAGGCTCCCCATTGTCGGAATACAATAGCACAGCGGGAGGATTCCCCCATTCATCATGAGTGTATGGATGGGGGAATCAGATCATTTTTTTCATTTAACCTGCTAGTTGAACTAAAAAAAAAAAGATGGATGTATAGGCTGCTTTGGTCTGCCCTGTTTTAGGTGGGCCCAGGTGAAGGGCATGTGTGGTGACTCAGATGTTTGGGCCCTGTCTGCAAGCAGCTGCACACAGTCGTATGTCAAAATTTGACATACAAGCATGAGTGCATGCACAGATCGCAAAGCACACAGTCTATGTTCAGATTTGTGCACCTGTTCCTGTTAGCATGTCATATTTTGACCTGTGACTGTGTCTGTGCAGCCACTACGCCTGCATCTACTTCTCAGGGCTGTCTGCACACAGCTCTGAGGTGGATGCAGACATAGCAACAATGTGACTTAGCACGAAGGATGGGTCTCAGTGCCTGTCTGAATGAGGCCTTAACTGTCCATACTGCTAGGTGCACCATCTAGTCCTGTCCAGGCACAGCAGCCGTCACCCTCCTATAGAGCTTAACAGGCTGCGGGCAGTGGGGCTGGATGGTGCACCTGTGCCCTTTGTCTACACCTAAATGCCAGAGCCCCATTCACTAGTGTGCATAGGACCTAATAGAGGACATGGTGGCTGTAAAAGAGCAAGTTCCCCTTTTCAGAAATAAAATGAAAATATAATATAACACCCCACACCCACCCCACTTACCTTTGTGTGTGATGAGCTGCAGCTGGTGTAGTGGTTTGGGAAATTGAAATCTCTGCTCTTCTTCCCCTTCTTTCTGCCGCGCTTCCAGGATGGATCAGAGCAATTCTGATTGGTCAGCACCCGCACAGGAAATCACTCTGATGTGTCCTCGAATCCCTGCAAAATGAAGGAGGAAGAGCGAAAAGGGTCACTGGCCACCACCTGCATGGGCACTGACAGCTCATCACCTACGGAGGTAAGTACAGTGGGGACTCAAGGGTGTAGGGAGTCCACCTTTTAATTTTTTCTGAAAAGGTGAACTAACCCTTTAAGTAAATGTCTCTCTGGGGCTGCCTTGTTGTTTCTTTCTGTTTTGTGTTTCAGGTTACATTCTGTCTGCTGTTGCTAGGAAGATTTACCTCATTTGATGAGCAGGTCTTCAGTCAGCAAACACTGGATTGGTAAGAAATCTTTGGGAGGGAAGATCTAACTGTTTCCGTTCACTTCTGTCACTGGGCGGTGTCAGTTACCTCAGGACTGTCCTCTTGATTATCATCTGGATCTTCTGACCTGCTCTTCCACCCACCCTCCCCTTTGCATTATTTTCCCTTCTCACAGTCATGGGATTGTACATCCCTTTAACATCCATCATACCATAAGAACATACCTAAATTATAAAGTAAACACACAACAAGGATTGTGGAAAAGTTTCATCCAATTTCTAAATTGCTGCATTTGTAAATTTCAAAAGCCAGTATAAAGAAATAGTAGTGGTAAAAAAAGCAGTTGTGAATTTAACTAATTTATTTTGGTTTAATTCTTATTTAAGGGGTGTGGCAAGGGGTGTGTCCTATGCATACATACTTTTGCTAATAAGTGTCGCTCGTTCCCATCTCAAAAAGTTGGTAGGTATGCAATAGCTTCAACCTGGAGAAGGCCGGCTGTTTTGTTTGCAGAGGTAAAGAGCATCCTGACAACTCTCGTGATTAAAAAAATGACCAGTATCCTCCACGACTCCCATGCTAAGTCTCCTAAGGTGTGGGTTCTGTGGTGGTCTTATGCTCTTCCAACCTTGCACCTGACCAGCCTGGGCCTTTCTAATGAATCTCTCCAACCTCCCTGCCTGGGGGAACTTCCTACCTTTCTTTTCATTGCTTTTCTCCCCTTTTCTTCTCATACTATGCCCCCTCTCTTCTTCACTTCCTCCCTCACCACCTGGCCTCTCCCCCCTTTTTTTTTCTCTCTTTTTTTTCATTTTTGTGTGCTCGGTTTAGGTTTTGTTCATCCCTATTTTAGTGGATTGGTCCACACCCCAGCCCCTGGGCCCTAAGGCTCAGGCACCCTGTGTTGAGCTCCAGCCCTGGTCGGAGGGTTATTGTTGTTTGACAGTTTACACACTAAAGCACGTTCTATTTGTGTTTTTTTTATGTTGTTCTACATTGTGCCTACTGCTCATATCCCCTGCATGGGAATATTACAGCTGTAATTTTTCTTATATTTCAATAAAAAATACTGCACCAGAAACATGTTAGCGTAAAAATATTTTCTGATGATCCTGCCACGAAGGTCCTTGTTCTGGAACTTCCTGAAGGGTGACAACTGTCTCCTAATTGTACTTCTGCATTGTCATCCTGTTTCATGTTCTTCTGGTGGAGACCGTGCTGACACACGCCAACGGCGTCTCCTTACACATGGTTGTGTTTGCTGCATAGCTGTTATGAAGTTTTTTTACCAGGTTTTATCTAATTTTTCGAATACATTTTTGACATACTTCACCATGGCATTGAGGGTCTGTTATGACCAATTCCGATCTTCACAATACGTCCACCTAGTACCTGTATAGGTCCACAGAAACCCTGACCACACAGCGTTTGGATTGAGCTGCGGTCGTGAGATTCTCCATTGGCACCTTCCAATAAAGAGCTTTTGATTACCTGTAATGGGGGTCATTGGATTCTGGTGATGGTGGTGGAAGATATACTCTTTTGTTGATTGCCGAATACAGGAAGATTCTATCCAGAAATTGTTTATTTGAACACTTTATTTCACTTAACAGTGGAATTCCTGATTTTTTTTATTTTTGACTTTTTGATTGTTTTGTTGTATGGTTTGTGTGTGTTGATTCCACACTTGGACTCTAAAGCTAAGAAGCTTACACATGATATATTATTCAAAAAAATGTTGTGTTTAGGGTTTATGTAATATGAGCACTTTTTTGCACTTATTAGCAATATTAGCTCCAAAGCTAAGAAGCCTACACATGATATATTATTTATAAATTTTTGTGTTTGTGATTCATGCATTTTTGCACTTGCACTTTTAAAGAGAGTGCGGTTTCAATCAATTCATTCAATTAATTATTTTCACACGTAGTACAGACATGGTCCAATATCAGGAAGCTGGTCCAGTGTAATGAGGTGCAGCTGACCCTGGAGTGAGTGCATGTAGACAGGAAGTAGGTAAAAAAGGCTGGAGTAAATTCCCGTATAGTTAGTGGGTACAAACAACAGTTTGATCATGTGAACGATAGGAGAGTTTGTATATTCTTAAAATAAGATCATTCTCTCTTGCCTTCATTGAGTTTTAATTTGCTTGAAAGTGTTTAAAATTTCACGCAGACCTGCTATGTGAATGGAATCTCAGAAGTATTAAAGGATAAGTTCGCCTTTCATAACATGTTACATGTCACGCCCATATTCAGAGTTCTGTGAATGTGAAAACTACAAGTACCGACAGCCTGTGTGGCTGTCGGCTTGTAGTTCTCAATGAACTGCTAGGGTGCTGTTGAGCACTCTATTTAGTTCATGCAGTCTTCCTCTCAGTGTGTAACTGCCTGTCTAAACAAGGTACAAGCAGACAGCTTACACAGAGTGTCTGCAAGAGCCCTGCTTTGCACCCGGAATCTGCTGATTGTGGGTGCAGCGCTTTGCATGTTCCTAGAAAAAAAATAATAAATGTACATTTTTTTTACCTGCAAAAATATATGCATTTATTATTTTTTTTTACAAAGGTGAACTTATCCTTTAAACAGGGTTCTTTTGGGCCTAGAACATGTGCATTACAATATACAGTGAGAGAAAAAAGTATTTGATCCCCTGCTAATTTTGTACGTTTGTCCACTGACAAAGAAATTATCAGTTTATAATTTTAATGGTAGATTTATTTCAACAGTAAGAGACAGAACAAAAATATCCAGAAAAACGTATTTTAAAAAAGTTATAAATTGATTTGCATTTTAATGATGAAATAAGTATTTGATCCCCTATCAATCAGCAAGATTTCTGGCTCCCAGGTGTCTTTTTACAGGTAACGAGCTGAGATTAGGAGCACTCTATTATAGGGAGTACTCCTAATCTCAGCTTGTTACCTGTATAAAAGACACCTGTCCACAGAAGCAACCAATCAATCAATCAGATTCCAATTTCTCCACCATGGCCTAGACCAAAGAGCTGCCCAAGGATGTCAGGAACAAGATTGTAGACCTACACAAGGCTGGAATGGGCTACAAGACTATCACCAAGCAGCTTGGTGAGAGGGTGACAACAGTTGGTGCAATTATTTGCAAATGGAAGAAACACAAAATAACTGTAAATCTCCCTCGGTCTGGGGCTCCATGCAAGATCTCACCTTGTGGAGTTTCAATGATCATGAGAATGTTGAGGAATCAGCCTAGAACTACATGGGAGTATTTTGTCAATGATCTCAAGGCAGCTGGGACCATAGTTACCAAGAAAACGATTGGTAACACACTACTCCATGAAGGACTAAAAAACTGCAGCACCCACAAGGTCCCCTGCTCAAGAAAGCACATGTACAGGCCTGTCTGAAGTCTGCTAATGAACATTTGAATAATTCAGATGGGAATTGGGTGAAAGTGTTGTGGTCAGATGAGACCAAAATCAAGCTCTTTGGCATCAACTCCACTTGCTGTGTTTGGAGGAGGAGGAATGCTGCCTATGATGCCGACAACACCATCCCCACTGTCAAATATGGAGGTGGAAACAGTATGCTTTGGGGGTGTTTTTCTGTTAAGGGGACAGGACAACTTCACCGCATCAAAGGGACGATGGATGGGGCCATTTACTGTCAAATCTTGGGTGAGAACCTCCTTCCCTCAGCCAGGACTTTGAAAATGGGTCGTGGATGGGTATTCCAGCATGACGATAACCCAAAACACACGGCCGAGGCAACAAAGAAATGGCTCAAGAAGAAGCACATTAAGGTCCTGGAGTGGCCTAGCCAGTCTCCAGACCTTAATCCCAAAGAAAATATGTGGAGGGAGCTGAAGGTTCTAGTTACCAAACAACAGCCTCAAAACCTTAATGACTTGGATAGGATCTGCAAAGAGGAGTGGGACAAAATCCCTCCTGAGATGGGTGCAAAACTGGTGGCCAACTACAAGAAACGTCTGACCTCTGTTATTGCCAACAAGGGTTTTGCCACCAAGTACTAAGTCATGTTTTGCAAAGGGTTCAAATATTTATTGTTTATGAGGAGGCTAGGAATTGTGTTTGTTTGTACTGTGCTGGCAGATCTCCTTATCAGCTGTAAATTAAGTTTGAACACTGTCCTAACAAAGGATTAAAGCTCTAAAAATGTGGGTGGTTCATTGAATGTTAATTCACTGTCTATCAGTTTCTTTTTCCTCTAATTAGTCCCTTACCTCCAACTGAAGCTGTCTGTAGTGTTCTATGCATCCAAAACAATATATATATAAAGAGCGCAGCGCTGGATTTAAGTATACAGTGAAAAATATTCAAGCAGTAAAAATTATTTTGTTCAAATAAAAACTGTGCATATTAATCATCAAAATAATGTCCATAAATTAAATACAAAAAATATAAGTGATTAAACGTCCATGAAGCACGTAAAACACCAATCTGGATATCTGACTTCCACCGCTGTGAGACCCGTCACCAGAAAGATTGAAGGCTTACCGGACCGCCTTTTAAAAAAGGCATGAATCAATCACCACTATGGATGCTGTCCCTCTCCTGGCTGGATCCTGCTGTGAAGCACTAGATGGTTGATCCCAAATCAGTCAGCCGTGAAGGAGCGCCAATCCCAGTAGTATAAATATCCAAAAAGAAAGGGAGAAATGCTCCAATGGTGTAGCAAATTATTGGTTCCTTTATTAAAAAGCCATGAAGGCGTTTAACAGTACAAAAGTCCTTGCAAGGAGTTATAAAACAATTCCGATAGAAAATGAAAGTCCGCGCATGCGCAGTCCGTGCGTACGTGTCTACCCACTATAGAGACAATGTGGTTTTTAAGTGGCAGGTCATCCCTCCCCCTGAATTACCACCTGGAATTGCCCCAACAAACCCCACTGCTATTCCTGCAATAAACAGTGAGTATGGGGCATACCGTGCCTCACCAAAACCCCCTAAAGGGAGACCAGGCAGGCAGCAACATCGGGGGCATTCTGCAATAAGAGGTGGGGGTGGAGGGTCCTTTTCCCGTCCCTCCCACCAATCACCACCACCCTGGAGACATTGGGAAGGACAATACGCCCATCCTGATCAGGTAATGACACATGAATCCAGGAGAAATAATGACTCGCACAGTCAATATGGGGTGGTTACGAGAAATAGGTTTATTCCATTATCTAATAATAATGGAAACCTTGACCCAAGAACAAGGGGGAGTTCAAATGGGCCTCATTCATCCCAAGGGCAACGGGATTTTCAAAGGGCCAACAGGGGAGCCCAAAAAAGAAATGGGGACGGAAGAGAGGGAGCAGAGGGGGGAGGAAACTTTACTCCAAAAAGAAGAAGAATTTAGACACTAGTGGCATTATTAACCTTAGCAATAAGGAACTATCCAAGGACGAACTCCTGACTTTAAGCAAGGGATTAAAATATGCTCCCGCACGGAACCTTAATAAGTTCCAAACTTTCATAGATATACATAAGTATACGCGAAAATTAAATATCAAAAGGTATATCATGAGCAATCCCGCCAGACAAGAAATGAGGGAAACCTCTACTATTGTACATTCCAACTTGGCCAATGCTTCGCTTTTCAACCCACCGGGGAATTTGGCCCCTAATGTCAGTATCTTTCGGGACTTGGTCATCAAAGATCTGGCTAGTCTAAATACAAGAAAGGCTGAATCTAAGCGGGATATTGATGTGGGAATAGAATCACTTTGTAAGAGAAAAGATGTAGTGGTTCGACCTGCGGACAAGCGGGGTGCCATTGTCGTCCTCGACAAGGAGGCATACTCCAATGAATTGTCGAGGATTCTTGCTGACTCTGACACTTATTCCCCCCTGCCGGCAGATCCTACATCTAGGTTCAAACAGAATTTAAAAACACTTGTACAGAAGGGTTTTGACATGGGTATCCTTAATAGGAAGGAAAAGGAATTTCTGGTACCCCTGGCGCCGAGGTTGCCGGTCATATACATATTACCGAAGATACATAAAACCTTGATCAATCCACCAGGGAGACCCATCATCAGTGGGATTGACTCTGTCACTTCCAGAGTCGGGAAATACATTGACAAGTACTTACAACCACTGGTGATGGGAACCCCCTCCTTTTTAAAAGACACGAAGCATGTCATCAACTTGCTTGGGGAGATAGAGTGGAAACCAACTTACCTATTGGTAACTGCGGACGTAGCTTCGCTTTATACGGCCATCTCTCACGAGTTGGGTCATGAAGCGGTCCAATCTTTTTTACATCGTGACTCCAACATCTCGATCACGCAAAAGAAATTCGTGGTCGAGCTGTTGGATTTTTCGATGAAACATAACTACTTCTGGCACAATGGAACCTATTTTCTACAAAAAAAGGGAGTAGCCATGGGAGCAAAATTTGCTCCCAGCATGGCTAACTTATTCATGGCCAAGTGGGAGGAAGATGTGGTATTATACAATAGACGCGATGAACTTATTTTTTGGAAAAGATTCATCGACGATGTCCTTTTCATATGGGATGGTGACATTGAATCTGTTACAACCTTCCTGTCTTTTTTGAACAATAATGACAGAGGGATCGTCCTCTCTCATGAGGTTAACCCCATCCAAATCCATTTTCTGGATCTAAAAATAACTATAGAAAATGGGGTGATCACCACATCCACATATTTTAAAACGACAGACAGGAACGGCTACATCCCTCTGGACTCCTGTCATCACCGTTCCTGGCTGTCGGCAGTCCCGAAAGGACAGTTTCTACGGCTCAGGAGAAATTGTTCCAAGTTGGAAGATTTCAAAGAGGAGGCACAGGTGCTTAGAGCTAGATTCTTGAATAAAGGCTATGATGGCCAAGTTCTTGATACATTAATAGCAGAAGTGGGGAATAAGGATCGTCAAACCCTCCTGATTGATAAACCACCACAAGTGGAGCAAAGGGATGATTTTGGTCTGGCGTTCTTAACTACCTACTCTAGCCAGCATTGGGCTATAAAACGTATAATAAAAAGACACTGGCCCATCATAAAGAATGATAGGGTTTTAGGGCCACTATTGACAGAAAAACCCTGTGTGCTCTTCAGGGGAGCCTCCAACCTTAGGCACTTCATAGCACCTAATGTTCCAGATCCACCAGTAAGACCCTCCTTTTTTGGTGATTTAAAGGGCTTTTATCCCTGTAAAAAGTGTCAAATTTGTAGCATAAATACCTTTAAGGGCAGAAGGTTAACGGAATTTACATCCACAGGAACAGGCATTACATATCCAATAAAATCCTTTATCACCTGTTCTACAAAGTGCGTAGTATATCTCTTGAGATGCCCTTGTGGGTTAGAATATGTAGGACGCACTACCAGAAAGCTACAGGTGAGACTAGGGGAGCATGTTGCCAATATTCGAAGGGGCTTTGACAAACATAATGTCTCAAAACATTATGACCTTAAACACAGAAGGGATCCTACGGGGACCACGTTTCTAGCCCTCGAAAAATACATACCTCATTGGTGAGGGAGTAACGGTAAACGTAGTATTTCCAGAAGTGAGACTAACTGGATATATAAATTGGGTTGTCATGTCCCTACAGGCTTGAATGTGGAGTGGGACATCAATTGCTTTATTAACAATAGCTAATAAGCCCTTGACCCCTCCCCCTCCCCGCCCCCTCTGGTTTAGATATCCCCTCCACATTCTTTGGTTAATATTGTCTTTTTTATACAGAAAATGACCTTACATTTTTTTGCTATTGGGTCATTAAGCTTGTACCAAGTTTCTCCCACGTAGGGGCTATCATCTTATGTTTGGATGAATTTTCTCATTTTTAAAATGTTTCAGCTTCTAGTAAAATAATTTGTGTGATTTGGCTATATTTCTGGTTTGTTACATTACGTTTCTGTAATATTTTTAATTTTAAATTTAATTTTTTAATTTCTGTTTAGTTATATTAAGTCTTGGTAACACTGGGACTTTTTATTTTAGTTTTAACGAGAGAAATTATAATAAGAAATGTTCTTTGCTCGAAGGGGGATGCGAATTGTCCTTCAGCCATTTTTCTTTATTTTTTTATTTTAATAGGTTTAAAATACCAGATTTAATTTAAACTTGGAGCATTATCCTAATTGTCCACAAGATGGCATGGGATAAGATTCATGGAAGCATATTAGTATCAACACTAGTGGTGATGCTTCAGCTGTCTCCAAACTTCAGTAATTAGATAACCAATGGCTGAGTGTCTTCGCTTCACCGCTCGGGTACTTAAAGCGCATGCGCGGACGTGTAGGCGTGCCCCTGATGATGTCATTTCTGACGAAACGGCCGTAGGGTAGACACGTACGCACGGACTGCGCATGCGCGGACTTTCATTTTCTATCGGAATTGTTTTATAACTCCTTGCAAGGACTTTTGTACTGTTAAACGCCTTCATGGCTTTTTAATAAAGGAACCAATAATTTACTACAAAAAAAAAAAAAAAGGGTAGACACGTACGCACGGACTGCGCATGCGCGGACTTTCATTTTCTATCGGAATTGTTTTATAACTCCTTGCAAGGACTTTTGTACTGTTAAACGCCTTCATGGCTTTTTAATAAAGGAACCAATAATTTACTACACCATTGGAGCATTTCTCCCTTTCTTTTTGGATATTTATACTACTGGGATTGGCGCTCCTTCACGGCTGACTGATTTGGGATCAACCATCTAGTGCTTCACAGCAGGATCCAGCCAGGAGAGGGACAGCATCCATAGTGGTGATTGATTCATGCCTTTTTTAAAAGGCGGTCCGGTAAGCCTTCAATCTTTCTGGTGACGGGTCTCACAGCGGTGGAAGTCAGATATCCAGATTGGTGTTTTACGTGCTTCATGGACGTTTAATCACTTATATTTTTTGTATTTAATTTATGGACATTATTTTGATGATTAATATGCACAGTTTTTATTTGAACAAAATAATTTTTACTGCTTGAATATTTTTCACTGTATACTTAAATCCAGCGCTGCGCTCTTTATATATATTCTTAGTGGTGCCCCCTATCAGGGTTATAGCGCATAGCCGCAGGATACTTCCTCATAGGTTTATTATTATCATTATTATTATTATCAATATTTTTGCACATTTGAGCACAATATAATTTTTCATTGATTTATATTTTTCACTTTATACCTAGAAATTTTTCCTTTTAGAAAAAATCCAAAACAATATGTACGTGGGAATAGCGCTAATTATTAATAACACCTTTGGAGGGTCTCATCCCTAAATAGAGCAATTCAAAGACAAAAGTATATGCCAGTGATGGCGAACCTCTTTGTGCCCGAGTGCCCAAACAGTGACACAAAACCAACTTATTTCAAAGTGCCAACATGGAGTTAAACCTACCAGCGGCTCTGTACAGAGGATGGGACTGAGCATCCCTCTGAATGAGCCCTAAGGGACCGAAAAAGTATGATTCTGCCCAGAAAAAAACTTTTGTGCTTTTTTAAAGAAGTGCGTTACGCTCAGAATGCAGGGATCAGGAATGCGTTACGCCCTGAATGCAGGGATCAGGAATGCGTTACGCTCTGAATGCAGGGATCAGGAATGAGTTATGCTCAGAATACAGGGATCAGGAATGAGTTACGCTCTGAATGCAGGGATCAGGAATGCGTTACGCTCTGAATGCAGGGATCAGGAATGCGTTACGCTCTGAATGCAGGGATCAGGAATGCGTTACGCTCTGAATGCAGGGATCAGGAATGCGTTACGCTCTGAATGCAGGGATCAGGAATGAGTTACGCTCAGAATGCAGGGATCAGGAATGCGTTACGTTCTGAATGCAGGGATCAGTAATGCGTTACGCTCTGAATGCAGGGATCAGGAATGCGTTACGCTCTGAATGCAGGGATCAGGAATGCGTTACGCTCTGAATGCAGGGATCAGGAATGAGTTACGCTCAGAATGCAGGGATCAGGAATGCGTTACGTTCTGAATGCAGGGATCAGGAATGCGTTACGCTCTGAATGCAGGGATCAGGAATGAGTTACGCTCTGAATGCAGGGATCAGGAATGCGTTACGCTCTGAATGCAGGGATCAGGAATGCGTTACGCTCTGAATGCAGGGATCAGGAATGCGTTACGCTCTGAATGCAGGGATCAGAAATGCGTTACGCTCTGAATGCAGGGATCAGGAATGCCTTACGCTCAGAATGCAGGGATCAGGAATGCGTTATGCTCAGAATGCAGGGATCAGGAATGCGTTACACTCAGAATGCAGGGATCAGAAATGCGTTACACTTAGAAAGAGAGTCCCAGAGCAGAGGAAAGGAGAGGATGAGCGCAGGAACAGCATGACTAATGGGGACTGAACAGTCATGCTTTAGGAAAAGAAAAATTTGTCCCCTTTAAGAAAAAGGGCAGGGGCCGGGAGCAGGGAGGCGCTCGGGTTCAGTTAGGAGAAGAGGAAAGGGAATGATGTCACTCGTGAGCGGCGGAGGTGAAGATTCCCACCCACCCTCCCGAATTTGGGTAATAGAGAGGGAGGGGGGCTGTCGGGACAGCCCAGCAGTGGTGGGTCTTTGGAGGAGGATTGGATGGATGTTATATGTATATAACATGGTTGGTACCCATCTATGGTATGGGGTTCTCTGGTACCTCCGGTTAACGAGGGGTTAACCAGAAAGGGGTAAAAGGTAGGTCACTGCAAAGGTTGGGTACCGTCTCTGAGTCAGGGTGCTGGCAACTGGAGGCCTAAAGTTTAAAGAAGTTGGTTGCAGTGACCAGTGGTGTGTTGTTTCCCTCGAAGACCCCAAAAAGTACCTAAAAAGTTTATTAATGGTTATTTAAAAAATGTTATTTATTTAATTTTATGGTAATTGTTAATAAAAAGGTCGTCAAGGCCATTTACTCCAAATTTGTCAAGTCATTTGTGGGGGATTTGGAAGGGTTAGAGTTGATGTATAATGAGTGGGGTTAAGTGACTGTGGGTTAGGTCCTTCAGATGTCATGCAGGGATGCGTTGTACTCAGAATACAGGGATCAGAGATGCATTGTGCTCTGAATACAGGGATCAGAGATGCATTGTGCTCTGAATACAGGGATCAGAGATGCATTGTGCTCTAAATACAGGGATCAGAGATGCATTGTGCTCAGAATACAGGGATCAGAGATGAATTGTGCTCAGAATACAGGGATCAGAGATGCGTTGTACTCAGAATACAGGGATCAGAGATGCATTGTGCTCAGAATACAGGGATCAGAGATGGATGCATTGTGCTCAGAATACTAGGCTGCCCTCAGTGCATGCAGGGAGGGCTTTGCTCACATCTGCTGCCCCACTGCATGATCGCACTCATGATAGGAAGGGAGCCGGCTCCTCTGCACCTGCACCACCAGTGCAAGTGACTGCCTTGCTGGAACATTCCGGCCGATATCCTGGAGGCGCGCTGCATGCCCACAGAGAGGGCTCGGTGTGCCAGCTGTGGCATGCTTGCCATAGGTTCGCCATCACTGGTATATGCGATGGGACTATAAATACTTCCCCAATAGTCAAATATACACACGACAAAATAAATTAAAAAAAATCAACATGTCTTTATTACATTGATTAACCACTTCACATCCGCGCTATGGCCGAATGACAGCCACAGTGCGGACCTGAATTCCCGGGAGGCCGTCATATGACGGCCTCCCCTGTGCACGCGCCCTGAGACTCGGGTGATCACCGATCCAAGTAAGGGGCCGGTCCCGGCCCCTTACCATGTGATCAGCTGTCAGCCAATGACAGCTGATCACATGATGTAAACAAAAGATTGGTAATCTTTTTTTTCTACTCATGCTGACAGCGTGAGTAGAAAAAAAAGCCAATCATCGACTCGGATGTGAGGGACATCAGTCCCGAAGTGGAAGAGGCACATCTGCCTCATCAGTGCCACCTAATAGTGCCACCTAACAGTGCCCACAGTGCCACCTAACAGTGCCCACAGTGCCACCTATCAATGCCCACAAGTGCCACCTATCAATGCCCATAAGTGCCACCTATCAATGCCCACCTGTAGTGCCAATCAGTGCCACCTAGAAGTGCTGCCCATCACTGCCACCAATCAGTGCCCATCACTGCCACCCATCAGTGCCCATCACTGCCGCCTATCAGTGCCCATCACTGCCGCCTCATCAGCGTACATCAATGAAGGAGAAAAATGACCTGTTTTAAATTTTTTTATAACACAATATAAAAAAATTAAACATTTAAAAAAAAAAAAATTCAGTTTTTTACATTTGTTTAACAAAAAGTAAAAACTGCAGAGGTGATCAAATACCACCAAAAGAAAGCTCTATTTGTGGTGAAAAAATGATAAAAAATTCATTTGGGTACAGTGTTGTATGACCGCGCAATTGTCATTCAAAGTGCGTCAGTGCTGAAAGCTGAAAATTGGTCTGGATAGGAGGGGGTTTAAGTGCCCAGTAAGCAAGTGGTTAAAAATCTCATAGCCCTTACCTTTCTATTGGATTTAGCTATTACCCATAATCCATGTCAATATTGGCCACAATATTCCTTTTGTTATCACTTAGTTTGTGATATATCCTGCTTGGTGGTCAAATGTGATTTTCCCTCCCCCACCCTCCTTTTTTTCCCCCTTCTCTCTCTTTCCCTTTTTGGTGATAGGTTTTTATTATTGACAAATATGTGATTATTGTCATGCATTATATATTATGCACATCATACTAAATGTAATTTGTGTGTTTCTTTTTCTAATATTATTTCAGTGTCCAGTTGTATTTATATTTGAGATCTGAGGTCCTGATGAAGCGCGTCCTCCCGTAAAACACATCGACCTGCATTTAATGATCCCAGAGGATTTCCATGCCACAATTCCTCTGCTTGATTAGGTGGAAGATGTGCTTTTTAAAATGATGAGCTTTTAGACTGATGCAGTAAAGACACATACACTTTTTAAAATGGGTCATATGTATGTTTGACCCTTGGAGGGGCATTTACAGTTCCATCCCACATACAGTACTTTTATTTGATTTTAGGTATGATGTGCGAATGGGAACACATGACAAACATATAGGGGGGGGGGGGGTCAAACTTGATTGCTAAGGTAAAAGTATTCATAATTAATATTTGTGAGGGGTTGTATAAATCCTGTAGAGCAGAGGTTTCCAAACTGTGGCCCGCGGCCGAATGTGGCCCTTTGCTTGCCTTTATCCAGCACTCAGGGCGCTTATTCACTAGGGTAGTATTCCTCCCACTGACACCAGAGATGATGAAATAATTTTCCCACTGACCCCTTCCATATGGTGCTATTCCTCACACTGACACCAATGATGTAATTTCTTTACTCCCACCGACCACCAAGCCTATGGCATTGATTACTCCCCCCTATGCCAGGGCATTTTCACCTCCCACTGGCCACAGTCCTCCTAAAGTTTGGAGGGCAGTAAACTGACCCTTTGTTTCGAAAGTTTGGAGACCCCTGCTGTAGAGGAAAAGCTCATAATAAACAGATGTTAAGGAGACTAGACACAAATGATTCAACAGATAAACAGATACATATCTTATTACAGGAGAAAAGGTGGTTTTTGTCAGGGTAAATCTGAATGGACTTCAGGAAAGAAGATGTGTTATAACGGGGGCTAGAATCTAATGTAGTCCCGTCTGTGTGAATTTCCTCATACATGCCCATTCCAGGAATGGTTCTTCATTCCCCCCACTGTTCAATGACTCTTAGTTTCAATTTTGTTTAGTACACACCCTAAACCTTATGTAACATCTCATTACTGCTCAGAATGTGATGTGCTCAGTTTCACAATCATTTTTTCATTGTAATGTGCGATCATCCCTGTCCTTGCCCCACCATTTCCCCCTCTGCCTGTTTAGTTTCTGGCTGCAAAGCCAAATATATATACAAACCAGGATGGGCTACAAGCCGAACGCAGAACCTAATATGCCACCCGTGACAGTCACCAAAAAAGGTGGTTCCCTGTCCAGCTCCAGAATGGCAATAAAACACATGACATCTAGTCAGGATAACAAAGCCACATTGCGGACGTCAATCCGCAATGGGGCCGGAAGTGGTTAAAAATGTGATTGTTTAACAACTTCAAAACTGGGCACGTTTACCCCCTTTGTTCCCAGGCCAATTTTCAGCTTTCAGCGCTGTCGACCTTTGAATGACCATTGCGCTGTCATGCAACACTGTACCCAAACTACATTTTTATCAGTTTGTTCACTTAAATAGAGCTTCCTTTTGTTGGTATGTAATCGCCACTGGGTTTTTAAAGTTTTGCTAAATAAATCAAAATAGACTGAAAATTTTAAAAAACAATACGTTTTTCTTCATTTCCAAATGAATAATTGTTCTTCATAAATTTAGCCCAAAATGTATTCTGCTACATTTCTTTGGCGAAAATAACCCAAATCAGTGTATATTATTTAGTCTGAAGTGCAGGGGGGGATGGAGTAGGCGCCGGACATGGCGTAGGTCACCACGATCACTGCGATGATCTATGCCCGGAAGTGGGAGCAAATACCTGTATTACACAGGTACCTGCTCCTCCTCCCCCCTGAAAGGTGCCAAATGTGACACCGGAGGGGGGGAGGATTCCAAAAAGCGGAAGTTCCATTTTTGGGTGGAACTCCGGTTTAAGGAAGAGGCATGGCGGGTTTTTTTATGCTGTCATTTCTTGTCAATGTTTTTTGGAAAATTAGGAAATAAAGAAAAAGTCACAATTTTTCTTTTTTTACATACTGTCGTCAGTGCAGTACAGCGTCTTCAAATAACTGGTGTGGCAGTGATCAAGGACACTGACTGGTGACAATACAGAAAAAAAATGTAATACAGTAATTTTCTTTCAATTTTTTTTTTTATTCTTATTACATTTTTTTTTTTTGACACAAGTTGCGGGAAAGTGACAATTTTTTTTTTTTTTTGCACAAAGTTGTCACTAAATGATATTTTGCTCACACAGGCCATGGGCATATGTGGAATTGAACCCCAAAATACATTTAGCTGCTTCTCCTGAATATGGGGATACCACATGTGTGGGACTTTTTGGGAGCCTAGCTGCGTACGGGGCCCCGAAAACCAATCACCGCCTTCAGGATTTCTAAGGGTGTACATTTTTGATTTCACTCTTCACTGCCTATCACAGTTTCGGAGGCCATGGAATGCCCAGGTGGCACAACCCCCCCCCCCAAAGGACCCCATTTTGGAAAGTAGACACCCCAAGCTATTTGCTGAGAGGCATGGTGAGTATTTTGCAGCTCTCATTTGTTTTTGAAAATGAAAGACAAAAAAAAACATTTTTTTTTTCTTTTTTCAATTTTCAAAACTTTGTGACAAAAAGTGAGGTCTGCAAAATACTCACTATACCTCTCGGCAAATAGCTTGGGGTGTCTACTTTCCAAAATGGGGTCATTTGGGGGAGTTTTGTGCCACCTGGGCATTCCATGGCCTCCGAAACTGTGATAGGCAGTGAAGAGTGAAATCAAAAATTTACGCCCTTAGAAAGCCTGAAGGCGGTGCTTGGTTTTCGGGGTCCCATAGGCGGCTAGGCTCCCAAAAAGTCTCACACATGTGGTATCCCCGTACTGAGGAGAAGCAACAGAATGTATTTTGGGGTGTAATTTTACATATTCCCATGGCATGTTTGAGCAATATATCATTTAGTGACAACTTTGTGCAAAAAAAAATAAAAAATTGTCTCTTTCCCGCAACTTGTGTCACAATATAAAATATTCCATGGACTCGACATGCCTCTCAGCAAATAGCTTGGGGTGTCTACTTTCCAAAATGGGGTCATTTGGGGGGGTTTTGAACTGTCCTGGCATTTTATGCACAACATTTAGAAGCTTATGTCACACATCACCCACTCTTCTAACCACTTGAAGACAAAGCCCTTTCTGACACTTTTTGTTTACATGAAAAAATTATTTTTTTTTGCAAGAAAATTACTTTGAACCCCCAAACATTATATATTTTTTTAAAGCAAATGCCCTACAGATTAAAATCGTGGGTGTTTCATTTTTTTTTCCACACAGTATTTGTGCAGCGATTTTTCAAAAGCATTTTTTGGGGAAAAAACACACTTTTTAAATTTTAATGCACTAAAACACACTATATTGCCCAAATGTTTGATGAAATAAAAAAGATGATCTTAGGCCGAGTACATGGATACCAAATATGACATGCTTTAAAATTGCGCACAAACGTGCAGTGGCAACAAACTAGATACATTTTTAAAAGCCTTTACAGGTTACCACTTTAGATTTACAGAGGAGGTCTACTGCTAAAATTACTGCCCTCGATCTGACGTTCGCGGTGACACCTCACATGCATGGTGCAATTGCTGTTTACATTTGATGCCAGACCGACACTTGCGTTTGCCTTTGCGCGAGAGCAGGGGGGACAGGGGTGCTTTTTTTTTCTTTATTATTTTTTTGCTTTTTTATCTTATTTTTAAACTGTTTCTTTCTTTTTTCTTTTTTTTTTTTAATCATTTTTATTGTTATCTCAGGGAATGTAAATATCCCCTATGATAGCAATAGGTAGTGACAGGTACTCTTTTTTGAAAAAATTGGGGTCCCTAGATCTCTCCTCTGCCCTCAAAGCATCTGACCACACCAAGATCGGTGTGATAAAATGCTTTCCCAATTTCCCAATGGTGCTGTTTACATCCGGCGAAATCTAAGTCATGAAATGCTCGTAGCTTCCGGTTTCTTAGGCCATAGAGATGTTTGGGACCACTCTGGTCTCTGATCAGCTCTATGGTCAGCTGGCTGAATCACCGGCTGCATTCTCAGGTTCCCTGTTGAGAGAGGAGAGCCACAGAAAAACACAGAAGACGGTTGGGGGGGGCATTCCCTCCCACTGCTTGTAAAAGCAGTCTAGAGGCTAATTAGCCGCTAGGATTTCTTTTACATGAAAGCCGACCGCTGGCTGAAAAAAATGATACCAAGATGATACCTAAACCTGCAGGCATCATTCTGGTATAACCACTCAAAGTCGTGAATGGCGTACCTGAAGACAAAAAAATGGTTAACAATAAAACACAGTAAACAGTAAAGTATAAAAAATTGCATACCTGAAAAGCAAACATGATAAAACATAATAACAATAAAACATTGCAGAATAGAATACAGTAAAAAAGAGAAGAACAATAGAGAGAGAATAGAGAGAAAGAGAACAATAAAACGACAACTATTTTTTTTAATTTTATATATATATATATATATATATATATATATATATATATATATATAATTTTTTTTTACACTTTTTTTTGTAACTAACTTTTATAACTGTAACCGGTTCCAGGTTCGGGTCTCTCAAAATGCGATGGCATCTTGGGAGACCCTGTGAAAGTATGCCTAGTCTGTGCAATGCTGTACCCTATGCTAATACTCAACTAGTGAATGGTAGCGTTCAAAACATTCACCAATGGGTGTCACGCCTATATCCTCGCTTGCTGCAGACACAACATCTTTTTTTGGGGGGTTCGTTGGGTAGGGGTACTCGAGAGGACATAAAGAAAATGCCTCTCATGCAGCCGACTGCATTTGGTTGGGGATGTGAATGGGGGAAGTACGGGCGCTGCAGAAGTGGTGGGTTCCCAATTATTAGGATTGGCGAATGCAGCAGGAAGGGCATTATGGGCACGACAGGCCTGTTTGTCTTCTTCTGGGTGGCAGCGGGACACTACTTGTGCTTGCCACCTCACCAGCTTGAACTGCACTTATGGGACTCGCCACGTCACCAAGTGTTACTGCAGTGCTGGTTTGACTATGACTGGGGTGTACTAGGCCGCTGGTGCTTGCCAGTTCACCAAAACGCTACCAAAAAAACTGTTAGCGATCGCAGGGATCAGGCCTGACTCTGCGAACGCTGCAGTTATGCGTTTAGTGTTTTGTAAGTGACAGTGATCAATCGATACTGCACTTGGGTGGGCTGGGCTGGGCCGGGCAAAATGCAGGTGCTAGCAGGTATCTGGGCTGATCCCGCTAACACTGCGTTTTTGGGAACCCTAAACTGCTGGGGACGCTAGTATAGATCTGATCGGATCAGATATTGATCCGTTCAGATACTATACCACTAAGGGAGGCATATGCTGCGTGCGTGGGTGTTAGCGGTACTGGCGCTAACCTGACGCTGCCTGGGGCGACGCATATCACCGCCGGGCATTCAGGGGGCTAAACCTTTATTCGGTAATAAACAGCGGGTGCCCTGACACTATAAAAATTAAACGAACTAACCAGCATCACCCGTAACAGTTATAGGGTGATCAGTGGTGAAAGGGTTAACTAGGGGGCAATCAAGGGGTTAAAACCTTTATTAGGTAGTATATGGGGGTCCCTGTCGCTATAAAACGCTGACAGCGAACCTAAATACTTACTTCCCTAACTAGCGTCACCAGTGACACTAATACAGTGATCAGAAAAATGATCGCTTAGTGACACTGGCGACAGGGGGTGATCAAGGGGTTAAAACTTTATTAGGGGGGGTTAGAGGGGTACCCTAGACCTAAAGGGGGCTAACACTAACTGTCCTACCACACTAACTGTCACAAACTGACACCATGCAGTAATCAGAAAAAAAAAAAAAAAAACTGCTTGGTGTCAGTGTGATGGGGGGGGGGGGGGGGAGGGGTGATTAGGGGGTGATCGGGGGGGGGGGATCGGGGGTGTAAAGTGTGCCTGGCATGTTCTACTGTGTGTGTGTGTTTTCACTCACATTGATGTCTTCTCTCCTCGGTGCCGGAACGGAAAATACCGAGCCGAGGAGAGATGACATCATTTCCTTTGCTGCTGTTTAGCATACAGCAGCAGAGGAATGATCTGATTGGCCGGCGGCGATCGCGAGGGGGGGGCCACGAATGGATGGTCTCCCCCTCACCTCCGATCGCCGCTGGACAAAAGCGGACCGCCTCGGGCACCGGGGGGGGTCCGATCGGACCCCCCGCCCGCAGGAGGCAGATCACGCTCATGTACGTGATTCTGCCTGCCCGTGCCACCTTGCCGATGTACATCGGCGTGAGGCGGTCCTTAAGTGGTTAACTGACAATTGCGTGGTCGTACGACAATGTACCCAAACAAAATTGACATGCATTTTTTCCCACAAACAGAGCTTTCTTTTGGTGGTATTTATTATTATTATTATTATTATTATACAGGATTTATATAGCGCCGACAGTTTACGCAGCGCTTTACAACATTAGGGCAGACAGTACAAGTACAATACAATTCAATACAGGAGGAATCAGAGGGCCCTGCTCATTAGAGCTTACAATCTAGGAGGGAGGGTCAAGTTATACAAAAGGGTAATAGCTGTGGGGGATGAGCTAATGGAGAAAATAGTGCAGTTGTTAGATGGAGGCAGGATAGGCTTCTCTGATTTGATCACCTCTGCGGTTTTTATTTTTTGCGCTATAAACAAAAAAAGAGCAACAATTTTGAAAATAAAACAATATTTTTTACATTTTGCTATAATAAATATCCCCAAAAAAATGTAAAAAAATGAATTTTTTCATCAGTTTAGGCCAATATGTATTCTTCTACATATTTTTGGTAAAATAGGGAATAGATTTATTTCTTTTTTATGACATTTTTATTATTCACTTATTTTTTACTAGTAATGGCGCGATCTGTGATTTTTAGCGGGACTGTGACATTGCGGCAAACAGATCGGACATTTTTTACACTTTTTTGGGACCATTGACATTTATACAGTGATCAGTGCTATAAAAATGCACTGATAACTGTGTAAATGTTACTGGCAGGGAATGGGTTAACACTTGGGGGCGATCAAAGGGTTAAATGTGTTCCCTAGGTGTGCTTCTAACTGTGAGGGCATGCGACTGACTAGAGCAGGAGACAGATCGCTGTTCCTACTTAGTAGGAACAGACAATCTGTCTCTCCTCCGCTCTCAGAACGGGGATTTGTGTGTTTACACACACAAATCTCCGTTCTGGCTCTCATGATCGCGGGTGGCCGGTGGATCGGGTCCCCAGTGGACGCGTGTCTGCTATGGCTCTTAAAGGAGCCACCATACAGCTACGGCAATTCGTGGGAATGTGCCAACCTGCTGCCATATAACGACAGCGGCTGGGCGGCAAGTGGTTAAATTGAACTTCTGGCGCTATGTTTTTTTTTCCTCGTTTTGTATAGAAAGAAAAAAGTTAAAATATCCTTTAGGACTTTATTTTATTTTTGCAGCATTTGGAGAGAGTTTCCTATGTACTTACCAGCACAGAAGGTAAGGTGAATCTCTCTACCTGGGGTACAGGCAACAAAAAAAATCTGTTTTTTTAGTAGTAAGGAAAATGGTTTCATAGTTTCATAGTTAGTAAGGTTGAATAAAAACATCATGATAGTCTATCCAGTTCAACCTGTATGTGCATGTGGGTCAATGTCGAAAATAATTTCCCATATCCCTGTATGCTGTGTTCACTAAGATGCAAGTCCAAGATTCTTTTAGGCTCACACTAGTGCAAATTGGATTCCCCGCATCCAATTCGCATAGAAGATTGTGACCGGCTCTCTATGGAGCTGGTTCACACATCTCCGCAGCGGCTCCGTTGTGAATTGCATGGGAGTCCTGTGCGTCTTTTGGTCCATTTCAGGTCCGAATTCAGCCCAAAATTCAGGATTAAATCGGACCTGAAATGGTGAATGGAGACGAACCGGACTCCTGCTGTGAGCCGGTGCAATGTGAACCCAGCCTTAAAACTATGAATACTTACAGCTGACACCACCGATTGTGGAAGAGTATTCCACATCCTTACCGCCCTGACAGTGAAAAACCTCCTACACAGCTTAAGGTTAAACCGCTTCTCCTCCAATCTGATTGCGTGGCCCCGTGTCTTCTAAGGCTCCATTTACACCAATGCGTTTTTTCATGCTTTTTTTGCAGAAATGCAGGACATTTTTTTTAACATGGGTCCCTTTGGAACACATTCACATCAATGCATTTTTGTGCCTCTGCATTTTTGGAAAGGGTCAGGGAATATTTTAAATGCAAAACGGTGATTTTTTTGCTTTTTTTTTTTGTTTAATAGATTTCAATGGAGAAGCTCCAGAAAAGCATGTAGTGCGTTTTTTACCGTGTTTTTACTGCGATTTTGCTGTGATTTGCGTTTTTAAATCTGCCTAACAACAAACCCCCCCCCTCCCCCCAAAAAAGCATCAGAAAACGCCAAATGCAAATTGCGGCAAAATCGCAGTAAACCGCGGTAAAAAAAAAGAAAAAAAAAGCACTGCAGAAATGCTCAAAAGCAACATGCATAGATGTGAATCGAGCCTTACACTCCCTGAGTAGTTTTCTTCCTACGTTGGAATCACCATTGAGGTATTTGTATATTGCTATCATATCTACTCTCAAGCATCTTTTCTCCAGGGAGAATAAGTTCAGTGCTTGTATGGTAAGGAATTTTTATTGATCCCCTGGCCCTATTGGGGAGCCCCCCTCATTTCATGTGTAGACAGGAAGTGAGGGGGAATCTCCCCAGTGGGATATTCCATTTCCCATCCTTACCACTGTAACCCATCACTTTCATTGAGGATCTGCCAGAAACACAGAGAGAACACGATAGTTTATATTATCTGCTTCCGAAGATTACATAATAGCTGTGTCTAAAATATGTGGAATTTTGGAACAACTTACATTATTTGTAATGGCTGAGAGAGCTAACGAGTGGGCAGTAAAAGCACAGTATTGCAAACACAACCTGTTTACTTAATGCTTTTTTCGCGTTGGGAAGTCTTTTCATGAACCAGCTAGAACATACAGTGGTGACGCCAGCAAAAGAGGGAAAATTCCTATATTATACTGGTGCAGTTCTCCTAGCAAAAAAAACCAAAAACTCTAATGCCGGTTACACACGGTCGGATTTTCTGACGGGAACTGTTCAATAGGAGCTTTTTGACGGAAATTCCGACCGTGTGTAAGCTCCATCAGGAATTTTCCGTCGGAATTTCCGACAAACAAAATTTGAGATCTGGACCTCACATTTTCCGACAACAAAATCCATTATCGTAAAATTCCTAATATGTGTACACAATTCCGACGCACAAATTTCCACGCATGCTCGGATTCAAGCAGAAGAGCCGCACTGGCTATTGAACTTCATTTTTCTCGGCTTGTCGTATGTGTTGTACGTCACAGCGTTCTTGACGTTCGGAATTTCCAACAAGATTTGTGCGACCGTGTGTATGCAAGACAAGTTTGAGCCAACATCCGTCGGAAAAAAAACATGGACTTTGTTGTCATAAAATGTCCGATCGTGTGCAGGCGGCATTAGCGTACTTTGTCAAAATAAAACCTGTTAAAGTTGGAAAGTACAATAAATGAAACCTGAACGCTAGACAGAAATAATGTAATACACACATTTAGGGCTTGTTCACGCCAGGCGTGGTGGGACTGCGTTGGGCAGCTAGTCCAGTGCAGGCCCACCACAAGACATGCAAAATGCCTTCTATTCCATGCAATACCGCATGTGGCCAGAGGTGGGGGCACCGGAGAGCCTCGGAAATACTCAGCTCGGCTGAACTCGGAAAAGCTCGGGAACAGGGGAACAGAGTATTTCCGAGTGTTTCTGAGTATTTCAGAGTGATTCAGAGTATTTCCGAAGGCTCCAAACTGTTCTGAGTGTCCCCGACGCCCCCCAAACCTCTGGCCAAATGCGGTACTGCACACCCCATTAGCTTGAATTCTGCTTGTTTTGCGAGACAACACTCGCATACTGAGTCCGAATTAAAAAAAAAAAGTTGCTCGTCTTGCAAAGCGCTCATTAACCGCGTTACTCATAAACCAATGTTCCACTGTATTAGTTTACATGGTAAAAGCTTGTGATTATCTGTTTAATTTAAGTGGCAGCTTTAAACAACAATTTTTGCTCCTGCGCAGTGGTGGGACCTATAGTGTGGGTGTAGGTAGCTTTTGGACCTGCGGATTTTATACACAAGTATACTACGCAATATTTTTTGTAAAATATAAAAGATAACGCTGCATCGCGTAAATAGATACCAAACATGCCAAGTCTTAAAATTGCCCGAGCCTATGATATCACAAAAAACTACGGTACCCAAAAATCTCCATAGGTGACTCTTTAAAAGCTTTTACAGCTCATCAGTTAAGAGGTAAACAGCAGCTCTTGTGCTAGAATTATTGTTCTCACACTGATGTTTGTGGCGATGTGCCACATGTGTGGTGCGGCTGAGGTTTACATACACACCCTGGGCGTGCTTTTACGTTTGCGCATGTGTGCGACGCATCGTAGGTTATGGCAATCTTTTTTTTTTTTTCTAAATGTATTGTAATTTTCTTCATTTTTTAGTTTTTTCTTTTATTTTTAAATTTTTACTTGATTGCTATTACAAGGGGTTAATAAGCATTGGGCAGGTTACAGGTACCCTTTATGCAGACATTAGGGGTCTAATAGACCTCAAGGTCTCCCCAGCTCTTCACAGCTTTTAACCGAGCACAGATCGGCTTGGTTAGATGTGTCCCCTGGCAGCACCGGCCAGGAAATCATGGATCTGAAACCGAAAGTGATGAAATCGTCATCAGTTTCATTGTTTACATGGTTAATTGAGACAAATACACTATAGAGGGATATGCTTTGTTCCTATTTCATATCTGAGGTTTACAACCACTTTAATAAAATGTGTGACATTTGAACAAACATCATTGCATGGGCACTGCAGTCATTTCACTGCATCTCATTGCAACTGCTGCGTTGTAAATGTATGTCATAATGCATTAATGATTACAGAGATGTATTATTTCTTGTTCACACTAGCTGGTGTGTTACATCGCAATGGCTGGCGTTAGTGAGGCCTACTGCATCTCTTTAAAGAGTAACTCCACTTTTGTTGAGAAAAAAAACATTCCCCTCTGGGTGATCTATGTACATTGCAAGGATTATAACAACCTTTGTTGCAGATTCCTACCTTTTGTTATTCTAAAGAAACCCCTGTGTGTTCCTCTGTGCCCCTGGGCTGAGTGGGTCTAATAGGAGTGGTTTTATAATTACCGTATATACTCGAGTATAAGCCAAGTTTTTCAGCACTATTTTTGTGCTGAAAGTGCCCCCCTCGGCTTATACTCGAGTCACTGCCATCTCTGCATACCTGATCAGCCCGTGTCATGCAGTCAAACGGAAGCCGAGCGGTGTAAAAAAGCCGCGCCTCCTCCTCCTCGTCTGTGATAGGCGGAACACTCAGTTTCCCAGCAGTCAGTGTTCACTGTTACGCTTATCACGGACGTCCTCTTGTCCTCATCCCACAGATGAGGACAAGAGGATGTCCGTGATAGGCAGAACACTGAACACTGACTGCTGGGAAACTGAGTGTTCCGCCTATCACAGACGAGGAGGAGGCGTGGCTTTTGTACACTGGATGGCGCCGTCTGACTGCATGACACGGGCTGATCAGGTAGGCAGATCGGCACAGGGAGGCATGCAATGGACACAGGGAGGCATGCAATGGACACAGGGAGGCATGCAATGGACACAGGGAGGCATGCAATGGACACAGGGAAGGCATGCAATTTACACAGGGAAGGCAAGCAATGGACACAGGGAAGGCATGCAATGGACACAGGGAAGGCATGCAATGGACACAGGGAAGGCATGCAATGGACACAGGGAAGGCATGCAATGGACACAGGGAGGCTGCAATGGACACAAGGGAGGCACGCAATGGACACAGGGAGGCACGCAATGGACACAGGGAAGGCACGCAATGGACACAGGGAAGGCACGCAATGGACACAGGGAAGGCATGCAATGGACACAGGGAAGGCATGCAATGGACACAGGAAAGGCATGCAATGGATACAGGGAGGTTGCAATGGACACAGGGAGGCATGCAATGGACACAGGGAAGGCATGCAATGGACACATGGAAGGCATGCAATGGACACATGGAAGGCATGCAATGGACACAGGGAAGGCATGCAATGGACATAGGGAGGTACGCAATGGACACAGGGAAGACATGCAATGGACACGGGGAGGTATGCAATGGACACAGGGAGGCTGCAATGGACACAGGGAGGCTGCACTTGCATGCCTTCCCTGTGTCCATTGCATACCTCCCTGTGTCCATTGCGTGCCTCCCTGTGTAAATTGCATGCCTTCCCTGTGTCCATTGCATGCCTCCCTGTGTCCATTGCATGCCTCCCTGTGCCGATCTGCCTACCTGATCAGCCTGTGTCATGCAGTCAGACAGCGCCATCCAGTGTACAAAAGCCACGCCTCCTCCTCGTCTGTGATAGGCGGAACGCTCAGTTTCCCAGCAGTCAGTGTTCAGTGTTCTGCCTATCACGGACATCCTCTTGTCCTCATCTGTGGGATGAGGACAAGAGGACGTCCGTGATAAGCGTAACAGTGAACGCTGACTGCTGGGAAACTGAGTGTTCCGCCTATCACAGACGAGGAGGAGGCGTGGCTTTTTTACACCGCTCGGCTTCCGTTTGACTGCATGACACGGGCTGATCAGGTATGCAGAGATGGCAGTGACTCAAGTATAAGCCGAGGGGGGCACTTTTAGCACAAAAATAGTGCTGGAAAACTCGGCTTATACTCGAGTATATACGGTAATTATGAAACCACTCCTATTAGACCCACTCAGCCCAGGGGCACAGAGGAGCACACAGGGATTTCTTTAGAATAACAAAAGGTAGGAATCTGCAACAAAGGTTGTTATAATCCTTGCAATGTACATAGATCAGTGTCCATTGCATGTCTTCCCTGTGTCAATTGCAGCCTCCCTTTATCCATTGCATGCCTTCCCTGTGTCCACTGCATGTGTTCCCTGTGTCCATTGCATGCCTACCCTGTGTCTATTGCATGCCTTCCCTGTGTCCATTGCATACCTCCCTGTGTCCATTGCATGCCTTCCCTGTGTCTATTGCATGCCTTCCCTGTGTCTATTGCATACCTCCCTGTGTCCATTGCAGCCTCCCTGTGTCAATTGCAGCCTCCCTGTGTCAATTGCAGCCTCCCTGTATCCATTGCAGCCTCCCTGTGTCCATTGCAGCCTCCCTGTGTCTATTGCATGCCTTCCCTGTGTCTATTGCATGCCTTCCCTGTGTCCATTGCAGCAATGGCATGCAATGGACACAGGGAGGCATGCAATGGACACAGGGAAGGGAAGCAATGGACACAGGGAAGGCATGCAATGGACACAGGGATGGCATGCAATGGACACAGGGAAGGCACGCAATGGACACAGGGGAGGCACGCAATGGACACAGGGAAGGCACGCAATGGACACAGGGAAGGCACGCAATGGACACAGGGAGGTACACAATGGACACAGGGAAGACATGCAATGGACACGGGGAGGTATGCAATGGACACAGGGAGGCTGCAATGGACACAGGGAGGTATGCAATGGACACAGGGAAGGCATGCAATGGACACAGGGAAGGCATGCAATAGACACAGGGAAGGCATGCAATGGACACAGGGAAGGCATGCAATGGACACAGGGAGGTATGCAATGGACATAGGGAAGACATGCAATGGACACGGGGAGGTATGCAATGGACACAGGGAGGCTGCAATGGACACAGGGAGGCTGCAATGGACACAGGGAGGCTACAATGGACACAGGGAGGTATGCAATGGACACAGGGAGGTATTCAATGGACACAGGGAAGGCATGCAATGGACACAGGGAGGTATGCAATGGATACAGGGAGGCTGCAATGGACACAGGGAAGACATGCAATGGACACAGGGAAGGCATGCAATGGATACAGGGAGGCTGCAATGGACATAGGGAGGCTGCAATGGACACAGGGAAGGCATGCAATGGATACAGGGAGGCTGCAATGGTCATAGGGAGGCTGCAATGGACACAGGGAAGGCATGCAATGGATACAGGGAGGCTGCAATGGTCATAGGGAGGCTGCAATGGACACAGGGAAGGCATGCAATGGACACAGGGAGGTATGCAATGGACACAGGGAGGCTGCTCTTAATTTATTCTGAGCATGCGTGGCACTTTGTGCGTTGGATTTGTGTACACACGATCGGAATTTAACCGATCAGATTTTGTTGTCGGAAAATTTTAAAAGCCTGCTCTCAAACTTTGTGTGACGGAAATTCCAACGGAAAAAGTCAGATGGAGCCCACACACAATCAACACAATCCGAGTGCACTTTTTTCGTCGGAAAATCCGACTGTGTGTACAGGGCATTAGTCTGTAGGGTTCAATATTGAGTTGGCCAACAGCTTCAACTCTTCTGGGAAGGCTGTCCACAAGTGTTCTATCAGGTTGAGGTCAGGACTCTGCTCAGGCCAGTCAAGTTCCTCCACCCCAAACTCGCTCATCCATGTCTTTATGAACCTTGCTTTGTGCACTGGTGCGCAGCCATGTTGGAAAAGAAATGGGCCATCCCCAAACTGTTCCAAAAAAGTTGGGAGAATTAAATTTTACAAAATGTCTTGGTATGCTGACAATTTAAGTTTTCATTTCACTGGAACCAAGGGGCCAAGCCCAACCCCTGAGAAACAACCCCACAGCATGATCCCCTCTCCACCAAATTATTTGGAGGGGTGGCTTAATACTTTTGGCAATATAGTGTGGATGAGCGAGTTTGGGGTGGAGGAACTTGACTGGCCTGCTTTTTCACGCACATGAACTTTAATGGCATCCCAGTCTTAGTCCATGGGGTTCAATATTGAGTTGGTCCACCCTTTGCAGCTATAACAGCTTCAACTCTTCTGGGAAGGCCATCCACAAGGTTTAGGAGTGTGTCTATGGGAATGTTTGACCATTCTTCTAGAAGCACATTTGTGAGGTCAGGCACTGATGTGTACAAGAAGACCCGGCTCGCTGTATCCACTCTAATTCATCCCAAAGGTGTTCTGTGGGGTTGAGGTCAGGACTCCGTGCAGGCCAATCACGTTCCTTCACCCTAAACTCGCTTATCCATGTTTTTATGGACCTTGCTTTGTGCACTGGTTCAAATTATTTGTTGGAGGGTGGGGGGGGGGGGTTATGGTGTGGGGTTGTTTTTCAGGGTTGGGCTTGGCCCCTTAGTTCCTGTGAAGGGAACTCTTAAGGTGACGGCATACCAAGACATTTTGGAGAAGTTCATGCTCCAAACTTTGTGGGAACAGTTTGGGGATGACCCTTCCTGTTCCAACATTACTGTGCACCAGTGCACAAAGCAAGGTCCATAAAGACATGGATGAGCGAGTTTGGGGTAGAGGAATTTGATTGGTCCTGACCTCAACCCAATAGAGCACCTTTGGGATGAATTAGAGCAGAGAGGCCTTCTCGTCCAACATCAGTGACTGACCTCTCAAATGCGCTTCTGGAAGAATGGTCAAATATTCCCATAGGCTCACTCCTAAACCTTTTGGACAGCCTTCCCAGGAGAGTTGAAGCTGTTATAGCTGCAAAGGGTGGGCCAACTCAATATTGAACCCTACAGACTAAGTCTGGGAGGCCATTAAAGTTCATGTGCGTGTAAAGGCAGGCGTTCCAATACTTTTGACAATATAGTGTATTAATATACATGTTCTGGGTCAGTCACTCAGAAAGTATTGAAGCCACTGGATTAGCATAACATCCAGGCTATTAGAATGTTTTTCAGGAATTCAGCAATATCTTGTGTCGAGTTTTCTGTAAGGAGGTTTCCTGCTGATGTGCGAATCTGCAGCTACAGATGGGCTGACCTTGCTGTAGATTACTATCACACCAGCTTACAAGGCCGGGAATTGCATTCTGGAACACATTATGAGCATTTAGTGGCTCTGTATTTTCCCATGTCCCAGCAATTCCCAGTAATGGTCATTTTATGACAGTATTTGTACTACTAAAATTACCTTGAATAATCATTTGTCTTTATCGCTTTACTGCTGAACACTGATTACTACAATCATTAGAGGATGCGATGAATCATTTGTGTTGTTGTTGTAAGGGAGTTTTTCAAGGTTATCAGTAGTTTTTATTTAAATAATCCAAATTACTTGGGGCTGGAATACAATCTTTCTTTTTCTGGTCGGTGGTATGGGAGGGCCCTTTCTTACAGTGTCCAGGGCATTTACTGCTGACGTCATATGGAAAATTAGAGTGGAGGCTCTGGGGCTGTAGGGCTGACCTTTTGTTGTAAGGATTAAAAGGATAGAATGGTATCTGGATTATGGGCAAACTGCTTCTTCCTGCAAAACGATCTCCACCGTCCTTCCAACTTGTAACTGGAGACTGAATTGCCACACCAAATGTGTGATTTCCAGCTTTACTCCCAAATCATCGCTTGATCCCCAATCTCAAGTACTGGAAGAGGTGCCAGGGATCTACAAGTGACAGCGGAGTTATAGCGCCTTGAAAAAGTATTCACACCCCTCGATATTTTATACATTTCGTCATGTTACAACAAAAAACATAAATGGATTTTATTGGGATTTTCATGTGATAGACCAACACAAAGTGGCACATAATTGTGAAGTAGAAGGAAAATGATAAATGGTTTTCAAAATGTTTTACAGATAAACATCTGAAAAGTGTGGCGCGCATTTGTATTCAGCCCCCTTTACTCTGATACCCCTAACTAAACGATTTGTCATTTTCCTTCCACTTCACAATTTTGTGCCACTTTGTGTTGGTCTATCACATAAAATCCCAATAAAATACATTTACGTTTTTGGTTGTAACATGACAAAATGTGGAAAATTTCAAGGGGTATGAATACTTTTTCAAGGCTCTGTAGGTAAGTAAATGAGAGCCTAATGCCCCGTACACGCGGTCGGATTTTCCGGCGGAAAATGTGTGATATGACCTTGTTGTCAGAAATTCCGACCATGTGTGGGCTCCATCACACATTTTCCATCGGATTTTCCGACACACAAAGTTTGAGAGCTTGCTATAAAATTTTCCGACAACAATATCTGTTGTCGGAATTTCCGATTGTGTGTACACAAATCCGACGCACAAAGTGCCACACATGCTCAGAATGAATAAAGAGATGAAAGCTATTGGCTACTGCCCCGTTTATAGTCCCGACGTACGTGTTTTACGTCACAGTGTTCAGAATGATCGGATTTTCCGACAACTTTGTGTGGCCGTGTGTATGCAAGACAAGTTTGAGCCAACATCCGTTGGAAAAAATCCATGGATTTTGTTATCGGAATGTCCGATCAATGTCTGATCGTGTGTACGGGGCATTAGAATTTTTTTTTTGTTCTTTATATTTTAAAAAAATGGATATAAGCAAGTGAGTAAGTGCAAACTAGGCCCAAACTAGGCCCACTAGGCCCTGCTGAGAAAACTGTTATAGGCACTCATCAAGAGTGCAAACTAGGCCCACTCTATCCCTCCTCTATTCATAGTAGCTTCTATTAATGAAAAGCAATCTACGAATGAAGGATGGTAGAAGTATTAAATGTCCACCTCCTCCATTCATAAAGCAAAACCAGTATAGTGGCCCCTTACACTGATGGCTAGTGTAGTGCAACCTTATACTGGTGGTCAGTGTAGTGCTCCCTCACATTGATAGTCAGTGTAGTTCCACCTTACATTGGTGGTCAGTGTTGTCCCATTATATTGGCAATTAGTGGTAAAGGCCCTTGTCATATTTGTTGTCAGTGAAGTGCCCATCTACATTGGTGGTTGCTGAAACAGTTCCCCTTACATTGGTTGTCAGTGATGTGCAACCTTACACTGGTGGTTAGTGTAGTGCCCCAACTTAAATTGGTGGTTAACATAGTTTCCCCTTACATTGGTGGTAACTGTGGTGCACCATTACCTTAATGATCAGTAGTAAAGGCCCTTCTTACATTTGTGATCATTGTAGTGCCCCCCTACGTTGGTGGTTGGTGGAAAAAGTGCCCCTTACATTGGTGGTCATTGTAACGCTCCCTTACATTGATGGTTAGTGGGAAGAATGCCACCTGCATTAATGGCCAGTGGGAAGAATACCCCTTTACAGACAGTTTCAAAGATAGTTGGTTTTAGTGGGTACTTACCTGAGAGTTAAGAGCTGAGCCTCCACTGGCCCTATGATGCTGACTTTGCTGAGCAATGTTGGTACTGTAAGGCTGGGTTCACATATATGCAAATTGGATGCGTTTTTAGCTTAAGGACCAAGCCTCTTTGAGATTTGTTGTTTACAAAAAACATTTTTTTTTTACTAGAAAATTACTTAGAACCCCCAAATATTATACTTTTTTTTTCTAACGCCCTAGAGAATAAAATGGGGGGTCATTGCAATACTTTGTCACACCATAGTTGTGCAGCAGTCTTACAAGCGCACTTTTTTTGGAAAAAATACACTTTTTTGAATTAAAAAATAAGACCACAGTAAAGTTAGCCCAATTTTTGTTTTATATTGTGAAAGATAATGTTACACCGAGTAAACTGATACCCAACATGTCATGCTTCAAAATTGCGCTCGCTCGTGGAATGGCGACAAACTTTTACCCTTAAAAATCTCCATAGGCGACGTTTAAAAAAATTCTACAGGTTGCATGTTTTGAGTTACAGAGGAGGTCTAGGGCTAGAATTATTGTTCTCGCTCTACCGATCGCGGCGATACCTCACATGTGTGGCTTGAACACAGTTTTCACATTCGGGCGCTACTCACGTATGCGTTCGTTTCTGCATGCGAGTTCAGCGGGACGGGGCGCGTTTTAAAGATTTGTTTTTTTCTTATTTATTTTGCCTTTTCTTTTTTCTTTTTACACTGTTCTTTAAAAAAAAAAATTGTGTCACTTTTATTCCTATTACAAGGAATGTAAACATCCCTTGTAATAGAAAAAAAGCATGACAGAACCTCTTAAATATGAGATCTGGGATCAAAAAGACCTCAGATCTCATATTTACACTAAAATGCAATAAAAAAAACATTGTCATATAAGGAAAAAAAAAAAAATGGCCTTTTAAGAGCTATGGGCGGAAGTGACATTTTAACATCGTTTCCGCCCTGCAATGGTAAAGAGACGGGTGCAGTCCATCTTCCCCTCACTTGTTTCTATACCCAGCAAGGGAAAACATCCGATAGCCTCCGCCGCTACCGATGGCTCCAGTAAGCGGCGGAGGGCACCGGAGGGGGGGCCGCTCTCCCACCGCTGATAAAAGTGATCTCGCGGTGAATCCGCCGCAGAGACCATTCTTATCAGAAAGCGCACCGCCGACCGAAGAAGAGGATACTGGGGTTATGCCAGCTAGCTGCTGCCATAACAACGATATTCCTCTTCAAAGTTAGGACGTATATCGGCGTGTGGCGGTCCGTAATTGGTTAACCGCATCCAATCCGCATAACATGTGAATGTGACCGGTTTTCAATGGAGCCAGTTCACACATGTGTGGGACGGCTGCGGTGTGGTTTTGATAAGGGTCCTGGTACAGGTGCAAATTCAGGTAAAAAAATTCACACCAGTGTGTGCCGTGTTGCATGAAGATCAATCACTACTGTCACATATACCTGGCACCATGTGGATCACATTTTTTTACACATTTTTTATATTTTATGGACTTTGAACAGATTATTTTTAAGTGGAGTACTGTTTTTTTTGCATGTGTGTTGCATGTACATTAACCACTTGACGACCGCCTCACGCCGATGTACGTCGGCAAAGTGGCACGGACAGGCAAAATCACGTACAGGGTACGTGATTTGCCTTCCGCGGGTGGGGGGTCCGATCGGACCCCCCCCCGGTGCCCGAGGCGGTCGTCGTTTGTCCAGCGGCGATCGGTGATGAGGGGGAGACCATCCGTTCGTGGCCCCCCCCTCGCGATCGCCGCCGGCCAATGAGAATCTTCCTTTGCTGCTGTATGCTAAACAGCAGCAAAGGAAGTGATGTCATCTCCCCTCGGGTCGGTATTTTCCGTTCCGGCCTGAGGAGAGACGACAAGTATGTGAGTGCACAAACACTACACACACAGTAGAACATGCCAGGCACACAAATCACCCCGATCCCCCTCCCGATCGCCCCCCGATCCCCCCCCAATCACCCCCCCCCCCCTGTCACAAACTGACACCAGCAGTTTGTGACAGTAAATGTGTTAGGGCAGTTAGTATTACCCCCCTTTAGGTCTAGGGTACCCCCCTAACCCCCCCTAATAAAGTTTTAACCCCTTGATCACCCCCTGTCACCAGTGTCGCTAAGCGATCATTTTTCTGATCGCTGTATTAGTGTCACTGGTGACGCTAGTTAGTGAGGTAAATATTTAGGTTCGCCGTCAGCGTTTTATAGCGTCAGGGACCCCCATATACTACCTAATAAATGTTTTAACCCCTTGATTGCCCCCTAGTTAACCCTTTCACCACTGATCACCGTATAACCGTTACGGTTGACGCTGGTTAGTTTGTTTATTTTTTTATAGTGTCAGGGCACCCGCCGTTTATTACCGAATAAAGGTTTAGCCCCCCGATCGCCCGGCGGTGATATGCGTCGCCCCAGGCAGCGTCAGATTAGCGCCAGTACCGCGAACACCCACGCACGCACCGTACACCTCCCTTAGTGGTATAGTATCTGAACGCATCAATATCTGATCCGATCAGATCTATACTAGCGTCCCCAGCAGTTTAGGGTTCCCAAAAACGCAGTGTTAGCGGGATCAGCCCAGATACCCGCTAGCACCTGCGTTTTGCCCCTCCGCCCGGCCCGGCCCAGCCCACCCAAGTGCAGTATCGATCGATCACTGTCACTTACAAAACACTAAACGCATAACTGCAGCATTCGCAGAGTCAGGCCTGATCCCTGCGATCGCTAACAGTTTTTTTGGTAGCATTTTGGTGAACTGGCAAGCACCAGCCCCAGGCGTCAGGTTAGCGCCAGTACCGCTAACACCCACGCACGCAGCATACGCCTCTCTTAGTGGTATAGTATCTGAACGGATCAATATCTGATCCGATCAGATCTATACTAGCGTCCCCAGCAGTTTAGGGTTCCCAAAAACGCAGTGTTAGCGGAATCAGCCCAGATACCTGCTAGCACCTGCGTTTTGCCCCTCCGCCCGGCCCAGCCCAGCCCACCCAAGTGCAGTATCGATCGATTACTGACACTTACAAAACACTAAACGCATAACTGCAGTGTTCGCAGAGTCAGGCCTGATCCCTGCGATCGCTAACAGTTTTTTTGGTAGTATTTTAGTGAACTGGCAAGCACCAGCCCCAGGCAGCGTCAGATTAGCGCCAGTACCGCTAACACCCACGCACACACCGTACACCTCCCTTAGTGGTATAGTATCTGATCGCATCAATATCTGATCCGATCAGATCTATACTAGCGTCACCAGCAGTTTAGGGTTCCCAAAAACGCAGTGTTAGCGGGATCAGCCCAGATACCTGCTAGCACCTGCGTTTTGCCCCTCCGCCCGGCCCGGCCCAGCCCACCCAAGTGCAGTATCGATCGATCACTGTCACTTACAAAACACTAAACGCATAACTGCAGCGTTCGCAGAGTCAGGCCTGATCCCTGCGATCGCTAACAGTTTTTTGGTAGCGTTTTGGTGAACTGGCAAGCGCCAGCGGCCTAGTACACCCCGGTCGTAGTCAAACCAGCACTGCAGTAACACTTGGTGACGTGGCGAGTCCCATAAGTGCAGTTGAAGCTGGTGAGGTGGCAAGCACAAGTAGTGTCCCGCTGCCACCAAAAAGACAAACACAGGCCCGTCGTGCCCATAGTGCCCTTCCTGCTGCATTCGCCAATCCTAATTGGGAACCCACCGCTTCTGCAGCGCCCGTACTTCCCCCATTCACATCCCCAACCAAATGCAGTCGGCTGCATGAGAGGCATTTTTATGTCCTCCCAAGTACCCCTACCCAGCGAACCCCCCAAAAAAGATGTCGTGTCTGCAGCAAGCGCGGATATAGGCGTGACGCCCGCTATTATTGTCCCTCCTGTCCTGACAATCCTGGTCTTTGCATTGGTGAATATTTTGAACGCTACCATGCACTAGTTGACTATTAGCGTAGGGTACAGCATTGCACAGACTAGGCACACTTTCACAGGGTCTCCCAAGATGCCATCGCATTTTGAGAGACCCGAACCTGGAACCGGTTACCGTTATAAAAGTTAGTTACAAAAAAAGTGTAAAAAAAAAAAAAAAATATGAAATAAAAAAAAATAGTTGTTGTTTTATTGTTCTCTCTCTCTCTTTTCTCTCTCTCTATTGTTCTGCTCTTTTTTACTGTATTCTATTCTGCAATGTTTTATTGTTATTGTTATTGTTATTGTTATTGTTATTATGTTTTATCATGTTTGTTTTTCAGGTGTGTAATTATTTACACTTTACTGTGCTTTATTGTTAACCATTGTTAACCATTTTTTTGGCTTCAGGTACGCCATTCACGACTTTGAGTGGTTATACCAGAATGATGCCTGCAGGTTTAGGTATCATCTTGGTATCATTCTTTTTAGCCAGCGGTCGGCTTTCATGTAAAAGCAATCCTAGCGGCTAATTAGCCTCTAGACTGCTTTTACAAGCCGTGGGAGGGAATGCCCCCCCCCCCACCGTCTTCCGTGTTTTTCTCTGGCTCTCCTGTCTCAACAGGGAACCTGAGAATGCAGCCGGTGATTCAGCCAGCTGACCATAGAGCTGATCAGAGACCAGAGTGGCTCCAAACATCTCTATGGCCTAAGAAACCGGAAGCTACGAGTATTTCATGACTTAGATTTCGCCGGATGTAAATAGCGCCATTGGGAAATTGGGGAAGCATTTTATCACACCGATCTTGGTGTGGTCAGATGCTTTGAGGGCAGAGGAGAGATCTAGGGTCTAATAGACCACAATTTTTTCAAAAAAGAGTACCTGTCACTACCTATTGCTATCATAGGGGATATTTACATTCCCCGAGATAACAATAAAAATGATTAAAAAAAAAAATATGAAAGGAACAGTTTAAAAGTAAGATTACAAAAGCAAAAAAATAATAAAGAAAAAAAAACAAAAAAAAAAAAACACCCCTGTCGCCCCCTGCTCTCGCGCTAAGGCAAACGCAAGCGGCGGTCTGTCGTCAAACGTAAACAGCAATTGCACCATGCATGTGAGGTATCACCGCGAAGGCCAGATCGAGTGCAGTAATTTTTCCAGTAGACCTCCTCTGTAAATCTAAAGTGGTAACCTGTAAAGGCTTTTGAAGGCTTTTAAACATGTATTTATTTTGTTGCCACTGCACGTTTGTGCGCAATTTTAAAGCATGTCATGTTTGGTATCCATGTACTCGGCCTAAGATCATCTTTTTTATTTCATCAAACATTTGGGCAATATAGTGTGTTTTAGTGCATTAAAATTAAAAAAAGTGTGTTTTTTCCCCAAAAAATGCGTTTGAAAAATCGCTGCGCAATTACTGTGTGAAAAAAAAAAATGAAACACCCACCATTTTAATCTGTAGGGCATTTGCTTTAAAAAAATATATAATGTTTGGGGGTTCAAAGTAATTTTTTTGCAAAAAAAAAAAACTTTTTCATGTAAACAATAAGTGTCAGAAAGGGCTTTGTCTTCAAGTGGTTAGAAGAGTGGGTGATGTGTGACATAAGCTTCTAAATGTTGTGCATAAAATGCCAGGACAGTTCAAAACCCCCCCCAAATGACCCCATTTTGGAAAGTAGACACCCCAAGCTATTTGCTGAGAGGCATGTCGAGTCCATGGAATATTTTATATTGCGACACAAGTTGCGGGAAAGAGACAAATTTTTTTTTTTTTTTTTTTTTTTTGCACAAAGTTGTCACTAAATGATATATTGCTCAAACATGCCATGGAAATATGTGAAATTACACCCCAAAATACATTCTGCTGCTTCTCCTGAGTACGGGGATACCACATGTGTGAGACTTTTTGGGAGCCTAGCCGCGTACGGGACCCCGAAAACCAAGCACCGCCTTCAGGCTTTTTAAGGGCGTGAATTTTTGATTTCACTCTTCACTGCCTATCACAGTTTCGGAGGCCATGGAATGCCCAGGTGGCACAAAACCCCCCCAAATGACCCCATTTTGGAAAGTAGACACCCCAAGCTATTTGCTGAGAGGTATAGTGAGTATTTTGCAGACCTCACTTTTTGTCACAAAGTTTTGAAAATTGAAAAAAGAAAAAAAAAATGTTTTTTCTTGTCTTTCTTCATTTTCAAAAACAAATGAGAGCTGCAAAATACTCACCATGCCTCTCAGCAAATAGATTGGGGTGTCTACTTTCCAAAATGGGGTCATTTGGGGGGGTTTTGTGCCACCTGGGCATTCCATGGCCTCCGAAACTGTGATAGGCAGTAAAGAGTGAAATCAAAAATTTTTACCCTTAGAAATCCTGAAGGCAGTGATTGGTTTTCGGGGTCCAGTACGCGGCTAGGCTCCCAAAAAGTCCCACACATGTGGTATCCCCATACTCAGGAGAAGCAGCTAAATGTATTTTGGGGTGCAATTCCACATATGCCCATGGCCTGTGTGAGCAATATATCATTTAGTGACAACTTTATGAAAAAAAAAAAAAAAAAAAAAAAAAAAGTGTCACTTTCCCGCAACTTGTGTCAAAATATAAAATATTCCATGGACTCAATATGCCTCTCAGCAAATAGCTTGGGGTGTCTACTTTCCAAAATGGGGTAATTTTGGGGGGTTTTGTGCCATCTTGGCATTCCATGGCCTCCGAAACTGTGATAGGCAGTGAAGAGTGAAAGCAAAAATTTACACCCTTAGAAATCCTGAAGGCGGTGATTGGTTTTCGGGGCCCCGTACGCGGCTAGGCTCCCAAAAAGTCCCACACATGTGGTATCCCCATACTCAGGAGAAGCAGCAGAATGTATTTTGGGGTGCAATTCCACATAGGCCCATGGCCTGTGTGAGCAATATATCATTTAGTGACGACTTTTTGTAAATATTTTTTTTTTTTTTTTTTTTTGTCATTTTTCAATCACTTGGGACAAAAAAAATAAATATTCAATGGGTTCAACATGCCTCTCAGCAATTTCCTTGGGGTGTCTACTTTCCAAAATGGGGTCATTTGGGGGGGTTTTGTACTGCCCTGCCATTTTAGCACCTCAAGAAATGACATAGGCAGTCATAAACTAAAAGCTGTGTAAATTCCAGAAAATGTACCCTAGTTTGTAGACGCTATAACTTTTGCGCAAACCAATAAATATACGCTTATTGACATTTTTTTTACCAAAGACATGTGGCCGAATACATTTTGGCCTAAATGTATGACTAAAATTTAGTTTATTGGATTTTTTTTATAACAAAAAGTAGAAAATATCATTTTTTTTCAAAATTTTCGGTCTTTTTCCGTTTATAGCGCAAAAAATAAAAACCGCAGAGGTGATCAAATACCATCAAAAGAAAGCTCTATTTGTGGGAAGAAAAGGACGCAAATTTCGTTTGGGTACAGCATTGCATGACCGCGCAATTAGCAGTTAAAGCGACGCAGTGCCAAATTGGAAAAAGACCTCTGGTCCTTAGGCAGCATAATGGTCCGGGGCTCAAGTGGTTAATGAACTTCATATCACCCAGTTGCACTAAGATTGTCACATTTTTTTTAATACACTATAAGTATTATTCACGTTGCATATTTAAACCTGCGTGTGTGCTTAATCACACCAGGTGCACACCAGTTCAACTCAAGACCAGGAATGCTTTAGTTAGCGGTTTTCTTAATTATTGTGTGTACAACGATTCTCAAGCACTATTCACTGTTTCATGTATTTGTGGTTATTGACTGTTGCATTTAGCGGATTACCTGTATGTTAGGTATATATTTATATATTGTTTTCCCTAGAAGCTATACCATCACTATACACCATTCTTTACTATAAAGGCACTTTCTTAGCAGCAATGATTTATTGTCGTGTATATATTTTTGAGATACCCACCATCACTGTGGTAGCATATACGGAGTTTTTGTTTATTTATAGGATTAGCGCAACACCACTTCTTTATCTCATGTTTCGGACCATAGTCCTTCTACTGGGGCATATGATTGGCTGACAGAAAACCCTCTGCTGTGCTATGCTGAGGCATTTTTTCGAAACCCTGTATGGCCCCTTGTGGAAACGCTCACCAGAATAGACCGGACCATTCTAGGCCATTCAAACTGTACTGACCCGAACCGATGCGCTCAGTGGAAAGAGGCATAACCCAACTTCCCTTTTGTGATTGTTGAGTTCAGGTACAGGGCAGGTCATCACTGGGCAGCACAGAAGAATCCATCTATCAAGCGGCTCTTCCGAGGGTAGCACTACACTCAAACATTTTGACATATCATAATTAATACTTGGGCGGCACTCTCACCTAGCAGTAAAAAAGGGTCACTGGTTTGAATCCCAACCACGACACTACCTGCCTGGAGTTTGCATGTTCTCCCTGCGTCTGCGTGGGTTTCCTCCGGGTACTCCGGTGTCCTCCCACACTCCAAAGACATGCTGGTAGTTTATTTGGCTTCTGTCTAAATTGGCTCTAGTATATGAATGTGAGTTAGGGACCTTAGATTGTAAGCTCTTTGAGGGTAGGGACCGCTGTGAATGTACAACATATATATATAAAAGAGCTGCGTAAATTAACGGCACTATATAAGTACCTTAAATAATAATAATAATAATATTTGCCTAGTAGCTAGTCATCCTTTTTCATTTCTGTTTCATTCAGCGAATTGGCTGCAAACCTAAAAATATCTGTGGTCATCTTCCTATTTACTTCTTTACATCTTACATCTTCCAGTATCTTCACGGATGTAAAAATGTCCAATTACACCACACATATTTCTTTAATAAGACTCCACATCCTACAACTTTGTGAATCATCTGTCACTAATAGCTATGCTGGTCACACAAGGGAAGTTCATCACCCTTACTCAAGCCAGTTATTCTTGCTAGATTCACCAAGTATATTTCATTTGCTAGTTATATTTAGAAAAATTTTCATGAGTTCTCCTGAATGACTGAAAAAGTCCTTGAATTGTAAAGAAAGAGGCTTTGGACCATCTGGAAGAATGGCAGTATTGTAATGTGGAGATTCCCCCTTAATTAGGATACCGTGTGGATCAGGCAATGTGAAATATAAGGGGGCTGTGGATGGGACTCCAGCCTCTTGGGACTCCTGGGTTCAGCACTCTCAAAAAATATATATTGTTGTCTACCTTGTACTATTGTCTCAGCTTTAAAGGGTTGAAAAGCTGTAAAATCTTTGATGGTTTAGTTTCAGACTGTCCTGAACTTATGGTTAGGACAGGCAAGAATCTACGTTATGGTAATTGGATGCTCATGGTTCTGCTGTGACTAACATGGTTGTTTGCTTGAACTTTGGTGTTGGTTTGACTCATTCATTGTATTTATGAAGACTGCTCATAAATAAAGCTGTGGACTTGTCCTTCCAAATCGTCAAAACTCTCAAGCTATAGGATAGATCTACCATATGTGGACCATATCTCTTAGGCCACTACAACCATTAAAACAGACCAATATTTTACGTTCATCACATAGGTATACTGGATAAGCCTGCACGTTTATGCATTCATCAGATATCCCTGACTCCGCTTTTAACTCCAGGGAACAATATTCATCTGAAGCAATCCAACCCAGTCAGCAGATTTTCCCAAGGCCACTGAAGATCTGCTGGCAGAGGTTTTCTGTTAAAAGGCAAGGAATTGTCTGAAAACATTTGTGGTCACCTTCCTTCCTTTTGTTTTTCATGCTTTACAGTATGAACTGAGTTCATTAAAAGTCTGCGCTACACTAATGTCTGCTATAAGACCCCACATCCTGAAGCTTTATGACTCATCGGTAATTGACGACAATGCAGTTAACGCAAGGGAAATTGATCATCTTTTGTCAAGACCCTTGTTCTTGCAAGATATGAAAGACATTTTTCACTAAGCATATGCAAATACATTTTTGAATGCACAGTATGCAACAGATTGTAGAGAAACTTTTTTCTTTATTTGAATACTTTTAAAAAATAGGTCTGTTATAGAAATCCAAAATGTATCCAATAACTTTGCAGCAGTACTTATTCAGTAAAGGAGCAAAGGGATAAGTGTTAAAGTTATATTAACCGCTTCAGCCCCAGAAGATTTTACCCCCTTCCTGACCAGAGCACTTTTTGTGATTCGGCACTGCGTCGCTTTAACTGACAATTGCGCGGTCGTGCGACGTTGCACTCAAACAAAATTGACGTCCTTTTTTTCCCACAAATAGAGCTTTCTTTTCATGGTATTTGATCATCTCTGCGGTTTTTATTTTTTGCGCTATAAACAAAAAAATCGACAATTTTGTCCCCCAAAAAATATATAAAAAAACCTTTTTTTTCCTCTCAGTTTATATGTATTCTTCTACATGTTTTTGGTAAAAAAAAAAAAACGCAATAAGCGTATATTGATTGGTTTGCGCAAAAGTTATAGCATCTACAAAATAGGGGATAGTTTTATGGCATTTTTATTATTAATTTTTTTTTTTTTACTAGTAATGGGGGCAATCTGCGATTTTTTTTTTTTTTGGGACTGCGACATTATGGCGGACATGTCGGACATTTTTGACACATTTTTGGGTCCATTGGCATTAATACAGCGATCAGTGCTATGAAAATGCATTGCATACTGTAAAAATGTCACTGGCAGGGAAGGGGTTAACACTAGGGGGCGATCAAGGGGTTACTGTGTTCCCTATTGTGTGTTCTAACTGAAGGGGGGAGGGGACTGTGCAGGGGAGATGACAGATCGCTGTTCATACTCTGTATGAACAGACGATCTGTCTGTTCTCCCCTCAGAGAACCGGAAACTGTGTGTTTACACAGATCCCGGTTCTCAGTGTGCAGGAGGTGATTGTGACCACCGGGCACTCGCATTGGCTTTGTGGGCGAGCAGGGCGCCCCCTAGTGGCCGAATATGTTACCGACGTAACATGACGGCAATTTGCACAGCTGAGCCATGTTGGCTCAGGTCAGCAAGTGGTTAAACCCTAAACCAAAAATGTAATATATTGCAGCTTATCGATCATTAGATGTGACGGCTACATTTGTTTGTTTTTTTATGCCCCGTACACACGGTCGGACTTTGTTCGGACATTCCGACAACAAAATCCTAGGATTTTTTCCAACGGATGTTGGGTCAAACTTGTCTTCCATACACACGGTCACACAAAGTTGTCGGAAAATCTGATCATTCTGAACGCGGTGACATAAAACACGTACGTCGGGACTATAAACGGGGAAGTGGCCAATAGCTTTCATCTCTTTATTTATTCTGAGCATGCGTGGCACTTTGTCCGTCGGATTTGTGTACAGACGATCGGAATTTTCGACAACGGATTTTGTTGTCGGAAAATTTTATAGCCTGCTCTCAAACTTTGCGTGTCAGAAAATCCGATGGAAAATGTGTGATGGAGCCTACACACGGTCGAAATTTCCGACAACAAGGTCCTATCACACATTTTTCGTCGGAAAATCCGACCGTGTGTACGGGGCATTAGTCTTTTTTCCCTCTGTTTTCACCCGGTGATCTGGCCAGTAACACACCTCCTGGGTATACACATATAGAAATTTGACCAGTTCAGCAGAAACTGGACAAATTTCAATGCATGAGTAGTAGTATCTGTTCAACAGAAACCAGTCATTAGACCAGCTTCTGTTGAACAGTCCTGCTGGTAAACCCGCATTCAATGGTTTTTCTCACTGCTCTACCTGGTGCTTCTGCAGGACATCTTGGTCTGTTGAAAAATAACAGATTTAGGCAGGATCAGCAGACAAAAAAAAACAAAACAAAAAAAAAAAAAGCCTAAAAATCAAAACAAACATATCCATCACATCTAAGAATTAGTAAACTGCCATATAATAAATATTTGCTGTTGGGTTTAATACCATTTTAGTATTAAAAATTAAAGTTATTACAGTTTAGCAACCAAAGGGAAAGAGTCGGAATGCATTAACCAGGGTCAGAAGAAGAGGGACAGTCCCTCCAGTAATGGGGCAGTTGTAGGGCTATGGCCTGAGATTCTGAACCTCATAATATCAACCACCAACACAAATATTATTTGTGAATAATTCAAAGTAATTAGTAATAGCAAAAAAATGTTGACAACTGTTGCTAAAAGGTCAATAGCGTTCAATAAACTGTTTACTAAGCACAATTATAGCCAAGCTCATGCTTTCGTGTTCCTGGCATAGGCACTGTCGCCACCACGCTTGTGAGATATCTGTTTAGCAGCTACCACAAAGGCCAATTTCCTGCTCCCGTCCCGATGCGTCTGATTCGCTTTTTCATACAAGGGACTGTCCCGTCAGTGCTAAAATGGGTCACTGTCACTGATATTTTTATAGTCCCTTATCCTGTTCTGCAACCATCTCTGCATTAGTTTAGTTTATCAGCAGATTTTAGATGACTGCCAAGATTACCGCTTCTTTTTGAAAGGGAAACTACAGGCTCTGCTGTACGTAAAGTTTGAGTAAATCACTATTAATGGGGTTTTCTGATACCACAGCATTTAATCTAGCTGCAGTTTTTAAATCTTATCTAAATCCAACCACAAAATATACCATATTGTACCTTAGCAGTCCTTAGACGTCCTTAGATATATATTAGATATATATATTTAGACGACCTTAGATATCTATATATCTATATATCTATAATTTTTTTTTTTTTTTTTTTTTTTTAGCTGGTTTTCCTGCCACTAAAAACACTGTCTGTGCTAGGGGGACAAAATTAACTCACTGTACTATATCTATAGAGCAGAAGAGTTGTCACCTAGGGTTAACCACTTCATGACCAGGCCATTTTTTGCAATACGGCACTGCATTGCTTTAACTGACAATCGTGCGGTCATACAACGCTGTACCCAAACAAACTGTATGTCCTTTTTTCCCCACAAATAGAGCTTTCTTTTGGTGGTATTTGATCACCTCTGCAGTTTTTATTTTTTTGCCCGTCAATTTTGAAAAAAACCCCAATGATTTTAACTTTCTGCTATAAAACACATCCAATTAAAAAAAAAAATGTAAAAAAAATCGAATTTCTTCATCAATTTAGGCCAATGTGTATTCTGCTACATATTTTTGGTTAAATCCCAATAAGCGCAAAAGTTATCACGTCTACAAACTATGGGATATTTTTATGGCATTTTTATTTTTACTAGTAATGGCGACGATCAGCGATTTTTAGTGGGACTGCGACATTGTGGCGGGAAAATCAGACACTAGAGACACTTTTTGGGGACCAGCGACACTATTACAGTGATCAGTGCTAAAAAAAAAAAGCGCTGTCACTGTATAAATGATACTGGCAGGTAAGGGGTTAACATCAGGGGAAATCAAAGGGTTAAGTGTGCTCCTAGGGAGTGATTTCTAACTGTGTGGGGGATCTGTATTCCTGATTAGCAGGAACACCAGATCTCTCTCTTCCTTTTTGACAGAACGGCAGTCTGCCTCTTCAGTGAACGATCGGTGGGTCCCGACGGCCATCGCGTGCGCGCCCCAGACCCCAAAGGGGAAACATACAGGTATGTTGTTTCGCACAGCCGAGCCTCCCTGCTGCAGTAAATGTGTGGTGGGTGGTCCGGAAGCATTTAAAGCCTATGTGTAGCCAAAATAAAAAATATAAAAAATCAGCACAAGGGACATAACGTGCAATCAGTAGGAGGTGTCACGGGCTCTCATCAAGAGTGTCTGACTATGACCTGCTTTACGTTCAGCTCCTCCGGGACTAGTTTCTATGAATGTAAAATGATCTATGAATGGAGGGGGGGGAACCTATCGATCATCTACCTATTCTCCATTCATAGATCACTTTTGATTCATAGAAGCTGTAGTACTGGCTTCTATGTATGGTGCAGTTGGGCAGAAGGGGTAGGCATAGTTGGGAACTCTTGATGAGAGCCTGTGACTGCTTCTACAGTTCTATTAACTTCCACTGCACTGGAAGATTGTGATGTGTCTGGAGGGGGGGGGGGGGTCATTGATGGAAGGATTTTAGCTAGCTGAAGAGGCATCAGAACAAGAGAGACATCCTGATGACTGTAAATGTTGTCCCTTGTGCTGATTTTTGTGGGGGGTTTTATTTACGGCATTTAGGAATTTATTTATTCAGACAGAACTGGAACAATGCTAATTGGTAACAATCAGCGGAGGCAGAAAGTTAGTTATGAGCTCAAAGGTTTTTGTCAGGATCAACTGTTTTTATTTAATCTAAAGTGGTGTTCCGGCCAAAATTATACATTTTAGATAAAAATACCCCTATAATACTAAAGCTTAATGTATTCTAGTAAAGTTAGTCTGTAAACTGAGGTCTGTTTTGTTAGTTTATAGCAGTAGCTTTGTTATTTTATAAACTTACAGCAGGCCGTGGCCATCTTAAGTGTGGGCATCTGAAGCCAGACTATTTCTTCCTGGATCTCATCCTTGCAGATCTCGCACATGCTCAGTGCAGCACAAGCAGTGTAATAGGTTTCAGGTCAGGTTTCCATAGCAACGGCAGTGTCAGAGGAAGTTGATGCCCCTTCCCAGAAGGCATTGCAAACAGGAAATGATACAATGGGCCACGGCCAGGGAGGAGGAAGTGAAAAATGAATACAGCAGATATACAGTAGGTGCTGAGAAATTTTTTTTAAAAATATCCAATTCGTTTACAGTGCACAGTTTAGTGAGGGATGCTGAAGAGTTGTAAAAGTGGGTGGAACTCCACTTTAACTTATCAAACAGATATAACAAAATTCTTTGCGACATGGGCGTGGCAGTACATAGAATACAATATAATACAATACAAGGGATCCCAAGCACACTTACCAACTACTCAGCAGAAAAAGGTCATCTAAACTGTTCAACATTTTGGACCAAAAAAAAACAGAGGCTTTTGTTGCATATGTTTGCAAATATATACTGTATGTGGAGGCACCTTTGCAAAGTGTGGTCCCTAACTAGGCTGGATTAGTTCCAAGGCTATAGATATCAATATACAATAGATCTTGGTGTAATCAAGATCAACTTGATTACACCAAGTGAGGACAACTAATACTCTGATAGGGTTGGGGGATTTCCCTTTCTGCAGTCACCAATAAAATAGGCGGGACATCTTTTTAATGGTGGCATATACAGCAATATACTCACTTTTTAAAGCAACTCTGTTTGGTTTTTATCGATGCCTACATACCCATTTGAAAATTGTCATTGTATTATCACTGAAACACAAAGGCTATATGTTGGTAAAGTCAAGGTATCCATGAGAAACAAGTAGATACATTGTAGGATAATGAATAAACTAATAAAACTTGCTTCCATATAAACCATGAGGTAACACTTATTATATGGCCATAGATAAAGCACACAGTCCATATAAAACACCATCATGGGAGAATGACACAGTCTAAGTTAAAATGTAAAAGAGCAAGTCACATCCAGCCTTAAACACTAATGTTGCATTTTTGCAAAAAAAATTGCTGCATTTTTATTGTATCATCACTTCCTGGCCCAAAGATGGTGGCCACTGACACACAAGATGAGGAGAACTGACCACGGAGGGGGCACAGATAGAAAAAAAAATGATATATAAGGGCTCTATCTTTTCCAGCAATGGAACACATTGCACAATTCCACTAAACAATAAAGGTATACCATGATATAGGAGAATTTAAAAAATCACCTTTAAAATAACTCAAACTGCATATGCTAGTTCCTCATTCTACACCTCCCCCCCCCCCCCCCAATCTGCAGTGACATCCTTCAACACATCATAGTTCTTGCTGATCTTGACTTTCTTGCTCATTTAGGACTGGTGCAATCATTATCATCATCTTCAAGCTATGTTGATGTTAAATGCAGTAATTGGGCCAGTGGATCATGTTGGCGGTGCGGTATTTTGTGTTGCTGCTTCGTGTTATGCTGGGAAATAATTCAATGTGTGCATAAGTAGGACAGAGAGCAGTGGGGATAGCTGAGGTTTGGTAGTCCATCAGCAGTAAACCTTGCATGCACACACAGGAATAGTCAGAGTAGGCTCATCCTGCCCTTTTATTCATCAAAGCACCAAGTAAACATTTCAATGCAGGAGGGAGGGAGATGAAGCTCTAAGCATCAGTCAGCTCATTATATATATATATATATATATATATATATATATATATATATATATATATATATATGGCCTATGAATAGCTGAGACCAACAATAAAGTCTGTCTACCAGGTATGATGTGTGGATGTGTGTAAGGGTAGGGTAACAGGATGGTAATCATGTCCTCCATGTTTTCCCTCCTCGCTGGGTATCAAGCAAGGGTCACATGAGAGGCCTACACTAGGGTTCTAGAGTTCTTTGGGCTATGCCAGGCATTGAACGGGGTCACTAGCCCTTGCATGTAGGATAACATTTCTCCTGAAGGCGTGTTCCCCAATTTCCGTGATCAGGCTGGAGTCATGGTCAGGTGAAGAGTAAACATTAAGGAGGCCTCCCAACTCAGAGATGAGCTACATGTGTGCAGTACTCAAAGTACGGAGTTCCTCTTTAAACTGCTTCGTCCCATGTCCTACACACTTGTACTGTTGTATGCATTTCATTCAGAGTGACAGGCCAAGCCTTTGCCCACTCCACCACTCAGCGTACCTCTGTTACCTCACTCTGAGGTAACAGAATGGGGTCCCTTCATAGATCCCTGTAACACTAGTCCTCTCCTGGTGCCAGGCAAAGATGGACAGCTAGGGAGGGATTTAAAGCACGACCCCCTCTCTACTGGAGAACCTGTCACCGAACCAGGTATCGCACCAAGGACTGGTTGCTGTTCTTCCTTGTGATCACTCAATGCAACTACCTCTTCCTTCTTGTCTTGTTGAATGAACCTCTGTCGTAGTGATGTTACACATACTCCATATTGTGGTTATTGACCCAAGTTCTCTTTTAACTTCAGACCAGGCTCTAAGCAGTTCAATCAAACTTTCTTCTCCTAACTAAACCTAACTGCGGCTGCCCCAGGTTACCTACACAGGTGAAGCCTATTTGAGAAAAGTCCATACTTGGCAATGCTTGAACAGAGAAGTCCATGCTTTCGGGGTCTTCCAACGAATCAGCATTCCAGAGTGGACCACAGGTCCCAGTCTCTAGTTGCATGTGTTCCTTGTGCATTTCTCTAAGTTTTCCCCTGAGCCACCCAGGATTCGGATCCCAGAGAAGTCCGCCAGCACACCGGGAGAAAGGCAGCAAAAACATTAACCCTTTCCCTTTAACCTGGGCAGCTGGGTGCTACCTAAATATACAGTAGGCTACATGCCTACATTAGGACCTAGAAATTGAGGCTTTATCCTTCCCAAAGCTCTACAAAGTCTCTGGGCTCCAGGACCATGAACATAACTTAACATTATGCTCATGTTACATTATATAGAGTATAGGGGTGTGCACATAGAATAAATAAATTGTACTACGATCATATCCAGTTGTCAGGTCATATTTTGTTTAATTTGTTTATTTAAAAAAAGTATGATAGAACTATATTTTGATCATATTCCATTATCACTGCACATTGAAGTTGTAGTGTCTTGTGTCTTAATACAGTATAACTAAATTGTATATAGATTACATTTAGTGGCCAGGCTGTGTTGGACGTATAGTTTTCTTTGTATGTAAAGAGTTTTAATCTCCAGCCTTATTTTGCTTTTTTAAGGTTGAGCTCACTTGGCATCAGCCAGCACCATGGGTCCACTGAAAACTCTTTTCTCAGCTTTGTAGAAATAAGCCACTTGAACCAAATATCGTTTTAGAGGTCTGAAAAGGACCCCCCCTCCTTTCCAACCACCAATGTAAGGGACATTAATCCAACTGACCATCAACATAAGGGGAATTCTTCCTCCCACCAACATCCATTGTAGTAGGATGTTTTTTCGACTGACCGCCCTTGTAAAGGACATTCTTTTATGTAAGTGGATGCTTTCCACTAACCACCAATGTAAGGGAGTATTTTGCCACTGAACTGACCACCAATGCACGAGGATACTTTTCCACTGACATCTAATGCAAGGGTGCACTTTGCATTAACTACCATGTATTGGGGGGTCTTTCTACTGACCAGAAGAGTCATTTTTCAACTCACTACCAATATGAGGGGACACTAAAATAATCACTGTACAATTTCTTTTTTGAGCATTATTAGCATATTAGCATTATTAGCATATGTACAAGTTTCAAAATTTTAAATTTCATTATTTATTTATTCTTACTAAAAATAATTTTATTTAATGTATAAGGGGGGTTTAAAATATCTTCTCAGGGTATCAAATAAGCTAGATATACCACATTCTTTTATTTAATATTATATCCAAAACGCACTGATTATGCTAATGTACCACAAGCTGTAGATACAATAATTTTAGTAAAAGATCACTGCGACCCAAAAAGTGTTCCTGCAGGGTAAAAAAGTTAAACGCTGGAATGGGGTGTTCTGAAACTGTATTTTGATGATTCTTAATGGTCCACATATCTTGAGCTATGTAACGGCAGCACCGTGGCTAAGTGGTTAGGACTTCCACCTGGTAGCACTAAGTTTATTCATTCGAATCCCAACCACGGCACTACCTGCATGGAATTTGCATGTTCTCCCTGTGCCTGCATTGGTTTTCTCTGAGTACTCTGGTTTCCTCCCACAGACATGCTGGTGGTTTTTTTGTCTCCTGTCTAAATTGGCCCTAGTAAGTGTATATATGGATGTGAATTAGGGACTTTAGATTGTAAGCTCCTTGAGGGCAGGGACTGATGTAAATGTATAATAAATATGTTGGCAAAAGGAACCGCGCTAAAATCTAAATAAAGTGTATATAAAAATAGGTACTAGCAGCAGCATAAAGTTAAGGCATATAAAAAGTCCATATAAAAAAAAAAAAAAAAAAAAAATAGCTTTTTCTTCTTAATGGCACCACAGTGATTTCACACAAATAGGAGGGTGCCCAACCATCGTAACGTAAACCTGCTTACCAGACAGCAAGCATAAAGGGCATGTGGCTATAACTCAGCCACGGCCTTTAGCTTGCAGATGACGATCAAATCAGTTTAAGCGCTCTGAGCCATGTGCTCGACACTCAGAACGAGGCTTGGCTTCTTATATAAGGTGGTGAGCCATTACGCTGCCCGTTCCCCATTGACAACGTCACGTATGACGAAACGTGGCTGGAGGAAGGTACGTACTGATGTCACCATGTGATTTTACTAGGAGGACGGGCTCTGTTTGTTTATTGCCGGCCGGCATTGCTTTTAACATATGCGAATTTTCATCTTATAAATGTAAGTGTATTACATTTTTTCTATTGAACACTATAGACTGTATTATGCTATGGTCAGTCTTTTCTTTTTGGGTTACTTGCCTAAACGAATACGGACTCCATAGATGGTGAGAGGGAGAGATTGCAGCCATCCAGCCTGCTTAAACTAATTTGATCGTCATCTGCAAGCTAAAGGTCGTGGCTGGGTTATAGCCATCTGCCCTTTATGCTTGCCGTCTGGTAAGCAGGTTTATGTTACGGTGGTTGGGCACTCTCCTATTTGTGTGAAATTACTGTGGTACCATTAAGATGAAAAAGCGATTTTTTTTATATGGACTTTTTATATGCCTTAACTTGAAAGACATGTACGAAGCTGTATTGAAAAGGAAGCCGAGTACAGACATGAAAGGGTGCAAGGAACTTAGGGAAGGAATAAGTTAGGAAAAGGAGGGGTTTAAGGAAGTTAGGGATATGTTGGGATTGGTGGATCAGTGTAGAAGGGGAGGAGAGTTTTAATTAGTGTTTAAGCTGGGGGAGTTATACAGCAGTCGTGAGTTGGAGAGTCAGGAAGAACGTTCCCGCCCTCCCGCCCTAGCTGAGGTGATGTTAATACTTTAGGAGAGTGTGAGTGGCGTTTGGTCCTTGGCGACAAGAGTATATATATATATATGGATAGATATATATATTGGTTAAAATGAGGATTGAAAAACGTTGGGACACATCCCAGGATGGAGTTTTTCCGGTTGGTCCAGTCAGTTTTTGGACCAACGGGTAATAAATGGGGGTCTGGATCAGTAAGTGAGTCCTCGCGGCGAGTTAGCGGCTGGGGACAGATGCTAACAAAAGGGGCTCAGGCTCAAAAGAGATTGGGGTCGTCAGGGACCAGCAACAAAAAGATTACTGAGAGTCAGAGTTAAATATTTTAAATATTTTGAATATTTAAATGGTTATAAATATTGAAAATAAAAGTTTACAGTTTTTTATTGGTTTTGTTAAATAAAGGCCGATAAGGCCATTTACATCCAATCCAAGTGTCGGTGTCATTACTTAGTAATATAAGTGGATGCATGTATTGGTAGGGAAGTAAGGTATCTGGCTACCCTATTCATGATTGGGACTTTTTAGCGCAGCTTCTCTATTTTCACTTTATTTTATTTTATAATACATATGTAAAGCGCTGCACAAATTGGGGTGCTATATACAGTGCATTCGGAAAGTATTCACAGAGCCTCACTTTTTCCACATTTTGTTTTATTACAGCCTTATTCCAAAATGGATTAAATTCATTATTTCTCTCAAAATTCTACAAACAATATCCCATAATGACAATGTGAAAGAAGTTTGTTTGAAATCTTTGCAAATTTATTATAAATAAAAAAACGAAAAAAAAAAAATCACATGTACATAAGTATTCACAGCCTTTGCTCAATACTTATATGAAGCACCTTTGGCACCAACTACAGCCTCAGGTCTTTTTGAGTATGATGCTACAAGCTTGGCACACCTATTTTTGGGCAGTTTCTCCCATTCTTCTTTGCAGGACCTCCCAAGCTCCATCAGGTTGGTTGGGGAGCGTCAGTGCACAGCCATTTTCAGATCTCTCCAGAGATGTTCAATCGGGTTCAAGTCTGAGCCCTGTCTGGGCCACTCAAGGACATTCACAGAGTTGTCCCATAGCCACTCATTTGTTGTCTTGGATGTGTGCTTAGGGTCGTTGTCCTGTTGGAAGATGAACCTTCGCCCCAGTCTGAAGTCCAGAGCGCTCTGGAGCAGGTTTTCATCAAGGATGTCTCTGTACATTGCTGCATTCATCTTTCCCTTGATACTGACTAGTCTCCCAGTTCCTGCCACTGAAAAACATCCCCACAGCATGATGCTGCCACCACCATGCTTTACTGTAGGGATGGTATTGGCCAGGCAATGAGCGGTGCCTGTTTTCCTCCAGACATGACACTTGCCATTCAGGCCAAAGAGTTCAATCTTTGTTTTATTAGACCAGAGAATTTTGTTTCACATGGTCTGAAAGTCCATCAGGTGCCCTTTGGCTAACTACAGGTGAGCTGTCATGTGCCTGTATGATGGAGGAGTGGCTTCAGTCTGGCCACTCCACCATACAGGCCTAATTGGTGGGGAGCTGCAGAGATGGTTGTTCTTCAGGAAGGTTCTGTTCTCTCCACAGAGAAACACAGTAGCTCTGTCAGAGTGGCCATAGGGTTCTTGGTCACCTCCCTAACTAAGGCCCTTCTCCCCTATTCACTCAGTTTGGCCGGACGGTCTGCTCTAGGAAGAGTCACGGTGGTTCCAAACTTCTTCCATTTACAGATGATGGAGGCCACTGTGCTCATTGGGACCTTCAATGCTGCAGAAAGTTTTCTGTACCCTTCCCCAGATCTGTGCATCGATACAATCCTGTCTTGGAGGTCTACAGACAATTCCTTGGACTTCATGGCTTGGTTTGTGCTCTGACATGCAAAGTTAACTCTGGGAACTTATGTAGACAGGTGTGTGCCTTTCCAAATCATTTCAAATCAACTGAATTTACCACAGGTGGACTCCAATCAAGTTGTAGAAACATCTCAAGGATGATCAGTGGAAACAGGATGCACCTGAGCTAAATTTTGAGTGTCATGGCAAAGGCTGTGAATACTTATGTACATGTGTTTTTTTTATTTTTAAGAAATGTGCAAAGATTTCAAAAAAACTTCTTTCACATTGTCATTATGGGGTATTGATTTTAGAATTTTAAGGAAAATAATTAATTTAATCCATTTTGGAAAAAGGCTGTAACATAAAATGTGAAAAAAGTGATGCACTGTAAGTACCTGAAATAAATAAATAAATGTAGTGGTGAAAGAATTCTACTATGTCCAGGTCTAGAAGCATAGTTTCCTTCATTTGCACAGAGTAAAAACACAAAATCAGTCCTCGGATTGCTCTTATGGTAACTGTCACGAGTTCAGAACAAAAGACAAATGAGTAAGAACATATATCTTTTAAAACGTTGGCTTTTTTTCCCTTCTATATGATTCTGTCCAGGAAATTTTCAGTGGGCTTCGGGGACGCTGGTCTGCCTTAGAATTTACACTGCTGAACCGATGTACACTTTATATTTCCTGTTTTCAGCGTCTCCTAATAAGGCAAATCACTTCCTCCATGTACAATGTGTAAAGTTGTGAAATGAAGGACTTCCCTCTCCACTGGCAGCTCATGTGCAGCACTTGGGAAGCTACAGTCTTTTGCCACACAATGCATGCTTAGTGAGACACTGGGTATACAGCAAGTGTTGGAAGGAAGTAAATAATCATTGTCTGGGAAGACAATAACCTTATACAGTGTCTGCACTAAATCATGCCATATGTACACATTCCTGTATTGCTCAAACACGCCTATGCTGGATAGTCCATGTTAATGAGTTTAAACTGAGTAAAGTAGTAGTCACTGCAAGATTTGACACTTATCAGGGGATACAAACACAGTTGTTAGAAAGCATTACTGTAAAGTAACAGTCAGGGATGCTGTTAGAAATCACGGGGGCCCCGTAAAGGTTCCTGAGAGGACCCCCATTTCCCCCCCCCCCCTTTTTTTTTACATTTTTTTTAACAGCCTTGAAATATATGGAGTGTAAACAGACATCCTCATCTGATCTGGACAGTGAATGAATGGGAAGCACTCTGAGGCTCCGCCTCCCAGTTCATTCACAAACTGAAGCATACAGTTTTGCTCCTTAGTTTACATACCCTGGCAGAATTTATGATTTCTTGGCCATTTTTCAGAGAAAATGAATGATAACACAAAAACTTTTCTTTCACTCATGGTTAGTGTTTGGCTGAAGCCATTTAATATCAATCAACTGTGTTTACTCTTTTTAAATCATAATGATAACAGACCCAAATGACCCTGATCAAAAGTTTACATACCCCAGTTCTTAATACCGTGTATTGCCCCTTTAACATCAATGACATTTTGAAGTCTTTTGTGGTATTTGTGGATGAGGCCCTTTATCTTCTCAGATGGTAAGGCTGCTCATTCCTCCTGGCAAAAAGCCCCCAGTTCCTGTAAATTCTTGGGCTGTCTTGCATGAACTGCACGTTTCAGATCTCCCCAGAGTGGCTCAATGATATTGAGGTCAGGAGACTGAGGTGGCCACTCCAGAACCTTCATTTTATTCTACTGTAGCCAATGACAGGTCGACTTTGCCTTGTGTTTTGGATCATTGTCATGTTGGAATGTCCAAGTTCGTCCCATGCGCAGCTTCCTGGCTGATGAATGCAAATGTTCCTCCAGTATTTTTTGATAACATACTGCATTCATCTTGCCAACAATTTTGAGCAAATTTCCTGTACCTTTGTAGCTCACACATCCCCAAAACATCAGCGATCCACCTCCGTGTTTCACAGTAGGAATGGTGTACCTTTCATCATAGGCCTTGTTGACTCCTCTCCAAATGTAGTGTTTATGGTTGTGGCCTTAAAGCTAAATTTTGGTCTCACCACTCCAAATGACTGTGCCAGAAAGTTTGGGGCTTGTCTCTGTGCTGTTTGGCGTATTGTAAGTGGGATACTTTGTGGCATTCGCATAGTAATGGCTTTCTTCTGGCGACTCGACCATGCAGCCCATCTTTCTTCAAGTGCCTCCTTATTGTGCATCTTGAAACAGCCACACCACATGTTTTCAGAGAGTCCTGTATTTCACCTTAAGTTATTTGTGGGTTTTTCTTTGCATCCCAAACAATTTCCAGGCAGTTGTGGCTGAAATTTTAGTTGGTCTACCTGACCGTGGTTTGGTTTCAACAGAACCCCTCATTTTCCACTTCTTCATTCGAGTTGGAACACTGCTGATTGGCATTCTCAATTCCTTGGATATCTTTTTATATCCCTTTCCTGTTTTATACAGTTCAACTACCTTTTCCCGCAGATCCTTTGACAATTCTTTTATTTCCCCATGATTCAGAATCCAGAAATGTCAGTGCAACACTGGATGAAAGATGCAAGGGTCTGTCAGGAGTCCAGAAACTCATTGACCTTTTATACACACATACTAATTACAAGCAAACAGATCACAGGTGAGGATGGTTACTTTAATATTCATTCAAATCCCTTTGTGTTAACTTGTGGGCATGTTATCAGGCCAAAATCACCAGGGTATGTAAACTTTTGATCAGGGTCATTTGGGTAGTTTCTGTTGCCATTATGATGTAAAAAGAGTAAACACAGTTGATTTGATAATAAATGGCTTCAGCCAAACACTAACCATGAGTGAAATAAATGTTTGTGTTATCATTCATATTCTCTGAAAAATGTCCAAGAAATCATAAATTCTGCCAGGTTATGTAAACTTATGAGCACAACTGTAGTAAACACAGTTTATTATGCTTCAGTGATGAATGGACCCAGTGAGTGATCAGTGCCAATCGCTCACTGTGATCATTCAGGAAAGGATGGGGCTGGTAATTAGGATATATTTACAGCACACTAACTGCTCTCCATCCTGAAAAATCTCCCTGTGTGCTCTCAGCAGCTGCTGGCGGGAGAGGAGAGAAGCTGGAAATGCTACAGGGGAGAGGGGCACACAGGGAGGCCCGGACTGCAAGGGGTGGGGACGCAGATACCAATCCCTCTGCAGCGCAGCCAGAGGAAGAAAAAGGAGGAGAAGCCAGCAGAGCTGCAGTGGGAGCCACAAGAGTTGGCAATAAGGCAGTACAGCCATCGCTTCCGCTCAGCAGGTGCCTGGGCCCCTCTTTTTAACTGATGGGGTCTGGGCCAGGTACAGGAGGGCTGGCTGTACTGCCTTATACCCTAATAACAGTGGCTTAATTTTCTATAAATATTCTGCTAAACATTGTAGGATACAACCTGCGGGATACTGTAAAGCAGACCAGATAAACCGGTGTGCTTGGTCATGACCAAAAGTCCCAGGATGATTGCTAAGTGCCAGTTATCATACTACTCCTAGAGTCCCTGACTATTCAAAACTAAAGCTGGCCCATACACAATAAGATATATTTTCTTCAACCCTGTGGGGCTGAATGAGAGAAATCTACTGATTACCTAATCAACGCAAAACAGCATGGATGCATACCTCCCAACTTTCTGAGATGGGAATGAGGTACACCTATTATGAAAGGTATGTAGGCATAAGACACGCCCCCTGCCACGCCCTCCTTAAAGAGTGTTGTGCCCCGATGCCTCACGGCGTATTTAGGACCCCAGTCTCCACACATGCACAGATGTGCCAAAGGGCTCTGCCCAATCTTCAGGACCCAGCAGAGACCTTTGTCACATCTCTGCATGCATAGGGGTTTTTCACGCACATGCATGAAGACGCTACAGTTACATAGGTCCCTGGCAGAGTCCTTCAGCACATCTGCACATACTCTGCATTTTGAATGATGGTGGAACTGGTGAGGGGGGTGATCGGTCCAGCATTATGAGCATACCTCCCAACTTTTTGAGATGGGAATGAGGGACACCTATCAGCAAAAGTATGCAGGCATAGGACACACCCCTTGCCACGCCTCCTTAAAGGGGAATTGTACAAAAAACAAGATTGGTTAAACCCACAAGTGCTTTTTTTTTAACCACTACTATTCCTTTATATTGGCTTTTGGAATTTACAAATGCAGCAATTTAGAAATCAGATGAAAGGTTTAATGCTGCAAAACCCTTTTTAAAAAGTGCATTTTATATACATCTACATAGATCTGACCAAAATGAGGAGTAATGAGGGGCAGGGGGACATTGCTCCAAATCAGGGACAGTCCCTCGAAATCAGGGACAGTTGGGAGCTATGTTATGAGGACTTAAAGTGGAGGGCCACCCTAAAAAAAAAAAATTGCATGAAAAATCCTAAAAGTTTTTTTTTAAAAAATTTGAAATTTTTTTTTTTAAACTTACCTAAACCCTTGTTGCTAGGCAGTCTTCGTAATCTGCCTCTTCCTATTCCGCGGCATGTCCTGCTCCTCGGTGAGCGGTCCCATTGCCTTCTGGGAACTTTGTGTGTTTCCAGAAAACCACGGGGCCATTCACAGAGCGCCGCGCCGCTCGTGCGTACGCAGTAGGAAACTGGCAGTGAAGCCGCAAGGCTCCACTGCCTGTTTCTCTTACTTAGCATGGCGGTGCCGGGACCCGAGAGCCGAAGGATGGGTCGGCCTCGGGCGGCCGACATCGCGGGCACCCAGGACAGGTAAGTCTACTTATTTAAAGTCAGCGGCTACAGTGTTTGTTTTCGCTGGACGGAATCCCACTTTAAGTGCCTCTTTAAATAGAGAACAATATCTCTCTTATATGGTTGCCACTGGAACAGTGTTCCTATCGGAAGATATCCCCTCTACTCCTGTACTGATGACAATGTTTGAATTTTCATTGACTTTCTGAGTAGCAAGGGGATTCTAATCATTCCTACTCGATCCAAAAATGTGTTGTTTCCAGTCAAACAGCTACAGTGCCTTGAAAACGTTTTCCTACCCCTTGAAATTTTCCACATTTTGTCATGTTACAACCAAAAACGTAAATGTATTTTATTGGGATTTTATGTGATAGAACAACACAAAGTGGCACATAATTGTGAAGTGGAAGAAAAATGATTTTCAACATTTTTTTTACAAATTAATATGTGAAAAGTGTGGCGTGCATTTGTATTTAGCCCTCTTTACTCTGATAGCCATAACTAAAATCGAATGGACTCAGTTGCCTTCAGAGGAATGCCGCCTCACCTGTACTCATTGAAGCCAGAGGTTACATGATTGTTTGGGGAAATGAATAACACAGAACTACGAGGGGTTTCTTACGGCAGAACTGTTGAGGTTTGTGTGGAGCCATGACTCACTAGTTCTATTTCACAAGCAGGGATATAAATGAACTGTAGAAATCATATATATTTTCATACATAAACACATTTTACCTTCAGGTGTTTTTTTTCGTCATCTGTTACTGGCAAACCTTTTCATTGCCTATTTATATCCCACAGAAACTGTACATAATATATTACTATTTCATCATGGAATCCAGAGTCAATAAAAATATGAATTACAGGAAATTTTGAGTGCTGGATACCTTCCTTGCAAGAAATTGTATTTTGTCACTGTTAAGGTGTTGTTTTTGGCAGGGTAAAGCCTGTATCCTGGATTTATGGCCTAACTTGTTTCATATTAAGAATGACACATGAAGAGTTCCTTTAGAGATTTATTGCTATTGTGGTAGTTTGAGATTAGGCACAGCATACATTCACTTACATACAATTCTTTCAAGTAGATTGACAAATTAGCCCAACGTATGTGTGTAACACACAGTGTGCAGGGGTCAGGAGTGCGTAACACACAGAGTGCAGGGGTCAGGAGTGCGTAATACACAGAATGCAGGAGGTGGGAGAGTGTAATGCATAGAGTCCAGGGGTCAGCAATGCGTAACACACAGAGAGCAGGGGTCAGGCATGAGTAAAACAAAGAGCGCAGCAGTCAGGAGTGTGCAACACATAGAGTGCAGGGGTCAGGAGTGTGTAACACACAGAGTGCAGGGGTCAGGAGTGTGTAACACACAGAGTGCAGGGGTCAGGAGTGTGTAACACACAGAGTGCAGGGGCCAGGGGTGTGTAACACACAGTGCGGGGATCAGCAATGCATAACACACAGAGTGCAGGGGTCAGGAGTGTGCAACACACAGAGTACAGGAGGTGGGAGAGTGTAATGCATAGAGTCCAGGGGTCAGTAATGCATAAAACACAGAGTGCAGGGGTCAGACATGAGTAAAACACAGAGCGCAGCAGTCAGGAGTGTGTAACACACAGAGTGCAGGGGTCAGGAGTGTGTAACACACAGAGTGCAGGGGTCAGGAGTGTGTAACACAAGGTGCAGGGATCAGCAATGCGTAACACAACGAGTGCAGGGGTCAGGCATGAGCAACACACAGAGTGCAGAGGTCAGGTGCCATGATTTAAGCTGGTGCCATGACTGCTGTCCCAGGTTTCCCATCTCAGGGTGTCTCCTTTATCTTGTAGGATCTATGCAGCCACACTTGCATGCAGGGGACTAGAGTTGTGTCTCCCTACACCGAATGCATAAACAGAAACACACAACCCCCTAAGCCTAGGATGGCAAGGTACTCCCCTGCTCCTCCCTCCTCCAAGCTAACAAGCTGACTGCAGACTACTCTGTTACCTTTTTCCTGTGAAGACCGGAAGCTCAGGGAAGCAGCACTGCAAGAGCAGGAGCCAGCAGCATTGAAATTTGTAAACTGTAGTTGCTGGATGAGGATTTTAGCAAATCGTTTATTTAAGAATGTTCATTTTTTGCACTCAATATGGTTGATTTACTAAAACTGGAGAGTGCAAAATCTGGTGCAGCTCTGCATAGAAACCAATCAGCTTCCAGGTTTTTTTGTCAAAGCTTAATTGAAGAAGCTGAAGTTAGCAGGGAATTGGCTATCATGAACAGCTGCACCAGCTTTTGCAATCTCCAATTTTAGTAAATCAACCCCATTGTGTTAAACTAAAAAACGCTGAAGGTTTAATACTACTTTAAATTGGTTGTAAATCCTTAAGGTTTTCCACTTTCATGCATTCTATACATGAAGGTGAAAAACCTTCTGTGCTACAGCTGCCTCCCAGACCCCTGCTTTTTCTTACCTGAGCCCGATCCGATCCAGCAATGTGCATGAGTGCAGTGGCTCCAGCTGCTGTCGCTCTCCTCATTGAACAGATTGATAGCAGCGGGAGATTTTGCACTCTCCAGTTTTAGTAAATCAACCATATTGAGTGCAAAAAAATGAACATACCCAAATGCCAATCAAAAGCTATGATGCGGGAGCAGGGGGCAGGGCCGAATACTGCTGTCTGTGTCAAGGGACGCAGCAGTAGGACTTGGGAGCGAGCATGCATGGGTGCCCCCATGGAAAGCTGCTTTCTGTGGGGGCACCCGATGATAAGGAGGAGCGCCTGTGGGGGACCCCAGAAGAGCAGCAAATCCATTGCACACAGTAGGTAAGTATAGACATGTTTGTTATTTTTATTTATTTTTTAAATCGAAGGTTTACAATCACATTTTGGGAGGTTCCGTTTTTTCTAATAGATTGTAGATGAGTCTGGCTCCGTAAACAATGAATTATAATTTCATTAGCTGTGTTTTGTTCGTGGAATTCTTGAAATCACATGACTGTTTTTATCTCATGTGTTTACTGCTGTTTAAAGTGAAAGTAGATAAACTGTGTGAACACGTGAGGATGAATTACCTTACAGTAACTCAGGATGTAGTATAGTAACATTTAAGGAAACAGTGGGTGTGTGAAGACATTTGTAAGACCATATTGTGTATTTAATAAACTTTGTGTGTATTCCCTGCCAAGGGCGATGATGAAATCCTTCCCCGTCATTTATGCGCTCACAGGAAAGGGGCTGGTTCCTTAAAAATTTACTGTTTTACCATAGTGGGGCTGTTACTTAAGATATCCAAAGTAAGGTATTATGCAAGTTTGGGTACACAGTAATTGTGTTATGTGTCTGCAGATATAATGGGCTTTTAAAACATTGTTAGATCAGGGTGATTAAAGCGGTAGGTGCATTTACATTGAGAATTTTAGGGCAAGGCAGCCCACTTTTATTCAATAAACGGAAAGTTCACTTGTACATTAGTTGCTCACGCAGGGGTTTCTTCCACATAAAATGCATAAACGAAAATACCATACCATCTGGCTCGCTTGTTGGCAGCACTGCTGCTCCTATTACCAGTCCCTTTGACTGTGTTGCCCAGCACTCCTAGAACATTTGGCTCTATAGCCTTCAGTTAGACCCCTTTCACACTGGGACGGTTTGCAGGCGGTATTGCGCTAAAAATACCGCCTGCAAACCGCCCCTAAACAGCCGCTGCTGTTTGTTCAGGAGTGTGTAATGAAGCTAAAATGAAGAGTTACCATACTTTCCGGTAGCCTGTTTGATGAAATGCCACTTTCTTCACTACTCACTAGCTTCCAGAGATGTGGAATACCTGCTCCCTAGCCACACACTGTAATTTTTGCCAGTGGCTCGTATGTCCGTCCAGGACAGTTTGTTGACTGGGAACACACTAATGCCCTGTACACACTTTCGGATTCTCCGACGGAAAATGTGCGATTGGAGCTCGTAATCAGAAATTCCGACCGTGTGTGGGCTCCATGTGACTTTTTCCATCGGATTTTCCGACACACAAAAAATGAGAGCAGGCTATAAAATTTTCCGACAACAAAATCCGATCGCGTCAATTCCGACTGTGTGTGGACAATTCCGATGCACAAAGTGCCACGCATGCTCAGAATAAATTCCGAGACAGAACAGATCGGTCTGGTAAAATTAGCGTTCGGAATGGATATAGCACTTTCGTCACGCTGCAATGTTTTAAATTGTTTAATGCAGCGCACTCTGTTCTTCTTTATAATGCTAGAAGAATTAAGTAGTTTTGCTGCTCATATACACACAGACTTCTCAAAAACTTCTTTCTTTATTATTTATCGTGATTTCATCAATATAATATTTTTATTTGTCACATCTACCGAAAAAATATTATTTTTGGGATGTTTTTAGATTAATTTTTTTTTTTTTTTTTTTTTAAAGCCTGATCTTGTGTTTTCTTTTTCTTTTCTTTTTTTTTTTTTTACTCCAGAATAGTTTTGGGTGTGTTTTGTGTGTCAAGTTACCACAACACCATTATTATCTTGTATTATTTCATCTCAAGGAGGTTGCTTGGTGTTGGCGTCTCTTGTTAATTTCACATTGTAGTTTTGAAATGTACCTGCCCCCTCACAAACAAACTGTCCTTTTTGAAGGAAAACACACATAGGCGAGTATAATTGAAACAAAAATTCCTTTATTAAGGGATCAGAACCAAACAAAGAGGGAGGCACACATAGGCGAGTATAATAAATCAAACCAAAAATGTATTAAGGGGTCATAACCAAACAAAGAGGGAGGCAATGCTGGAGCCTTTGGCCCCCAGGGCACACATGAATAATTTTACTGCAAAATTGGTGGCCTGAGGAGTCCATATATAAGGGAGTACAATCTGGTCCAGAAGTTTAAGAGATCATGAAAAGCAGCAGATGACATGTATGTCCCCAGGCTGTGGTCATACAAGAGCCTGCATCTTTTGCCAGACCAGACTGAACCCAGGGCCATCATTCTCTGGTCTTCCTTAGACGCTTCCTTCCAGGCTGTGGCTCTGGTGTTGGAGGTGTGGCAGAAGGAGGAGGACCTGTAGGAGGAGGAGGAGGACCATGGTTGAGCTCACAAATGTGGCTTTGGCTTGTGAGTTGGCCCCTCAACCCCTTTTTTAGTGCTTGTAAAATTATAAACTCACATAAGAGGCGTTGGCCCTCCTCCATTTCCATCTTTTTGAATGCTGTTATGTCTGCAAAGTCCTCTTCAACACTGTGGGGGGTTCTGAGGGCCGCAGTAGCCTTCCAAAATAGGCCAATTGCTGCCTCCTCCAGGTTACTCCTCTTCCTGCCACTTTTTTTTTTGAAGTTGGAGGGGAGGGACCTGGGTATCGGGCAGGCTACTGGGCCTGGCCACCTCCTGGCTGAGACTTTCTTGTGTATGAAAAAGAGACATCATTTTAGTTTTTGGTTCATCAATCACAATCAGAAATTAGGAATCCAAACTAACCTAGATTTAACATCATTAATTTGACCAACAGAAATATTTAGAAGAATGCTATACCTGGCTCAAGCTGGGCTCCTCCACATGTTGCTGCCTGGAAGGCCCAGGTTGGACGTCAGAAGCCTCAGCTGGGGAGGAAGGAAGCATGGAAGGAAAAGTGGAGAGTGCTGGCCTGGGTTCAGTCTGACCTGCCAGAAAATGCAGTCTGTCATAGTACCACAGCCTGGGGACATAAATGGCATCTGCAGCTGCTGATCTCAGGGAATCCTGGACCTTTCTAGCGCTCCCTTAGATAAGTGCTCCTCATGCCACCAATTAAGATCTTCAAATAGGTCATGTCTGCCGTGGGGATCACCGGCTTCACAAATTCCAGCAATTTATCCAGCGCTGCCTTCCTCTTTGTTTGATTCTTATAATGTGGGTGGTTTACCTGCCACAGACAGGGCAGCTCAGTGAACATATCAATGAATATGGGGATAAAGTCCTGATCATTCAATATATCCATTTTCTCTGCAAGACACAACACAAGACAAACCCTAATGTCAGGCTAAACTCTCCTAATCTTGTCCCAATATAGGCCTCAATCTATAAGCAGTATAGGCCCAAGTTTAAATGTTACCTTCATTATCACGATCGGCGCTTCCTATACTCCTTTCTCCGCTCACAGATCGTATGTACTACGCACGCGTGTTACGCTTTATATACACTGCGCATTCGTGAAACTCCGCCTGCCCCTGACGTTCTTTCTAGTCTATTCACCCATGATGGCAACTAGCACATGTTGGCAATTTGTGTGCATCTTCAAAATTTGGCTTTTCCAGGGGTGACTTCACCCCATCTGAGCGCAATATCAAACACAATTTATAAATACTCATGTCTGATATTGCCTTCAATTTCTACAAAAGTTGAACTTTGTAAGTTCCAGATTTGTGTAGTTCTTGTTGGTTTTAAACATGCCTGTTTTACCTTAAAAGGACATTTCTACTTTTAATGTCACCTAAAAAATTGTTATACAACAAACACGTTGGTTTGTTTTAAAAACATTTTATAAATGCACATGTGATTGTGCTTTGATTAAAAAGATTGAGAATCAACAATGTGTGGCTTCCTCTTTCAATGCTCAAAAGCATTTTTGGGTTGTAAAGTTGGTGTTTGCAGTGGCAATGGGGGTTATTTACTAAAGGCAAATCCACTTTGCACTACAAGTGCAGTTTCTGTGCAGTCTCAAGTGCACTTGTAGTGCAAAGTGTCTTTGCCTTTAGTAAATAACACCCAACAGTGCTTTTTAATTTTACACAATCACGCCATTTTCAGGACTCCCCAAATTTCAGTCAGGGTCAACTAAAAGAAAGACAAGCAGTAAATCTAAGCAAATATTTGTTCAGTTAAAAAAAAATTTTAATTCAAAAAATGTCTCAGACATTGTCTGGCATATTGATGGCCCCCCTACCCGCAAAGTATTCCATGTATCTTAGACGGACCTCGCGGGCACTCTGGGGGGGCAAGCCAGGACAGCCAGCTTCAAACGCCGTCAGGGTTGGTTCATTGAGATTAATTCTGGCTTGAGGCCCAACTGTGCCAGCATAGCTCACAGAATTTCTCCTTAAAAAGTTGTGGAGAACACAGCAAGCCAGGATGATGTAATTAAGTTTATACTCCGCCATATGTATGGTTGTAAGAAATAGGCGGAACCGGCTGGCTGTGATTCCAAACGTGTTCTCCACCACTCTTCTGGCTCTGGCCATCCGGTAATTAAAAACCCTCTGGTCCGGGGTGAGGGTCCTCATAGGGAATGGCTGCATAAGATGGTCCCCCAGCGCAAATGCTTCATCCGCAACGAAGACGAATGGGAGTCCTTCCACATTGTCTTCTGGAGGTGGCAAGTCCAAGCTGCCATTCTGTAGACACCTGTAGAACTCCATCTGGGCGATGACTCCACCATCGAACATCCGGCCATTCTTCCCCACGTCCACATACAGGAACTCATAAGTAGCCGACACCACCGCCAACATCACAGTACTATTGAACCCCTTGTAGTTGTAATAGTATGATCCCGAGTTGGGTGGTGGGATGATGTGGACGTGTTTCCCATCAATTGCCCCTCCGCAGTTAGGAAAGTCCCACCGCTGGGCAAAGTGGGAGGCCACAGTCTGCCATTCCTGTGGGTTAGAAGGAAACTGTGGAGTCAAACAAGAAAAAAAAAATTAATCATTTTGCACATACACATGGAAAGCAGATTAGACACAAACATTCTTGGCCAACATCAGTATAACATTTATTTTAGGGAGTACTTAAAGCGGGGGTCCACTTATCTATCCTTTTTTTTTTTTGAGTTCATTCACAAACTTTTCTTCTCAGCATTACATACTCACATATTGTGTGTAATATGTCCGCCTGTGTCAGATTTCGTCGGAAAGAATAACTTATATTATTCACTGCAGGCGGTTTCCATCTTCATTGTGGGCATTTGAAGCCCACAAGCATTTATTTCCTGGATGCGGTGAATGCTGTGCTCCCAGTATTCACCGCTCGTTCCCGCACATGCTCAGTGGCATCCTGGGAAGCCTGAGACTAGCTCCCAGGAGACTGTGCGGAGTCTTGGAGAGGCTAGAAACACGCCTACTCCCATGGGAGGAGAACCAGGAAGTGCAAAGAAGAATAGAAAAATAAAAGGTAATTACGGCGATTTAAATTTTTTTAAACGACATGTCAGCATCTAGGCAAGGAAGAGAATACATACAGATATTGTTCAAAATTTGGGTGGAACCCTACTTTAAAGACAAAGGTATAAGGTATAAGGTCCCCCCCCCCTCTCATGGGCCATTTTAGAAATTTTATGGGGGGGGGGAGATGTTTTGGACAGGTAACCCTCTCCACTTCATTGAGAGCTGAATGCATAAATAATGTGTATTACTTTGGCCAGCCCCTCCTTACTTACACTATTGGCAGCCCACTGGACAGGTAAGAAGTGTCATAATACAAAGATATAAATACACACTGTACACATTTTAGCACATTTTACATTCTTCTATTACCTATCAAGATAATAATATGATACAAAAACTTTGAACATTACCATTTAAAAGTATTCAGGCAGGCCCTTGCACTACATGCTTTGGGGAATTCATCCATAAATTTGACCACAAAAGAGGTGGGTATAGTGTGTATGGGTTTGGCAAAGTCAGCAGATAGAGAATTGAGGATAGATAGAGGATTGGTATCAGCTGATTTAGCAGTTGGGACCCCCAAAAAAAAAAACCTCTGGCACTCTGCCTGAATTTAAAGCACAAATCACAATTTTACACATTTTAGGGGGTGTTTAGGGTAAAGCACTACTATGGAGCTGACTAAATACATTGTTAAGTGACTACACAAGGTAAATATAGGCCCAGGAGAGCATGCTGGGGAGGTAAGCGAAGGCAAATATGTATGAAGGACAAAAAAAAATAACATAAAAATCCAGCATGCATGAGGACAAAGGGGACATTCACAGCATATTACAATCATGGTAATTAGAGAATGAGGAAAGAAATACAATACATTAGCAAACATTCTATACAATAAAATGTGATATTAAAGGATAAAAATCTTACCTTAATATAGTCCTTCTGCAGGACCTGGATGAGCCTGGGGGGAGATGCCTGTCGAGAACTTGAAGTCCTGCAGGCTTCTCCCCATCGCCAAGTACCGCAGGGTGGCGACTAGCCTCTGCTCTGGAGTTATGGCTTGCCTCATGCAGGTATCCTGCCTGCTGATATAAAGGGTCAGCAAAGCCAACAAACGGTGAAATACGGGGTCCGTCATCCAGAGAAAGTTCCTGAAATCGTCAGGATTATTCTCACGGATCTCACGGAGCAAAGGCATGTGACAGAATTGGTCATGCTGGAGCAACCAATTCTTGGTCCATGAACTCCTCCTCCCCCTGTTAATGGACTGGGCTTGTGTCAAACTAAGAACCCCAACACCAAGCCCTCGCACAGCACAAACTCTACGATGAGTACTTACACGCAACATGGCTAGAAAACGGTCGGCTGGTCAGAACTAAGTAACAGAACACACTGAAGAACAGCAAGGCCTGTGAAGAGCGACCTGAAAATCAGTAACGAATGGACAAGAACACAATGACAAAGTCAATGGTAACTCGCTGCACGCACGGAAGAACAGATACAAACCCACACGCACAAACTGAACACCAGAAAAACGAACTGAAAACCACGAGTCTGAAAAAGCGTGAATCGTCTCTCACCAAACTTTTACTAACACGAGATTAGCAAAAGGAGCCCAAAGGGTGGCGCGCTTGGTACTGAACTGCCCTTTTATAGTCTCGTCGTACGTGGTGTACGTCACCGCGTTCTTGGCGTTCGAAAATTCTGACAACCTTGTGCGATCGTGTGTATGCAAAACAAGTTTGAGCCAACATCCTTCGGAAAAAATCCATGGATTTTGTTGTCGGAATGTCCGATCGTGTGTACGGGGCATGAAGGAGGTCAGAGATGTTACTTCCAGTCTCTGCTCTTCTGCAGACGGTATTCAGTCTACAACTCCTGTCTTGTCTTGATATTTCTCTCCAGCTCCTCCCTCCCATTCCCTTGCATAAATATTGTAACTTGATGTTTTAGTTATTTTCTCATTTATCTTTAAATTTATATATATACTTTCACTTGATAAAAAATATGTTTTTGTATCTCTTTAGGTATGCTTATTGCTTCCTCTCTACCTATGCAATTATCATCCATGCTCACACCCTGGGTCATGTATGGGATTTGCATTTCTCCTTGCTGTGGGTTTGGTAGTTTCCTTACATGAGGTTACTACCTGAGAAGTCAGCTGGTGATGGAGTGTTTTTTTGCAGTCCAGAAGTACATGTTATTTCCACAATGGACAATATCTCACAAAAGTGAGTACACCCCTCATATTTTTGTAAATATTTTATTATATTTTTTCATGTGATAACACTGAAGAAATGACACTTTGCTACAATGTAAAGTAGTGAGTGTATAGCTTGTATAAAAGTGTAAATTTGCTGTCCCCTCAAAATAACTCAACACGGTGGGGGGAGATGGGCGGAGCCTAACGGAGCAGACATGCATTGTTAGAGCTCTGCACCGCTGAGGAGAGAAGAGAAGGACAAAGCGGAGCCTGCAGGCTCAAAAGGTATCCATTTGAACCTTTTTGCCCCAGGGAACAAACTGTGAAAGTTTGGGCAGGAAATATGGTACTGAGAGGAAACCGTGGCAGAAATAAAAATCACCTCACAAAGCGCTCACAGGCACTCACTGCAACTAAAGCAGCTCCAGTCACCTCACAAGATACAGCATCAGGGCGCTCTCACAGGCAGAAAATGTCACAGCAAGACTCTCCATTTGAGTCAGATACAGAACAAATCCTCTCACAAACTTCTCCACAAGCCTTCTCAGCATCCCCAGTAATATTATTACAATTTGAAAAGATGCTTCATAAGGCTTTAAAACAAACCTCAGACCAAATAACAAAAAGCCTAACCAAAGAAATAAGAGAGCTGGGAAACCGCACCGCAGCCTTAGAAATAAAAATGGATGAAATTGAAATTACAACCCAAGTAAATAAAACAGAATTGGAACAATTAAAAGAAGAGAATTTAATACTTCAAACTAAGCTCGAAGATTACGAAAATAGAGCCAGACGTTCAAACTTGCGCATAAGGGGAATACCTGAAACTGTGACAGACCTGCAGTCTACTATTACTGCTCTATTACAAGAACTAAAGCCAGATATCCCTATTGAACGTTTAGAACTGGACAGAGTACACAGAGCCCTCACAGCCAAAAAGAAAGATGGACCCCCACGTGATATAATCACAAAATTTCATTATTACAGAACGAAAGAACAAATACTAATTGCTGCAAGAGAAAAAAAGGAACTTAATTTTCAAGGACACAATTATCAAATTTTTGCTGACCTATCCCAACTTACTATTACTAAAAGACGATCCATGAAACCCCAACTAATGGAACTGCAACGCCACAACATTATGTATCAATGGGGCTTCCCCTTTTCAGTCAGATTTAACTACCAAGGTACAATTTACAGAAGCAGATCAGCAGATGAACTACAACAAACCCTTTTAAAATTAAATCTGACAGAACCCACAAGCAGCAACTCTCCCACACGCAGAAGAATGACATCATCTTCACCTTCAGGCAGCACTCAGAAAATTTCAGAACAAAATGGGAATCATCATTCTCACAAAAGAGGCCGTTATGCCACATTATCCATGGACCAAGAAGATTCAATGGACTGACATCCTAATTCCTGATATCTCTTCATTTATTATACTAAGAGATGGTTCTCTATAAAAAACCTGTATTTATAACTGAATGTAACTGCATTCTGATAGTCACACACTGTGTGGGATCATGTTACATTCCAGTTATATTTCTTATTACTTCTGATTCATATAGCCTTAGAATATATAAGTGAAATAAGGAAATTCTTGTTCAGTTATATATTATCAGGTAATAACAATAGATTTATTACTTTTTAGGACAAATATGTTCAATAATCCAGAAGTAATGGAAGCTTTTTCTTTCTTTTCTTAAAACAAATATATTATTACCTAACTAGTTCCTAGAATTATGTTTTTGTTTATTCTAATCTGAAGCAATACAACCTCAATTTTATGAGTTAACATATCTAAACAGTTACATATGAATAAAATATGTAATTGTTTACTCTAAAAGGGTTAAAATCCCATAATAATTCAAACTATCTTCATCAATACCAAAGTTATTAACAGTACCTTTCTAACTGAATTATTTAGCCTAGGGCAAGACTAACCATATACAACCACCCTGGAATAAATAATTTCAACAAAAACTATATTCTGCACTCCAATTAATGAACATCATTTTGATGTCTTTTGACATAGCACTTCTCTCCTGTAAGCGGAAGATCTGTGTACCCCCATTAGCCCTCCTCATTCTCCCAACCATATTATATGGGAGTGTGACGAAGGCACTTATTCCCCTGAGAGAGATATTTACTCTCTTTCACGGGTAAATTGTGATTACTTGCAAAAAATAATTTGTACAATGTGTCATCTAATCTCATATGTTTTTTGTTTACTCTTTACTCCAGAATTTACTGGTTTCTTTTCTATCTATTCATCTCTTCAGTCCACACAGGTTGATCTGCGCAGTCAGCTCTGCATAACAAAAAGTAAGTCAAAATTATTTGATCTGTTGCCATGGCACCACTGAATATACTTTCCCTGAATGTTCAGGGAATAAATGTCCCTCAAAAAAGGACCAAAGCCTTCCGTACTTTTCATAACAAGAAGGCTCACATAGTATGCCTCCAAGAAACACACTTCACCAAAGATTCTACTCCAAAATATATTTCTCCTTTTTATCAACAAATTTACACGGCTTCTGCCTGTACCAAGCAAAGGGGAACTCTAATTGCATTTCACCGATCCACACCATTCACCTTATCATCAGAAATGAAAGACCCAGAAGGTAGATACCTGATACTCATGGGTTATATAATGGATACAGCAGTCACGGTGATTTCCTACTACGCTCCTAACAAACAACCTACACCATTCCTCTCACATATATTACAAGTGATTAATACACACAAAATAGGAACAGTGATAATGTGTGGGGATTCGAACCAGGTCCTCCTCCCATTTCTAGATAAATCACCTTTTACACCATCCAAAATAACCTCTAGATTACCTTTTTCTCAACTTCTTTCCAAATACAATCTGGTAGATTCGTGGAGAGAAAGTAACCCAATGAAAAAGAAATTCACTTATTTCTCGCACCCTCATCAAACCTTCACCAGAATAGATCATATTGTTCTAACAATAGGAATGATACCAGAAATTATTGCATCAGATATAATTCCGATTCCGTGGTCTGACCATAATGCAGTATACACTACTATAGCCTCAGCCATACCAAAAGCGCATGACCCAACGTGGTACTTACCGGACATAATGCTCAAACACCCACTACATCAGATGGCCATTGAACAAGCTTTAAAGGAATACATATCAATTAATAATACAACAGACATCTCCCCAATAACACTGTGGGAAGCTCATAAGCCTGTCTTGCGTGGTACAATACAAAGACAAATGGCACTATTTAAACGGGAACGCAAAAATCTAGCAAAAAAATTAGAACTCAATTTTAATGCAGCCTACATATCATTTCAAGATAATCCATCTCAGAGTACAAAATCTCATCTGGAAAAATCTAGATTGGAATACGATCTATTTCTCACTGAGTCAGTTGATAAATCCCTCAAACGCTCCAAACACAATTTCTACATGAATACAAACAAACCAGGTACATATTTGGCTCGGGCATTAAATTCAACTAACAAATCTTTCAAACCAATACGTTTGAAATTATCAAAAAATGTTTACACTTGTAATCCAGTTAAAATAGTCCATAAATTTCACTCACATCTCGCAACTTTATACAAGACAAACAATGAATTTAATCCTACAGAGGCTGAATCCTTCTTCTCAAAAATAACCTTACCTGAGTTATCTCAGAATCAAAAAAGCAGTTTGGATGAGCCTATAACTATAGATGAAGTTGCTAACGCCATGAAAGACCTAAAACTTAACAAAAGACCAGGCCCAGACGGCTACTCGGCTTTACACTATAAAACATTCTCAGAAATACTCTCTCCCATTCTCACTGAAACTTTTAACAAACTTCTAGATGGACATTCTTTTCGGCAAGAAACACTAATGGCAATTGTTTGTATGATCCCAAAACCCCTTTCTGATGATACTTCCTGTGTGAATTATCGGCCTATCTCTCTGTTAAACCTTGATATTAAATTATTAGCAAAAATAATAGCAAAACGCCTCAATAGCATTATAGGAAAATTAATACATAGAGATCAAGTAGGCTTCATGCCAAATAGACAGGCAGGCGATAATATACGCAGGGCAGTGTTATTGGCACATATTGCTAAAAAACGGAAAATCCCTTTATGTTTTCTATCTCTCGATATTAAGAGGGCATTTGACACAGTATCCTGGCAATATATGCAATATTCATTACAAAAATGGGGTTTTGGACCCCACTTTTTAACATGGATCAAAGCATTATATAATAAACCCAAAGCCTATATAAAATATGCTGGATACAAATCTGATGCCTTTAATATCGAAAGAGGTACCCGACAGGGTTGCCCATTATCTCCCTTATTATTTGCCCTTATACTCGAACCCATGGCCCAATACATCAGAACAAACCAAACTATAACTGGCATTGAAGTAGGAGGTATTACACACAAATTATGTATATTTGCAGACGATATATTACTTTTTCTATCATCACCACAGGTCTCTGGTCCTAACTTAATACCAGCTCTTGATGGATTTGCAGCCCTATCCGGCCTTATGATTAATCCTAAGAAATGCCTAGTGCTTAATATTTCACTCACAAACATGGAATTGATCCCGGCTAGGGCTGCACTCCCATTCACATGGGCAGAAAAATTAATCCCATATCTTGGAATTCATTTAACAGCATCTCATTCTGACTTATTCTCAACCAATTATCCTCCTGTATTAAGACAGATCACGAATCTAATAAAACAATGGTCGCAACTTCCTTTATCCTGGATAGGGAAGATTAATGCAATCAAAATGACTATTCTACCCAAATTGCTTTATCTATTCAGAGTCCTCCCTATTCCAATTCCTTCCTATTTTTTGAGAATAGTACAAAAAAGAGCAACTTCGTTTATATGGGGCTCTTCTAAACCGCGTATACCTATACACACACTACATCTTCCCAAAAATAAAGGAGGCCTGGGATACCCTAATTTTGCTAACTACTACAGAGCAGCACATTTGGCCAGTCTGTCCAAATACCATGCAAAACAGGAAATCCCATTATGGGTATTTATAGAGGCTTCAGAAAATGACCCTCTATTAATATCAAATTTATTATGGCTTGATCCTAAAGACCGCTTTAAAATTCATAATCCCATAACTAAACACTTCTTATCTCTCTGGGATAAACTAAAAACCAAATATCAGTTACAATCTCCACACAATCCTCTCCTTTCTTTTATCAAAAATCCGGCCTTTTATCCGGCATGGATCTACCCAAATTCTTTTAAAGCTTGGACAACATCAGGCATTCAGACACTAAATGACTTCATAGCATCTAAATCATTCCTTTCATTCCCATCGCTTAGAGAAAAATATGATCTACCAAACTCTGAGATATTTAGATATCTCCAAATCAAAAATTTCTATACACCATTCCTAAAGGGGGATACACCATTATTCCAATTATCCATTTTTGAATCAATCTGTACAAAAGATCCATTTGCTAAAGGTACAATTTCATCACTTTATAATCAATTATATGGAGTAGCAAATCTTAATAGACCCTCTTACGTTCAGAGGTGGGAGGAGGACCTAGGACGAACTTTAGAAGACACGGACTGGTCTAACATATGGCTCACATCTAAGTCATCTTCACCCAACATCTTAGCACTGGAGACAAATTATAAAGTCCTAACTCGCTGGTACCTTGTACCCGCTAGAGTGGCAAAATATTCACCTAATACCTCAGCTCTTTGTTTTCGAGGATGCCCAGAAATAGGCACATATTTACACATATGGTGGACGTGCCCAGTAATCCAAACCTTCTGGAAGGAAGTCTTCGTGATTGCATCTAAAATATTTAAAAAAATAATACAACCAGATCCATATTTAACTTTACTTAATCTAAAACCGGAATGGTTAACACTCTCTCAGTTCAAACTTATGATCCAACTAATAACGGCTGCAAAACAAACAGTGGCCAAGGCATGGAAATCTCCTACATTGGTACTAGCAGAAACAATTCACAGAATGAATAATACAATGTCCCATGCTAAGATGATAGCCATCGATCAAAATCAAATTCCAAAATTTGAAAAACTTTGGCACCCTTGGATAAAACAACAGTTCCTCTCAAACTTCAATGACTCTGTCCTGTTGCCATGGTAACAGATTAAATGACTTACAGAGACACCCATTCTAAGGCTTCAAAGAGAACTAAAAAGAATAATAAACTGACGAGCGGGACAACCTTGTGGACCATACCTCTACCTTTCAACCCTTTTTCTTCTTTCTCTTTCCTTTTCTCCACCTTACGATTAAAGCTCATTATCAGAATTTATTTGACCTATATACACTCTACTTGTAAACAATATGTATAGTAGGTATAAATCATTTAAAAATACCTACAAAAGTAACTAAGGAAATGATATATATCTTTAATTTAGGTTTACGTGAACCCAATGTTTAATATTTGAAATTTCCTGATATTTACCTATATAAACCCTACTGTAAAACAATGAGCTTACTTTATAGATCCTTGTAAACTTACTTTATGTATCTTTATAATATTGTATACTCAATAAACTTCTTTTGACAAGGAAAATAACTCAACACACAGCCATTAATGTCTAAACCACTGGCAACAAAAGTGAGTACACCCCTAAGTGAAAAAATGTCCAAATTGGGCCCAATTAGCCATTTTCCCTCCCTGATGTCATGTGACTCGTTAGTGTTACAAGGTCTCAGGTATGAAAGGGGAGCAGGTGTGTTAAATTTGGTGTAACAGACCTCGCCATTGTCTACCAAAGAAGTTGGGTGCCCATGCTCAGCGTTATATACAGAGGTTGTCTTTGGAAGCCAGCATTGCTGCAGAGGTTGAAGGGGTGGGGGGGGGGCAGCCTGTCAGTGCTCAGACCATATGCCACACACTGCATCAAATTGGTCTGCATGGCTGTTGTCCCAGAAGGAAGCCTCTTCTAAAGATGATGCACAAGAAAGCCCACAAACAGTTTTCTGAAAAGAAGAAGACTAAGGACATGGATTACTGGAACCATGTCCTGTGGTCTGATGAGATCAAGATAAACTTATTTGGTTCAGATGGTGTCAAGCCTGTGTGGCGGCAACCAAGTGAGGAGTACAAAGACAAGTGTGTCTTGCCTACAGTCAAGCATAGTGGTGGGAGTGTCATGGTCTGGGGTTGCATGAGTGCTACCAGCACTGGGGAGCTACAGTTCATTGAGGGAACCATGAATGCCAACATGTACTGTGACATACTGAAGCAGAGCATGATCCCCTCCCTTCAGAGACTGGGCTGCTGGACAGTATTCCGATATCAATCCCAAACACACCTCCAAGATGACCACTGCCTTGCTAAAGAAGCTAAGGGTAAAAGTGATGGACTGGTCAAGCATATCCCCAGACCTAACCCCTATTGAGCATCTGTGGGGCATCCTCAAATGGAAGGTGGAGGAGCGCAAGGTCTCTAACATCCACCAGCTCTGTGATGTTGTCACGGAGGAGTGGAAGAGGATTCCAGTGGCAACCTGTGAAGCTCTGGTGAACTCCATGACCAAGAGGGTTAAGGCAGTGCTGGAGAATAATGGTAGCCACACAAAATATTGACACTTTGGGCCCAATTTGGAAATTTTCACTTAGGGGTGTACTCACTTTTGTTGCGAGTGGTTTAGACATTAATGGCTGTGTGTTGAGTTATTTTGAGGGGACAGCAAATTTACACTGTTATACAAGCTGTACACTCACTACTTTACATTGTAGCAGTGTCATTTCTTCAGTGTTTTCTACTGATGCGTTTTGTCACGTGACCATTTGTGTGTCTCTCGGTAGATCCCAGCATCTATCCATCCAGGAACGCTCATCCTTAAAGAGGAGTTCCTATTTTGAAAAAAAAAATTAAAAGTCAGCAGCTACAAATACTGCAGCTGCTGACTTTTAATAATCGGACACTTACCTGTCCCAGGGTCCAGCTATGCGGGGGATAGAAGCCCCGCTCATCTCCCCCTCCGTTCGGCAGCGCCGGCATTGCAACTGTGGGCGCCTGGCTGTGGCTTCCCAGCCGGGCACCCACTGCACATGCGCGAGCGGCGCCGCGCACCGTGATTGGCCGCTCAGTCATCTGGGACCTGTAATGTGTCCCAGATGATTGACAAGAGGGAGGGGGCAGAGCTGAGCCCTTCCTGCGCCGAGGGGAAGTGATGTCACCAGCTCAGGCACTGGAGGCAGCCTACGAGGGACCCCCTAGCAACAGCCATTTAGAGGTGAGTTAAAAAAAAAAAAGAATTTCCAAATTTTTTTTTTTAGGCACATTCATGCATTTTTTTTTTGGGTGGAACACCACTTTAAGGGGACTCTCTTCTTATGATTTCTGCGACATGCCTTTCATCTGGTGCAATGGATGTTACTAGTGCACCATACTTGTGAGTAATTTTACCCTATTTTAATAAAAATAAGTTATTTAGGATACTGCACTGTGATGGTCTTCCCATTCTTTCTATGCTTGTGTACTGATGGGAATTCCAACATTTAAGAGAGAATATACATTACATCAGCGGGGCTAAAGATATTGGTGCACTGATACCCATTATTGGGACAAGCGCTTTTAGACCTTACCATTGTGTAGGTTTAGATTTGAGGTAAGAGGCCAGAGTGTGAGGTGGAGGTACACTGTGGTGTAAGAGTTTGGTTTTGGAGCACTTTCTTCACACAAGACTCTGCTGGAATTATTCACGATGACTTTGAGATATCATTGTTCATACGGTTTATTTTCAAGATGTATGCACGAAAGGACATTGATGTGACAATATCACTATAGAAATATTTATATACAGTATTGTATTCCCTTTTTTCTGTATGGGTATATACAGTATGTCACTACATTGTAGTATTACTCATATGGAGCATATCGCTACTTTTTTTTTATTGTGTCATTTTTAGTATGGTTGTGGTTGCGATGCACTATATTGGGAGTTTTGTGATCATTGCTTGCTTCTTTCAATCCATTTATAGCCAGTTTAGGGTTTCTAGGAAACATCCGCATTATTCTAGCATATCTTACGAGAAATGCATCTTTCACTTTCAGCTGATAAAGAATCATTTTTTGTATCTCTTTAGGTATGTTTATTACTTCCTCTCTACCTATGCAATTATCATCCATGCTCACACCCTGGGTCATGTATGGAATTTGCATTTCCCCTTGCTGTGGGTTTGGTAGTTTCCTTCCATGAGATTACTACCTGTGAAGTCAGCTGGTGATGGAGTGTTTTTTTGCAGTCCAGAAGTACATGTTGTTTCCACAATCTACAATATCTCACAAAAGTGAGTACACCCCTCACATTTTTGTAAATATTTTATTATATCTTTTCATGTGACAACACTGAGGAAATTACACTGTGTAAAGTAGTGAGTGTACAGCTTGTATAACAACGTAAATTTGCTGGCCCCTCAAAATAACTCAACACACAGCCATTAATGTCTAAACCGCTGGCAACAAAAGTGAGTACACCCCTTATGCCCTGTACACACGATCAGACATTGATCGGACATTCCGACAACAAAATCCATGGATTTTTTCCGACGGATGTTGGCTCAAACTTGTTTTGCATACACACGGTCGCACAAAGTCGTCGGAATTTCCGATTGTCAAGAACGTGGTCACGTACACCACGTACGACGAGACTATAAAAGGGCAGTTGAGAACCAAGCGCTGCACCCTTTGGGCTCCTTTTGCTAATCTCGTGTTAGTAAAAGTTTGGTGAGAGACGATTCGCGCTTTTTCAGACTCGTGGTTTTCAGATTGTTTTCTGCTGTTCAGTTTGTGCTTGTGGGTTTGTATCTGCTCTTCAGTGCGTGCAGTGAGTTCGTATTTGATTATTCATTGCGTTCTTGTCTGCTCGTTGCTGTTTTTCAGGTCGCTCTTCACAGGCCTTGCTGTTCTTCAGTGCGTTCTGTTACTTCGTTCTGAGCAGCCGACTGTTTTCTAGCCATGTTGCCTATACGTACTCCTCGTAGAGTTCGTGTTGTGCCGGGGCTTGGTGTTGGGGCCCTTACCTTGACACAAGCCCAGTCCATGAACAGGGTGGGGAGGAGTTCATGGACCAAGAATTGGTTGCTCCAGCGTGACCAGATCTGTCACGCCTTTGCTCCCTGAGATCCGTGAGAATAATCCTGACGATTTCAGGAACTTTCTCAGGATGACGGACCCCGTATTTCACCATTTGTTGGCTTTGATGACTCCCTATATCAGCAGGCAGGTCTCTGCATGAGGCAAGCCATCACTCCGGAGCAGAGGCTAGTTGCCACCCTGCGGTACTTGGCGACGGGGAGAAGCCTGCAGGACCTCAAGTTCTCGACAGGCATCTCCCCTCAGGCTCTGGGGATCATTATCCTAGAGACCTGTTCTGCCATCATCCAGTTCCTGCAGAAGGAGTATATTAAGGTAAGATTTTTATCCTTGAATATCAAATTTTATTGTCTAGAATGTTTGTTAATATATTGTATTTCTTTCCTCATTCCCTAATTACCATGATTGTAATATGCTGTGAATGTCCCCTTTGTCCTCATGCATGCTGGAATTTTAGGTATTTTATTCATACATATTTGCCTTCACTTACCTCCCCAGCATGCTCTCCTGGCCCTATATCCACCTCGTCTACTCAATTAACAATGTATTTTGTCAGCTCCATAGTAGTGCTTTACCCTAAAAACCCCCTAAAATGTTGAAAATTGTGATGTGTGTTTGAAATTCAGGCAGAGTGCCAGAGGCTTTTTTTTGTGTGTCCCAAAATCATTTAGAACCCTCCCTCCCCCCAACTGCTAACTCAGCTGATAAAAATCCTCTATCTGCTGACTTTGGCAAACCCATACACACTATACCCACTCTTTTGTGGTCATATTTATGGATGAATTCCCCAAAGCATGTAGTGCAAGGGTCTACCTGAATACTTTCAAATGGTACTGTTTAAAGTTTTTTTCTCCTATTATTATCTTGATAGGTAATAGCAGAATGTAAAAATGTACTCAAATGTGTACAGTGTGTATTTATCTCTTTGTATTATGACACTTCTTACCTGTCCAGTGGGCTGCCAATAGTGTAAAGTAAAGAGGGGCTGGCAAAAGTAAGACACATTATTTAGGCATTCATCTCTCAATGAAGTGGAGAGGGTTACCTGTCCAAAACATATCCCCCCCCATAAAATTTTACAAATGGCCCATGAGAGGGGGGGGGGGGGGGAGGAATCTGACAGGTGGACCTTTTATTTTGGTCTTTAAATACTCCCAAAAATAAATGTTATAATTATGTTGGCCAAGAATGTTTGTGTCTAATCTGCTTTCCATGTTTATGTGCAAAATGATTAATTTCTTGTTCTTGTTTGACTCCACGTTTTCATTCCACGCCACAGGAATGGCAGACTGTGGCCGCCCACTTTGCCCAGCGGTGGGACTTTCCTAACTGCGGATGGACAATTGATGGGAAACACGTCCACATCGTCCCACCACCCAACTCGGGGTCATACTATTACAACTACAAGGGGTTCAATAGTATTGTGATGTTGGCGGTGGTGTCGGCTACTTATGAGTTCCTGTATGTGGACGTGGGGGAAGAATGGCCGGATGTACGATGGTGGAGTCATCGCCCAGATGGAGTTCTACAGGCGTCTCCAGAATGGCAGCTTGGACTTGCCACCTCCAGAAGACAATGTGGAAGGACTCCCATTCGTCTTCGTTGTGGATGAAGCATTTGCGCTGAGGGACCATCTTATGCAGCCATTCCCTATGAGGACCCTCACCCCGGACCAGAGGGTTTTTAATTACCGGCTGGCCAGAGCCAGAAGAGTGGTGGAGAACACGTTTGGAATCACAGCCAGCCGGTTCCGCCTATTTCTTACACCCATACACTTGGCGGAGTATAAACTGAATCATATCATCCTGGCGTGCTGTGTTCTCCACAAATTTTTAAGGCGAAATTCTGCCAACTATGCTGCCTCAGTTGGGCCTGAGGCCGGAATTCAAGTAAATGAACCAACCCTGACGGCGCTTGAGGCTGGCCGTCCTGGCTTGCCCCCCCTGAGTGCCCGTGAGGTCCATCTTAGATACCTTGATTACTTTGTGGGTAGGGGGGCCATCAATATGCCAGACAATGTCTGATACATTTTTAAAATAAAAAAATCATTTTAACTACTAAAATCTTTGGTGACATTTACTGCTTGTGTTTATTTTAGCTGACCCTGACAGAAATGTGGGGAGTCCTGAAAATGTCGTGATTGTGTAACATTAGAAAGCACTGTTGGGTGTTATTTACTAAAGGAAAATACACTTTGCACTACAAGTGCACTTGAGCCTGCACTGAAACTGCACTTGTAGTGCAAAGTGGATTTGCCCTTAGGAAATAACCCCCGTTGTCACTGAAAACAACAATTTTACCACTACAAAATTTTTGGAGCATTGAAACAATAATCCGCACATTCTTGAGTATCAATCTTTTTAATACCAGCACAATCACATGTGCATTTATAAAAGTTTTTTAAAACAAACCAACACGTTTGTTGTATAACAAATTTTTGTGTCACATTAATAAAAGTAGAAATGTCCATTTAAGGTAAAACAGGCATGTTTAAAACAAACAAGAAATACACAAATCTGGAACTTACAAAGTTCAACTTTTGTAGAAATTGAAGGCAATATCAGTATTTATGAACTGTGTTTGATATTGCGTTCACATGGGGTGAAGTCACCCCTGGAAAAGCCAAATTTTGAAGATGCACACAAATTGCCGAATGTCAACATGTGCTAGCTGCCATCACGGGGGATCAAGGGATGTGTTTTGGGGGTGCAACCCCTTCCTCTCACCTACTTAATTATTGAGGAAGGGGTTGCACCCCCAAAACGCCTACATGGATCTCCCGTGATGGCAGATAGCACATGTTGACACACTGTGTGCATCTTCAAAATATGGCTTTTCTATAAAATGGCACAAAAATGTAAAAAATTCTTCCATTACAAATACCCCAAAAAAGTCAGGGATTTGGAGGTGTTTTAAACTCTCCCTAAAACATCAATGATGTTCTTCATTTTGTTTTTAACATCATTGATTTTTTTCTGAATGTTTTCCAAGTCCCTATTACACTCCATGATCTCCCTGATCAGGATCTGTGCACTTTCACTGGTGAAATGACCTGGATCCACAACATCACGATTACCTAAAAATATAGAAACAAAAACATACCATGTATTATAAATCTGCCGGCATCCATCTCTTACCTGAGCCTGTGGTCGCAGACACTCACCTGTTGTGGTGACAATTTCCACCACGTCTCCCTCCTCCTCCTCCTCTTGGCTTTGGGGGATTTCACCTTCTTCCTGAGGTGGGGGGTCTGTGGTCTCCTCAGATGAGGGCTGTCCTCCGAGTCTTTTCTCCCCTATGTAAAAAAAAATAGGTATACTTAGCACACAGATATTTGATGGCAGAAATAGGAATATGAAACATTGCTTGGAAGTGGGGTACAATTGTCTGTTTTGGCAGAATTACAAGATGAAGAAATATTTTGTCACTTTGTCAAGCTTGAATACTTACCTGTTTTGTACAAGCTTCACAGATGGAGACACCCCTATAGTATACACTGGAGCACCTGTGTGGGGCCCCTAATAAAAAGGGTGTTCTGGTGTCCCACACTAGTGCTCCAGCGTCCAGAAATGTAAACAGCTGCTGAGTGTCCTCTCCCTACACAGAATCTAGTTTGCATTACATTCTAGTTGCCAACCCATCTAGACAACAAATTATTTTAAGAGAAGTAGGCTAGCAAAAATGTATTCAAATACATATGGCCAAAACAATGGTGTTTTCTATGCCGAACTAACAATGTTTCATACGAACGAACAATGTGCCCATGAACATGAAAGTTGCCATTTTAAACTGTACAACAGTAAAGAAAAACACATGGAGCAGCACGAACATAATCAAAATAAAGAATAGGAACAGCACAACTACTTACTTTTTTGCAGCACTCTCCTGATCCTTCTGTACTGCTCGTGCTCCCTTAATTTGAGGTCTGACCACCGCTTCCTGAGCTGATCCTTGGATTGTCGTACCCCCAAATTCTTCTGCAGACTTTTGACCACTTTTGCCATGATCTTGGCCTTTCGGACATTGGGGTTGGGGTAAGGTCCATACTTCCCCTCATAGTCATCCCTCTTCATTATGTCGACCATCTCCAACATCTCCCCAAAGGACATATTTGAGGCCTTAAATCGTCTCCTCCGGGATCGAGATGTTTCTGGCTCCGGGCTTTCATCCTCCTCCTCGTTGCTGTAATTAGCACGCACCTGTTGTGTCTCCGCCATGTGCTCTTCCCCCACTGCGCCGAACGAGAAGGAGCGGGGAATAGACTAGAAAGAACGTCGGGGCGGGCGGAGTTTCACGCATGCGCAGTGTATATAAAGCGTAACACGCGTGCGTAGTACGTACGATCTGTGAGCAGAGGAAGGAGTATCGGAGGTGCCGATCGTGATAACAAAGGTAAGATCTAAACTTGGGCCTATACTGCTTCTAGATTGAGGCCTATATTGTAACAAGATTAGGAGACTTTAGCCTGTCATTAGGGTTTGTCTTGTGTTGTGTCTTGCAGATAAAATGGATGGCTTCAATGACTACAACTTCCTCCACCTGTTCATAGACAAGTACAGGGAGCTGCCCTGTCTGTGGCAGGTGAAACACCCACAATATAATAATAAACAAAAGAGGCAGGCAGCGCTCGAGAAACTGCTGGAGTTGGTGAAGCCGGTGGTCCCCACAGCAACCATCCCCTATTTAAAAGCCAAAAATGGTGGCCTAAGGAGCATTTATCTTAGGGAGCGCAAGAAGGTCACAGATTTCCAGAGATCCGGAGCTGCAGCAGATAACGTTTATGTCCCCAGGCTCTGGTACTATGAGATACTGCGATTTCTGTCAGACCAGACTGGAGTCACGGAATCCCTCTCCACTCTTCCTTCCACTCTTCCTTCCACCCTATCTTCCACCCCAGCTGAGGCTTCCAATGTCCAACCTGGGACTTCCAGCCAGGAAGAAGTGGAGGAGCCCAGCTGGAGTCAGGTATAGCATTGTTCTACAGATTTCTGGTCAATAAATAAATTATGTTTACTAGATGTTATTATTGATCACTAATTGCTGATTTAATAAAGTGTTTTACATATCAATAGACAGTAGTGGGCACAAAAAATTGGGACAATAATGCTGGGCTCAGAATGATAGTCTGTTATATTTGTTAACATTCAATTTGCAACAGTCATGAGGTGAAAATTGTGTGTGATTGATGAAGAAAAAACAAAAACTATGTCCCTTCTTCATACACAGGAAGACCTAAGCCAGGACGAGGCTCTGGAATGTGGCACACAGGAGGAGGCTGTGGAATGTGGCAGCCAGGAGGAGACGGGGGTTAGTGGCAGCCAGGAGGGGGCGGGGCTAAGTGGCAGCCAGGAGAAGGCCGGGCCCAGTAGGAGCCTGACAGAATCGCAGGTTCCTCCCCTCCGCCTTCCAACCAAAAGACCCCGGAAGGGGAGTAACGTGCAGGATTCAGCACTCAGGCTGATACAGGAGGCTTCTGCGTCCCTCAGAGCCACCCCCACTCCTGAAGAGGCCTTTGCCTGCATGGCTGCCACCAAACTGCAGGGCATGCAGGAGGGCCAACACCTCATGTATGAGGACCTTCTTTACAAAACACTAACTAAGGGGATGAGGGGCGAAATCACACACAAAACCCACCTGTGTGAGTTGGACCATCCTCCTCCTCCTCCTCCTGCCACAACTCCACCACCAGAGCCACAGCATGGAAGGAAGCGTGGAAGGAAGACCAGAGAGTGATGACCTGGGTTCAGTCTGGTCTGACAAAAGATGCAGGCTCTTGTATGACCACAGCCTAGGGACATACATGTCATTTGCTGCTGTTCATGATCTCTTGGACTTCTGGACCAGACTGCACTCCCTTAGATATGGACTCCTCAGGCCACCAATTTTGCAGGAAAATAATTGATGTGTGCCCTGGGGGCCAAAGGCTTCGCCAATTTCTGCTGTTTCTCCCTCTTTGTTTGGTTCTGATCCTTTAATAAAGGAATTTTTGTTTCAATTATACTCACCTATGTGTGTTTTCCTTCAAAAAGGACAGTTTGTTTGTGAGTAGGCAGGTACATTTCAAAAATACAATGTGAAATTAACAAGAGACACCAACACCAAGCAACCTCCTTGAGATTAAATAATACAAGATAATAATGGTGTTGTGGTAACTTGACACACAAAAAACACCCAAAAATATTCTCAAGTAAATGAAAAAAAAAAAAATACAAACACGATCAGGCTTGAAAAAAATACAAACCAAAAAAAAAAAAAAAACATATATCTTTTTTGTCAGATGTGACAAATCAAAATATCTTGATGAAATCACGATAAATAATAAAGAAAGAAGTTTGTGAGAAGTCTGTGTGAATATGAGCAGCAAAACTACTTCATTCTTCTAGCATTAAAAAGAAGAAGAGAGTGCGCTGCATTAAACAATTTTAAACATTGCAGCCTGACGAAAGTGCTATATCCATTCCAAACGCTAATCTTACCAGATCGAGCTGTTCCGTCTCGGAATTTCTTCTGAGCATGCGTGGCACTTTGTGCGTCGGAATTGTCCACACACGGTCAGAATTGACGCAATCTGATTTTGCTGTCGGAAAATTTTATAGCCTGCTCTCAAACTTTGTGTGTCGAAAAATCGGATGGAAAAAGTCTGATGAAGCCCACACACGGTCTGAATTTCCGACAACAAGCTCCGATCGCACATTTTCCGTTGGAGAATCCGACCGTGTGTATAGGGCATAAGTGAAAAAATGTCCAAATTGGGCCCAATTAGCAATTTTCCCTCCCTGATCTCATTTGACTCGTTAGTGTTACAAGGTCGCAGGTATGAATGGGGAGCAGGCGTGTTAAATTTGGTGTTATTGTTCTTGCTATCTCATACTGGTCACTGGAAGTTCAACATGGCACCTCATGGCAAAGAACTCTGAGGATCTAAAAAAAAAAATAGTTGACTGGTCGAGCATGTCCCCAGACCTAACCTTTATTGAGCATCTGTGGGGCATCCTCAAATGTAAGGTGGAGGAGCGCAAGGTCTCTAACATCCACGAGCTCCGTGATGTCGTCATGGAGGAGTGGAAGAGGACTCCAGTGGCAACTTGTGAAGCTCTGGTGAACTCCATGACCAAGAGGGTTAAGGCAGTGCTGGAGAATAATGGTGGCCACACAAAATACCGACACTTTGGGCCCAATTTGGAAATTTTCACTTAGGGGTGTACTCACTTTTGTTGCCAGCGGTTTAGACATTAATGGCTGTGTGCTGAGTTATTTTGAGGGGACAGCAAATTTACACTGTTATACAAGCTGTCACTTTACATTGTAGCAGTGTCATTTCTTCAGTGTTGTCTACTGATGCGTTTCATCACGTGACCATTTGTGTGTCTCTCGGTAGATCCCAGCATCTAGCATCTATCCATCCAGGAACACTCATCCTTAAGGGGACTCTCTTCTAATGATTTCTGCGACATGCCTTTCATCTGGTGCAATGGATGTTACTAGCGCACCATACTTGTGAGTAATTTTACCCTATTTTAATAAAATAAGTTATTTAGAATACTGCACTATGATGGTCTTCCCATTCTTTCTATGGTTGTGTACTGATGGGAATTCCGCCATTTAAGAGAGAATATATATTACATCAGCGGGGCTGAAGATATCGGTGGACTGATACCCATTATTGGGACAAGCGCTTTTAGACCTTACCATTGTGTAGGTTTAGATTTGAGGTAAGAGGCCAGAGTGTGAGGTGGAGGTACACAGTGGTGTAAGAGTTTGGTTTTGGAGCACTTTCTTCACACAGGACTCTGCTGGAATTATTCACGATGACTTTGAGATATCATTGTTCATACGGTTTAGTTTGAAGACGTATGCACGAAAGGACATTAATGTGACAGTATTACTATAGCAATATTTATATACAGTATTGTATTCCATTTTTTTTCTGTATGGGTATATACAGTATGTCACTACGTAGTATTATTCGTATGGAGCGTATCGCTACTTTTTTATTGTGTCATTTTTAGTATGGTTGTGGTTGCGCTACACTATATTGGGAGTTTTCTGATCATTTCTTGCTTCTTTCAATCCATTTATAGCCAGTTTAGGGTTTCTAGGAATCTGCATTGTTCTAGCATACCTTACGAGAAATGCATCTTTCGCTTTCACCTGATAAAGAATCATTTTTTGTATCTCTTTAAGTATGTTTATTGCTTCCTCTCTACCTATGCAATTATCATCCATGCTCACACCCTGGGTCATGAATGGAATTTGCATTTCCCCTTGCTGTGGGCTTGGTAGTTTCCTTCCATGAGGTTACTACCTGTGAAGTCAGCTGATGATGGAGTGTTTTTTGCAGTGCAGAAGTACATGTTGTTTCCAAAATGTACTGTTCGTTTAAATCCAATCAGTTTTTGAACAGAGTTTGGGTGGATGAGGCAGGAATTAATTTGGCTTTTCTGTTAAATGACTGAGTTCACCCCACTGTAAATCTAAAGGCAGAACTTTTTTTCTTAACTTCGGATGGAGCTTAGAACTAATAAAACTATATCTAGATCTTTTTTTTATTCCTGTCTGGGAGATTTGCCCACTTGGTTTGTCTTGGTGGCCATTGCCCCCAGGACAGAAAGTAGTGGGAAATCCAAAATTTTATAGCTGTTACCAGACCAGGAATAGAAGGGAAACCGTCAATGGTGACACCAGTTCTGGTGTCATCTAAAAGATTTCCCCACATTATGGAGAGATTTCCTTTTACTTCATCTTGCATCCCCAGGACAGGTGAAGTGAAATCTTCCCATGGGACATGGGCACCAAAGAAACAAAAAAAAACAAAACATAAAAAACTGATGGGGTCTTAAACTATTATATTAAAAAAAAGTATATTCAAAAAAGTTTTTTTAGATATAATTTATTGAGATTTCCCCACAGTTTTGGGATGTTTCCCTTTATTTCCTGTGCTGGAAAACCTGGCAGGGGTTTCCATCCAATCCCAACTTTCTCAGGACGAAAAGCTCAGTGTCATAATGCTCAGTATATCCAGAGATACTGTGATATGCAAATCTCAGCTGTGCCTAAGTCAAGCTTAGCTCCATCACCTCTCAGACCTTCTTATTGACCTCCCTTTGAGAAACATCCAAACTAAGCGCTAGATAAGCTTATGAAGTTCAAAGGTCCAAACCAACCTTGACTTTACCAGGTTTACTGTAGATTTGCTTACTTTACTGATGAATACATTGTAACAACATTTGTTTAAGGTGGCCATTCTCAAACAGGGTTCTCAGGTACCCTAAGATTACCCAAGAGGTTATGTCATGTACCTGATCCGAAGCCAATATGCAGTGAGGGGCTCCCTTTTGTGGCTAGGTGCGGTATACCTCTGAAAGTGCCACAGAAGACATACAGCCCGAAGTAGCATGGGTTGCCGGTTGCTTGTGAGGACTGCCAGGGCGTGGTGGTGCACAAGCGAACAGGAACTTCCCACTGTGCTTGGTATAGACCATGCTTCAGAGGACAGCAGTGGACACACAGCTGAGGGTCAAACATAGGATGGCCAGTGGACACCTGGCTGAGGGTCAAACACAGGATGGCCAGTGGACACCCGGCTGAGGGTCAAACACAGGATGGCCAGAAGCAAGAGCAAGTTCGTGAAGTAAGCTGAGGTCATAAACTGGTAATCAAGCAGGAGCAAAGTCCATTTGGCAAGCTGGGGTCATGCACGGGTAATCAAGCAGAGGCAAAATCCATATAGCAAGCCGGGGTCATGCACGGATAATCAGCCGGTAGGAAGGTCAAGGAGCAAGCCAGGGGATGAGCCAGGAGAGGAGGTCAACAGGTCTGGAACGAGCCTGGTCAAGAATAGGAGATTCAAAAAGTAACACAGGGGTTCAGGAGTACAGAAAGCTGACGATAATCCAGCAATTTGGGTCAGATAGTGGCAGCCTTTTATAGGCCAGCAGGAGGATACATCTGTCACATGATGTGCCTATGGTGCCCATTTCTTCTACTGGCAAGATTGCCAGTACTTCCACGGCCATTTCCCTGACAGTTTCCTAGGGGTTTCTTGAGCTGTGGCTGATTGATCTCCTATCTTGTGATGCCACTTGGCAGAGCCAGCTGCATGACACTAATAATGATCTTTTTAGCTGTCTGTAAGGGTGCCATTCTTCTCACAAGCCACCAATGTAAGTAGCATTCTTCTCACTGGCCACCAATGTAAGTAGCATTCTTCTCACAAGCCACCAATGTAAGTAGCATTCTTCTCACAAGCCACCAATGTAAGTAGCATTCTTCTCACTGGCCACCAATGAGTTGGTTTTAGTAGGGGTTCTCCAAAGCATGACAATTATTTTAAGGGTTCCTCTGGGGTAAAAAGGTTGAGAAAGGCTGTTAAAAGGCATTTTGACTAGTACTTTGATCTGCACATAACATCATTTAAAATGATGACAAAGCGTTATTTTTTTAATTAAAATGCTTCCTAATAAAACCATTGTTTTCTATTGTAATCCTTAGTTAATCATTAATCACAAATTCCTTTCTTCCTGTATTTTTTTTTTTTTTGCAGAGATTTTTTATTTATTTATTTATTGTATTATTCATATGCAAACTATTTTGCCTTTTAATTTGTTAAGTTCTTTCACTTTTGTTGCCTGAATTATCAATACACAATATTACACAAAAAAGCCTTCATTTGAGTTACAGTGGGTATAGAAAAGAATCACCCCCCCCCCCCCCCCTTTAAATAATCACATTTTGTTGCTTTGCAGCCTGAAATGAAGACAGACACAGTTTTTGTTTTATCCAGCTGTATTTACTCAGTGCAACTTATAACATCCAAGTGAAAGCTATAATACTAATGCCGCGCACACGCTTGTGGACATTCTGCCAACAAAATCCTGGATCCACCAGAACATTTGTTGTCGGAAATTCCGACAGTGTGTACGGGACATTAAGCTATGTACACATGATAGGATTTTCCGACAACAAAACTATGGATTTTTTTCCGAAGGATGCTGGCTCAAACTTGTCTTGCATACACACGGTCACACAAATGTTGTCAGAAATTCCAAACGTCAAGAACGCGGTGATGTACAACACGTATGACGGGCCCTGAAAAATGAAGCTCAATAGCCAGTGCGGCTCTTCTGCTTGATTCTGAGCATGCATGGACTTTTGTGCGTCGGAATTGTCTACACACGATCGGAATTTGAGAACCTGCTATCAAACATTTGTTGGCGGAAATTCCGCCAACAAATGTTCTATGGAGCATACACACGGTCGGACTTTCCGACAACAAGCTCACGTTTAACATTTGTTGTTGGAAAATCCTATCGTGTGTACAACCCATAATAATAATGTCAGAAAAATAAAATTCAAAAATTCTAATTTTTGAAGTTGTAATTTTTGTCACTATTTTTTTGAAAATAAAGTAATTAAATAAAATGTGTTTTTTATCACAATTTTTGTTTACATACTGTCACCAATGCAGTACAGCGTCATCATATAACTGGTGTGCGGTGATTAAAGACACTGACTTGTGACAGTATGTTTAAAAAAAAAATAAATTATTATTTATTAAATTTTTTTAACATTGTCGTTTTTCTTTTTTTACTATTTTTTTTTTTTACATACTTTCATCAGAGTAGTTTAGTATCACCATAATATCACTGTACTACTCTGAGGGGGTGATCGGGGATTTTTTTTTTTTTTTTTTGCCCAGGTACCATATGATAGTTGTGGGCCAGTCACAGCATAGGGAACATAACTGTTATGAATGAATTGTTGAAATTGTGATTATGCGATGGCATAGCGATCACATTATCACTGGGCCGCGGGTACAGGATCTGCAATCTGCTGTGTGCACTGGACACAGTGGTTGTGGGAGCGGCACGCTGTGTGCCCATAGCCCAGATCAGGTTGGATCATGTACATGATCCAGCCTGCCTGTGCCGCCCTCTTGCAGTAAAAGTACTGTGTGCGATCAGCAAGTGGTTAAACTGGGTAAACATTGACTTTTTTTTTTGTTCAACCAGTGTGTTGAATGAAAAAAAAACTGACAGATCCCCACATCAACACAAGTGATATTGATAAAGGGATCTCTTCTGCTGTTCTATTGTATTCTGACAGCGGAGACATCCCCCGCCCCAGGTCAGAATACACAATTCACCGCTGATCAAATGCTGGTTTTCCCAGCTGGAACGTTCAACAGAAGCTGGTAGTTAGACTGGTACACACTGAGCGAAATTCCTCTGGTTCCCGCTGAACAAGTCGAATTTCAGTAATAGGGGAAACCAGGCTTAACACTGGTCAGCCAAAGAAAATTATGTTTCCTTAGGTATTCTTTGTCTTTGAATTGTATAAAAAATGTCAAGAATTCTTCAAGGCAAAAAAAGTCTTGAAAAAAATACTACTTTGGTGTCGTAAATAATGAAACAATTACAGTAAATTAACTCAGTAGTTAGATTAATAACAGAAATGTAACATTGTTCTGGTCCATTAGAGTCCATTCACACTTGTGAGACTTTAAAATTGCGTAATTTCCATTGTGACTTTGATGTGATTTTGAAGCGATTTTGATGAGTTTGTAGATGCTATAACTTTTGGGCAAAACAATCAATATACATGTATTGTTTTTTTTTTTTTTTTACCAAAAATATTTAGCTGAATACATATTGGCTTAAATTATTGAAGAAATTAAATTTTTTACATTTTTTTTATTGGGAATGTTTTATAGCAAGAAGTAAAAAATATTGTTTTTTTTTTTTCAAAATTGACGGTCTTTTTTTGTTTATAGCGCAAAACATAAAAGCTGCAGAGGTGATCAAATACCACCAAAAGAAAGTTCTATTTGTGGGAAAAAAAGGACATCATTTTTATTTGGATACAGTGTCGCACGCCTGCGCAATTGTCAGTTAAACTAACGCAGTACCGTATCGCAAAAAATGGCCTGGTCATGAAGGAGATTAAACATTCCGGAGCTGAAGTGGTTAAAGTTGCCGTGACTTTAAGTCGCACAGATAAGAATGGTACTTCTTGGCAAACATGGGGTGCGACTTGTCATGCGACTTTGGGGTCCAAAGTCGCATGACAAGTCGTGCACGTATGAATGGGGCCTAAAGGGGGCACAGATGCTGGAGATGAAGTGTTTCATCGATTACCTAAACATAATTTAACATAATATACGTAGCTTTGCTTTGATGCGTTAGTTTTGCTTTCCTGATTTAAACTGGGAAACTGCCTTTTACTCAGTGCTTGAACTCCTTTACCTTGCAGCTTGTGGTTTAACTTCAGTCATTTTTATAAAAGCAGAATAAAAACAAAAGAAGCGTGTGTGTGCTGGAAAGGGAAAAGGAGAAACAGATATTAAATGGAGCTCTGTGAATGTATAGCTCTAACATTCCAAGCCTTGTAAATCGAAACAGCAAGTCTGACTCTGCCAGCTATTCTCTTACTCAGCAGGATTGTCACGGCACGGTTCTTCTGACATCGTATGTTATTGTAGTTTACAAATGAAGGAACTGTTTGCATAAGTGGTACTTCAAATTGTTTATATGTAATAATATATACATTACACTGATTATTACAGACTACTGCACTCTATGTAAAGTACACCATACTGCTACAAGTATGCTACAACTGTATACAGTGGTGAAGATAATTATTTTATCCCCTGCAGATTTTGTAGGTTTGCCATCTTACAAAGAAATGAAGGGTCTATAATTTTTTATCATAGGTGTATTGTAACTGATAGAGACAGAATAGCAACCAAAAGTCCCAAAAAAACCCCCACATGATATAAATGTTATAAATTGATTTGCAGTTCAGTGAGTAAAAGAAGTATTTGATCCCCTACCAACCTACAATAATTCTGGCTCCCACAGACTGGCTACAGTATGTGTTCATGTGGTACACAGATTAATCCTGTCAATTTAAGAAGGTGCTCCTAACAACAACTCGTTATGTGTATAAAAGACACCTGTCCACAGAATCTCATTCTTCCATTCAAACCTCACCATCATGGGCAAGACCAAAGAGCTGTCAAAGGACATCAGGGACAAGGTTGTAGACCTACACAAGGCTGGAATGGGCTACAAGACCATCAGCAAGAAGCTTGGTGAGAAGGAGACAACTGTTGGAGAGATTATTCGGAAATGGAAGATATACAAAATAAAAATCAATCGCTCTCGATCTGGACCTCCTTGCAAGATTTCGCCTCATGGGGTAAGGATGATCATGAGAAAAGTGAGGGATCAGCCCAGAGCTACATGGGAGAAGCTTGTGAATGAGCTCAAGGCAGTTGGGACCACAGTTACAAAACAAAGCATTGGTAACACAATACATTGCCATGGATTGAAATCCTGCAGCGCCTGCGAGGTCTGAAGTTTGCCAATGAACATCTAAATGATTCAGAGAAAGATTGGGAGAAAGCGCTGTGGTCAGATGAGTCCAAAATGTAGCTCTTTGGCATTAACTCAACTCGCTGTGTTTGGAGGAAGAAAAATGCTGACTATGACCCTAACACCATCCCCACAGTCAAGCACAGAGGTGGAAACATTATGCTTTGGGGCTGTTTCTCTGCTAAAGGTACAGACCGACTTTGCCACATTGAGAGGCCAATGGACAGGGCCATGTATTGTAAAATCTTGGATGAGAACCTTCTTCCCTCAGCCAGAACACCAAAAATGGGTCATGGATGGATCTTCCAGCATGACATTGGCCCAAAACATACCGCCAAGGAAACAAAAGAGTGGCACAAGAAGAAGCACATTAAGGTCATGGAGTGGCCTAGCCAGTCTTCAGACCTTAATCCTATAGTATGGAGGGAGCTGAAACTTCCAGTTGCCAAGCGACAGCCAAGAAACCTTAAGGATTTAGAGAAGATTTGTAAAGAAGAGTGGACCAAAGTCCCTCCTGAGATGTGTGCAAACCTGGTAACCAACTACAAGAAACTTCTTACCTCTGTTCCTGCCAGCAAGGGTTTTTCCACTAAGTACTAAGTCTTGTTTTGCTTGGGGATCAAATACTTATTTTACTCACTGCACTTCAACTCAATTTATAACATTTGTATCATGGGTTTTTTTCTGGATTTTCGGTTGATATTCTGTCTCTATCATTTAAAATACACCTATGGTAAAAATTATAGACCCTTCATTTCTTTGTAAGTGGGCAAACGTACAAAATCTGCAGGGGATCAAATACTTATTTTCCCCTTTGTATTAAATACTCCAGCCCACCCCACTCTGTATGTTGTGATGTACTGTATGTAGGGATGGGTAAACGGGTCAACCCAAGCATGAGTTCGGGCTGAACTTTGGCTGTTCGGACGTTCTCCGAACAACTGAATTATAGGGTCGTTCGACCGTTTGTTCGGCCTGCTGAACGACCACAATGCATTGCGCCGCCGCACGGTGCGTTGAAAGCCCCGATTGGCTGAAGCAATGAAAGCTTCACCCGATCAGGACACAGAGCACTATCAGAGCCATGATTGGACGTTGTCATGATGACTGAATCCAATCATGGCTCATTGCTCTTAAATCCCACACTATAAAAGTATTCTTTCCATAGTGGCCATTTGTAGTGTGATAGCGGTATGGAGATAGAACAGGGCTTTTTCCAGTGCTATTAGACAGTTAGTGTGCTATAGTGTGCTATGCTGATTCTATTGTCAGTGTAGAATATCAGTTTTGTGTGCATGTAGGGATAGTTCAGTGTGAGTGTAGTGCGACCATTCATCTTTACATTAGTGTGAATGTAGGGATAGTTTAGTCAGTGTGAGTGTGGTGACCGTTTAACACAGTATATTTCATTGCGTTACTGCAAGTTTAACGCCATATAGCTCTGTGCATTACTGCAAGTTTAACATTGTATATTTCATTGCGTTACTGCAAGTTTAACGCCATATAGTTCTGTGTGTTACTGCAAGTTTAACGCCCTATAGTTCTGTGCGTTACTACAAGTTTAACGCTGTATATTGCATTGCATTACTGCAAGTTTAACGCCATAAATTTCTGTACATTACTGCAAGTTTAATGCCATATAGTTCTGTGCTTTACTGCAAGTTTAATGCTGTATATTTCATTGCGTTACTGCAAGTTTAACGCAATATAGTTCTGTGCGTTACTGCAAGTTTAGCGTCATATATTTCATTGCATTAATGCAAGTTTACCTCTATATGGTTACGGTGTAAAGGTGCCACCGACACCCAAAGAACAATTTTTCTGCACCCGTTACTTCTATCCAAAGTCTGTGGTAGTGACCAGAATTTATCCAAAAAATCTCTAATCTTGTTCTCCGTGCACTACATTGTGGCCTCATCATACAGACTGGCTCCAGAAGCTGTAGCTTACAAAATAAAGAAAGCTTTCAGGGAAAATGTCATTTTTTATCTCTCCACCCCTCAACTCACTCCATCAGTCTCTTCACGCATCACTAACTTACTAACCGACATATCTGTATGGATGTCACACCACTTCCTCAAACTTAACTTGTCCAAAACTGAGCTTATAATATTTCCTCCCCCACGTGCCTCTTCCCCTGACTTCTCTGTCAAGAGCAATGGCAAAACCATCCACCCGTCCACACATGTCAGGGTGCTAGGTGTTATCCTAGATTCTGAACTCTCCTTTCAGCCCCACATCCAATCACTTTCCAAAGCTTGCCGCCTCAACCTCCGCAACATCTCTACACTACGTCCCTTTCTAACCAGTGAAACTACAAAGCTCCTGATTCACTCCCTGGTTATCTCTCGCCTTGACTACTGCAACTCACTCCTCATTGGCTTACCTTTAAATAGACTATCCCCCCTTCAGTCCATCATGAATGCTGCTGCCAGACTCATCCACTTTACAAACCGATCAGTGTCTGCTACCCCTCTCTGCCAATTCCTCCATTGGCTGCCACTCGCCCAACGAAATAAATTCAAAATACTAACAATAAGTTACAAAGCCATCCACAACTGTGCCCCCAGCTACATCACTAACCTAGTCTCAAAATACCAACCTAAACGCCATCTCCGTTCCTCCCAAGATCTTCTGCTCTCTAGCTCCCTCATCACCTCCTCCCATATCCGCCTCCAGGACTTCTCCCGAGCCTCGCCCATCCTCTGGAATTCCCTACCCCAATCTGTCAGACTGTCTCCAAATTTATCCACTTTTAGGCGATCCCTGAAGACTTTCCTCTTCAGAGAGGCCTATCCTGCCTCCATCTAACAACTGTACTATTTTCTCCATTAGCTCATCCCCCACAGCTATTACCCTTTTGTATAACTTGACCCTCCCTCCTAGATTGTAAGCTCTAACGAGCAGGGCCCTCTGATTCCTCCTGTATTGAATTGTATTGTACTTGTACTGTCTGCCCTAATGTTGTTGTAAAGCGCTGCGTAAACTGTCGGCGCTATATAAATCCTGTATAATAATAATAATAATAATAATTTTTTGGTACAGATGTGCCACTTTACAGGTGGACTAAGGGACCCCCCCAGACACTATATTGAAATAAATTTTTAATTTTTATGCTTTCACTTTAGGCATCAATAAATCACTGCTCATATGAAAATTAAGTTTTTTACAAACTAACTTTTCATTGATACATGTCCCCCAGGGCAGTACCTGGACCCTCATAACCATTGTATGCCCAATTACTTGCATATAAGCCTTCAAAATGGGCACTTTTGATTTTTCATGTTCAGGTCCCATAGAGTTCAGTGGGGTTTGTTATTTGGGTCCAAACTTTCGCCATGTTCAAAAGTTCTGGTGCGAACCAAACAGGGGGTCGTTCAGCCCATCCCTAACTGGTTGTTCAATGCTGTGCTCTATGTTAAATTCTCCAAACTACTACACCATTTATGTTGTGCTTTGAACTTTGTCAGTCTATTCACCTTACTGTATGTTATATACTCTGATTTGGGGAAATAACATTGTAGGCTTTTACATATTTTGTACTGTAGTATCTGGAGCTTTGTTTGCCATTACTTTAGTTTTGTGTCCATATTAGTGTCCATTTTTGTAGATTTAAGTTAGATTTATTCCTTGTAACACTATACTTTTAAGGTCATGCTGGGTGATATTGATTGGGGGTTTCATCATCCGTCATCATTAATATGATTTACTACTCTCCTATTTTTGCTACTATATTAGGCTGTTTGATCTGCTACTCAGCCTCGGTTCCCTTTTGTGGCCTTTCGTAGATACATGTCTGGCCCATTTGTGGCTTTTTATGCTACTCACTGCATGGTGAGATTCTTTTAGAGGTGACATACATTATTGTAATTTACAATTTACAAATTAAGGACCTGTTTGGATAAGTGATGCTACAAATTGTTTATCTCTAGCACTATACAGGTTACACTGACTATTACAGACTACTGCACTCTATGTAAATTACACCATACTGCTACAAGTATGCTAAGTTCTATACAGTGGGGAAAATAATTATTTGATTCCCTGCAGATTTTGCAAGTTTGCCCACTTACAAAGAAATGAAGGGTCTATAATTGCTATCATAGGTGTATTTTAAATGATAGAAACAGAACCAACTCCAAAAATCAAAAATCAACTCAGCATCCAATTGGACCACTGTACCCCCGGTGACACCTATGGAGTCTGCAGAGGGACAATGTTTCTCCCAGCCTCTATTCCATCTATACAGTGGCACAGCAACACAGCCCCAGCTACAGAATATAAAATAAACTGCACCTACCTACAAGCAGAGGAACTTATCTTTCCAGGCCATGTCCAGGAGTGGTTCTAAAGGCAGACGTTTTTTTTTTTTTTAAATCTAAATACATTCTATGCATTAGGATAAAATAAACCTTCTGTGTGCAGCTCCCCACTAGCCCCCCCCCTTATACTTACCTGAGCCTGATCTTGATCCAGCTCTGTGCCCAAGAGCAGCGGCTCTCTCTGTTCTCACTGGCTATGGAGGCAGCAGCAGGAGACATTTGCTCCTGCTGCTGTCAATCACAGCCTGTGAGGAGTGGGCTGGGGGGAGGGGGGCATGGTTGAGCCGCGCTGTGTTTGTCTATGGACACTCAGAGTGCAGCTCCGGATCGAACCTGCATGAGTGCCCTAATAGGAAGCAGCTTGCTATAGGGGCACTAAGCAGGGGGCAGGAATATAGGTGGGGGACCCGAGAAGAGGAGGATCAGGGCTGCTTTATGCAAAACTACAAAGTAAGTTGTTTGTTATTTTTAAAAAAGTCCCCTTACAATCACTTCAAAGGGGTCTACATCTGCACCTGAGCATGGCAAGTAAATGCTCACTCTGCTACACTCAACATAAGTGTAGTGTGCAAGGTAAGTTTTTGTCTTACTCCAGAAGCTTTGATCACTGAGCAGATCCACAACAAATCATACATATCTACCTCTTTTCCATACATGCAAAAGCTGTATAAGTAGGATATAGGAAAGAGTATGATCTCTATGGAAAGAATGGTTTAGCCAATCTGAACTCCGATCTTCTGTTTCTGCAGAGATCATGGGACCATATGCCTAGGCTTTTAATCATATGACACAGGAGGGAGTCCAGAGCAGTGTTTTCCTCAATAAAGTTATGTATTTTATCTCTTCTATTACTTTTTATGTATCTGGCCAAGCAAGACTTTTTCCATTCTAGTACAAGCCTTTTACATCAATGCTCCAAAAGAGAAAGAGTTGCATGCATAGGTGTGCGCCGCCTATTGCAATAGGGTGTGCACCCCAAAGCTCAAACACACATGCGTGTGTGTGTGTTTTATATATATATATATATATATATATATATATATATATATATATATATATATAAAATATATATGGCCCTGGCACACTGATCTCCCTGCCGACACAGTGAAAGAGGCATTTCTTTCTCATCTCCCCGCTGCTACACAGAGCAATAATGCTAATGGTGATTAGGGTGTGCTCAAGCACATCCGGCACACCCTGTGCACATGCCTATGGTTTCATAGCATTGTCTTTTATGCCAATTCTTACTGATGCTTTTCCTAGTACTTTTTTCAGTACCTTACATACCCTTCCCCATAAAAAAATTGTTAATTGTCAACTTAGCAATATCCTTAAAAAGCCACAATGTCTCATCTGAACACCTTTCTAGTTGTGCATTCAGACCAATGAAAGGGATGATACGTGTGGTTATTTATTATGGAAATGTATTATGGATTTTTCTTCTGCTTTCCCAAGAAAGGACTTTTAATCCTTTAAAAGACCAGGAAATTATGAGAATTGTGGTGAATATTCATGCCAGGAGCCAGACAATGCTGATAAAATGTCAGTAAAGCTGGTTTTTACAAAGTTCTGGTTGTAACCAGGGAACTTACAGCAACTTTTGTTTCCGACAACAAACTTTACTCAACCTGCTTTGCATTGCAACCAGTCAAGGAACTGCCGCGTTGCTGATTTTCCCGCAAGAACAGTTCCTGCAACTTTAAACATCCATCTTCTCAAATGCAATGACCATAGTTGACAATACCAAGCCAAGTGCTGCCACCTACTGGATATTTTGCTAACAAGCATTTGATTGAACTGCAAAAATGTATTTTTCTTCACTGCAACCAGGGATGCTACAGGAGCTACACAGTAATCTACAATATATTTATCATGGTAAATAAATCCATGCCATTGTGTCAGGTGCAATGGTATCTTTTTGTGAAATGCAACGAGCTTGATTTACTAAATGAGTAGCACATGAATGTTCACTTTTACAAAGTTTATGTTCACTTTGCAAAGTAAATTTTAGTAAATAACGTGAATCTGGATACATCACGTTACATTCTATGCATTAAGATAAAAAGCCTTCTGTGGGCAGCAGCCCCCCTAATACTTCACTGAGCCCCATCTTTGTCCAGCGATGTCCACGAGTGTCTCAGCCGTCCGAGATTCTCCCTCCCTGATTGGCTAAGACACAGCAGTGGCACCATTGGCCTCCACTGCTGTCAAATCATCAAAGTCAGCCAGCCAATCAGAAAAGAGAGGTGGTGGGGCCAGGGGCGGGGCTCCGTGTCTGAATTGACACAGGGTGCTGCTGCTTGGCTTGGGTGCCCCCATAGCAAGCTGATTGCTGTGGGGGCACTGAACAGGAGGGAGGGGCCAGGAGCACAGAAGAGGGACCCAAGAAGAGGAGGATCCAGGCTGCTCTGTGCAAAACCACTGCACAGAGCAGGTAAGTATAACATGTTTGTTATTTTTATAGGAAAAAAAAGAGACTTTAATATCACTTTAAAGTGGTTGTAAACCTCAGACATGAAATATGGACAAAGCATATCCCTCTATAGTGTGTTCTTGTCTCAATCCAGAGCACTAAGTGTAATTTCTGTCTGCTGCTTTGTTGCTCTGCTATCAGCATTAATCACTTCTGACAATCACCAAGAGAAAAATGGTGGCAGGGGAGGGACCTCCAGCACATTGACAGCCTCAGCTCTAGTCCTGTGTGAAGGAGGGTGCATCCCTTCCCTCCAATCAGCTCTCAGAACTCTCCTCACTGAGCTCTGCACAGTATAACTTCAGATCTCCGCCCCATTTTTTTTAGAAACTCTCATACAAGCTTTATAAACTCTGCACTTTGAACAGTTGTAGAGAATAGAAGACTGCAGATAAACAGGTACAACTTATGAAGGAGGATTGGTTTCATCTCTGTGTATCACCTGAGGCCAGTCACTTCACTGGGTATATGTGAGGGTTTACAACTACTTTAAGTTACATAAATACAAGCAGTCCAAATAAAAAGGGTTAACCTATACACTAGATGGTAAAGCCTAAATCATATGCAATTTTACATAAAGGAAATGCTCACACTTATTTTATTAAATATCTGTGTTCCTGGGTCTGCACATGATTTGGGCTATTATAAGGGTTCTTACTCTCTATTTATTTGTTTTTTTTTGTTTTTTTTTAATACACAGTAAAAGTTTGAGAGCGTTTTGCAAGACAAGCAAAATTTTTTAATACATTTTGACTTAATAAACAAGCGATGTCTTGATATACAAGTAGCAACTCACATGGTTGATGATTAAAAGAGGCACATCTAAGTATGCAGGCATCCTGGGTAAAGCTGTCCACATAGACCGTCTTCCTCACCGCCATAGACGTCATCCCTTCCACGAGCGCTTCAAGCCTCACTTTCAGATCACTCTACTGCAGGGTAGTCTTCCCGGTCACGATTGTAGACTAACAGCAGTGAGAGCCGGCAGTGCGGAGGACGGTCTATGTGGACAGCTTTACCCCGGATGCCTGCATACTTAGATGTGCCTCTTTTAATCATCAACCATGTGAGCTTGTAATTGTTGTAGCTTCACTAAATGTAACCACATTGTTACACTTAGAGGCGCCTCTCTTCTCTTTTATTCTCTGTAGCTCCTGCTGGATTTTTCTTCTAATCCGCTATATGGTGGCCGCCATTTGTAGATGGACATTTTAAGGTTACACAACCTATCACATTGCTTTGGGCTGGATTCACACATGTGCGGTGCGAATTCCAGCTCCGTTTTCTTTGCGAAGAGAAAAGAAACATCTTTTCAGCGCTTCCTCTCCATTGTAGCTGCGGATCAGCTGAGCAGGGAGAGGGGGGAGGTGTAGTGAGGAGGGGGAGAGAATGCCTGTTCACAACGGAACGCATCTGCGAATCAGATGCGTTCCCATAGAAGATAATGTGCTTGTAATTCACACCGCAATGCCCAGAAAACGCACACGTAGAGTGCGAATGCAACGCACACATGTGAACCAACCTCAATGAAAACAACTTATTTTAAAATGTCGTGCGAATTGGATGCGGTGTAAGCCGCATCCAATTCGCATAGGTGTGAACCCAGCCTTAATCTTTTTATACAAACTATAAACTGAAGGATTTATGAATAAATGGTTGTGGAACGAATCATTTGAGTTTCCATTTCTTATGGAATACAAGCAAGTTTCTGGAATGAATTATGCTCGCAATCCAAGGTTTTACTGTATGTACTATATTATAGAAAAATGCAGGGCCTGATAGGCTATTATAAAGGTTCCTGCCCTCCCTTGTGTTTCCTGTGACTTGTATGAGGAGAGAAGCGGTTCTTGTGTCAACAACATGCAACAGGAACACACAATAGTGGGCAGACACCCAGAACTCCCAGATGGACAGGAATACAATTGGGAAATAACGGCAGTGAGATATTTCTGTTGGCGTACCCAGGACATTAAAAAATCCAGGGTGTTATCTAACCCACCATGCTGCACCTATGATTGAAATGCCAGTTAGTGTGCTGGGACTGGTGACTGTACTGACAATGCTGCCGTCCAAAGGTGCCCCCTGTGCTCCTTCATCCAGAGTGGGGACACTCTAATACAAGAGGTGCGTTACTGGCCAGATCACCAGGTGAAAACAGAGGAAAATAAAACCTAAAAAAAGCACACTAATGCAGCCACCACATCGAATGATTGAGATCCTTCTTAATTACGCATTTGATGCTCACCCCCTGAGGAAGACGTATATCATTGAAACGCGTTGGAATTCTATGCACTCACATCAATTGTCGACACTGTACAGTCCATGTACTGCCTTTTCATGACAAGTACTTTGCGGCATGTTGTTTTTAGCTACCAATTTTCTCATGTGATATGTATATTTATGTTGTCACCCATGTCTTAGGTGGCTTTTAAACTTCAATTGGATAAAACATTGTAATTTCAGCTTATAAAAATGTATGCCAGTTTTGGGTGGACGGACTTTTAAAGTTATCCCGTCACTAGAAAACTAATTTAAAGCAGCCAATGTAACGTTAATACATACAGAGTTTGTGATTACCTCTCCAGCTCATCTGCAGAGATATAAATCTGCTTGACTAATCTTCAGATTTCTGATCCCCCCTGCACTTTGTGGTTCCCCCTATTTCAACTCAGAACACAATAGGGGTGTATGAGCCTTCAGATCAAACCACTGAGTGCAGGGGGGAGACATCCAACACACTTCGATTTGGATGCTGGAGATCCTTGAGCTGTGTTATCTTTATATAACAACCCAGAGTGGTGTGAGTAATTCATAACAGTTTTGTGTTTGTTTGTTTAAACCACTTTGTTTCAAATAATTATACTAGTGCTAGAGTGGAGGTCCATTCATTACAATGCACAGTATTCCAATAACCATTATTTATTGTGATAATACATGTTGGGGGGGGGGGGGGGGGGAGGTACAATTACTTCTTTTTATAGGCTATCCCACTTCGAGGACAACTCAAACAATGGAACTACATGTAAAAATGGTGTGCTGAAGTGGCACCAATGCATGTGTATAACTGAAAAGAAAAGCACACAGATTGATGTGAAGGGGCCCAAAGCCCCCGTTCACACTTACTGCCGCTTTAAATTTGAACCACTTCAGCAAGTTGCACATCAAATCACTAAAAAAAGTGCAGGAACCTTTTTTCATATCGGTGCAAGATGGAGTCGCACCAATTTAAACAGTTCCATAGGTACAAATAGGGTGTGACTTGTTATGTGATTTTAAACTGTCAAATCGCATGACAAGTCGCACCGGTGTGAACGGGGGCTTAAAGTTAATCCAGTATAATTGCAGTATAATCTGTACAATGTGCTCACAGGAGTACATTAGAGTGGTGTGATGCATTGTTGCAATAAATGAAGCAATAAGACATAAGGCAAATTTCCTTTTTTTGAAATGCGTTGGGTAACACCGCCCAGCACACCCACTTTATAATGAAAGTAAATGACATTTTTATGCTTTCAATTCTTTCTACGCACCGCAGTACATTGCGATGCAGTGCAGTGAGTCCCAATGTGCTGCATAAAAATGCAACTTGTCTGATGCAGGAATCATCCCTTCTTGTATAAAACTAACTCAGGAACCATGAAAAGTCTTCCCTTGCAATGGAAAGCAGCCAAAACTGCAAGGGTTCATTGTTTATTTATACCTTGGGAGCCGGTATAGCAGGTTTATTCACCTGAATCTCAGCATATGCAGGCTCCTCTCTGCTGATAGACTGGTCCCTGCAGCCTCTTCTCCCCTGCAGTCTAAGGGCCTCTGACATCATCGAGGCTGATGCAGGGACCATAGCCCTGCATTGGATGCAAGGACACAGAGGGACTGTACACTGTCAGACTGTAGGGGAGTGCCACTTGCCAGGGGAGTAGTAAAGGATCGGGTAAGTAAAAGTACTCTTACCGTCCACTAGACTAAAGAGTAAGTAATCCTTGCAGTGCTGGGGGCTCCCTGGTACAAGGGAAGGCTTTTACTTTTAAATGTACAGTGGATCCTTGGTTTACGAGTAACGCGATTAACAAGCTTTTTGAAAGACGAGCAACTTTTTTTTTTTTTCTTAAATCTGACTCGGTTTGTGAGTGTTGTCTCGCAAAACGAGCAGAATTCAAGCTAATGGGCGGTGCAGTACCGCATTTGGCCAGAGGTGCGGGGGCGCCGGGGACACTCGGAACAGTTTGGAGCCGTTCGGAAATACTCGGAGTGACTCGGAAATACTCGGAAACACTCGGAAATACTGCGATCCCGAGCGTTTCCGAGCCTTTCCAAGTTCAGCCAAGCTGTCCCCGAGTATTTCTGAGGCTCTACAGTGCCCCCCCACCTCTGGCCACATGCGGTATTGCATGTAATAGAAGTCAAGGCAGAACGAATTATCTCCGTTTCCATTGACTTCTATGGGGAAACTCGCTTTGATATGCGAGAGCTTTGGTTTACAAGCATTCTTCTGGAACACATTATGCTCGTAATCCAAGGTTCCAATATACATGTTACAGTGCATGTGCTATTGATTAGAATGTTACTCATTCAGACATACAGTATGCAAAGCAACGACCAACAAAAAATGGATGTCCATTCTAGGACAGCATCATGATTTTCAAAGTAAATAAATCACAACTTTTTTCTTTTAGGTTAATATTTATTTGAACCGATTTCTATTTTTATAATTGGCCCCTGTCCAAGGTTGGGTTTACACATATGTGGACAAAATTCTAAATGGCATCCCAACGCATCTGAAAAAAGTGCGGTTTTAGGTGTGGGAAACCGCATAGTGTTGCAGCACCATGCAGTTCCATGCAGTCGTGTTTTTAAACAATAGTCGGGTACTTTCTCTCTGTATTTCCAGCAGGTAAATCAGCCTATTCAAATGAATGGGTTGCTGTGCCCTGTGCACACGCCGCATGCAGGACCCCTACAGATGTGCACCTAGCCTAAACTGGCCCTATGTGTATGCTTGAATGTCAGTTAGGGACCTTAGAGCAGGGGCGAGTTAGAGACCTTAACCGGGGGGGGGGCAAGTTTACTGTCCTTCAGACTTTGGGGGGGGGGGCAGACTGTTGCCATTGGGAATAGAAAAGGTCCTAACATCAGTGGCCCATCATTGGTGTCATTGGGAAAAGTTGTACCCCTTAACTGGTTTTAGTGGGGGGGGATTATGCCCCAGTGTTGTTATCAGTGGATGGAATAATGCCCCAAGGGCCAGATAAAAGCAATCAAAGGGCTTCTTCTGGCCCCTAGGTCACATTTTGGAGACCACTGCCTAAGGCCCCTTTCCACCTGTCAGTTTTCCAGGCAGGCCTGATCGGAGCCTCCATTCACTCCTATGGAGCGCCCGGTGTCAGCCGTGACATGTCCACTGACACCCGCTGCTATCCGATCCGAAAAATCCAGACGGATAGTGGTCCTATTTTCCATCTGTCTGGTGGATGGGATCGGATGAGAGCAGACAGGCGGTCCGTTTTCATTCGATTTCCCCATAGAGGGGAGCGGGGCTCTGACAGTCTCCGCTCTGCACAGTGAGAGGAGACGGACCTGTCATCCGCCGTCTCAGCGGAGATCAGTGGGGATCAGCGGGGATCAGCGGAGATCAGCGGGGATCAGCGGTGATCAGCGGGTATCAGTGGGGATCAGCGGGGATCAGCTGGAAACAGCGGAGCGATCCCTCTCCAAGCAAGCAGAGTCCGTGAAACGTATCCACTCTGTGTGAATGGGTCCTTAGACTGTAAGCTCCTTGGGGGCAGGAGCTGATGGGAATGTACAATATATGTGTATAAATACCTGAATTAAAAAAAGAAATACATTTTATATTTAAATAATAAATAAACAATAATAAACGATAAATAAATAATATTCAGTGTTCCCGGCACATGAAATTTTATGGGATGTGCAGTGTCAGGAAGGAAGGGTCAGTAGGAAGAGGCAACTATGATTAGGGAATGGGCTGTGATTAGGGACTGGACTGTAATTGGGGACTGGACTGTGATTAGGGACTGAGCTGTGATTAGGGACTGAGCTGTGATTAGGGACTGGACTGTGATTAGGGACTGAGCTGTGATTAGGGACTGAGCTGTGATTAGGGACTGGACTGTGATTAGGGACTGGACTGTGATTAGGGACTGAGCTGTGATTAGGGACTGGACTGTGATTAGGGACTGAGCTGTGATTAAGGACTGAGCTGTGATTAGGGACTGGGCTGTGATTAGGGACTGGGCTGTGATTAGGGACTGAGCTGTGATTAGGGACTGAGCTGTGATTAGGGACTGAGTTGTGATTAAGGACTGAGCTGTGATTGGGAGCTGTGATTGGGAGCTGTGATTAGGGACTGAGCTGTGATTGGGGACTGAGCTGTCATTAAGGACTGAGCTGTCATTAAGGACTGAGCTGTGATTGGGAGCTGTGATTAAGGACTGAGCAGTGATTAGGGACTGGGCTGTGATTAAGGACTGAGCTGTGATTAGGGACTGAGCTGTCATTAGGGACTGAGCTATGTTTAGGGACTGAGCTGTCATTAAGGACTGAGCTGTGATTGGGAGCTGTGATTAAGGACTGAGCTGTCATTAGGGACTGAGCTGTGATTAAGGACTGAGCTGTGATTAGGGACTGAGCTGTCATTAGGGACTGAGCTATGATTAGGGACTGAGCTGTCATTAAGGACTGAGCTGTGATTAAGGACTGAGCTGTGATTAAGGACTGAGCTGTGATTAGGGACTGAGCTGTGATTAGGGACTGAGCTGTGATTAGGTACTGAGCTGTGATTAGGGACTGAGCTGTGATTAAGGACTGAGCTGTGATTAAGGACTGAGCTGTGATTAGGGACTGAGCTGTGATTAAGGACTGAGCTGTGATTAAGGACTGAGCTGTGATTAGGGACTGAGCTGTGATTAGGGACTGAGCTGTGATTAGGTACTGAGCTGTGATTAGGGACTGAGCTGTGATTAGGGACTGGACTGTGATTAGGGACTGGACTGTGATTAGGGACTGAGCTGTGATTAAGGACTGAGCTGTGATTAGGGACTGGGCTGTGATTAGGGACTGGGCTGTGATTAGGGACTGAGCTGTGATTAGGGACTGAGCTGTGATTAGGGACTGAGTTGTGATTAAGGACTGAGCTGTGATTGGGAGCTGTGATTGGGAGCTGTGATTAGGGACTGAGCTGTGATTGGGGACTGAGCTGTCATTAAGGACTGAGCTGTCATTAAGGACTGAGCTGTGATTGGGAGCTGTGATTAAGGACTGAGCAGTGATTAGGGACTGGGCTGTGATTAAGGACTGAGCTGTGATTAGGGACTGAGCTGTCATTAGGGACTGAGCTATGTTTAGGGACTGAGCTGTCATTAAGGACTGAGCTGTGATTGGGAGCTGTGATTAAGGACTGAGCTGTCATTAGGGACTGAGCTGTGATTAAGGACTGAGCTGTGATTAGGGACTGAGCTGTCATTAGGGACTGAGCTATGATTAGGGACTGAGCTGTCATTAAGGACTGAGCTGTGATTAAGGACTGAGCTGTGATTAAGGACTGAGCTGTGATTAGGGACTGAGCTGTGATTAGGTACTGAGCTGTGATTAGGGACTGAGCTGTGATTAAGGACTGAGCTGTGATTAAGGACTGAGCTGTGATTAGGGACTGAGCTGTGATTAAGGACTGAGCTGTGATTAGGGACTGGGCTGTCAGGGACTGAGCTGTGAGTGGGAGCTGTGATTAAGGACTGAGCTGTGATGAAGGACTGAGCTGTGATTAAGGACTGGGCTGTGATTGGGAGCTGTGATTAGGGACTGGGCTGTCAGGGACTGAGCTGTGAGTGGGAGCTGTGATTAAGGACTGAGCTGTGATGAAGGACTGAGCTGTGATTAAGGACTGGGCTGTGAGTGGGAGCTGTGATTAGGGACTGGACTGTCACTGTGTTCCCAGCAGAGATTAATCACAGGCAGGCTGGGCAGGATATGAGGAAAGATCTCTTCCAGGATCCTCAGGAGATGGACAGCCATGGTGGGATCGTGGAGGATTTTTCATGAACAGTCCCCATGTGTTCAAAAGTACAAGAAAAAGTCCGTCTGCAGCACAGGGGAAGCCCCATAGGAAATTCCCATCGACTGCTCTGTACTCTGCTGGGCCCCGCCCCTCACACACAGCCACGCCCCCTCGTTCATAACCAGGAACAATGTCTTGAGGGACTGTCAGATTCAGTGAGTGCAGATCAGACAAGGAGCAGCACTCTAAGGAAGAAACGATCGCTGTGCTGCACATTTGGTTACATTGTTTACAAACTAAGCTGAAACTTTTACAACATTGTTTCCCCCCTAAAGTGGACTTGTAGGACTCCTTTGTATTGCTGTGGATTGTAGAGTGGTCCTTCTTCTCCGTGTGGACCGTGGCTCTGAGCATGTCCTCTATCAGTGATGGCAGTACGGACGCCCTGGTGGCCCGGTTTAAGTTGCTGGAGGAGACGGTGGACAAACTGCACCGGGAGAACCGGAGCCTGACCGCCAAGCTGAAGAGTTACAACACGCTGAGCACCTTCTACCATGAGGCCAGGCAGCAGAACAAGACCCTCAACCGACAGCTGGCCGACAAGGAGGCCCTGATCACCCGGCTCAGGGATGGACAACATACCCCTGGGAAGGGACTGGAGGAGCATCACCTGGAGCCATCCAAGTCCTTGGTGGACAGTCTGGTGGAACAACTGAGCAGTATGAGGAACCAGCTGAAGGAGACCGAGAGGATCTGCCAGGAGAAAGTGGAGACACTCAATCAGGTAGGCACACAACAATGTATACAAGAAGTGTGATACAACAATGTATACAAGAAGTGTGATACAACAATGTATACAAGAAATGTGATACAACAATGTATACAAGAAGTGTGATACAACAATGTATACAAGAAATGTGATACAACAATGTATATCATAGAAGTGTGATACAACAATGTATACAATGTCATGCAACAATGTATACCGTAGAAGTGCGATAAAACATTGTATACTATAGAAGTGTGATACAACAATGTATACTATAGAAGTGTCATATAATGTATACCATAGACGTGTGATATAATGTATACTATAGAATGTGATCCATCAATGTATAGGAGTGTGATGCAACAATGTATACAATGTGATCCAGCAATGTATACTAAAGGACTGTAAACCAGCATATCATACAATATGTGGCCAAACAATGTATGCTATAAGAGTATTATACAATAATGTATCCAAACCTAGATCCCTTTTTATGTAGACTTTCCTTCACTTCCTATCTAAGAGACACAACTGGAAGAAAGGAAAACTCTCAGAAAGGAGTGAAAAATCTCCCCTAATAGAGAGTTGTCCTCAGGATACATGTCCCTTTTTATGGAAGGTTTCCCTTCTATTTCTATTGTTTTAACAACTGTATCATTTAGGATTTCCCATTACTTTCTATTCCAGTAGAGAAAGTGAATCTCCCCAGCAAGGATACAGTCATAAATGTTAAATGAAAAAAAAAAAAAAACACAGACAGGGGTTTTAGCATGTTATTCAAAGTGTCCAAAGAACTAGAAATTAAAGTGGGGTGTTTTTTTGAGTTCTGATTAGTTGTGACCTGCACGTCATTGGCATGAACCCCATGTTATTATTGACGCCAAATGATTACATTGCACTTGGCACCGGGTGTAAACTTTCCGCCCATGCAGTGTATTCCTGAAAGTGCCTTACCAGGCTGACATTTGCACATGTATCTGTTGGTTCAATCTACAAACTGTAAAAGTCAGGATCTTTATTTTAGTTGTGTAACTGTAATCTTCGAGATAGAGAGAAATATAATATATATATATATATATATATATATATATATATATATATATATATATATATATATATATATATATATATATATATATATATATATTCAGATACTTGTATTGCGCCATCAATTTACGCAGCGCTTTACATATACATTGTACAACCACATCAGTCCCTACCCTCAAGGAGCTTACAATCTAAGGTCCCTAAAGGTCCCTAACTCACATTTATACATATACTAACTAGGGACAATTTGGACAGAAGCCAATTAACCTACCAGCATGTCTTTGGCGTGTATATGTATGTATGTATATATATATATATATATATATATTCACTATCTGCCTGAAGTTTGCATGTTCTCCCTGTGCCTGCATGGGTTTCCTCCGGGTACTCCGGTTTCCTCCCACACTCCAAAGACATGCTGGTAGGTTAATTGGTTTCTGTCTAAATTGTCCCTAGAGATATAGATATCTTATTTTTTTGTTTTATTAAAATCCCTATCCAGGCGTGTTTAGCTTTGTCAGTTGAGCCGAATACATTTCTGCCTATCTTGCATTCTTGCAGCATTGTGTTTTTACTGGGATCATATTTGTGCAGAACATCTCCAGAGTGACCCTGACCCCGTTCTTGAGATTGTTCTTTTACTGCACATATAAACATGTTGTGCAATTCCCTCCTAGCATTCCATGTAAGGTCATGTATTTTATTTCTCTAATCAAGGCAAGTAAAGTTCTCTTTGGAAACTTTGACACCCTGCCTATATCCTGCGGTCTGGGGAACTCCTATATCATCACATGAGTAGCGGTCCTCTTTATCCTGAGCATTTCTACATCTTTAACCAAAAGGATTTTCCTGTGCCCTGACCTGGGGTGACATCCATTATAGTACAGAACAGGCTCAGTGAGTCATTGCCCATTCCACTCCCATGTATACAGGCTTTGCTGACTTGTCATCATACAGACTGTCCAGTGAAAAGCGATCACGCCTTTACCTGTCAGATACTGTTTATTTACTAGTTACTACAGAGACCGAGCTTGTGGTTGTATTGAACAAAGGTGGGCAGGGTCCTCAATGACAATTGCTTATTATCAACTGCTGCGGAACCACAGATTGCCTAACATTGGTGAGCAAACCTTATAAGGATTATTATGACAACAGCTGATGGAAAAGTATCTGTCCTGTGTAAATAGCCAAGTTTAAACCCAGTCTGTGTTATTAAAATGATCTCTTTGAATGCTGCATAGGCAGCATGGTGTGCCACAACTGTAGTGGTTTGCAGTATAACTGTAATTATATTATTTTTATCAGTTATTCTTGATAATATAGGGGGGATATACCAAAACTGGAGAGTGCAAAATCTGGTGCAGCTCTGCATTGAAAACAAATCAGGTTCCAGGTTTTATTGTCAAACCTTAATTGAACAAGCTGAAGTGCTCCAATATTAGTAAATCTCCCCCATAGTGTTTAAAGTTGATCTAAAAATAAAAGTTTGTATTTAAGGAGATACCATTTTATTGGGTAACCTAACCCTACTGGCGGTATTCCCGAGTTTGGCTCGGGGCTAAATTTCAGTACCATTAGAGGTAACCCCGAGCCACACTCGGGATTGCATTGCAGAATCCTGGTACAGCGTAGTTACTGTGTCCCCAGGATCCTGCGACTGTGCTCCGCCGGATCATCCGCCCGATGCTCTGTGTTCCAGGCTCCTGTGTTCAGGGCTCTGAGCGTCGTGACGCATGGGGCGGAGTAAGCTATTCACATCTGCACTGGTTGACAGTTAATGTATTGGGCAAAGTTCCTATAGAAAACACTCTATGTGATGTACATAATCAATCAATCTTTGGTAAATTTCTTCCTAATACAGTTGTTATAAATAAAGGCATTGCAACAAAAACTGTACAATTTTTATTTTTTTTTTCCTAATCATCATATGGTGTCTTCTTCAGAAGAGAATGTCTAGTAAGCTGTGATGTATGTTGACAAATATTTGCGTTCTCCCCATGGCAGGAAATTCAGAAGCTTCACCAGCAGCTAGAGGAGAGAGACCAGCAGATACAGAAGGTGTCCAGTTGGCCGTCACATGAAAAGGAGATGGAAATCTTCCGTCTGCAGCGGTCGCTGGCAGAGAAGGAGAGAGCTCAGGCTACTAGCGAGGTCCTGTGCCGGTCTCTGTCTGATGAAACCAACCAACTGCGCTTTAAGCTGACTGCCACGGCAGAAATGTGCCAACAACTTGTTACCTGCCTAGAAGATGCCCATCGGAAAAATGGAGGGCCATCACAAGAGCAGCAGGTTTGTTCTGTTTTTGTGACTTGGCCTAGGCTTTGCTAGTGTGGTGAATGTCTACTTAGTCCTAGAGCACTGCGAGTATGTATGCAAGTTTGCCAGACCCCAGCCTTTTGTTTTGGGTGACTTTCCAAGCTCTATAACATTAAAGTAGGATGTCTAAACATTCTTAAAGGTGACCTGTACTGATAACGTATGCAGACTGGAATTCCAGGCTCTGCCCCCTGTAGAATTAGCCTAGTTCTACCTTACTACTACTGTTGCATGTCTCTTATTGGTGGAGTTATGAACATAGGAGCAGAGATCTCATTGCCAGAATCTTCAGGAGATACTGGAAGCCAGAGGATGATGTGCCAGATCTCTCCAACACTGTTTTCAGAGGGCCATCCCTTAAAAATGATAATAGTTATGTCTTTGTGGTGGGTGCAGTTGTAGTGTTAAAGTGGCCTATCATTAACATCCACACATCACTTTAATATGGGCATATTAATATTTTGAGTAATCGCCCTTCTTTTTTCTTCCCTTAAGTAAACAAAACTGATCCTTTAGATGACCTAAAGCCTAGGCAAGCTAGATCACGTGGTCTGTGGCTACCAGAAAATAAATTGTGCAAACACGATCACTGGCACTCAGATTCTCCTCCGATATCACTTTATTGAAGTTTGTTCCATGCAGTACAGCAGCTGACGCGTTTCTGCCTATACAGTCCAAATGTGTCAATACACAGCAGAACTGCGTCAGTTGTATCATATGGAACAATCTTTAATAGAGGGGGATCAGAGGAGAATTTGAGGGCCAATAAATGGTTTGCATGCTGCTATATTTGGTCCAGAGAGGAAGGATTTACCATGCACAGTATACCAGGGGAAATAGGAGGTTACGCTGTTTCACTTCATACTCCTTAGAGACTGCAAATAATCCCTATTTGGTAGCCCTCCATTAGGATAAATGAAACAAAAAACCTACATGTTTAATGAGCAAATACAGCTGCCCCCTTGTTAACGTGTAACTTAAAACTAAACATGAAAACAAGTTTATTTAATGCAAAAGACACCGTTTTTAAAGCAATGGATACTGATAATATTTCTTAACTAGATTGTGCCTTTTACTTGTATATCTAAAAGACCTTTAAGAAAAATATATTTTTTCTTTTAATGTCTGGCAGCCTAGTGACTAACAATGCTGCCCTTTAGCACTGTGATCTTGGGTTTAAACTTCATTTATATTCCACCCGCATGGAGCTGTCTGTTTACCCATGTTTGAGTGTGCCAGCTTCTATTCACACTTCAATACAAGTTGCCTGGCTGTCTTTGGCTCATTTCTTATTCACTGACCCAGAACAAGAAGGCAGCAAGTGATGTTAGAACTCTTGATCTGTATTTTTAGTCAAGCAAGTATAGCTTGAAGACACTGGGCCAGGGTGGCAGCCAGGCAATGAGCATTTCATAAAAGACAGCCTAGGTATCCCTCTCTGTACAGGTACCCTGTAATTAGCCAGAACTGGCTGTAGACTCTGAGTGTCATGGAGTTGAGAGTGGTGTGCATAATGAAAAACTGTGCTTTTCCCACTTTAAAAAGCCTGGAACTAAAAACTGATGTCTCCTATTTACAGAATCTGAACAAGG